>CM053603.1:149189721-149222384 GCA_028646535.1 Procyon lotor
TGCTGAATCTTGATCATGTTCTAAAATTGATCACACTAAACTTCTAGAAACCAGACACAGGGTGCTACTGATAGTTCCAGACCAGTTTCTCCTGTTTCCAGACTAATGCTTCTTCCCAACCAAATTTCCTAGTCAGCTTTTGGGAAGTAAATCCTAAAACCATTAATAATGGAAATTGAGTTGCTGTTTACTTTCATTAGTTTGAAGCACTGTGATTTGAGATTTAAGGAATTCCAATTTATACAGGTTGACACACCCTGGTAACTTAACCTTCTGAGCCTCAGGTTACCGTAATAAGGATTATAGTAATAGATTGTCTGGATTCACAGGGTTACTCTTAGAATTAAGTGAGATATTGTACACAGAGTACCTGACATAGAATAGGGACGTATTATTATTTGTTAACTAAAAATAGATATTAATAGATGTAAAATCAACATACCAAAATATAAAAAAATACATTCTTTAGGATGAAGTTATTTAATGTAATGCAATAACAGTTCTAAAGGATAGAATTTCCTAAAGGATAGTCCCCAATCAGCTCATGTGGCAATTTATTAAAATTTGAACCGAATCCATCTTCCTTCAAGAAGGAGAACTTCACCAACTGTAAGGTGGAAAGTATTTAGTTGGTGAATATTTACTAAGCCATTACTTTTTGCATAGCCTTATGTGGGAGAATTATCAGCAATATCTCCTTTCTTTAAAAATGTATATAATTTATTTTGATATGTACCCATAAAATTGAACAGCAAATGACAAATGAAGAGAATATTTCAAAGGAAGGAGAGGAGAGAAGAAACTTACAACATAAATAAAGGAAAATATGCTTTAGGAATACTGAGCTGACCAGCATAATTGAAGGTTTGTCAAGGTTGAGGCTAGCTACACCCAAGGAGCTTGGAGATGAAGATTAAGGGTCTGGATTTTATACCGGAAGAAATAGAGCACTACGAAAGATCCAAAGCTGAAGAGTGATGGACTCAATCTGACTTTTAGGAAGATTGATCTGCAGGTGATGCTTAGATGCAGTGAAGTGAAAAAAAGACTAAAGACATGGAAATCAGATGGAAAACTGGTTTGTTCAGTGGAGGAAGATGTCATAAGGAATGAAAAAGGTTAGTGTCCATCAAAATGAAACTTTCAGAAGGATTATTTTGAAAAATCAATAACCTTAATAACTAGTTAGATGTGAAGGGAAAGAAAGAAATTACAGATGCCTATTACTGTCTTAAGGTGCCATGTGAATAAGTCAATTCAGATATGATGACCTTCGATGGAAGTTATTAGTAAAAACTAGCTCTCATCCAGCAAATACTATGTGTCACTCTTGCCACTATATTAACTCACTGAGGACTCACGATAATGCTCTAAGTATTATTATAACATATCTTAGCTAAAATCTGTGGCAGAGATCCAGAGATCAAGGTTAAATGAAGATACCAAAGCCACACATCAAGTAGGTAATAATGCCAGATTTGACCCCAGGTGCTTGGTCTTCAGGGCACATGCCTTTACCCACCACACATCCTGTCCCTTGCCATTTCTAAAGAAAGACAACACACTGCTCTTATCAGGTATAATCTTCACAAAAACTACTTCCTACTGAGATTGTTTGAGGATTTAAACTGTATTCCTTCATTCTAAGTCTCTGCCTCAAAACTCAGTACCAAAAATCATAATCCATGAAATAAGATCAGTCAGAAATTATATTTTATCCTTATCTTTTTCTAAAGATCTAGTCAAAGCCAAGGGGATGAAAAATTGCCAAATATTATAATTAGAAACAGTAGTCTGCAACTGACAGCATAATTACAGGAAGTTAGACATGTCAGATTTCATGAGTGGTCTTAAATAGAAGACTCTCATGTAAAGACTTCTATTTTTTCCATATTTTATACCACAATGTTGACTTTTATAATTTACTGTGTTTGAAAAAATGACAAGAGATTTACAATTAGGGAGTCACCAGCACTTTCTAGTAAAAGGGCAGTGCTCCTGAATACAGAGTATAGTTGTAGTCCACAGAATATTGGCCATCATCGATTAGGGAATAATTTTTTTGGAACTGCTACATCCCTATTGAGGAGGAGGTGGCCAGAAGGTGTTTCATCTTATCACAGCATCATGCAAATGGGATCTGATTTCAACTTGGGCTCCAGGTTGTAATTGACATTTCCTAGTTTAGAATATTTCTTCATTCACCTTTGAATAGAATAGTTATGGCTTATAGTACAAAGATGCAAGACAGAATAAATTAAAGACGGAGTCAATATGACCTGCAGAAACAAAGCAGGCAATCAGTATTTTTTCAAGAATACTGGAAAACCATTTTGTGATCAAAACTGTAAATAACATCTATTCAATGCATACAATGTTTTACACATACATGCACACATGTACACATGCATTCCTATTTAATTCTCATGACATCTCTATGAGGTAGCTACTGTTATTACCACCATTTTATAGATAAGGAAACTGAGACACAAAAATATTAAATAACTTTGCAAGGTCACATAGTTTGTAAGTGGCAGAGTCAGGATGTACATCTAGGCAATCTGGCTTCAAAGGAGAAACTCTTAACCTCTCTCCATAACCATTTATCAATTCACATCAGAGCAAAGTAGGCTTTTAAAATATTGTCATAGAGCTTTCAGAAAGTACTCTTTGGATATTTGCAAATGAAAAGACTCAGAAATATCTGCCATTAGTATTAAGGACTCTGAAAGAAGACATTCCAGGCCAGAACACTGTGAGATAAGATTTGAGAATCACAACAAAACTGATACTGGAACTGGGGCAAGGCAATAAGGAAACGAAAATGGCCCAGAATCAAGACTTCCCTCCCTAATTACATGGATTTAGAATAATTACCTAAAGCCAGTGAGACAAAAATAGAAGTTCCCATTCCAGGATTTGGGGAATGCATTCTCAATGAATCATTTTTAGTATTTCTGAATTCCCAAGTAAAAGAATCCTTGTAGAAACCAAGGATATTTAAAGATCCCTTATAGAAATCTCTACTACCATGAATTAAGACTGTCTAGGCCTACTAAAGAATACACAAATAAGTGAATTAAGAATGTCATTTTACTCTAACTATGGAACACTGCAGAACACTAATCTTTGCACAGGTTTTATTTAATAGGAATAGAAATTAGTCAATGTTCCACGCAGAATCCAACTATTATTTTTGGACATATTGGAATTGAGAACAAGCCTGCCTGGCAGAGTCTAGTTTTTAACATTTTAAACAGGAAATTGAGGGACTGGTAGTAATCTGTGTCTTCTTGGGGAGAAATTGAAGTTTGTCTTTAGGATAAACTTTCCTGTGCACTAAGGACTCTTTGGGTGGTCTTACAGGTTTTGGAGATGCTTCCGCGAGAAGTTACAACAAAGCTCAGGAAAGTTTCAAAATACTAAACTATGAAAGAGAGAAACAATATTAGTTTGGGATATATATGCTTTGACTCTTTCCTGAGACCAGATTATAGTCTGGCAGGCAGAACTGACCCTCTACTTCACACTGAAGAACAGACTTTGAGAAGGGGCTCTACTGGACAACCAGTCCTGGACATTTGGTATCCTCCATGTGATATCATTTAAGATTTAATAGACCAGAATACCAAAAACCTACTGTCAACTATTGTGACTGTCTTATACCAGCCACGTGTCTAGTGCTGGGATGGGGATTTCCTTCTGAGGGAAGTGGATGTTTTCACTGTCTGTCATGTTAGAACATGTTTTATCTTCAGACAAGACTTTAAGCAACATGTGACATCAAAGAATACCTTTTTTTTCTTGAGTTGGAGGACAGGAGCACAGAGGCTAAAGGCAGGGATGAGACCAGGGTAGGTGAGATATAGCAATGGTTTTGAAGAATCTCATTGGTGTGGGGCAAGTGGGTGAGCTTACAGTATCCGGAGGTATACTGGGGTAAAGCGGGAATTCAGATTTTGAATCTGAAATCTAGAGTTCTAATAATAATAAACAGAAGTAAGTGGCAACTTAAATTTGTACTTGTGACATTTAGTAATGTCTTATAAGAAGTTGCAGTCTGGTTTGCCTGTGCTTTGGAGAATAAGAAAAAAACAGGCCAGATAAGCAGTGTCAGTGGAACTCACCCTTGGGAGATAACTATGCCAACAGAGCAGCCATAGTAGACGCAGAAGAGGTGATAACAGGGACCAAAATGAGGAGACAGTAACAGAGGAACTGAAGGAAGTTATGACTGTTCACAGGTTTCTGTGAAAAATTACAAAAACAGCTAGAACACTTTTGGAGGGATGTAACTTCTGTTAATTATTCTGGTGCTTATAATGGAAGAATTTAATATAAACATAAAATTGTATTTTTCACTAGAGATTTGTGAAGCCAGTTTATACCATGGTGATGCTGATGATGATAGAGGTGGTGGTGGTACTGATGTGGGGAACAAGTCAGAAGTATTGATAAAATTAATTGTCCTTATAACCTGCAGCCCATTGACAAATACATGAGGCAGGCAGAGTAGGACATTCCTGCAGGAAACCAACTGTCTTAATGTTAATGCCTTGGTGTAAGGAAAAGCAACCCTCTCTGGACTATAGCAGGGCCCCCAGGATCCTGTGAGTCTTTAGCATATGAAAGTCCTTTTGGAAACTACCCTTTGGCTTTACTTCCCCCAACTCCAAAGTGTGTAATCACCACCCCAGGGCAGGCCTTTCCGCCCAAAGTCCTGTCACAATACAATAAAACCACCTTTTTGCACCAAAGTCTTCTCAAGAATTCTTTCTTGGTCGTCTGCTCCAAACCCCAATATTTCCTATATCAGTATTAAAAAAAGATTCCAGACTTCATCAAGTTATAAGCTCGCCTTCTCCTTTAATGTTCACATTATGACAGTTTCATCGGCAACCAGATTTCCAGTATTCTAACAGATTCCAATCTATAAGTGTTAGTGAGAATATAGCTAAGGAATACTTAGTCCTTCTTCAGATTTACCCTGCTTTTTACAAATCATCTTAGCCAGCCCCTCCACAATCCACCTCCTGTTTTCTTGAGACTGGGGACCCACAAATGTTACTTCCGCTGTAACACATTTTCCCTCACACACTGGCACCAGCCCTTCTTTGAATCTCCAGAGCGACTGGTGACTAGGCTACAACCCATGTAAGGATTTTCCTGAGATCTGGTAATAAGACAAAAGAATTACAAAGCTGAGAGATTAAACCTGTGCCTTAACTGTGCCAACCTCAAATCTCCAGCCTTACCACTCCTTTAGGCAATTTTTCTATGTGGCATTCCCCCTATAACCTATGTCGTCATATGTTTCTTCCCTGGTGTAAGTGCACAGAAGTATATCTCCCTGTCCAAGCCCCAGCTACCTGACTCCTGGAAGAAGGAAACAATATCCCCTATTACCTCATTCTAAGGCTTGTAGCTCATGCTATCCATTTCTGCCCTAGGCTAAACTTCTTCTCTAGATTCTTGACAATACCAATGCGTATTTCCCCCTACCTGTAAACTATAAGGATTGGCTTTGCCTAAAGTTGCTATGAGGGTAATTCATCAGAATCTAACATTCTTATATTGTTTCCCTAGCCAGGATACTTCATTCTTAAATACCATCTTAAAGAGTATTTTGACAGTCCAAAATAAACTGCAGAATCTCAAATTGTGCCCTTTAAGGGTCTAATTATATGATGTGAATATATGTCCCCATATCCTAGCTGCCATCTTTAGGTCTCCACTTCTGATAATGCTATGAGATGGGTTCCATTTTTATACCTATAGAGCTGGACAGGTTATATAACTTGCCCAAAGTCAAACAGTAAATGAGAAATCTGTAATTCATGCCCCGATAGAATGACTTCAGAACCTTCTCTTTCAACCACTGTTCCAAAACTGCTTTTGAAAAGAATTCTTCAAGATGATGCAGTCAAAAGATCTATTTAGAAAAGAAGTATTTCTTCTCAGAAGAAACAATCCATAGATATTGAACTCTGCCCATAAAGATTAACTTTTATTTTATTTTTGCAGAGTAGTGACCATTTCCATTTTTTAAAATGTGACTTTTGCTTTACTTTTAGCCATAGAGGGATTTTTCCCAAAACAAAGGAGCAGTCTTCCCCCATACCTGAGCTCAATCTTCCAACACTAGAGACATAGAAAAACTGTTTGTGGCTTTAAAATGGAAGTCCATCCCACTTACAAATGATAATATATGCCATTTATCAATTAGCCAATCACTAAGCCCCATTTCTAAATATGTGTTTATGCGCGTGCGCGCGCACGTGTGTGTGTGTGTGTGTGTGTGTGTGTGTGTGTACTGAAAAAAAAAAATTGGAAGGTACTTACCTAATCCACATTCCACCCATGAGATACAAACACATACAGAGGACATGACTACCTTGAGATTAGTTAGGAGCTTAATGGATCTGGAAACCAAATCTTGTGATTCTTAGTTAAGTGCTCTTCCACTACATTCAACAGCCTTTGAGCCATGCAGAATAACTATTTTTTTAGATTCATTAAATGGCTTGGGTGGGCCTCTAATCATGGAAGGCACACTCAGTGAGGTATCCTGGGACATAGGCACACCCTCAGTATGCTTTCAGCTGGAATGTTAGGGATATACCAGCAATGTCTTGCTTTGCAAAATGTTGAAATAGATGGTATCCTGGTTTTCATGTCTATCATTCTCCACCGAGGCAAATGAAAATCATTAGCCTCTTTTAAGGAAAATCTTAGACTGTCAGGATAAATAAAATGAGTACAAGAGCACTGGGGCTTTCACTTAAATTTCTCCAGTACCAGCTATCAGACTTGCCAAATCCTATCTTCATGTATATGAAACAGAGAAAATGCCAGCAGCTTCCATTGCACAGGTTCGCTTGGGGGCATAAATGAGATAAAATGCAAAAGTGCACCAACAAACATGAAGTGCTTTATAAGCACGACTTTTTCTTTTCTAGATACATCAGTATAAGAGAACCCAAATGTGGTAAATTGCAAAATAAAATAGAATGTCATTTCACATCATCATCCTAAAAATGGGATATAGCTATCATTTAACACAGGAACTTGATGTATTCTTAGGAGGAAAAAATGTTCCTAAAGTTAGAATTTAATATGGGTTACTATTTGTTCCACTGATTTCCATTATGTATTTTTAAAATTACTTTATGTCATGAAATATATGGGCATATATATATATACACACACACACACAAAGAGTTATTTATGGATTTTTTTAGAAATAAGGCTCAAAAATAAACCTTGACATTGGTTATCTTTGAAAAATGGAATTATAAATTTTGAGGATAATGCTATGAAGTTATTCCACATTTTTATGAAAAAGCCTGCATTATCTGTGAAATTATAAGAAAATGTATTTTATAATACTTCTCTGCTACAGGAGAACTCCTAGAGTATTAGGTATAAAAATATGATTGCAAAATTAGTGGCAGAAAAATAATAAGGTAAATGAGAGCAGTGATTAGAACCTTAACTATTTGGGCAAAAAATACAATTCGGTAACTTAAAACAAAAGAATTATTCCTTGTGATATATCTATGATAGGTTGCTCCTATGATATCTGGAATAATAGCTCCATGTCACTCTCTTTAGAGACCTAGGGTCCATCATAAGGAACCTCACTGGATACCAAGACAGAAGAAAAGGTGATAAGCATACAACTGCAGAAGATGTGCTACATGTTACTTCTGTTCACATTTCACTGGCCAAAGCAAGTTACAGGGTGATTAAGCACTTAGTGCTATCACACACAGTTCTTTTTCAATGAATATTGAGGAAAAGAGAGATAAAACTGTCCTTGTCCAAAGACTTGTCCCTCAGGCATTTTATCTAAATTATTATTTTAGATTATATAGATCTAAATAATAGATATAAATATCTATTATTTTGCACAAAAAGTAGAACACAATTCTCAAATTTATGATCTATGAACCACTTAAGAAATATGTAATCAACTGATTTTAGAAACCAATAATAAAATTACTAGCATCCTTCCTCTCCTCCTTTCTTCTAATCAATAAGCACAGATTGACACCTTCTATGCCAGGCTCTAGGAATACAAAGATGAAATGACCTATTATCTTTCCTTATTTATGGTCTAGAAGAAATAGAAAATGTCTTCACTCTGTGCAAGAAAATATGCCTACTTCATGATAGAGCTACAAGTCTGATTTGAAAATAATAAAACCTGGCTTTATTCTCTTGGGAAAATTAAAGAATCTCCCTTCCTCCCTCCCCAAGGAAAAAACACATTTAAATCATTAACATCATCCTCCAATGAATAGAAACTACAGAATACCTGAAAGTAATCTCAGTGCCACCAAGAATCATCACTGCTAGAAGAGAGTGGCTAACTAAGAAGCATATAAAAAGTCCAGAAAGAAGAAATAGTAAAGTACACTAAAGTTCTGGTCTGGTTATTGCCTACATTTTCTGTTTTCCAAAGAAATTACAGCTACAAGGGAGATCCAAACATACAAACTGTGTGGATTCTATCAACCTATGCTTGTGTCTATTGCCCTCCAAAAATATGCTTGTACTAAAGTAGATTAGCCCAAGAACTGCTGTTATTTCTCCAAAAGCAAAGATTACAGATAATAATACTATAAGTGCAAATTTATTGCAAGATATTTGTAATTTGATCCCTCGGTATTGTTCACTACAACTTATGAGGTATAATTTGCACATTGAATTACTGCACCACAAAATATCTGTCCTTGAACTATAATTCTCTTTGCCTTTCTTACTTCTATGATGAATGAAAACTATACCACTAAGATAGAAATCCATCATTTATATTCAGTTTCAATCTCAAATAGGCCAATAAAGATCACTTACTATGTCATATGGCCAACCACTTTCACCACACTGGATATTTCTTCAGGCAGAACCAGTTTGAAAGTTGATCTTATCAGGGAACCTGACATACTTTTTTAATAGCCACATCTGGTATTGTCTTTCTACTTGGTTGAAGCAGTGAAGCATTAAAGGCAAACTACACACTTAAGGAATACAATTAATACACTGTGTCTCCTCTCTATTCATCATATATCCTATCAGCGCCTTGCCCCATGGGTCATGTCAATCAGTACTCGTGATTTCACCACAGGAATACATAAGTCCATTGGTCTGAGCAGCTACTGAGGTGAGTTTACATTTATAATATCTGAGAAACACCTCATCTGTTTTGGATAAGGAAGCATTTGTGTTTCCAGTGTGATAACCATGCTCAGATAGCTTCTCTCTATGATCTTGTATGGTGTTAACTAGATTCATCTCTTGGTAACTAAACAGACTAGGTCAAAGTTTTACAATTGTGGTTTTAGCAGCCAAAACTCTTGTAGTTAACAGTTATAGACTATCCTATAAATATTTGGAGAATTAAAAATAACAATAGCAACAAATATCCAACAAATACCCTGTTAGGTCAACTATATATCCATGGAATTATTACATTAAAAAGGATCTTGCCTATTGTACATAGAGATTAGCCAACCCAGCCCTGACAATAGGCAGACACCCCCCCAAAACTGCCCTTATATTTAGCATCCAAAATACCATTTTTTCACAACAAACTATTGTTCTCTTACAGAAACCAAACTCCTTAAGAAACCACCACAGCAAATGTTCTTAATAAATTCAGTGGTCATTACTGCAGTCTGTATAAGGACTGTGTGTTATGTCTGTTTTCCTTGTTTCATTTATAAACTCGAAAAGGAGATAAAGAAGTTTAAGTATGTAAAAGAGCATTTAAAAAATGGAATAACAAATTTAAAGAAAAAACGGTAACTTTTCTCTTCGAAAATCAACATCTTTAATAATGTTCCATTTCTATCATGTGAAGTCTAATTGTATTTTTCTCCAATGTACCAGAGCAACCTTGATTATTTTTAACACATCTATTTCAATTAATTAAAAGTAGCATTATCTGATCTAGCTGCTGAGGAGAGGGTAAGAAGAAGTCATATTCAGATTTTTGTTGCTACTGCTTTTTTTCTTTTTCTTTTTTTCCCTTAAATGAACTATGTTCTTATCAATGAAGCAACATGGCAAACATAGAGGCCAAAGATGCTTTTCCTCAAAGTGGAAACCCAAAGTGTCAAAGAAGTTAATCATGTGTCATTTGAATCATGGGATGACAATGAAATTTAACAAGAAGGCAATAAGAGAATGGCATCAAATGAAGAAAAATAAACTTTTTTTCAGTATTATTATTAAATGAAACAGCACTGATTCAGTACAAGGCAATGTTAAGGAAGATCAAAGCAAACCACTTACTTTCACTGTGTTCTATGGACACTGCTTCATAGCCTGGTTAATGTTCCATGATTCCAAACTATGGGCCAGATTCAAGGATTGAACAAGGAAGTTACATCCATGTTCATCATGTTTATAAAATTTACTCTAATTTCACATCTTCCTTTTGATGGGTTAAATGTGTTCATTCATATTGGAAGTATTTTAGAACTCCATATGCATTAAGAAATGCCAAGCATTTTCCTTAAAAGTATAACTATGTCAACTATACTTGAATAAAGAGTATTCTCCTCTCCTACTCTGAACTGATGCCATATATCTAAAGAACAATAAAGTACAAGATTAGTTCTTTTATTACCAATAAAGTTGTAATAGTCATTTATTGTGCACTTAACAAAAACCAGGCTTATGCTTAGTACATGTATTACCTCATTTAATACTCATGATAACTAGATGAAACATTATTATCATTCCCATAACCATAAGTACTTTATGAGGTGTAATTTATATTCAATAAACTATACATTTAAAGCCTAAAATTTAATAAGTTTTGACTTATGTATATACCTGTGAAACCATCACCAGAATGAAGGTAATGGAGATCCATCCATCAACCCCAAAGTTTCCTAGTGCTCATATGTGATCCCTCCCTCCTTTCCTCTCTCTCCTCTCTCCTCTTTCCTCCTATCAGGTAACCACAGATCTTTCCTTACTATAGATTATAATGTGGAGGAACTAGAATTCTCATACACTGCTGATAGGAATGTAAAATGGTACACACACTTCGGAAAATAGTTTAGCAGTTTCTTCAAAAATTAAACATACACCTACCTTGTGACTTAGACATTTCACTCATAGGTGTTTATCCAAGATAAATAAAAGCATATGTCCCTAGAAAGATGCACACATGAATGTTCATAGAACTTTTATATGGCACATGATATGGCTTATGTTTCAAAGAGATCCTTTTGAAAGCTGAATTTGGACTAGACTCGAGAAAAGTAAGGAGCAGAAGGAGGGAGACCAATGAGGAAGTGATTACAAAAATGTGGATTGGGATGATAGTGTGTGAGGTGATGGGGTGATGATAAAATGGTGAGAAATAGCAGATCCTACACAAATTTTTGAGAGATATTAGTGTGTTTCCTGATATGTTGGATGTATGCCATAGGAAATGGAGAAGTGTCAAGGATAGCTCCTAGCCATTTAGCCTAACTGGTTGGAAAATGGAGCTGCTGTTAACTGAACAGGTAAAGAATCAGGAGGATCAGACTGGGAGACAGAGAGAGATCAGAGGTTGGCTTGGGATATATTAATATTGAGGGATATGTTAATATTGAGGTATCTGATATGTTTGGGATATGTTAATACTGAGGTATCTGATAAATGTACAGGGAGAGATGTCAAGAAGGCTGTCAAATGTATATATCCAGACCTGAACAGAGAAGTCAAGGCTGGAGATAAAAACTTGGGAAGTTATTGGTAAAGAGACGGTATTTATATAGGGAATGTAGAAATGGAAAAGATGTAGTGTGAACTCTGAATTCTAAGACTATCCATGGATATGTCTAAGGGATAAGAAGAGCAAACAATGTTGACTGAAAAGGAACAGCTAGGCATAGAAGGAAGGACGGGAGAATGTGATATCCTGGAGCCCACTTTTAAAAATTATTTAAAGGAAGAGGGAGTAATACACCCTCTCAGATGCTACTGGTAGTTACTGATAAGAGAAGAAAGGGTGGGACATTCAATTTAGCAATATGGCCAATGGTGGCTTTGATAAGACCAAAAAAATTGGAATGATAGGCATTAAGTAGGTATATTCAACGGAGAATGGGGAGAAAGAAGAGTTTGGAAACAGGGAGTATAAATGAATCCTAGATTTTCTGTGAAGGAATGCAGAGAAATGAAATGGTAGTTGGAGGAGGACACAGGATTGAGAGAGGTATTTTTGTTTTGATTTCATTTTTTTGTTTTGTTTTATTGGTTTTTTGTTGTTGTTTTTAGTCAACCTGGCAAGAGAAGTTAATGTATTTGGTGGCATTGATATGCTGAAATTTGACATATAACATTTGTTGTGTGTACATTTTTTACCTTTGTATTTTGAAATGAATATAAATTGGGGTGCCTGGGTGGCTCAGTGGGTTAAGCCTCTGCCTTCGACTCAGGTCATGATCTCAGGGTCCTGGAATCAAGGCCCGCATTGGGCTCTCTGCTCAGCAGGGACCCTGCTTCCCCTCTTCTCTCTGCCTGCCTCTCTGCCTACTTGTGATGTCTCTCTCTCTCTCTGTCAAATTAATAAATAAATAAAATCTTTAAGAAAAAAAAGAAATGATGATAAATTCACATAAATTTGCAAAAATAATTCAGAGGGGTCTTTAAACTTTTTACCCAGTTTTTCCCTTATATATAACTATTATACAATATCAAAACCAGGAAAGTGATTTTGTTACAATGTGTGTATACAGCTCTCTGCCATATTATCACTCAGTTAGATTCATGAAACCACCACCAGATTGAAAATACAGAACTATTCCATCACCATACAGATCTCCCTTATGCTACATCTTTATGGTCACGACCTTCTTCTTCCCTGCTACCATTCCTAACCACTGGCAACCACTAATTTGTTCTCCATTTGTCTAATTCTGTATTTTCTAAGATGTTATATAAAGGCAATTATACAGTATGTGACCCCTTCCTATTGGCTTTTTTTTTTCCACACAATATAATACCCTTGAGAGCTATTCAAGTTGCGGCCTATTTCAATAATTTGTTCCATTTTATTTCTGAGTAGTATTCCATGGTATGGATGTACCCCAGCTCTTCAACCATTTACCAATTGTAAGACATTTCAGAGATGTTTTACACTGAGGAAACAATCCAGTACAAAGGGGGAACCTGGTGGTGCAGAAGAGTATGAGATTAGCAGAGCAATGTCCCTGGGTGAGCACACAGAGCTCAGGTGGAGACCGTGGACATTGATCCAATGTAAAGCTAATGAAATCAGTTATCAGCAAGAACACAAGCAAATGGACGCGGTGGTCAGAGCTTGTGGAAGCTCTTTTCTGACGGCTTCCACTTTCTAAATAAATAAGCAAGCAAGGTCATTGGTTGAGAGTAAAAGTGGTGGTAAAGTTGTTGCGGGTTTAAGGAGGAAAAAAAAATGCACGCACCATGCATCCGGGAGAGCGGAGAGTAAAGATCCAGAGATATGTAGAATGTTATGCTGCAGCACGAAAGGCCCACAAAGCTAATAGCTATGAATTGAAAGCCAAAGCGACCAACATGGCTCTGTGTTTTTTTTCCAACCTCATTTGGTTGCACAGATGCAGGTGCAGAGAATGCAGGGGGAATAATGATTTGAGGTAGGCAGAGAGAAATCAGAAAAACAAGAGAAAAAAACATCTAGAGTGTGGGAAAGCAGGTCATTTTTGTTTTCAGGAATGTAAGGTACATTGGAGCTGGTAGATGTTTTGTAAAGGCAAACAGCTTGAAAGATATGACAGGGTGTCTTGAATTGTACAGAGCAAGCCAATCCTATTTATCTTCACTAGCCAATAACCCAGGTGTAAGCACAGTAATGATTCTGTTGTCTGTTGAGGTATTGACACGTAGCACTTAATGCTGCCCTCTCTCCAAGGAGGGTTTCGCCAACCTCAGTCAGCTCTCTTGGTCACTGGGCCTTCAATTTCTCCAGCCATTTAAATATCTGTAGGCCTCTGACTCTCTTTTATAAGACATCCTACCTTACCTTATGTGGGTATTCTGATAAACCATTGCTGTTTTTCCATCTGTCAGGTCTGACCATCACGCAGGGAAAGAAAAGTCTGGTGAAGAGCTTCTGTGGGAATTTCCATTTTTCTGACTGACTCACTTGGCTGGAGTATTCAAACCCAGGAGCTTTGTAACTGCTCCCACACAATGGATAGGATGCAAAATATCTCGATGGCAGTCCTGAGCACGTTATGCCTCTTGTGGCCGGAGACAGCAGCACATGAAACTGTCCCGTGTTATGTGGTATGCCTGAGGCAACCAGAGTGTCTGTGATTTCTCAAAGCAGGCTGCCACTTGGCTGAATACAAATAAGACACTTCTAGAAGCTCTGGGAAAAGGACACAGAAACAATGCCTCTGATCAGAGATACTTCCTTTTCGCGTTGATACGGGCCTTCCAGCCTGATGCATCTTCCAGTATCAGTTGTTAAAAACACAGTAGTCAGCACCATTTCATTGGTGCCTCTGCTTTTTAACAGGCTGGCAGCTTGACATCTAATTAATGTCATTTGTTTAAAACAAATTTCTGTGTTCAGTTTGGTTATAGGTAACAAGGACCAAGAGCTTCTTAGGAAACAGAAAACCACATCTGTAATTTGTTGAATCATCTTGATTTGTTTTTGTATACTCTCACATACCTCTCCCTTTCTCTCCCTCTCCCCACTTCTCCCTCCTCCCTACGTACCCTCCCTCCTCTCTCCCTCCCCACTTCTCCCTCCTCTCCTCCACCCCACCCCCGCCTCTCCCAGAAGATAAACAAGAAGTCATGGTACTTATCTGGGTCATGATACTTTGTTACTCAGGCACAATGGAATAACAAATGTTTTAAATTCTGTCACTAGCAGAGGTCAGATGGATGACAGAATCAGTTCCGTGGGCCTTTCATTAGGGGCCTTCATTTGACTCTGCCTAATAACCTTAATTGTCCTAGTTCCTCCAAGCACACAGTTCAAAACAGAGCCTAAAATGCTCTTTCTCCAGCTATCAGCATGTTTACTTTCACCTTTAAACACCAAAGACTACAAATATGACCTTCCATTGACCTGGCTGATCCATTTTAAGAGACTTAAAGCAAAACTGACTGAGCAAAGCAACTCCGTAGGGCTGCAAAGCCAAGAACAGATAAGCTCATCAAGCCCCAACAGCCCATAAGGGAAAAATGTTCCAACAGAGAGCACTTCACAAAGCTTTTCTTGGTATCTGCAAGACATTCCAGGGCTCACTGGAAATAAGAGGGCCTGGGAAAGGGGTGGGTAGGTGACGCTGAGGTATGGGACAAGTACAGCCTCCTCTCCTGCAGATGGTCCTTGGGCCACAGGTCATCTGGGCCCATAAGGCACTACATATAAAAAGAATTGGGAGTTTTGCCAGTTCTGTCTTCAGCATTAGGCCCAGGACTCTTTGGTGCTTTTGTGCGCCTATTCAGTGACCTCTGCCGCCTCTCTGAGGCCACATTCTGTCTCTCATTCCCATCCATGGTAGCCAGTGCCTGCTCTTTGCTACTGTCTTCTCAATTCCTTTAATGAGGAATTCCTTCAGTTTCCTATCAGAGCTTGAACATATTGCCTTAAACACACTTCATTGGTTTGCCTCTTTATCCCTGGCTGGGTCTCAGCATGAACATAACCTTATTCAAGAGAAGACTTCTCCAACTATGGACTCCAAATTAGGTCTTCATCACTAGCCTTCATCATTCCCTGGTCTGCTCCTACTTTGTCATAATTTGACTTTTTCTACTTATTTGTTCACAAACATTCAGAAAAAAATCCATTTTATTCACCATTGTATCAAAACCTAGTAGAGTGCCTGACCCAGTGAAAATGCTGCTCTTTATAAATAACACTCGAGTTCTTTTCATTGAGTGCCTATTATATTAAAAAAAAGAAATCTTAATCATCGCCGTTCCTCCCCACCCCCAGTAACCTGAACCACCCAGGCTTCCCCAGCACTGTGCCATGACCTTGAAATATGTCTTCTCATTTAATAACCAACACAGCAATGGAAGTATGTAAAAACAGAGAAGAAAACTGAATGAACAATAGTTATATGATTTTCAAAAGTGTTTAGCTACACCAATGTCCAAATAAGTAGTTATATAAGCATTTCAAGCATTAGAGCAGGCCAATAGGATCTCATCATTATGAGATACAAGCTATATAAAGACCATTTTGAAGGACACTCTTGTAGTAACTTGATTCTTTAGCAAGTTCAGGAAGTATAGAATGATGAAGAGAAAGCATCAATGGACAGGGCCATCCCTTTGAGTAAGTATGGTGCACAGAAGGCCCTATTGGCATCTAAGAAAATGTGAGGAATGTGATCAACAGAATTCTGGAAACCTAGTATAGAATACTAATGCCAAAAAGGAATGTCAACAAAACCTATGACTATACCAGTGTAATATTGTGTTTAAGACTAAGAACTCCAGAACAAGACAGACTTGAGTTTTAATCCATGCTCTATAATTGGCTAATTTTGACTCATTTTCCCATCTGTCAAATAAATACAACAATCTCATTTCCCAACATTGGTGTGAAAACTAAATTATGTATTTAAATTGGTTAACATGGATGTCTGACACGTAGTAAGGGTTCAATAAATATTAATTTTATTATAGTAATTATTATTTCTATTATTATCTTTAGCTTGAGTTGCCACTGTAAGACCAGAAATTTTAGCACCTATCTCTGAAAGTGTACATGCTAGAGCCTATGTGTTGGTGGGAGGTGAGGACATTCCTTACAAGTACACTATAGCAGCAGTCTCTCTTCTGTGTGAGAAATACTCTATAATAGTATATTTGCAGGGGCACCTGGGTGGCTCAGTGGGTTAAAGCCTCTGCCTTCAGCTCAGGTCATGATCTCAGGGTCCTGGGATCGAGCCCCACATGGGGCTCTCTGCTCAGCAGGGAGCCTGCTTCCCCCTCTCTCTGCCTGCCTCTCTGCCTACTTGTGATCTCTCTCTCTCTCTTTCCCTCTCTCTCAGTCTGTGTCAAATAAATAAAATTTTTAAAAAAATAGTATATTTGCATCTCTATTTATTTATCAAAATTGAAAAAATCTTTATTCTGAAAAAATGTCCTTTGATGGTATATACCAAATCTTTCCCATTTACATAAATGTAGTGGAGTTTATAAGTTTATGGACATCAAAAAAACCTTACGATTTGACTTTTATTTTTGTGAAGTCGTTTTAAATACATGCTAAGTACTTCCTTAAGTTCTGCGAAAAAGTTCCAATTTTATTATATGCTACCTGACAATTGCCTCCCTTGGGGATTCATTTGTTATCATCCTAAGGATCACTTTGAAGCATTCTGGACAATTACACTCGGAACAATTCGTTCAACCACACCTTGTTTGGGCTACATTCAGATTTGACTTTACTGACTATATAACTAAATCAGTGCATTTGTACCTAAAACAAATTTGCAATTACCTCCACAGGGATTTTTAGAATCACATCACGTGGTGAGTAGAAACATTAATCTGGGTGCTTAACTACTGCTCAGATATTAATTAGCACTCAGATAACATATATTGAAGAACATTGCATGGCATGACTTAATATAAAAATAAGTTCTGCTCAAAACTAGCTCTGACGGCTTATGTTTAAATACAGAATGATGTTAATGATTGAAATTATCATTTGAACTATATTCACTATATTAAAAATAAGCCTATAAGAGGTCATGAAATTTAGAGCTTTGCTATTAGCCCTAAGAATTTTCTTCATTATGAAAGAAAACCATAAATACCAGTTTTACTATTACAATGATACTCCAAAAACATAATTTTATTGCTTTTAAAGAGATTTTAATGTAGATGGGATGATTAAAATCAATGCTTAGATATTTTTAACCCCAGATATAGCTTCTATGCAAGATAAGCATTCATAATTTTATGCAATATTCTTTCCTACAGAAGATTTTATTTTCCTTAGATATTTTGGGTGCATAAAACTATTAAAAAATAAATTGAGTTCTTTTCAAGGTGTGAAACATAGTGTGATTGCCTAAGTAAAGACAGGATATTAAAAAATGTCAATGCATGAATCAAATTTTCCTAAAATGACTACTGGAGTTAATGCCATTTTAGGTTTGTCATTCATTAACTCAATCACTCATTCATTTGTTTATCATTCATTTAGTGATTGCATATTTATTGATGATCATATCATGTTCCAGGTGCTATTACAGCCATGAGAAACAAACATAAACTAAACAAAAATTAATTCCTTCAGAGAGCATCCATTCTAGTTGGTTATGGAAGATGGTCAATACACAAAGTAAACAAGCAATATGTATTGTTTATTGCTCCAACATAGAATCTTGGATGGTGATAACTCCAGTGGACTAAATAAAGCAGAAAAAGGGAATGGAAAATGTTGGGGACAGACTTGAAATTTTAAAGAGGAAGGTTACAGTAGGTCTTACTGAGTAGGTGACATTTAAAGAAAGACCTAAAGGAGAGAGTGGGGCAAATCGTGCAGAAATTTTGGGGGGAGAGGAATTTTAGAAGAAGAGTATTAAGGATAAAGGCTCAGAGGTAAGAGAGTGGCTGGTGCTTGGGAGGAAAATCAAGAATGAGAATATGGCTAGAGTGTCATTAGAGAGGAAGAGAGAAATGAGAGATGGAGATAGAGAGGTTCCAGATATCAGATCTAGTAAAGCCTCGAAAACCATTATAAGGATTTTTCCATTAAAGCTGAATGATATAGGGTGTGAACAATCTATGTCTGAACACATTTTAATCATCTTCTGTTTCCCACAAAAATGTTCATTTGGTAGTATACTAAAAGGTTCATGGTAGAACTCCAACTTTTAAAAAAATTCTTTTCTCACCAACTGATCAATAATAAAGCTGAAATAAACCAGATTTTAAAATTAAATGCATTCCAAGAATGGAGAGAATTTTGCTAAAATAATTTGTCTTTAGTTAAATTGTTCAAACTGACAGAAACTGCTAGTGGTTCTCCAATGTCCATCTTCCCCCTGGCTCATAATAGAACTCCTGCAGACCTTGTGACTAAGTATTGGCTAATGGGATGTGAGCAAAAGATATGGGTGCCAACTCTAGGTCCTAAGAGAGAAGACATGTCACTATTTCGGCTCTTTCCCCTTTGTGGCTGCCCACAAGTCAATGAGCACTGGAACAGAGATGGAAGTAACACATCAAAATGAGCAAAATTAGGCAACCAGCTGTGACTGCTTATATCTGGTTGGGAATATGACAAAGAGACAAAGGTCTACAATTTTACAGCCTATATTTTGGGGTCTTTGGTTGGTACCAGTTTAACCTGCACTTTATATATATTAGCAAATATATTAGCAAAATAAGAAGCTAAATCAGAAAGAACTCCTAAGACTCTAAATTATTTCATTATAACTTTAAACCCACTGATAATTCATTTTTAACTTCTTTACTACATCCCACAAGGAGAAATGAAACTACATTTCACTTCATTTTTTTTAAAACATAAATAAGAACTCAGAAGTCCCTAGTCCTTCGAACTCTAATTTTCAATACAAATTTGATGGAAAAAGAAAGAGAGGGACTTTGAAAATAATTTGAAGAGCTTCTCAAAGAAAAAGATTTCGTGGCACAAAAACATTTCCTTTTTTGTTTTGGTTGCTAATTAAGACTGGTAGTTAAATCAGATTTTTTTTAGGACTATGTGGGTAATGAGAGTCACATATGGTACTGAGAGGCATTCACTGAACTTTGATATTTTAATACAGCTTGCTACACAGAGAGAGAAAGAGAGAGAAGAGATGGATTGAGAAAGATAGAGAAAATAAAACAAAAAAGGAAGATGGGGGTAGGGGAAACAGACTGAGAGATATGGGCTAATGGTAGCTGAAGGAGAAACTTACAGGGAGAGACTCGAAGAGAACCAGACAGGGCAGAGGACTTTTAAGCTGTGTATGGAACCTATTTATTTTCAGGGTTTTGTTGTTTTGTTTTGGTTTGGTTTGGTTTGGTTTGGTTTGGTTTGGTTTTGTGTGTGTGTGTGTGTGTGTGTGTGTGTGTGTGTGTGTCTAAAGCTAATGGCTGTGACAAACCCTCATGAAACTCAGAAAACTATGTAGAAGTGAGAACTAGTTGAGTTGTCTTGGGCTCAGGGGTAGGGGGGGTGGCAGAGAGGCAGAGGGAGAGGGAGAGAGAGAATCCCAAGTAAGCTACACATCCATTGCAAAGTTGGATCTCACCACCCTGAGATCATGACCTGAACCAAAATCAAGAGTCTGATGCTTACCCAACCGAGTCACCCAGGTGCCCTGCCTTTGCTTGCTTTTTAAAGTTACTAAAGAAAATATCCCAAGGACTATCTTACAAGTATCTTTTAATGGATTGTATCCTAGCTGTGATTTTGTCAGGGGCACATTATTTACATGAATATGCCCAAGTTTGTTGATATTCTTTCCTTGAAATTTCCTAAATTATTTTGTGTGTGTATTAGGTTAATTGATCTATTTCTCATACTTGTTAGAATTAGAAATCCAGTAGGGTTGGGGGGTGGAGAGGAGAGAAAAAAAAAACAACAAATACCTCACTGCATGCTCTTTTAGATCCCTTGAATGTCATACAATTGAAAGAGAAACATATGATGTAAGTATCTATTGAATTCAAAAAGCATTATTTTATTTCAAAAAACATTATTTCTTCATATTTCTGATATCATGTTTTTAAAAAATCTGGGCCAAAGATAATTTTGGAGTACCCACTTGGAATGGTGAAGATAGCACCATGAAGACACCATCCAACATCTTATCTAATCTTTTGAAGGATGTTATGAAGATTCCCAAAGGATAATCAATTTAGTATTTTATATTTTATTATTTCCTCTTCTATGTTAACTCCTAGGCAAATTTATTTGTAAAAAGATAGTTTGGAGAACTTAGCATGTAAGAATATTTCTAAGACAAATAAATTAAAATAACTTCTTCATTTTAATTCAAAATACAATATGACCTGATAAAATCATTTTAAAAATCCCAAGTAGGAGTCACAATATGTTTATTAGATTGCTCATGTTTTTTTTCTTTTTCTAAAAAAAAAAAGACATTAAAAAACAAACAAACAAAAAAAGTCAAAGTCATGATAACATGTAGGTCTGATAGAGCAAAGCTCCGAAAATTTAAAAATGAACAACCAGCAACTGCCTTCTACTTTGATTTGCATGTCTAGTGATTCAGATGAAGAGACAACCACCAGAACACAAAGTTCTACTCCTTTCTGTAATGATGAGAATTTAAAACAGAGTATGCTATGGATCACTAATTATCCAATCAGCTTTAATTGTTCATAGGGCTAAATTAAATGATAAGTAATCAACCTAATTATTCTATCATCTAAATAACACATGAGCTTGCCTTTTTTTTATTTAATCTGCAAATATTAACTTCCTATATAATTCGAGTCTACCACTATAAAATATAAGAAATTATAAACAGAGCCTTTGCCCACAAGAAGTTAACAACCATCTGGAGAAAGAAGGAAACACCATCTAGAACTTCCACTAGAACTACTACAAAGGCACCAGTCTCTGTAAAATCCATTCTCCATGATACATGTAGGGTGATCTTCCCAAAGGGCATCCCTGAGTATGTCTTCACCCTTCCCTGCCTCCACCCCCTACTAAAGACATGAAATGTTTCATTGAATCTCCTGGGTACTTAGCTATAAACACAAACTCCTTGCCAGAGTTTGCGGTATTAGTGAGCCCCTAGAGATTTTGCAGCCTGGTGTCTCCTGCTTCAGCCACACCAGCCACGCTTGCTCTAGCCATGGTCTCCACAAAAGGAGATTTGGCTTCATCAGGGTAACTCCTACTTCGGATTGCAGCATAACTGTCATTTCCCTAACCTCTCTTTTTAGGTCAAATTCCTTATATATAATATGTCATAGCACCATGAACCTCTCCTCTGAGAACAAGGGTTAGAGAAAGCTTTATGTTTTTGCTATTAACATCTATCTGCCTCTCTAGGCTATGAGCTCCAAAACCAGAAAAATCATGTCCATTTCTCCTTACCCTCATAAAAGAAATGCTTTCCTAAAGACCCTACATTCTATAATCCCTTAATAAACCTTGGGAGAATGACTCTTATTGTTACATGAAAAATGAAATTGAATTCAGTAAACCTATCAATAGAACTCCCGAAAATTCCCTGCTAATGTTAATAATGAGTTTTAATCTTCAGCTTAAACTAGTCCATGGGTTAGTTAATTGGATTTTATTTATTTATTTCTTTGTTTTTGAAAAACAAACCTCGAATAGCTCACATTAACAAAAAGAATGACTGCCTCTAACCATCTTGTAAATATTGATTCTTTCATGTATTCAACAAATACAAAAAATATATGTGAATTCAAATATGCTTCACAGGTTTCAATCACTAAGAGCATGAATTATAGAATGTATTTGAAAATAAACGTAAATCAGATTACTTTTGAAAATTCCATTGGCTCAGCACACCCTATTTATGGCAGATCAACACTCGGCTTGATAAACTAAATTGTGAGTTGTTTGCACTTCTATGGCATAAAACAGACTTAGTGCTCCTTCATTTACTTACATCTTCCTTCCCAATACGTCCTTGTTCCTCGAGTGAAAAATTAGAGAAGTATTTTTTTTTTTTAGTTTTGACAAATTAAGTCACTGAACCCTACCAAGTATTCCTCTTTTATATTTCCTGTTGTTGATTAAACAAGCTTTTCAGTAAATTACCAAGCACTTACAATGCGCTGGGCTCTGGGGAAAGTATTTGACATGCCCGTTGTCATTTAAAAAGCACAACCACCACTTAATGTAGAGAGGATTACTGAATTCTTCCAATAACTAGAAAGAGAAGTTCAGTAAGTTGCCTCATCATCACCTGGTTAATAAAGGGGACTGGCTGGGGTTTTAGATCAGTTTTTCCTCCTTCCCAAAAGGTTCTAGCAAAGACAGAACAATACCAAGTAGGAGAAAAACTCTAGACTTAAAAGTCTTTTAAAAACCCAGAGAGAGAAGCCCTGACTTTGTGACCAACTGACAGGGCACTAAACTTCTCTATAATCACCTTTAAAATAAGGAACTTGTATAATATGAGGGACAAGAACTATTGTCTGCCAAGTGAAAGTTAATTGATTCTCTGCTTACCTCGTCTCCCCTTTACCCAGCCCCAAAATTAAGTCCACAGAAAGAATGATGAATGGCTTAATGATCATGCATTGTACAAGTAGACAGGATTGTAATCATATAGTCAGCATTTTTCATTTTCTAAACCATATGCTTATCTTCACAGAGAATTTTTAGATTAGTAGCATTTTTTAATGTGTTGTATATCATTAGGAGATAAGACTACTACCAGCTGTTTGAAGGAAATAGGAGTTTTAGTAAAAGAATCCATTGGAAGGAAGTGAATAAGGCAGATTGGTGATAGGAGAGGAAATCAAGCCTAGCAGCTCCGTTTCTTATCCCAAATCCCTATTTTTCTTACAAGTTGCAGTGACTTTTGTAAAAGATTTTAATATCTTCATTTACGTCTCTATAAACTGTTATAAGGTGGACATCTCTACCTACATAAAAATTCATGCTTGAGAAGTACTTTAAAATCCTTAGTATTTCAAGCATTTTAAACATTTTCCAGATCATAATATAGTCTACTATCCCATAAAATGTAGTAAAACAATTTTTCAATACTTAATTAAACAGGCTAGACTCAAGAAGGACAAAAAATTATGGTATTGATGCATGGCAGGTGTATTGAAGTTGTACAATATAAAAAAAATTTACATTAAATTTAGATAATATGGGATTAAATTCTACTTTTTCTGTTTCTTGATTATATCTTATGACTATTAAAAAATAATCTGTCATAAACTCACAAATTTTTTAATCTCTCATGCAAAAGCAAGCTAATCAGAATTGAGTTCTTCTTATCTTCTTCTGTCAGGCCTTTCTCAGAGTCTGCACTGGTTGCTCAAGCTCTGACCATCAGATACCTCTTAGAGCTGACAAAAAGGAGGAAAGAGAGAAAATGAGGGCATATCCCTATACATACACTGATATCATATTTGCCAAACCTTAGCCACAGTTAGAAAGGAAGCTGGGAAATGCAATCTGTTCATAGCCATGTACATAACCCAAACTCCAGGAGTATATATTGATGGAAAATTAGCAGTCTCTGCCACAATGATCTTATGCAAGTGACGTAAGATCCTAAACAACAAATCCATCATCTGTAATGAGCATTTTAATATTATGTCATCATAATGTAATGACGATGGTATGTTCTGTTTGAAAATATCACACCTATAAAACAATGTGTTTACATTTAAGCCCTATGTAGACCTAAGGCATTATTTGTTCATAAGAGTCTATAAATAGAAAAATCTACAAATAGGATATTGTATTACCAATAAAGAGAACACTCAGGACAAATATCAGTGTATTTTTTTTCTTAAAGATTTATTTATTTGAGAGAGAAAAGACGTGCACATGAGCGAGTGGGGGGAAAGGGCAGAGGGAGAGTCTCTTCAAGTGACTCCCCACTGAGTGTGGAGCCTGACACAGGGCTCGATCTCAGGACCCATGAGCCCATGACCTTAGCTAAAACCAAGAGTCAGACATTTAACTGACTGAGCCACCCAGGTGCTGCAAGTCAATGCATTTTTAAGGTATTACTTTTGCAACATGATTTTAAAGATTTATAACAAAGAAAGACTTCAAGTATTCATCACTAGATTTAATATACTTCTTTGTCACTTGTAGCATTTCTTAGTATCATTCTTTCCCTTTCTCTTTAGCAAGGATGGTTTTTCCTAATTCAAGAGCTCTGAAACTCTTCAAGTGTGGGCTGAGGTTAAGGTTTAATGAGAAGTAAGTGAAGCCAATCCTGTCAGATTGCTCTGTACCTTTTCAAAGCCACACATCTGAAATGTTCAGGAGGAATGACTGTATTTCAGTCACATTCCTGTGCATATACCACTTGTACCTTCCTCTGAAGTCTCTAATAGAAGCAGTCTCTTTTTAACGGTAATGAAACCTCTGTGAAGACAGATTACTTTTTTTAATGCTGTGAGGTACCAGACAGACAAAAGACTGATATCTGAAAGCAAGGAAACTCCCATTTCCAGTGATGGGGGAAGTGGAAAGCAGCTGCAGATATAATAAAGAGAAGCCACTGAGTGCAAAGTTAAGCTTTGAATTCTTTTTAAGCAAACACGGGGGAAAAAGTTGGATCATTTGTCCTCAAAGAAACTACCTCAGAACACTGAAGTTCCTCAGTGGATCCAAAGAAAGACTATTGCTGACAATTGGTAAAAAAGACACAATGAACCAGTTGTCAGACGCGCCTACTGAATGCCAATTTGTAAAATAAAACCCTTTTGAACAATCAGAGGATGTTGGATGTTTTAAAAGAAGCTGCTGATTCAAAATGAATAACTTCACTTTGCTATGTTTTCTGCTCTTGTATGGATCATCATTACTATTTTTACTTTCTATTTTCAGCAGAAATTTGAGTTAACCTTTTGTTCCATCTGTAGCCCGCCTTCTGAAGCAGCACCACCTCCTTTTCATTATTCCTTTCAAAAGAACTGAAATTTGCAAAATGTGCCATTTCCCTCCCTCACTCTGTGGAGGAGTAGCAGAGCCAGCTTTTCAAGCATGAAGATTCCTAATAATCAAAGGAACTTGAGGACTAAAATGAGTATGGAGAGCAGGTAATACCCAACACCGGAGGAGATAGGACTGGAGAGGCAACAAAAATACTCTTGCCCTAAAATGCATTCCTCAGAAGCCTGTCAAAGCACCTGGAACTCCCCATGGTGACCTGCTGCAGACTCCAAGCCTCCAATAAAGATTAAAAATATTTTCATGAAGATATTATTCACTAAACCACTACTGACCATAAAGGTCTCAGCACATACTGGTTTCTCTAATTATCCCTACCTGAGGCCATCATACTGCTCTCCGAACCTTTTCCTGAATAAGGACACTGGTCTGACACTGGGGTGCTGATTCCCCAAACTATAGCATTCATTTAGTACATTAGATAATTTTAGTATTTGAGAAAATAAAAGACAGAAATTTACCCTGAATTCACTGGTGTCTTAAAAAAATATTTTTCTTCCTATTCACGATAGTACATTCATCTATTCGAGATATCTCTGTTACATTTGGCTATATGTATTTATGGAATACATACATAACCAATCCTCAGAAAATGTTCAAAGCAAATAGGTATTTCTGGCCCCTCATAGTCATGTCTCAGCACTTCAGCCAGCTATGTTTTCTAGAAAGCCGGGCTGTGCCTACTTGGCTATGCCAGGCTGAGTGGGATCACAGGGAGAAGCCTTGGTTCGGGTGGGGGCATGTGGAGACTGAGCAAAGGCGGCTGATTCTGGCTCCACTGTCAAGAAAGGTAAGAGACCAATCCATTCACCAAAAATCCTGTCTTGCCAATTTATCCATGATTAAGAATTTCCAACATAGATGTGGAATGACACAGTAGACGATATAAATGTGTGTTGTAGAAAAAGAATTAAGGACCAGAAGAGGCCTTGAAGGTCACATAATCTAATCGTCAGTTGAGGAGGCAAGTAAAGCCAAAGTTATTTGCTATCTCGTGTCTTATAACTAGTAATGGTTAAGGCAGGACCAGAGCACTTTTTCTATGAAACTATTGACATTAATTAAATGTGAGTCAGCAAAATATTATCAAATGCAATGTTTGCAAATATGCTGATATTGTAGGCACTAAATACATGTACTATCTGAAAGGATTCTTTGGTGCATCCTTTTAATGTCTTCTATCACAGGTAAGACAGAGAACTACACATCAGAAGACTCATACACTAGTATTACTAGTATTACTTCTGCCATAAATTTTATTGTTTTGGTTTATCATCATGCTCTGATGCATCTTTTTCTTCCTCTGAAAAATATTTATTTTATATATTTATTTAAAAATTTAATAAATTTAAATGTATTTATTAAATAAATTATTTATTTATTTTAATATATATATTATATATAAATATATTTAAATTTCTTAAATATTTAAATTCCCTATTATTACTTCTGCCCTAAATTGCATTGTGTTTTGGCCTATCGTCATACTCCAATGCATCTTGTTTTCTTCAGAAAAATGTGGGATTAAATTTCTTAAATCTTGAGGTGCCTGGGTGGCTCAGTGGGTTAAAGCCTCTGCCTTCGGCTCAGGTCATGAGCTCAGGGTCCTGGGATCAAGCCCCACATTGAGCTCTCTACTCAGCAGGGAGCCTGTTTCCCCCTCTCTCTTGGCCTGCTTCTCTGCCTACTTGTGATCTCTCACTCTGTGTCAAATAAATAAATAATATATTTTTAAATAAGTAAATAAATAATAAATCTCTTAAATCTTTAAAGTCTCTTCAGCCTTATAATTCTGAAAAAGTAAAAATTCCTCCCAAATGCAAAATATGTCCCTATAATTTATCTGGATTATTGTCACATTCCCATTCTAGAGAATATTAAAGGAGAATCATCTACATATGCATCTCTGGAAGAAGCAAATTTAGGTAGATGGTATGATTAATAATAAAAATTCTATTATTTCATTTTTTTTCAAATGTACCATCTTTTCTTTAAAACATTTTATGTATTTATTTAAGAGAGAGAGTGTGCAAGGGAGGGGAGGACAGAGTAGGAGGGTGAGGATCTCAAGAAGACTCCACACTGAGTGAGGAGCCCAAATGGAGCTGATCTCACAACCCCAAGATGATGACCTGAGCGAAAACCAAGCATCCATGCTTAACCTACTGAGCCACCCAGGCTCACCCCAATGATACCATCTTGCTGATATGCCCTAACACCCTTAGAATGATTACAGTGAGACTGAAATGATATAGTTGCATTAAAAATATAAAAGCTTATTACTAGAGAGTGATGGCATTGATGATATTGTGCTTTTTGAGATATCTTTAATAATAGTAACTAATAACAATTGAGGAGCTGGCCCAGCACTCAAGTGATGGATTTTCCTATTCATACAAACAGACAATGATAATGTTAAGTTGATTTTAATCATTCTAAGTATTAAGGACATATGAAATTTAATATTTTCTCCTTGTAAGCAATTAAGGCTGTATATCCAGTGTCAGAATTGTAAAAATGAAAACAAAGAATGTTTTTTGGTCCCAGTGTCCCAGATTGGCACAGTGTTTTGTCTCCTGCATCACCATTTAATTCCCTTTTATTGTTCAAGTGTGGCCCACTTGAGTAAAAGGATAATGGGCATAGAAAATTATAATTAACACTCTATGAATTACAGTTGACAGGAGAGAGAAATAAGCTAACACTTGGCCCTAAGGCTATTTCTATGTAAAATTATCACCAACTACTGGAAAAAAAAGCAGTAATTTTTGCTATGAATTACCCAATATTTTTACTGATGTTTCCCTCAGACAATGGTTGCTCATATGGTATTATGTAAACAGATTTAAGAGAAGTTAAACATAATAAACTAAAATTCAAGTCCAGGCTTGTTTGGATTGTAGTAATTCAAATGTCCATCTCTTGTTTATTTTATTTCTAAACATTTCTTAAATGTATAAAATACTTTGAAAAATGTCCTGTGTATATCTAAAACTTTTTCAATTAATCATTGCAAAGTTCACTATACCCCTAAGTCATATTAAACTACAATAAACATATTTAGCTATGTAAGAATACCGAGAAAAATGGTGGCATCTATGAATGTAACATAAAAGTCATTATATCAGACGGAGCAAGATGGTGGAGAAGTAGGAGGCTGAGATAGCTTTGGATCCCAGAAGTTCAGCTAGATAGTTATCAAACCATTCTAAAAGCCTGCAAACTCAACAAGAGAGAGAAAAGAGGAAGAATAGCAATTCTAGGAGCAGAAAATCGACCATTTTCTGAAAAGTAGGACGTATGGAAAAAGTGAATCCAAAGTGACAGGAAGAGAGGCCACAGTTGGGAGCGGGGGGGAGCGGATCCCGGGAGCTGCAGAGCAGCAGAGCACAAAATTGGAACTTTTAGAAGTCTGCTCCAATGAAGGACATCACTCCAGAAGCTAAGCAGGGTCTTTAGCCCTCATGGAAACAGTGTGATTTCAGGACCTGTGGGGTTACAGAGGGACTGGGGGTATCTGACTGTGGCAGAGCTCCCAGGTATCAGGGCAGAGAAGCCAGCTGCAAACAAGGAGCCTTGCAGTGGGTTCTCAGCTCTGGCTTACCTTACACCATGATCTGAGGCACAGTTGGGACACTGCTCTTTGAGCAGGGAACCCACAAGAGGCAGCTCCAAAGAGACCCCCTCCTTCCTCCTTCTGGAGGAGCAGCATGGGAGCATGAAGCAGTAGTCTGCTAGGTTTGGAGACTCCAAATGGGGCCATTCACAAGAGATAGAAAGGCTCAGTCTTGGGCCGGCTGAGCTTGGAGCATGGGCCAGAGACAAGGGACACAGGACTTGTCTGCTTTCCTCTGAGGGCACGCTGTGGAGCGGGCCCCAAGTGCTCTACTCCTCTGGGCTGGAGCCAGGGAGGCCGCCATTTTCATTTCCGGCCTCCAAGGCGGTATGGAAAGCACTCTGGGAACAAAGACTCCTGAGAGCGAACCTGAGCAAAGTGCTCAGGGAACAAAGACTCCTGAGATTGAACCCGAGCAAATTGCTTGGCCCATACCCTGACAAGGGTGGTGCAATTACACCTTGGGCAAATACATTTGAGAATCACGCCAATGGGCCCCTCACCCCAGAAGATCAGTGAAAATATCGAACCAAGACCAAGTTCATCATCAGTGAAAACTGCAGAACTCCAGAGTATTTTTCTCTCTCACTCATCTATTCTTATCTCAATAAAATGGAAAGGAAAAACTCACCACAAAAAAAAAAAAAAGAAAAGAAAAAGAGGCAGTACCAACAGCTAGAGACCTAGTCAATGCAGACATTAGTAATATGTCAGAAATAGACTGCAAAATGACAGTTATCAAGGTGCTAGCTGGACTCGAAAAAAGCATGGAAGATAGTAGAGAATCCCTTTCTGGATAAATAAAATTCCTTTCTGGAGAAATAAAAGAACTAAAATCTAACAAAGTTGAAATTTAAAAAGCTATTAATGAGGTACAATAAAAAATGGAGGCTCTTACTGCTAGGATAAATGAGGCAGAAAAGAGAATTAGTGATATAGAAGACCAAATGAAGGAGAATAAAGAAGCTGAGAAAAAGAGAGACAAATAACTACTGGACCATGAGGGGAGAATTCGAGAGATAAGTGATAACATAAGATGCAACAATATTAGAATAACTGGGATCCCAGAAGAAGAAGAAAGAGAGACAGGGGCAGAAGGTATATTGAAGAAAATTATCATAGAGAATTTCCCTAATCTGGCAAAGGGAAAAAATATCAAAATCTAGGTAGCATAAAGAACCCTCCTCAAAATCAATAAAAATAGGTCTACACCCTGTCATCTAATAGTAAAACTTACAAGTCTTAGTTACAAAGAGAAAATCCTGAAAACAGCTTGGAACAAGAAGACTGTAATATACAAAGGCAAAAATATTAGATTGGCAGCAGATCTATCCACAGAAACCTGGCAGGCCAGAACGGACAGTATGATATATTCAGGGCACTAAATGAGAAAAATATGCAGCTAAGAATACTATAACCAGTTAGGCTGTCACTGAAAATAGATGGAGAGATAAAAAGCTCCCAGGACAAACAAAAACTAAAAGAATTTGCAAACACCAAACTAGCCCTACAGGAAATATTGAAAGAGGCCCTCTAAGCAAAGAGAGAGCCCAAAAGGAACATAGACCAGAAAGGAACAGAGGCAATACAGTTAACAGTCACTTTACAGGCAATACAATGGCACTAAATTCATATCTGTCAATAGTTACCCTGAATGTAAATGGGCTAAATGCCCCAATCAAAAGACAAAGAGTATCAGAATGGATAAAAAAACAAGACCCATTGATATGCTGTCTACAAGAAAATCATCTTAGACCCAAAGACACCTCCAGATTTAAAGTGAGGAGGTGGAAAACAACTTACCATGCTAATGGACATCAAAAGAAAGCTGGGGTGGCAATCCTTATATCAGATAAATTAGATTTTAAGCCAACATTTATAATAAGAGATGAGGAAGGACACTATATCATACTTAAAGGGAATGTCGAACAAGAAGATCGAATAATTGTAAATATCTATGCCCCTAACATGGGAGCAGCCAATTATATAAACCAATTAATAACAAAGTCAAAGAAACACATCAAAAATAATACAATAATAGTAGGGGACTTTAATACCCCTCTTACTGAAGTGGACAGATCATCTAAGCAAAAGATCAACAAGGAAATAATGGCTCTAAATGACACACTGGACCAGATGGACATCACTGATATATTCAGAACATTCCATCCCAAAACAACAGAATATTCATTCTACTCTAGTGCACATGGAACATTCTTCAGAATAGATCACATCTTGGGACACAAATCATGTCTCAATCAGTACCAAAAAGACTGGGATCATTCCCTGCATATTTTCAGACCACAGTGCCGTGAAACTAGAACTCAATCCCAAGAGGAAAGTTGGAAAGAACTCAAATCCATAGAGGCTAAAGAGCATCCTACTAAAGAATGAATGGGTTAACCAGGAAATTAAAGAAGAATTTAAAAAATTCATGGAAACAAATGAAAATGAAAACACAACTGATCAAAATCTTTGGGATACAGAAAGGCAGTCCTGAGAGGAATGTATATAGCAATACAAGCCTTTCTCAAGAAACAAGAGAGATCACAAATACATAGCCTCACCCTACACCTAAAAGAGCTGGAGGAAGAACAGCAAAGAAAGTCTAAATCTAGCAGAAGAGAAATAATAAAGATCAGAGCAGAAATCAATGAAATGGAAACCAAAAGAACAGTGGAACAAATCAACAAAACTAGAAGCTGGTTCTTTGAAAGAATAAATAAAATTGATAAACCCTTGGCCAGACTTATCAAAAAGAAAAGAGAAAGGACCCAAATTAATAATATCATGAATGAAAGAGGAGAAATCACACCAACACCAAAGAAACACAAACAATTATAAGAACATATTAGGAGCAACTATACGCCAGCAAATTAGACAATCTGGAAGAAATGGACGCATTCCTAGAGATACACAAACTACCAAAACTGAACCAGGAAGAAATAGAAAACCTGAACAGACCCATAACCAATCAGGAGATTGAAGCAGTCATCAAAAATCTCCCAACAAACAAGAGCCCGGGGCCAAGTGACTTCCCAGGGGAATTCTACCAAACATTTAAGGAAGAACTCATACCTATACTACTGAAATTGTTCCAAAAAATAGAAATGGAAGGGAAACTTCCAAACTCATTTTATGAGGCCAGCATTACCTTGATCCCAAAACCAGAAAAAGACCCCATCTAAAAGCAGAATTACAGGGGCGCCTGGGTGGCTCAGTCATTAAGCGGCTGCCTTCGGCTCAGGTCATGATCCCAGGGTTCTGGGATCGAGCCCCGCATCAGGCTCCCTGCTCAGCAGGAAGCCTACTTCTCCCACTACCATTCCCTCTGCTTGTGTTCCCTCTCTCGCTGTGTTTCTCGCTGTCAAA
>CM053603.1:149222884-149285356 GCA_028646535.1 Procyon lotor
TTTTGGCAGATGATATAATACTTTATGTGGAAAATCCAAAAGAGTCCACCCCAAGACTGCCAGATTTCATACAGGAATTCAGTCAAGTGTCAGGATATAAAATTAATGCACAGAAATCAGTTGCATTTCTATACACCAACAGCAAAATAAAAAAACAAAAACAAAAACAAAACAAACAAACAAACAAAATCCAACAGTAAAACAGAAGAAAGAGAAATTAAGGAGTCGATCCCATTTACAACTGCACCCAAAACCATAAGATACCTAGGAATAAATCTAACCAAAGAGGCAAAGAATCTGTACTCAGAAAACTACAAAGTGCTCATGAAAGAGATTGAGGAAGACACAAAGAAATGGAAAAACGTTCCATGCTCATGGATTGGAAGAATAAATATTGTAAAAATGTCTATTCTACCTAAAGCAATCTACACATTTAATGCAATCCCTATCAAAATACCATCCATTTATTTCAAAGAAATGGAACAAATAATCCTAAAATTTATATGGAACCAGAAAAGACCATGAATAGCCAGAGGAATGTAGGAAAAGAAAACCAAAGTTGGCGGCATCACAATTCCAGACTTCAAGCTCTATTACAAAGCTGTAATCATTAATATAGTGGTACTGGCACAAAAACAGACATATAGATCAACAGAACAAAGAGCCCAGAAATTGACCCCCAACTCTATGGTCAACTAATCTTCGATAAGGCAGAAAGGAATATCTAGTGGAAAAAAGACAGTCTCTTCAACAAATGGTGTTGAGAAAACTTGACAGCCACACGCAGAAGAATGAAACTGGACCATTTCCTTACACTGCATACAAAAATAGACTCAAAATGGATGAAAGAACTCAATGTGACACAGAAATCCATCAAAATTCTTGAGGAAAACATAGGCAGCAACCTTTTTGACCGCAGCCACAGCAACTTTTTCCTAGAAACATTTCCAAAGTCAAGGGAAGCAAGGGCAAAAATGAACTATTGGGACTTCATCAAGATCAAAAGCTTTTGCACAGCAAAGGAAACAGTCAACAAAACCAAAAGACAACTGACAGATGGGAGAAGATATTCCCAAATGACATATCAGATAAAGGGCTACTATCTAAAATATATAAAGAACTTCTCAAACTCAACACCCAAAGAACAAATAATCCGTTCAAGAAATGGGCAGAAGATATGAACAGACATTTCTGCAAAGAGGACATCCAAATGGCCAGGAGACACATGAAAAAATGCTCAACATCACTCAGCATCAGAGAAGTACAAATCAAAACTACAGTGAGATACCACCTCACACCAGTCAGAATGACTAAAATTAGGAAGTCAGGAAATGACAGATGTTGACAAGGATGTGGAGAAAGGGGAACCCTCTTACACTGTTGGTGGGAATGCAAGCTGGTACAGCCACTCTGGAAAACAGTATGGAGGTTCCTCAAAGAGTTGAAAATAGAGCTACCCTACGATCCAGCAATCGCACTACTGGGTATTTACCCTAAAGATACAAATGTGATCCGAATGGGCACGTGCACCCGAATGTTTATAGCAGCAATGTCCACAATAGCCAAACTATGGAAAAGAACCCAGATGTCCATCAACAGATGAATGGATAAAGAAGACATGGTGTATATATATATATATACATACACACAATGGAATACTAAGCAGCCATCAAGAGAAACAAAATCTTGCCATTTGCAATGACATGGATGGAACTAGAAGGTGTTATGCTAAGTAAAATAAGTCAGTCAGAGAAAGACAGTTATCACACAATCTCTCTGATATGAAGAAGTGAAGAGGCAGGGCAGGAATTGTGGGGGCCTGGGGGTGGGAAATGAAACAAGATGGGATCGGGAAAGAGACAAACCATAAGAGACTCCTAAACTCATGAAACAAACTGAGGCTGGCTGGGAGGTGGGGGCGGGTAGTGATAGGTTGAATGGGTTATGGACAATGGGGAGGGTATGTGTTATGGTAATTGCTGTGAAAGGTGTAAGCCTGATGATTCACAGATATGTACTGTGAGATAAAGAATACATTATATGTTCATAATAAAAAAAAAAAACCTCATTATATCAGTAACGTACAACAGAAGACCAGTCTTTTGAGTGTTGAAAGAAGTGGGCCAATGAGTAGGATAAATCACTGAAATTGAAATAATATTAAATAATACAATATGATGGTCAGATCCATCTGAATTAAACTCAAAGCATTACCCCAATGGGAACTCAATGTTGATTTTTTTTTTTTTGAAGGACTTGGGAGTAACACTGCTGTTGAAAGATTTAAAAGTTGTTGATGTTAAATTAGGGCTTCTGAGAAAAGTAAGAGATAATGACAAGTATCCAAGAGCTATTAACTCCGAAGCATTTTATATGTTTATTTGTTAACCAAAAGAAAAAGGATTTGAATACTGGGAAAACTGTTCTTTCTCTTTTTCAAACTGTAAAGATAGATTCATTCATTCATTTATTCATTCATTTATTCATTCATTTATTTATTACCTGAATCAGTTATAAACTTCTAATTGCAATTAATTAAAATAAACTATAGTTTCAAAGGATTTATTTGGGGAAAAACAAAACAGGGTGGGAGGGGTTTCACAAAATCCACTGAAGTATAATGAACCAGGTTTATAATAGGTAGGAAATAGAAGCTAAGGTAACTGTTAACATGTACAAAATATGAAGCACAACTAACAGAACAGTGTGGCCAGGGTATCCGTATTCCAGCTCTTCTAGGACATATGGCCACCATCTACTGATATGGCTCTAGCACCACTGCTGGAAATATTCCATTTTACCTCTGTGGATATTCTATTTGACATCCTGGTATCACTCACTGAAGCATCAAGGTCCAAGGGAGAAGTAGCCAATTGATCAAGAGCAGACAGTGTTTCTGAGCACTAGAGAGCCACTGGATTAGTTACCCGAGGCTGCCATAAAAAATTACCACAAACTTGATAACTTAAAACAACAGAAATGTATATTCCAGAGGTTAGCCATACAAAATCAAGACAATGACAGGCCTGCACTCCCTCCAGCCGCTCTGGGGAGATTCCATTCCTCGCCTCTCCCAGCTTCTGGCAGTTTCCAGCATTCCTTTGGCTTGAGGCAACAGCACTGCAATTTCGGCTTCCACTTTCAAATCAGTTCCTCCTCTCCTGTGTGTCTCTCAAACCTCCCCTTACCTCTCTCTGATGGAGACATTGGCGATGGCATGTAGGCCCACCTGGATAATGTGGGTTGTGTTCCCATTTCAAGATCCTTAATTCACTACATCTGCAAAGTCCTTTTTCCAAATAAGGTAACATACACAGTTTTTGAGATTAGGACCTGATGTCTTTGAGTGCTTGTGTTTCAAGGACCCTATCAACTGTTGGTGGGATATCAAGGAACTAGAACTCTCACATACTTTAGTGATAACTATTTGGGGAAGCACTTGGCAGTTTTTGAAAAAGGTTACCCATATACTCACCATACAAGATAGCCATTCCACTCCTACATTGCATCCAAGAAAAACTAAGGAATCTATCCATACAAAAACTAATACACAAATATTAATAGCAGCTTTATTTTTAAAAAGCAAAAGCTAGGGGCGCCTGGGTGGCTCAGAGGTTAAAACCTCTGCCTTCGGCTCAGGTCATGATCACAGGGTCATGTGGGATCGAACCCCACATCGGGCTCTCTGCTCAGCGGGGAGCCTGCTTCCCCCTCTCTCTGCCTGCCTCTCTGCCTACTTGTGATCTCTGCCTACTAGTGATCTCTGTCAAATAAATAAATAAAATATTTTTTTTAAAAAAAGCAAAAGCTAAAAACAACCCAAATGGATAAACACTTGGGCAGATCCACAGAATTGAATACTACTCAGCAGTAAAAGGAACAAACCATTGACACATACTCCTACCTGTATACTTCTCAAAATAATACTGTGTGAAAGAAGCCAAATAAAAAGTAATTCAGAATGTAGGATTCCATTTACATAAAATTCTAAGAAATTCAAACTAATGTAGAGTGACAAAGGAGATTACTGATTGGGAAGTGAGAGGAATTGGGGGGAAGCATAGAAAGCGGCTCACGGAAACTTTTGGAGGTGATGAATGTGTGCCTTATCTTGATTACAGGAGCACAAGGAGCAGAGGGATTACAGGGATGGCTTCATGTATATATACAGATGGCAAAACTTAGTTTGTACACTTTTAGTATTTGTGATTTATTGTATGATGATTATATTTCAATGAAATTGGTAGAAAATAGCAGTAGAGAATAATGTCATCTTAGGCCAAAGCAGAATAAAAAGAAAAATAAAGCTGTATCTGAAAGAATGCATTTAGTTGCAAGAAACAAAAGGCCAAATTTAAACTGATTTTTAGAAGGAAAATTAATTGGCTCATAATTATAAAACTAGACTTAGAAACTTTTTACCATAGGAAAAAGGAATTGGTAAGGGAAAAATTAACCAAAGTTAAATCAGCAGTGACAAAGCACGGGGGACAAACAGGATAATAATCTGAAAGGGGTGCCTGTGTGCTTCAGTCCTTAAGCATCTGTCTACCTTCAGCTCAGGTCATGATCCCAGGATCCTGGGATCGAGCCCCAAATTGGGCTACCTGCTTAGCAGGAGGCCTGCTTCTCCCTCTCCCTGCTTGTGTTTCCTCTCTCTCTCTCTCTGTCAATTAAATTAAAAAAATCTTAAAAAAAAATAATCTGAAAGAGGATACTTTTAGTTCATTCATACTCATGATATGAAGCATACCTCAACACTACAAATCTGTTTTATGTTATGTATTGCATTCTGTAACAATGGTATTGTGGTGAGTGGTCATAAATTGTATAAATCTGAATAGGAAAGCTATGGGAAAAAAAATAAGCTTAGATGAACATTTGTTTATGGCATACCCTTACCATGTGCCAGAGATATTATCAATAATAATGATAAATCACGCACAAGCTGTCATCGTTGTTTTCAATTACTTAGGATTACCTATTTGCTACCTCATTGTTTGGAAAATTAATCTCCAAAACTATGAAGGAGAAAAGAGCTCAAATCTCACCTCACCTCCATATTTGTGTTTCTACAAGAAGCTGGTGAAACTGAAAAGTTCCTTCACCTTTCTAGAGCTGTTAATGAACTTTACTCCAATTCAAGGCAACATTCGTGAGTTAAATAATGCAACCTATTTTTTTTTTAAAGATTTTATTTACTTATTTGACAGAGATCACAAGTAGGCAGAGAGGCAGGCAGAGAGAGAAGGGGAAGCGGGCTCCCCACTGAGCAGAGAGCCCGATGCGGGGCTTGATCCCAGGACCCTGAGATCACGACCCGAGCTGAAGGCAGAGGCTTTAACCCACTGAGCCACCCAGGCACCCCTAATGCAACCTATTTTGTCTGCAGCACCACTACTCTGTTGTGTAACATCTGCTAGATACAAGCCATTGATAATACAGTGACTGGTAAAGACAACTGCACAAATTGGAAGGAACAGAAACATTATGAAGAGACTTGTTCAACAAACTGGGAACCTATTGACATGATTTGCACAAAGTAAAATTCTTCATTTTTATCAATTCTTTTTTAAAAAGATTTTATTTATGTATTTATTTGGGAGAGAAAGAGAGAGAGCACAAGCAGGGGAAGGAGCAGAGGGAGAAGCAGACTCCCTGCTGAGCAGGGAGCCCGCCCGTGGCACTGGATGCCAGGACCCTGGGATCACGACCTGAGCCAAAGGCAGATGCTTACCTGACTGAGCCACCCAGGTCCCCCATCAATTCTTTTTATTATTTGTAATCAAGACCTAAGATAATTCTACATTATAGTCAAAATCTAATTATGTGAGACTTTCCCATAAACACAGTATTTTTCTAAAGGAAGAAAACATTTGAATGTTTTATCATCAAGCCACTTATCAGCCTACAAATCAGAGATTTTGGGTTTCTACTTTAAATGCTCCTGACCCCACCTCTTACTCTGGCTGATGTTCCAGTAATCCACTGAACTTTGATAAGCCTCATATAGGTGAAACTTCAGGTCATTGCTTCATAGCTCTTGTCTTTTGGATTTTTCTAATGCTACAGCGTGGGAGGTCTGCAGGTACCTGCTCAGCATTTAGGCATGACCAATCTGGAAGTAAGGGAGTGTGAATGCCCAGGAGTCATCCTTAACCAATGTGAGATGAAAGCCAAAGGATAAATGCTTCCTCCTTTCATCCCCCAGGCAGATCATTCTAAGACACATTTCATAAAACACTCCATAAAGTGCAATGAATTCAACCCACAATTTCTCATACTGACTGCCAATTTAATGATGCATCTTTATTTTAGCTTTCCCTCCTTCCCTGTTTTTTTTTTTTTTTTAAAGATTTTATTTATTTGTCAGAGAGAAAGAGAGAGAGAGAGAGAGAGAGCACAAGCAGGCAGAGAGTGACAAGCAGAGGCAGAGGGAGAAGCAGGCTCCCTTCTGAGCAAGGAGCCTGATATGGGACTCGATCCCAGGACCCTGGGATCATGACCTGAGCTGAAGGCAGCTGCTTTAACCAACTGAGCCACCCAGGTGTCCCCTCCTTCCCTGTTTTATTCTCCCACCCCTCACTCCTGTTTTCTGCCTGTAATCCTTCATCCCAGGCTCTGCTTTCTTGTGTGCCCACGCTAAGACCCTGGGTACTTAAACTGAGTCTACATAACCGATCTTCAGAATGGGTTTTGGAAACTGGATCAAGCTCAGTAGGACAGGTGATGATATGTGTGGTAGGACCCTGGCATATAAGAGCATCACAATTAGTAAGAATCTCAGCTTAGGTGGATTGGTGTGATATACACATAGAAAGTTCAAGTGTTGGTATCTGTGGCTATCAGAATACCATTTTACAAGATAATTTTACAGAATGGATTTAGGTGTCTTTAAATGATTGCCTTGGAAGCCTTGAAAAAAGAAATGCCAAGCTCAGGTTGGCTTTTCATCAACCTAAGGCATGCTTGAAGAGAAAGAATTCCAGAGGAGTGTTTGAAGAGATTCACATCTCCTGTAGCCACAGGATACAACCTTCCTCAAAACCAGGCCCAAGATTTTATTGAGCTGCAAAGGGATTCAGCAGACAGCCTTGATAGAGCTGCTAAATCAGAATCAGGACTCTACTAAAAATTTAAAAATATATTTATATAATGAAAATATATATATTAAAATAGATACATATTTCGAGGAGATATATATCACCTTAAAAACCTGAAGGTAGAATTTTTTTGGTGGAAAATTCTAAGAATCTCAAACCCAAAGGAATCCCTGAACTCTTCAAGGCAATAGAAGCAGACTTCTCCCCCTTGCTAAAGAAAGTAGCCTTCCCCTTTCTAATGCCTCCACAAAGACTCTAAGGCAAATGCCTAGCCAGATTTTGTTTTTCCTCTTCACAATATATATCCACAACTCATTTCTTTCAGAGCAAAACGCAAGGTTAGGTCTACAGTATACCCCAAACGGGGAAATGCAATTTCTTATACATTGAAAGAATTACTGGGACTGCTCATATGTATAAGCAGAAACAGAAGAATGTACGTGTGAGTGAGTGGTCGGTCTTGAGGCTACTACGTGGGCAGTGGTCAGGGGTATCAAGCAGAATGTAAGGTTGAATAGAGGATAGTTTATTGGTTTGGAAACCTGTGACTCAGAGTTCAATGTTCTAGTAAGGACAACTGGTTTTGGTCCTAACACACCACATAGATGGCTCTTTGAAGTGTGGTCTATATTAAATGAGATAGAGATTACAAAATGTCCAAATGTCCTTAGAATGATATTGAGAAGATCAGAAGACTTAAGGTAATAAAAATATTTATTTTTTTAAAGGATTTTATTTATTTATTTGACAGAGAGAGATCACAAATAGGCAAAGAAGCAGCCAGAGAGGGGGGGGAAACAGGCTCCCTGCTGAGCAGAGAGCCCGATGTGGGGCTTGATCCCAGGACCCTGAGATCATGACCTGAGCAGAAGGCAGAGGCTTTAACCCACTGAGCCACCCAGGTGCCCCATAAGGTAATAAAAATATTTAAATGAACTTACTATAAGAGACTGAAAAACCTACTACCTGATTATATTCCCTGGGAGGACCCAGAGGACATGTCTTCCTAAAAATAATAAAAAATGAAATAGTGAGAGAGGCACCAGCATCTTTGAAAAGCTCAGTGGGAATGACTTCTGCAGGCAGGGAATGACAACAGGAGATACTTCCTACTGACCTCACTAATATCAATAGCAGTTACAGACTCACAGAACAGCAGACATCAGATGCAGCACTTAAAGGTTAGAGTAAAGCTAGAGGGGCAGAGTATCTTAATCCATAGAAATTAGTGGTGATCGTTGGCTAAGAGATTATATACTTCAAGAGGCATTACAGATGTACAGCTGATTGAGGTTACTTTTGTCTGTGAACCTAAAAACAATACAATTAAGGTCTGGAAATAAGGCTGAGATGAATTGCTCTATTGCATAATCACAATCCTTCGCCCAACTTCCAAAGCCAGGTCAGTCCACATACCCAGACAGCATTAATTAAAGAGTCCTTTATTTTGCTAGGGCTGCCCTAACAAGGTATCACAGACTGGGTGGCTTAAACAATGAAAATTTACTTTCTCACACTTCTGGAGGCTAGATATCTGTGGGACCAAGGTGTTGGAAGGGTTGATTTCCTCTGAGGCCTCTCCCATTGCTGTATAAATGTCCATCTCCTCCTTACATCTTCATTGATCTTCCCTTTCTTCCTGCCTGTGTCTAAATCTTTTCTTCTTGGTGCACCTAGGCAGCTCAGTTGGCTGGGCGACTGCCTTCAGCTCAGGTCATGATCCCAGAGTCCCAGGACTGAGTCCTGCATCCGGCTCCCTGCGCCATGGGGAGTCCGTCTCCCTCTGACCTTCTCCCCTCTCATGCTCTCTCTCGCTCTCAAATTAATTAATTAATTAATTAATTAATTAATAAAAACTTAAAAAAATATATTTTCTTCTTACAAGGACACCAGTCTTATTAGATTAGGGCCCACCTTAATGACTTCATTTTAACTCAATTCCCTTTTTAGGGGCACCTGGGTGGCTCAGTTGGTTAAGCACCTATTTTCAACTCAGGTCATGATCTTGTGGTCCTGGGATTGAGCCCCACATTGGGCTCCCTGCTCAGTACAGAGCCTATTTCTCCCTCTCCCACTGTCCTTCCCTCCCCCAGTCTGCCCCCCCCCCCACTGATGTGCTTGCTCTCACGCTTTCTCTCTCAGATAAAATCTTTAAAAAACAAACAAACAAACTTAGTTACCTTCTTAAAGATGCTATCTCTATAGCACTGGGTGTTATATGTAAACAATGAATCTTGGAACACTGCATCAAAAACTAATGATGTATTATATGGTGACTAACATAACACAATAAAAAAAAAGATGCTATCAACAAATAGTTACATTTTGAGGTTCCAGGGGTTAGAACTTTGACATATGACCTTGAGAGGAACAATGCAGCCCATTATAATGAGGATGTTCGATTCCCTTGAGAAAAAGTCTCCAGGAGCATACGTGATAAAATGATAAACATTCCTTTTATAACTCCCCAAAGAGCTACATGACCTAAAGTGGGGAAAGGATAGGACTCAAAGTTTTGTGTTTTGTTTTGTTTTGTTTTGTTTTGTTTTGTTTTGTTTTGTTTTGTTTTAAGACACTGATACCAGAGGACATGAAAGCCCACCAGGAGTCCTCTGACTTGTTAAAGGGTTTATAAAAACCCAGTAATAAAGATAATTTTGGTCCAACTCCATTTCAAAATGGTCCCAAATTTCTACTGATTGATTCTGGTGTTAATTCTTCAGTCTCCAAGTGCATAACTGACAGGCTATATGAAGTTGCTGGCACACTCTCGCATTAGTTCTCCAACCTATGACATAAGAGCCATATGGTAGGATGAATAAGGGGAACAATTGAACCCCCACTGAAATTTGTCAGGATGGCAAAGCAAAAGCAGTATTTCAGTCCAGGAGGAGTTTAGATACTACTCCCTCTGCCCACAAATCTTTTTTTCCATTCACCTGTTTGTTTCTGAAAAAGCAGATGGACTGTAGCAAATGAAGATGGACTATTCTAAACGTAACCAAATAGTAACCTTATTCACAGCTGCTTCTGTGCTTGAAGTAGTTCTTTATTGAAACATATCAACCCAGTCCCTGGCACTTTATATGTGGTTATAGATCTACTGGATACATTCTTTCCAACCACTACCAGAAGAAGATAGAAGGCAGTTCTTTTCTTCTTGGTCACGAGACCAGTAGACATTCAGTCTTTTGTCAAGACCGTTAACTACCCCACTCTCAGTCCTTAGGGAACTGTCTTATCACACAGGGAATTTGATCATCTTGACATTCTGCAGAACAACATTATTGGTCAATTATAATGTAAAGTACTGCTAATTGGTACTCAGGAGTGGTAAGTAATCTGGGAAGACAGAATTGCCAGAGGGTGGAAAATAAGTATCTTAATTCAGGGATGTACTCTATTGTGAAGTTTTTAGATGTCCAGGGGTCAGAAGAATACTGAGACATTCTGGACAATATTCTGCATTTTGTACCCTCTGTGATGAAAAAAGAAACATGTCAGTTTGTAGCCCTTTTGGATACCTGGAAGAAATTTGAAAATTCTGTTTTGAACTACTTATTAAGTAACTTACAATGCTGACCATTTTTAATGGTTCCCAGAGTAGGAGTGCCTAAGCGCCTCAGTCATTTATGTATCTCCCATTGGCTCAGGTCATCCAGGGTCCTGGGATCAAGCCCCACTTTGGACTCCCTGCTCCTCCTCCTGTTCATATTCTCTCTCTCTGAAATAAATAAATAAAATCTTTAAAAATAAATAAATAAAATAAAATAGTTCCCAGAGTAACAGAAGTTCCCGCAGGAAGTCTCAGATGTGTGCAAGCTGTCCTGACACTCGGGTCATATGATCTAGCATGTGTAATGATGCCAGAAGTACACATGTTGGATTAAAAAAAAAAAAATCTTTGCAGCATCTCTACTAAGCCACAACAAAGGAGTCCCTGCACAAATCCTAAGGATTTTGCAACAGGGCCATGTTTTCTGTGGCAGAACTACCAGCCCTTAAAAAATACCTCCTGTTGTATTAATGAGTCTTAATAAAATCTTAAGATGTAATGGGAGCTACCAAGTGACTATGAATTGGAGCTACCCATGCTGTAACAGAGCAGGCAGAAATCAGCCAACCACATGATAGAAAGGACACCTTCAGAATGATGCCTGAACAGATCCAAAAATGCAAATAAGTTACAAGGAAGAGAAAAAAAAAAGAAGACCCAGGCCCCACGTCAGCTAATTCAAATATATACTTGGTCTTTTTGGAGACATGCCCCAGAACTAATTGAGCAAGAAGGAAAATTCTTGGACCTGGTTGACAGATGGACTGGTCTTGGTACTGGCCACAAATTGAATGTTGCTATGCTATACTCTCATTCAGGGAGGGCTGTACGTAACAGTGGTGAAAGGAAAACCTCCACATAGCAAAGTTGTAAGCAGTACGCTTGGTCATTAACTCTGTCTGCGGAGGTTCTCATCCCACAATAAGGTTCATAAGAATGTATGTAAAGAAATATATTTGTGGGGCACCTGGGTGGCTCAGTGGGTTAAAGCCTCTGCCTTCGGCTCAGGTCATGATCTCAGGGTCCTGGGATCGGGCCCCACATCGGGTTCTCTGCTCAGCAGGGAGCCTGCTTCCCCCCTCTCTCTGCCTGCCTCTCTGCTTACGTGTGATCTCTCTCTGTCAAATAAATAAATAAAATCTTTTTTAAAAAAGGAAATACATTTGTAATACATTATGTAAAGAAATGATAGAACACTCAAACAGGCAGAACTACATGTCCCAGGAATGCTGGCCTTTTCCCTCAAGCACCCAATGCTGGAGAAATGAGCTATGGATGAAGGTGAGAAAGCTGAACACGGACCCAACAGCATGGTTCCCTCTCAGATATACATCTGCTAAATCATCAATTACCAGCAGTAAAAATGATACCATGCCTTCAATCTGGCATCATCCCTCAAGGGGAATAGCTATCCAATTATTGGCACTTTGACTACATCTGACCTTTAATATCTTGGAGGATAAGTGATGAATCCTTACCCAACTCAGTATCTATTCTGGAATATGGGTCTGTCCTTCCTCCCCAAATGCCTCTTCCAGCACCATCAGTCATTCACACTGTATGTTACACAGTAGTGCATGAGAGGAAGGGGCTTATTTATGACAGGAAGAAGTGTAACAATGGAGAAATGACAATGGATCCTCCAGTTTTATTACAAAGCTTGCCACCCAGAATGTTCAAGCCAGTAGAAACACGCTATGTATCCTGTTAAAGGCTCAGCTCTGTTGCCAGCTTGGGGACAAGATCCTGTAAAAGCAGTGTCCCTACCTCCAGAATGGATCAAGGTGCTGAAACAAAACCAAAAGCTAATATTGTGTCCCAATAATTAGAATACACAGGTCCATAAACCAAGGGGTTGAAATATAATCAACCCTTGTATTAAATACTCCCACTAACACACCTGCAGAATTTTTGCTTTTTATTCCCACATTAGAGTGGAATTCCTAGAGGAAAAAGAGGTCCTTCCACCAGGAAATACAGTAAAGGCTCCACTGAACTTAAAGCTATAACTATTATGTTGGGATCCTCACATCAAAGAATCACAAAAAAAAAAAAAAAAAAAGAATTACTATACTCGGGGAGTTATTGACCATGATGATTACCACAAGGAGCTAGGATTGAGACTACCATAGTAAGTGAAGAGTATGTCTGGAAAACAAGTGATTCACGGGGGCACTCTCTTGGCACTTTTGTGCTCTCTAATAGCTGTGAACAAACAACTACAACTACTATGGTACAATAACACAACTCGATTAAAAAGTCAGCCCCTTTGGATCTGAAGGATCATTTCACTAGACAAGCAACACAGATAAGTTGAAATTCTGACTGAAGGTGAGATAAATCTAGAATGGATACTTGAAGAGGTAGATAATGAATATCAATTAAGGCCTCAGGACACGCTTTACCATTGGCAACAGTACCTTATTCAAATAATCCTGGGAATTATAGTCTGAATAGATCTTAGTGGTACAAAGATTGGACTTCATATACATATCTTGTGCCTAATCTCATCTTCCCAGCATCACTCCACCCTCCAGCTGTGGTAACCAGACCTGTGGGGGCTACAACCAACACCTCACTATAGACTTACCGTGTATGTACACAGCCCACTTCCTCTGTGAGGGCTTCTCCAATGGCAGAACATGGGACACTAATGAGAACATTCGCTACTCGTGCCCGTGTAACCTAGAAACATGAATGAGATACGGCCTACAGAATCATGCTTGACCAAGGGGGAGGGGGGACAGGAATTGACAGACACATGCCCTCCTTTTTGTCAAAGAGGTCTAACCCATATTTTTTGTCTCCTCAAAAAGTTATACTGTATACCCTTCTCCATCATTCCTGCTCTATGAGATCCCATTCCCAAATAAACTATCTGCCTGCAAAACCTTGCTTTAGCACTGCTTTGGGGAAATCTGGGCTGAGGCAGTGACTGCCCATTTACTCTCAAAAGCTTATATTCTAAGTATACATACTTAATATAAAACAGACATTTCTCTTAAATCAAATGTGCTGCATTCTTATGCATTTCAAACTCCCTCTCTCAAATGCCCTCCTTTATCAGAAAAAAAAAAAAAGTATTTCTTAAACTTAGATTAATGTTTTCTACCTTTTAATGAAATTCAACCATCATGTCAAATATAATTGACCTACCTTAAAAAGTAAAGACATCAGCTATTATTAATGAACTGTTTTAAGGCACAATTTGGAACATGATCACAGTTAGAATATATATGAAGTTCTATATGATAAAAGACTAACTTATTAACCTTGGAGCATTTTCTTGGCATCAGCAAAGTTTTAGAGTATTAGAAGAGAAGCAATATTTCAAATAATTTGTTAAACTTTCTTTAACAACACATCAAAGGGAAAAAATAGACAAGTTGATTTCAAATAATGAAACCTCCTTCTCAAGAGAGCAAGTTGCCTAAGAAGTAAAACCCTCTGTGGCTACTTATTATATCACCATCACCTATTATCTATCAACTCTTTGACTTTGAAGAATTCTCTTTACATGTGTTTACTAAGGCAAAGAGAAGTTTAAGGGAATTATCGAAGAGAGATGGGGCAGCATGGTGCACAGAGAAATAAGCATTGTGCTTATTTTTCCCCTTTATCTATGAATTTACAGTATTTGGCTTACTCCCAATTTTAGATGTCCCTCCTTCTTCCACCATGTACCTCTTGATCTATGACCAATATTTCAATATCACACCCAGATGCACATTTTCTTCTTCATATTATTTTCTATTTCATTATACATAATTTATTTTCTGATACTGTAATTCTTAATTTCTTGGGTATACTTCTTATACAGATTTGCATGTAATTCTAAAACTCTTTGCAAACTCATCTCTAAAGTTTGAAGTGCCTTTATTTACACATCACTATATTTTACACATTATCGGTTCTAGATTTTCTGAGGTTGCGTTTTACACATTATCTTAAATCTCCATGTGTTACTTGATTTTGCAAATACATTTCATTTTTAAAATCTTTTATTGTCAACTGTATAAATTTATTGAATTAGATATTTAATGATAACAAAATATAAAGTAATACTTAGATAATTTTTAAGATATCATTTCCACACAGGTGAAATTACAGTAAGATGGGCACTCAAACATTGCTGTTGAAAATTTGCTATAACCAACTCTGCAACACAAAATCTGACTTTAAAATTGTCATGCTTTTTTGGTCCATAATGTATGTATCTCACCATCCTATGGCTATATCCAGAGATGCAGTCAAAACCTTCTTACTAGGCCACAAAAAAAGAATGAGATTTGCCATTTGCGACACAGATGGACCTAGGGGGTGTTAAGCTAAGTGAAATAAAGGACAAATACCATCGGGTTTCATTTATATGTAGAATCTAAAAAACTAAACAAATGAAAAAAACCAAAAAACCAAAAACAAGCCTAAATAGATACAGAGCACAAACTGCTAGTAGCCAAAGGGGAGCGGGTGGGGAGGGGGAGGGGCAAAATGGGTGAAGGGGAGTAGGAGATACAGGCTTCAGGTTGTGGAATGAATAAATCATGGGGGTAAAAGGTAAAGCATGGGAATACAGTTAATGATATCGTAAAAGTGTTATATGGTGACAGGTAGCTAAACTTGTGGTGAGTATAGCATGATGTATAGAGCTATCAAATCACTATGTTGTACACCTGAAACTAATGTAACATTGTGTATCCACTATACTTCAATGAAAATGAATGAATGAATGAATGAATGAATGAATGAATTTGGTAAAGAAAAAAAGCTTATACATGAGTGTATGTATTAATTTCAGCATTTTTATATATACTGGTAAAAAATTACAAAAAGCTTAGAGAACTTACATGATGGGTAAATAAAATATAATGTATCTATACTATGGAATTAATGCTATCATTTCAAAAGCATATTTGAAGCAAGTTTTGAGGTAATATAGTAATTTTAAAATCCTTATGTTATAACATCAAACAGAACACAAATACCAAATAGAATACTGAATATCCAGTATTAAGTAAACTTGGGAACAAATAAAATTAGATACATTGATTATAAATGTAAAAAAATAAGGTATAAAATAAAATACTATTAATAAAACTTTTTCAGAATGATGAGCTATCAGGTGTTTTTTTTTGTTTTTTTTATTTATTTCTTAAATTTGCCTGCATTTTATACATCTGCCCCTAATCGACACAGACTTTTTATATAAATCAGAATAAAACTGTTTAAAAGATTAAAATCAAATTTCTGGGTTCTATTTCTTCTACAATTAGGAAGTAGAATGAAGCTTTGTCACCAAAATATTTAATCACCTAAGTGATGAACTGTTAATAAGATTTCTCTGTGCTCCTGATGATGGCATTGATTAAACAATTTTATTTCAAGTGACAGAAACTCACACATGTTATAAAGGCCCCGAGACATCTCATCAAACCTAATGAGTGGGAAATGGAGGTAGTCTCCAGAATCTTGCAGAAAAAGACATTTTCTACATATCTCATCTCTGCTTATTTTACTCTTCATTTGTATCCTTTAAAGTAGCTTTGTTTTCTCCATAGGGCAGAACCCATGCACACTATATGATCTTGAGCTTCTCATCTTACACCACTGGCCATCTAGACAGAATGTGATTCTCTGACTCAGCTGCAGAATTCGGAAAGATTCTGACCAACCTGGTTTGAATCAGTTGCAATTATCCGTGGCTAGAGGTAAGTTAACAGGGAAGCTTCCACAAAATTACAACTTTTTATAGAACTAAAAGTCAAAGAGGGCAATTTTCAGAAATGGAAATTTATAGAAAATAAATGTGTTCAGCACAATAACCATAAATACATAAAATTAATAAACTATTTCTAATTGTATTATTTCATCAATTTTTTAAATGGACTAAATGTTATAGTACTGTACGATGGTGATTTGATCAGGTAGGCACATTCCCAGAAGTTTTTGAAAATCATTCCCCAGTGCATATATCATATATTTATAATATATAGAATATATTTATTGTCTAGACAATATATATTTTTAGAGAAGCTTTTTCCAATACAAATATAATGTGAGCCACATATATAATTTTAAAGTATTTAGCACACATCTTTAAAAAGTGAGAATGAACAGATGAAATTAATTTTAATAGTATATTTAATTTCACCAAGTATATCCAAAATACTATTATTTTAAAATATTATGCTAGCTACATTTCAATTGCTCAATACCATCTCTGGTTAAAGCATACTCTATTAAATAGTATAGATCTATACAGTCTGTATATGAAAATGCAGAGAATATACACTTTATATAGCTATATATACTAAATATGAAATCTATGTATTCAAAAATCCTATATAAACATGAAGTATAATTGTTCATACATTCTATAAAAGCACTGTATTGCTTTAATATGCATATTGTTAAACACACACAAACATTTTTAATTACAGAATGATATAAATAAAAGTTCTAGTGGCTTTGCTCACATCCTAGTGCATCATGGGTGGATGCATAGGACTTTGGAAACCAATCCCGTAGAGACTCAATTCACTTACAAAGGACAGAGGAATCTAAGGACATTTGCACTCATCGATGGATATAGAAAATAATTTGATCGATAACAGAAAAAGTGTACAAAGAGTGAGCTAGGTAATGGATGAAATTTTTAAAAATTTCTGATTACTCTTCACTTGAGTTTGATCATGACTCACTAAAGTAGTCTTATACCGGAGAAATGTTTCTTATAGAACTTTCCAGAGAATGGTGTCAAACAGAATAAAGGTGACTGGTTCAAGAAAATTTAGAACAAATATATCATTTTCTTTTTAAGAAGACAAATTCAAAACCCTTTCTACTCCACAAAATGCTTCACAAGTAATGTTCATAAGTGGATTTGAACATTACTTGCCACCACAAGCAAAATTGGGATAAGATCTTATAGTCAAATCAGAACTACAAAATGATTTTCTCTCTCTCTCTCTATGTATATGAAATTCACAAGGGGAGAAAAAAACCTGAAAGCTCTCCTCTTATCTTAAAAAAGGGTTGAATCCACTTTAGAAATGACTACACTCATCTTCAGGTAGTCTTTCATTTCCAGAATCTCTTAGGACAGTTTAGAGCTGAGGAAACTGAGGCAAGGGAAGATGTAAAACAAGCTTCTAGAAGGACATGGTGAAATGCTCCCAAGTTCTATAAAATGATGAAGGACATCAAGAGGGCTTACAAAGAGCATTGCATCTACCTATAGAGCTCAGTCTTTCTTTTCTTTCCTAGTACCAGCTTAAGTGATCTGGTTGAGAAGGTGGCTTGGGTATCACGGACTAACTAGGAACATGTAATTTCTCACTGCTGTCACTCATATCATCTTTGCTCTCCTCTTCATTACCGCCTATGAGATTTAAGAGTGCCTTTCGAATGGGAAGAAATACGTGTGCCGTGAGAGTCTCTGTCCTACTGTAATTGGTCTAAGAATTAAACAACCCTGGGTTAAAGTGAGAAGGAGCAAACTGACCTCTGAACTCTGCTAAAAATCATCATTTTAAGTATATTTTCTCTTCTCAACTATGTAAGTGGAGGAGGCACCTAGCTCAGTCAGTTAAGCATCTGCCTTCAGCTCAGGTCATGATCCCAGCATCCTGGGATCTAGCCCTGCATTGGGCTCCCTGCTCCAAGGGGAGCCTGCTTCTCCCTCTGCTCCTTCCCCCTGCTTGTGCTTACTCTCACTGTCAAATAAATAAAATCTTAAAAACAAAACAAAACTATATAATTAGAGGAAAGGCAACTATTAGTACATCAGAGCAACAAATGCTCTTTAAGGTTGACAATTCTACATTTGTTCCTTCTCTGCACTGGCCATGTAGGAATATAAAGGAAATTCACACAGTCTTTCTCTGCTTTGGGAGTAACCAGACATTTTATGGAACCAATGAGATTTGGATATACATAAACATAACTTCAAGTGGTTATGGTATTAAAAGTTTCTTTGAGAACATTAATCACACCCTATGGACCATCTGAAGTTAGTAAATGCTTGACCTAAGAATAATAATAAATTCTCCAAACACAATAATATTGTGAGTTTAAATCAGACTTTAATAAACATCTTTGGCATGTATTAATTGCCAGGCACATATGGGATCCTCAAAACAATTTATACCAATAGTTCCCTTATAAAGGGAGAGTTAGCAAAATATATATTTTAAAAATGACCTTATCAGAGGACTATAGCCTTTATTCTTTACATATTCTTTCTTTGACTATCTATTCTGCATGTGTATTGCTGAGAATTCATGCAATTCCCCTTTGTTAGAGAACTAGGACTTAAACTCTGATTGCAGCTTCTTACAGAATCACCTTTCCTTTTTCTCAGCAATGTTCCATCACAATCACCACAATTTTTCCTTTTTGAGATGTTCCTGCACACTCGTCTCCTCCTGTCTATGTCACATGCTGGCACATAATGTTCTCTCCAACTGCTTGGCTCTATTCCCGAAGCTTCCCCCTGTACTCACTATAAACACCCTCTCACTTATATGCACACTCACAGAATTAAATTTTGTCCCCTTATGTTGTTCTTGTGCATTTTGAGCTCAAACCTTTTTCTTTACAGATTTTGCCTGCTTTTGCCCCAAGACTGCATCTTCTAAGTGGTGTCAGGCTACCCTATAGACATGGACACCTCCCTCCCCCAACCCAAGCAGTCTGGACATTCAGGTCATTTGTTTCTTTGAAAACATTTTCCCATTCTTTTTTTCCACATAAGGAAAGAAGCTACTTACTTTTGAATGAGGCAACATCATTTTACATTAAGAAAACTGGCTTTTACATTCACTATCACCAGAAGGACCATCACTTAAGGAACAGATATTTTCAAGTGCTCTTTTTCAAACTACATGACAAATGGAAAATAAAATTCTTTGTCTGGATCCTTTAAAACTGGTAAAACTGATACATATTTTTTTTAAATAAATGTTTGCAACCCACTACAGGTGACTTACAAAGGAACAGCATGCCCTGCTTTCTTATCACAACAGCATAACAGGACAATTTAAAAGGATCTGGACTTGAATCATGTGTCCACAGAATTGGTTCCTTAATGAAGTTTTTAAAAATTTCATAACCTCAGTAAAACAGGGATTGAATTGATATATAAAGATTTCTCTCTTTGAATAACACTTGTAGTCATGTCCTCACTGGACACTTTTGTCTGATGAAGCATTATATAAGAAGAGAATTAACCTTCTGGGCACCTGGGTGGCTCAGTCCATCAAGTAACTGGCTCATGATTTTGGCTCAGGTCACGATCTCTGGGGCCTAGGATCAAGCTCCGTGCTCAGTGGGGAGTCTGCTTGAGGATTCTCTCTCTCCCTAGCCCTTTGCCCTCCTCCCTTCCCGTTCCACTCTGTCTCTAAAATAAATACGTCTTTTTTTTAAAGAAAAAAAATTTTTAAAGAAAATGATAACTTTACAAGTGTGTGTTTTGTAAGTCAGACAGAAAAATGTATATGTTCTCACTTACATGAGAAATCTAAAAAAGCTGAACTCATAGAAATAGAGATTAGAGAGGTGGACAAATGAGGGCACGTTGGTCAAAGGGCACAAACTTCTAGTTATGAGATGAGCAAGTTTTGGGGAGTTAATATGCAGCATAGTAACTGTAGTTAGCAATACTGTATTATCTACTTGAAAGTTGCTAAGAGCAGATCTTAAATGTTATCACACACCCACACACAAAATAGAAATCATGGGAGGTGATGGAGGGATTAACTAATACTACCGTGGTAATCATTTTGCAGTATACATGTGTATTAGATCATTACATTGTACAGCTTGTACTTACACAATATTATATGTCAATTACATCTCAATAAAATTGGAAACAAAAAGAAAAAGTCACTCAACATCATGGCAGTTTGCTAAAATATTGCTCTTAAAAACCACATGGACAACATGGAATCCTAAGGCCATTTTTATTCCTTTGGCTCAATTCTTCCAATGTTACCTACAGTCATTGATAAATAGTTTATAACAATGTGTATTTCAGTAGCATCCTATACATTGGAAGTGCTTTTACATGCAAATTTTATTTACCCTGATATGCCCCTGTGAGGTTACAGGACAGACACTGATGCCTCTTGAGAAATGAAGAAAGTGAGGCTAAGAGAAGCTACAGGAGCTTAGGTGACCGGCCCAAGGTGACATGTTCATGAATGGTAGTGACAGAACGAGAGTCCAGGTTTACCACAGACTCTCTCTCTCAATAAATCACTCTCTACTTCTCTAACTCGCCAGAATTCAGGCACTCAACAGAGAATCATCCAATTCTTACTCTGCATTAGGTGTGATGCCAGAAGGGACCAACAAACATTGTACTCAAAGACAGTATAGTAGAGAAGCACTGAGAAAAGTGTCCTTGATGTTACTTCCTGGGGGGAATTAGGAAAGATGTCAAAGAGGAAGGGATGCTTTCACTCACATTTTGTACCCTAGGGTACAAAATACCTAGGGATGGTATTCTGGACACACAGCTGGATAAGAGCAGTCCAGGAAGATAACACATAAGGACAAAACAAAACAAAACAGAAAATGTGATGGACAATAATCATTTGCTTGATGTGGTTGGAATCCAGGCAAGTGAAGTAGGTTGAGTTGGGAGTGGAGAAGTAGAGATGGTGGGGATGGTAGTGTTAGGAGATGAAATTTTAAAGGTGGGCAAACAGATTGTTTTCCCACTGAGAGGCAGGGGCTATGTTCCCTCCCCTTGAATCTGGTGGATGCTGTGACCGCACAACCAACAAAAATGATGCAAGTGTTACTTTGCTGCTTTACAGTCCTGGTCCCTAAGAGGCTGGCCGCTTGCACTTTCTGTCTCCACTCTTCGTGGAACACAGCTGGAACCATGCTGTGATGAAAGTCACGATGCCCTGGGGAGAAGCCCAGGATGAACTCCCAGCCAACAACCAGCACCACGTCCCCAAGCACGGAAAACAGTCGCTTGAAAGTGGACCCTCAGCCCTGTATAGGCCTCCCAGGGATCCTGCACAGAGTAGTCATGAGTCATGAGTCTCTTTAGAGCAATAGACAATTGCAGATTCATAAGAAAAATAAATAATTGCTGTTTGCTCTAAGCCACTAGGTTTGGGGTGATTCATACACAGCCCTGGATCATTGGAATATGGGGGATTCATGATCAGACTTAGAGAAAGGATTCCTAGGTGTGATGGATGGACTGGCTACTTCACATGAGATGAAGAAATGATAAGGCAGGGGGGAAATGATTAAATGTTCCCCTAAATCAGATGACATTCATGTTTTTGAGCCTAGAAGATAAAGCATGGATTTTAATGATTCCTAAAAGCATCAGAATTTTAGGAAAGCTTCATATTACCCTAAGTTGAGAATGTGCTTTAAAATAAGATTCACACTCTAAAAATGCTTTGCAATCACTGAATATCCTTATCATAACGACAGGAAAAAAGATATGCCCTAAATACAGGAATAAGACCCCAAAATATGAAAATTTACTGAACCTCAAAAAGGTTCTTGAAATTTGAGAGTATTTCTTCAATCCCAGAATAGAAGCTAAAGCTGTCTGAGAGCTCCCTAAAATACCCATTATATATGATTGTTCTTAGTTCTGAGTTTTCCTAGAACACACCAGCTTTTATTACAATGTATAGCACTTGATTAATAGGCCTGAAGAACCTTTAGAGCCATAACACTTTGGCCTGCCCCACTATCATCGATCCCTTTTGAGAAGACTTGTGAATTGCTTGCTTTTGGTTTGGGTTTGGGTTTTGTTTATTAAAGGCTCCTTCACTTCTATAAATGATGGCTTCGTAAAAAGCTGTTATCCTTGGAATTCCAATTTTTCTCCATAATTACAATGTTGAAAATTCACCAAATATTCCTGAAACTATTACCAAAGCAAGACTCTTTTCTAAATAGTATTGCTGGGCATGTCTAGTGGTCATTTATTGTCACATACATGTTTTAGGGACAGTGATTTGACATGTGGATGTTGAAGTGTATTTTATAATAAGCCTATTGTTATGCTTCCTACATTTCTCCAATGATGCATTTAAGGGGAATTTCCAAAAGCCAATGGCAAAAGAAAAACGATCAGTTAAGCTCTAGGTAAAAGAAAAGAGAGTTGTTTATCAACTCACCAGGAAACTATCTTCTAGGACTTCGGGCAACATAAATCACACCTCACTCTGCCTCTGAGAAGTGTGCTCTGGGCTAGGAACAAAGGATGCTGAGATAGTTATGTAACTATTGAATCGAGGACTATCTATACTGGGAAAAAAGACTGCATAAAAAGTTGAATCAGCAGCCTAATGTAAAAATCAGGAGTTTCCGTCTAAGAATTTGGTTTTCTAGTTTGTCTTGAAGACAGAGTAACTGGCAGGCCTGGGTCCACATTCCCATGTGGCGATCCCCAGTGAGGCCCCAGAGACTGCCCATTTTAGGAGGGGGCAGGGAATCTCCAGTCCTCATCATTCTGGGCTCACTGCCCTAAGGCATCATATCCAACTCCCATCTATCATCCCACTTAGGCTGTCTCCTTTTTCTTTTCTTTTTCTTTACTTCTCTTCTTTTTTTTCTTATAGAATTATGAGAAAGTGAAATATTTTTGTATCCACATTCCTAGCAAAAAATAAAATAAAATTTAGTCCGAGAGGGCAAATGCTTCTAGGAATATTTCTCACATCCGGGTTGCTCTGCTCATTTATTTATTCTGTTCCTGGACTTCGGAGGAATTTGAGTTTACCTCCCCTGATTTCAGACAGTCGGGATGAATTATTGGAACCAAAAGAAAACTGTTGACTCTGCTTCCCTAGGCCTGTGGAACTTGATAATATATCAATTTCCATTTTATTCTCTCTCGAAGAATCTGCTCACCAAGAAAGCCAATCCAATTGTCCTTGCACTAGCCTCTGAGCCACCTCACGACACAGTCATTTTTGGTTTGGGGTTACTTGACCCCCTCCACAAAGATGCCAGTCTCAGCTCTAAACTTCTCATGTGTTTAACATGCTTCCCAAGTTTTAGGTTTCTCCTGCCTTCGGCACACAGCTGTCTTACAGCCTATTGACCCATGCAGCCATTCCCAAGTACCCCGAACAAAGCCAAGGGTGGTCAATGGTGTGTGTCTAGTCCGACAGAATATGTTATTCCTGCATCCCGTTGCAGTTCCCTATTTCCTGGAACAGTCTCCTTATCCAAAGACAGCAATGCACCATAAGCTCTAAAAACAAAAATCTCCCTATCACTTAATAAAATCAATTTTAAAGCAAATTATCCAGGTAAGTCCCTGAATTTTTCATTTTGTTTCGTCTTGTCGCAGAACCTGGACTGGATCCTGGTGGAAAAATCACTCGAGACATGGAGGTTTGGAGATTTATTAAACACCAGTGGGCCCAGAGGAGACCCTTCTCCAAAGGTCTGAGTCCCAGCACAAGCAGGGAGGGTAATTTATACCCTCCTACATGTGCATACTTGGTATTTTGGCGCCTACAGGGGAACGGGGTAGGAAAGAAGAACGAGAAGAGCTTTGAGACAGGGACTGGAGTTCCCTTGCCAGTTTGGTCGGTCAGCTTAAAGTACAGTTTTTTCCTTATCAGTCTTGCCTGGTAAAAGTAATCTTGTAACCCTTGCGTGGAGGTGGGGATATAGAGTTGTGCATCGTGTCACGAAATGACCACAATGGTGGGGGGCGGGGGTGCACCTGGGTGGCTCAGTCAGTTAAGCATCTTCGATTGGCTCCTTGGGTCAGGATCTCTGGGTCCTGGCATGGAGTCTGGCCCTGGCCCATGGGGCTCCCTGCTTGGTGGGGAGCTGCTCCTCACTTTTCTCTCTGTCTCCACTTCCCCATCACTTCCACATCATTCTCGCTCTTAAATAAATAACATCTTAAAAGAAAAGAAAAACAAGGGAAGGGAAGGGGAGAGCAGAGGAGGAGAGGGGAGGGGAGGGGAGGGGAGGGAAAAGAAAAGGACCAGCCTACTTATCCAAGAATGTGAGTGACTGTAAGTACCACTCCTGTCAACAATGGCCTTGGGAAGGCGAGAAGCCCGAGCAGTATCATCTATAATGAGGTACTATTGGTACTTTTAAAAAGTAAACAGACCCTACTACTAAAATAGATGCAGATACAGGTAGATATGGGTACAGATCTAGAAATACACACAGTTTTCCAGACCTACAAGAACCAGGAGAAAGCATTAGCAGACAAGCACCAACAGCCCAAGCAATGATTAAGCTGTTTTCCGTTTCTGGCCATATTGTGTGGTAATTAACACCTGCTTCCGGTCTGCCCACGTAGAGGCAAGTTAATAGCATTGTGTCTGAGGCCTTATCTGCTTTCTTTTCTAGGTAGTAGTTATTCTGATTTCTAGGCCTAGAGGCAGAAGAGAAACTGGCACCAGTTTCTGAATCTCTATTGCAGCTCAAAATGGAAAATAATAGCCTAATTAAATGAAAGGATTTTCCTCCCGTCCGGGAGCTGCTGGGAAGAATGCAAACCATTCATCGGAGTGTTCAAGTTCTTGTGCGGCAGAACAGATGATGGATAAAAGTTCAGGTGCTCTGCAATTAGTGCTGGGCAAGTGCTTCTGGCAGACAGCCAATGCCCAAAGACACAGCATTGCTACAGTCTGCCAAACTGCGTCCTTAGGAAACCGCATTTTCCATCCTTTCAAAAGTCTGAATTGTAATTGCTGCGTCCTGAGACAAGTGAAAGAAAAATCTGCCTCCTCAAGGGTGTGCATTTCCAGAGGGGTTCCTCTCTGGGTATAAGGAGGAGCCAGCTTTAATCCTGCCCCCATCACTGAGGGCAGCAGTCCTTCCCAAACAAAATGCAGGAAATGCATCACTGGGTCATTATCAAGGGGCGATGTGTTGATTTGTTCACATCAGAACCGTGGAGGGGAGAGAAGGGGTTAAAGTGTAAATTCCTGGGCCTGACACCAGACTACATAATCAAAATCTCCCAGGTGGAAATTTAGAGTCTATATATTTTAGCCATTTCTGTGATTCTTATTCACATTAAAATTAGAGATTCACTAATCCTAGTGGATTCCACAAGAATCCCTTTAGGCTCGTAGGCACTTTTACTTCGTAGAGAAGGCCACAGACAATTTACGCTCTCATCAGACCAACAGCCTTGTGAAACAGAAAGTGATTAAGTAAACAAGCATATTAATTACTACAAATCTTGATTGTTACTATGAAGTAAAAAAGATGTATCACCAAGAGTACATAGGGAATGCAGGAAACCAGCCAGATGAAGAGACACCTCTTTGAGGAGACCTCTTCTCCCCAACCCCTCCCCACAAAATGTCACTTTTCTGTATTATTCCAAAACCCTAGTTTCCTTGCTATGGTCTGAGGAAAATGTAAAGTCAGTTCCAAGGGGGTTTGGAACAGTACAGTACAATTATTTTTGTCTATAAGTATCTGTGACTATTCTATTGCACTTGATTGTCATAGCCAATCTATCAGGTCATCAAAGCAAATATCATCATCTTCACAGGTGACAAAAACTATGGCATTGAGTAACTTGGCCATCATCCTAGAACAGTAGTAGTGAATCTTCATGTTGATCACGGGTCTTCTTTCTTCAAGTTGACTTCGCAGACAAAGGAGAAAAAATTCAACAGCGACCCAAAGTAGATGTTGCAGGCCATCCCAGAAGTACGTTCCCTACCGTAGAAAGGTAAACTTGTCTTAATAGAGTGGAATGCCTGCTGCCTATAAAATTATCACTGACATCCACAAAATGCCTTTCCCTTTATCTAGTGATGTGACAGTACTTTATCCACACTCTAATTTTATAAACTGCCCTGAATTCAATTTAGTTGTTAACCTTGTATTTAGAGGAGGATATTGTGCTAAGTCTTACAAAAATGATTAATACATGGTCCTATCTCTCACGGAACATACAAACTAATGAGTGAGAAAAAGATACAATAGGTATGTATAATAAAACCCCAAATTAAATAAGTACTAAGTATGAAGTTTGGCATGATTAACTTATTCAACAAATATTTAATGAATATCTACCATATGAGAGAAAAGCTCTTTATGATAAGCTAACCAAGCAATGCATTTAAAGCAGTTGATGTTTGAACTGTGCTTTTAATGAGAAAAATGGAGGTTTATGGGTAGAAAAAGGAGATTCCGGGCCGAGGGCAGAACACAGACAAAATTAAGACTGACAAAATCATAGGACATGTAGAAAAATATAAATATGGATTTCTTTAGGGTTTGTAAAATGATGTAGTAGAAGAAAATGGGAAGTTTGAGATTAGATCAGAGAAAATCCTTGACTGATTTGGTACATGTTTAGAACTTTATTCCAAGGCGAGGGGAAGCTATTGGAAGTTTAAAGAGTGGGGAATAACACTGAATCCATAATTGAGGAAGAAACATACCTGAATAACAAAAGGACATGTAAAAACACTAATACCTTACTTTTCTCTTTGGTTTTATAATTCTTTTGTGTGTGGATATATCAATATATGTAATATATATCATCCCCCAAATTGTAAATGTTTAAGGCTAGGAACCAGATACATGTGATTCTCTTTGAAAATCACATTTTGTCAAGAACCAGTTGATTATTACACAGTCATGAGTTCTCTTCTCCAGGAGATGGACAGAGTGGATTGGAGATCTCATCTCATCATTACTCTGCCATCCAACTTACCTGGGCAAGCACTGTGATTTCTCTGTACTTACTACAGTGCCTGGCACATAGCATTGATGTTTAATAAATGAATGAACACCTAAATGATAGATCACAATGCTGGTATAACCAAGCTGGGGACTTTGACATTTTCAATTATTTTATATAAATGGTTTGCTGATATTTTTCTGAGCATGCCACTTGGAAATGTGATGAATCTTCACTAGATTATATCCTGTAAATAGTCTTCTCACTTGACTATAAACTATTTTAAAACATTAGGGTAAACTGAGAAAGTGGTCAATGGGCCCTTCCTCCCAGTCTTGCGAAAGATCAACAGATATAGATGGATAGATTAAAAAATAGATGATACACACATACATATACACACAGATATGTCTGTATGCAAACATAGACATAATTTTCACCTTTAAAGTGTTTGTTTGATTAAAGAATATTAACAAAGACTTTTAACTGAAGGTAAGATAAAAACTTACTTTTACTTTATGTCCTATTTTCCAGATTAAAATCAAGACAGATGAAAATATAGCATGTGATAACTCATTTAAGCAGCATGTAACATAAATTTAGATAGTGATATAAATTCATCTTATCCTTGGAGTCAAGTTTCTGAAGTTACTGAAACTTTTTTTATATAGCAACTGCAATGTCTTTAATTATCAGAATATCTGGAAATCACTTTCCCAAGTTACTATTTTTCTTTTTTATGTGATGATTAAATCTCCCTAGAGACATATCACATTTTACTTCCAAGTAACCTCCAAGACTTAAAAAAAAAAAAATCACTAATTTGGGAAAAGAATAGAAATGACATAAAATCTTGCCCATCTAAAAAATATTAGGAAGCAAAATGATTTGTGTTCAAAGAATGTCTATTACTACTGTTGGCAACTCTGCAAAGGAAAAAACAAAAAGATGTTAAGCTATCAAATAGTTTTATTAGAAGGTTATACACTTTGAAATTACCATTATCAGCATGGAGCGGAATTCCATCCATCTGCTTTTTCTTGCCAACATAGTGGGTGAACATTCATTTTAAGGTAGTCTTTTTTTTTTTTTTTTAGCTATCCAATTATCAGTTTTTGAGTTGAAAATGTAATAGTAAAGGGTTGAATATGTGTATGGGACAGCAGATAAAGGATTTTTCTGGGATTGTTTAGAAGTATATAGTCTAAAACCACAAACAGAATTTTAGATTCAGTTTTAACTACCATGATTGACTAAATAAAAATAAAATGCTTTCAATCAAGGCGGTTTGATGATGTGTTTAGCACTTTACCAGATAGAATACTCCAGCACAATTATTTAGGTGAACAATGTGAGTCACTTCATATTTGAAACAATGCTCAGTTTCACACTAAACTAGACTGATTCTAAAATCCCCTTCCCTCTAACCATGACATCATGCTATATAACTTTGAGAGTCTTGTCACTCTTTGAGCTTGCACATATTTGTTTTGGACAATGGGATGTTAGCAAATATGAGGCAAGCAGAAGCTTGAAAAGGGCATGTGAGTTGGGAGTTGTTCTCTTCCTACTTTTGGAAACCCTATTACCATCACCATATGAACCAGCCCAGAGTAGCCTGCTAGGTGATGAAAGACTACACAGACCAGAGATGAGCTGCACCAGCCAAAGTACCCTAGACCAGCAATCTATCGACTAATCCAGAAGTTGCCTGCAGATAACATAAGCAAGCCAAACAGGGATCAGCTGAGACTGGCCCCATTAGCAGAAGTACCCAATGGAACCCAGCACAAATTGCCAACCCACAGAACCATAAGTTAAGTAAATTGCTGTGCTTTAAGCCACTAAATTTAGGATTTTTTTTTCAAAGAAAAAGTTAATTGATACCTAAGATCAAACCAATTTTAACAATCTACTGATTTTTATAAATTAAAGTTTCAGATATGTGTACATCAATCCATCTAGTGATAATTGCCCTCTAAACTGCAAAGGACTATAAAAGTGTCATTATTTTAATGCAAATAAAATCTCATGGATCCCACAACAATTTAAAAATAATTTCCCCCATTCCACATGATAAAGAGGCCAAAATGCTATGTTCTGCTGGAGTGACGATCTTGAAAATCTCTATTTGAAATGTGCACAATTCTAGGAGTAATGTAGCTATACAAGCTCCAATGAAATCTTTAACTATCAAAATATGAATATATGCTTTTTGAGCATTTTCTAAACAAGACAACTGGAGCAGTAAAGAATTCTATCAATAGACTTCCATGAATCTTTGATAAGTAGACTTCAAAAACTGCCATTTAAGAACTACAAATGATTTTTGTTTTGTTTTGTTTTGTTTTGTTTTGTTTTCTTGTTTATGGAAGAGACGTGAATGAAGTAAAGTGACCTGGATGTCGATACTTCATACTAAGAAAATTAACAATCTGTCTGATAATTTCATTTGGGTATATATTTTAGCAGGATATTAACTCTGAAGATTGTGTTCCTTATCTGGGGGGAAAAAAGCCCTTTTTACAATAAGCATTTTGACAAATACTTATATAAGATTTCTTTTTTCCTGAAGATTTGTGTGCATATGTCTATAAGTGGTCGTTTGCAGGATATTCAGAGCTGAGATGGGGAAGACTACAGGTAGCTACATGACTAATGTAAAAGGAGTTGAATTGAATTGGGCAGTAGAACCTGGGTTGGGCTGTCATCTTAAGTGTAATGTAACCTAAGATTGATTACCCAAAATGGACTTCTGCAGAGCTCTTTTATTTTATGGCTATGGTGCAAGGCCACAACACATGGGTGATTTCTTTCAAATCATTGAAGTGTCATGATTAATATTACTTGGCAGATATCAATGAAGCAATGGAATTAAGGATTTGGGAGATGGATCTCTTAGTTAAAAGTAACAACAGAGCTTCTTTTTTCATTCCGGAATCTTATTGTTGGATGGGGTCTCCCATCAAGGTAGCACAGACATGGTATTATAAACTCTCACTAAAGGCAAGAAGGTCATCTGGCCCTCCTAAGTGGTATTAGATCAAGATCAGTGAGGAAAGCACATTTCACAAGTATTGCAGAGATGAACCTAGACTTGGCCTTGAGTTGTGGAAGTTACTCTATTATAATTTTTCCCAGGATCTACATATTCTTAAATCTTTTTTTTTTTTTAAGATTTTATTTATTTGACAGCGAGAAACACAGCAAGAGAGGGAACACAAGCAGAGGGAATGGTAGCAGGAGAAGCAGGCTTCCCGCCGAGCAGGGAGCCCAATGCGGGGTTTGATCCCAGGACCCTAGGATCATGACCTGAGCCGAAGGCAGACGCTTAACGATTGAGCCACCCAGGCGCCCCAAGGATCTACATATTCTTAATAAGTTGTTGCTTAAAACTATAGTCTAGTCAGTCTTTTCTCTTATTATTAAAAATTTACAGTTGAATCTGAGGATGAAAGGCCACAAAGAAGACATTGACTGACAAATGAGCAATGCTTCATGGGGGGGTGGGTATTGAGGTATGGTATAGAGCCTGACGGATGGCTTAGATAAGGAGAAACTGCCAGGACAATTTTCTGGAATAGGCAAACATTCTAAAATATTCATACAATGTTTATGTTTACAGATATTATGGAAAGTTTACCATAAATACTTAAGAAAGGAACTTAGGAAACAACTGAAATTCCTTGTGGAGTTTGAATCTGCTTAGTCCTTTTCACATTTGAACTACTTTACGATACTGGCAAGTTCCTTAAATTTTGATAACATTTCTGACATGCCCCAGATTATTGATATATTGTTTAAATACCATGACTCCTTATTTTCTGTGTGTTAATTGCCCTACTAAAACAGGTCCACCTTATTGATTGATGGTTTTGAAAAATATCCTGAGTCTTGGCTTGGCAAAGCATATTGTAACTACAATATTAACTGTTCAATCTGTTTTCTTTACATATTTCAATCAGTCCCTCCCTATCTAGTGAATAATTTGGGAGGCCAGACATTTGTTATAATAGCTATTATTTCCTTTTTCTTCTCAAGTATTGCCTAGAAGGACAATTTCATTGTCTACATATCCTCTACATATGGAGAAAAAAAAATTTTTTTTTTAAAGATTTTATTTATTTGACAGAGAGAAACACAGCGAGAGAGGGAACACAAGCAGAGGGAATGGTAGCAGGAGAAGCAGGCTTCCTGCCGAGCAGGGAGCCCGATGTAGGGCTCGGATTCCAGGACCCCGGGATCATAGACCTGAGCCGAAGGCAGACGTTTAACGACTGAGCCACTCAGGCGCCCCCATATGGAGAAAATTTAACAAACAATTGGATTTGTCATCATTACCTTGCTCTGTACATGAATCTGGAGCTCCTCCAGCACTTTTAATTGCTAATCTCTTTGCCTTTCCTCCCTTAACTTCTTATATAAATTGTACTGCTGAGCCTTCATAGTGGATGAGACTTATCTGGATTTTTCCTAGGACTCCTTGCCTAATGACCCAAACCAAGGACCTGAAGTTATTTGTAAAGAGAAAAATTTGAGACCATGTGACTTCTGCCAGTTGAATCATACTCTACCTACAGATAATACTCTCAAATGCTCATACCCTTCAAATCCTTGGTTTAATCAGGTTTGTAAGACCTCATAATTTGTGTTCCCCTAGGATTATTTTCACTTGTATTTGGCAAGAGGACTTATGGGGAACACAGTGTTTAATTCTCTATCAAACTAAAGGTCATCATGCAATTGGATTATTGGTTATACCTATTTCATTATATAATCAATCAGAAATTCCACATTAGGCATCATGTTTAACTTTCCTTCACAATCTAAAAGCATGACAGTGGTTGTATACGTAGTCCAAGGGTGTTCAATCCTGGTCATGTAAACCTCAGTGAAGCTGCCCGGTTTAGAAGATTACTTTTTCCTTCTGTAGGCACTGCAGCAAATGAATAGATGATGAGAAATCTGTCTAAAACTCTAGGAGATTTTGCTAAAGCAATAGCCACCCTCAAAAAAAAAAATATTCTCTCAACTCACTAGTGTGAGTGTGAGTTGTATTAGATAATAGAATTGCTCTTGATTATATCCTAGCTGAACAAGGTGGGGTTTATTCCGTAATAAATACCTCCTGTTGTATTTGGGTAAACACCTCTGGCAGAGTTGAAACAGAACTAGATAAAATCCAGGTACAAACCAGATATTAAATGCAGGACCCACCGATAACCCCCTGGGTCTTTGATCTTTTAGGTACTTGACCTTAGGAATTGCTTCCTGGTTCAGGTCAATCTTCCAATTTGGATTTAGCATTTTGTTTGTTATTCTTGGAATTGTCATCCTTGTGAAACTTATCTCCTCCATATAGTTCAATGTTACAAACACGCAACCAGACCATGGCTACTCAAGTGTTTCGAAATGATTTCTAAGGCTTATGTGACATCACATGAAGAAGCTCCCAGACGCTGCACAAATGTTTTGGCCTTAAGGAAACTTGCAGGCAGAGCCTTTCTGTGCTTTGGTGCTCTCCTTGCTCAAATGTGGCCTAAGGCTCCCAAGAAGCCTTAGGGAATGAGCCTCCCTGACTACAAGGGATCAATAATGCTTGATGGATGATCAACACCACATCTTAATAGTCGATCACCAATACCTTCTAATAGTTGATCAGCTGTGCTTTCAGCGAAAGCTCAAGATCAAAGGGGGGGAACTGTGAGAAACTGAAAATAGAGTCATTTGAAAATAGAGCCAGAGTGGCCACTGCAGAAAAACTGCCCTACTTGTTTTTGTTCAAACTGGGCCAAAACCTCTGGCCAGGGCAAACAGCAACTATTTTACGCAATTGTTTGAGAAGTCAGTGGGAGAACAGACCTCGTGATCACAAGACTGATGGTTATGGACATTCTGAAGATAGAATCAGTAGTTAATATAAAACCCAGAGTAGTTTAGCTTATTGACATCCATAGAACATTTTTCATTCCTTTTTTTTTTTTTTAACTCATGTAATTATCACCCTTCCTTTTCCTCCTAAAAACCTGTTGCTTTTACCCTATAGTCAGGACACTATTTAGGTTTCTACCTGAATCTGTGCTTCCCCAGTTGCAGTCTGTTGATCCCAAATAAATGCTTGTTTGCTTCTCATTGCTGCTCTTTATTTTCAGGTTAACATTTAAATGTATCTTAATTTAATTTATAAAACTGGATCAAATTTCAAGTTCCACTTAAAGCTATATTCTCTTTAGTTAATACCAAAAGCAAAAATAAACATAATACATAAATAAAACAAAATACCACTTTGTTTCCTAATTATCATGAACAGTATTCTCCAAAAAACAAATCTGTTCGAATACAATCCCATTATACCTGGCTAAATTCTTCCAATTTCAGTCCTCAAAACCTCCTTAATCTTTTTGAGACCCAAGGCCATCTGGAATCCTATAGCCTAAGGAACCCCAAAATCAGAATACCAATTTCCCAACTGCTCTAACCCTAAACTTTGTGCTGCTTTGAGCCCTAGATCTCCCTTCACTAGGGTTCTGAAATGTGAGATTGAATTCCTAACAGACTTGTAATAACAAAGAGGATTATTTTATCAAAAAAGGCAGAATGTCCCCCAAATAAATCACAAAGCGCTAGTGTGCACTGAAACTGACAAAGACATTTTATCAGAACTAGCTTTTCCTTAGGGCTTGATTCATACGGAAAAAGGAGATTGTGTAGGGCTAGAAAGCAGTGTTTAGTGACAGAAACTCTATTTCCTTCTTATTTGAGGAAGATTGGTTAACCTGGTCCTGAGAAATGCATCCTTTTTTAAAGTCCCAAACTGTAATCCAAATACATTATTAACCTCAGTGTGACCTCACTGCTAATTGTTTATGCTTGCCTTTAGGGGCTATGCTTTTTAAGGAACAATTTGTGATCTTTTGATATGTTAATTTAATATGTTTGGTAATTTCCTTTTGTTAATGGTGTCCTTTGTACACTGGAGTGCTAATTATTGTAATGGCTTTTTATTTAAGAGAATATTCTTCAGATGAGAAACAATTTAAATGAATATTTCAAGCCTGTACAGCTCTTTATCACTTTTCTAGAGGTCACTATTCCCTCCATCATTGAAGTAAACAGCAGCTCGGGTAATACCCAAAGGCATCACTTCATATTACAATAATTCTTTTTCACAATTACGATCAAAACATCAAGAAAAAAAGTAATTTTAAGAATAGTTTTAAAAGGCAGTGATATTAGAGGCCCAATACAGTTTGGATTGCAATCTAAAACTTCTTGGATCTAATCTTTGTCCTGTGCCTAATGACATGTTTCACGTTGACTAAGCCACACAATCCCTCTGGACCTTACTGTCATCTCTGTAAAATTACCATGTGATATATACTCAGATCATATTAACTCTGCTTCTAAGGTACTAAATTTGTGGTCTGAGTTGTCAGCTCCTCAATCTCTAAGCAGTAAAATCCCCTGAGTTCTATAAGGCACAGCAAAAGATTAGCAGAATCTCCAATAATTACGTAGATCTCATTTATGGAAGTTTAGACCAAAGAAAGAGTAGTAGACTTGGAAGATAGGACTCTTCTTGCCCAGGGGCAGAGAATGGGATTGTCGCTGGGTGGACTGGGGAGATCCTCAGGCTCGAGGCCTCTGCCCAGCCTGTTCCTGTGATGTCCCTGGAGGCTCAAGTCTGGTCACAAGAAAGGATTCAAGGACAGACCAGACACAAGAGTGTGAGTGGTGCCAGTGGGAAAGTTTGTTAAAGTGAGAGTATGCTCTCCAGATGTGAGAGCCAGTGAGCTCAAGGTAGAGCCATACCTTGAGCCATACCAGGGGCCATACCTCCAATTTTCTCTCTTACTTGGTCAGGGTCTTTGGCCTTGTTTGTCTTGGGCCTGTTTGGTTTGATCTGGCTTCTTCTGGCTTTGTTTTTGGAGTGCTGCCAGGATAGATATCTGACTTTCCCCATGGCTGACCCTGATGCCCCCTTTGTTGGCCTCCAGCATCCCATTAAAGCCTAACTAGTTGCTTACTCTAACACAGTCATCAGACAGCCCCCACTTGATAGCTCCTTCCAGGGCCCAGAACCCAGTTCTATCTCAGCTGCACAGAGCCACTTGGCTCAAGGTCAAATGCTTTCTAGGGTAGACCACATCCAGCAAATGAGGAAGTGATAGCCCACCATGGAACACTCTGATGTGACTACCCCCTTCAGACCACTTTATTAGATAGGCTAGGGCTTTGCTAGTCCTCCCTCCAATTCATCCTCCTTTCTTCCATCCTATTCCATCCTTCCACTTTTTTTTTTCACAAGTGTAAATTCTTAATAAACACATCACAAATTCCATCTTAGCATTTATTTCCAAAGAACATAACTTGGGACTAGCCTCTCTACCAGTTCATCTACTAATGGTGGGTTGTACTCCTAGGACAATATCTTATGCCTTCATAAGTCCATGTCAATTCCAGACCCCAAAGGTAAGAACTCAAAGGGGTAAAGTTCAAAGAGCCCACTTTTGCTATAAATGTTTGAGCTATAATGTAAGTATGAGATTGTCCTCCTAAGTGGAGATCAAACTCAAAAACTCACACCTATCTCAGAGGATGAGGAGAAGTACTAAATTAATGATTTCCCAAAACTGAATATATTAGAACCAATAGGTTCTAGGCCTTGAGGAAAATTCTAGGTGTGGCAGATTACTAGAGTGAATACCCTCTCATGCACTAACTACATCCCAGAATTAGTCCAATCCTGAAAACAAAGACAGGACCAAATATTTTGATTGAAGTGACTAAAGTGAGAGCCCTTTTTTCTGAAACACTAAGTTGACCTACTAAATATGAATAACTTGAGTTATGTGAAAATTTGAATTATTTTGCCTTGATTAACCAGAACATTCAGCAGCTACCTTAAGTAGGCATGTTTGTGTGCCTCTCCTGGGCATTGTACACATTCACATTCTCAAAACTTAAAGCAATGAATACTCAATTACTATGGAAAGTCACTCATATTAGCTACTAAGAAAATGATTCCTAAAAATATGCATCTCTGGCATTTTTCTAAGGATCATTCTGTAAACCTATACAGTAGAGGTCATAAAAATAGTTTATTGTAAGTGATGGTCTTGTGAATAGAATTGTTTAATACAGGGATAATCTGTTCTAAGTTATCTACTTTATAGTGTGATATAACTAACCAGAACACTGTAAAAAGTCAATTCCAAAATCTTTCACTAATACTGAAAGTTACACTATTCTAAATAAAAATAGTTGAAAGATAAAAACAAAACAAATAAAACAAAACAAAAAAACACCTTTACCAGAGTTCCTACTCTTCACGTAACAACAAAGGAAAAAAACAGAGCTTCACCTTTAAGCCCAAATCAATCTTGCTGATTTAAAGTCCATAATGTTTGGTCAATGACCCAGGAATCTTACCCATATCTCCCAAATAATCCTCCCCTTGAACTGTTTTAATTGGAGTTTATCAACTGAAGCAGAATTTACTCGAAATAATGATTTTATTACTACTTTAAAACTTCAATCTGAAGTTTGACTTTAATAATCTTTAATGTTGTAATAACTTTTAATGTTAGTATAATGTTTAATGTGGCAACCTCTCATGACATTTTTCTAAAAAATTTTGACATTTTGGGGATTTCTTACAATTGTAACACAGAGGAGAGTAATGTTCTACTTAAACGCATTAGGACCAAATAATTGAATACCACTTTTCAAGTGTCACAAAGCCCCAGATCTTGTGTGTGTGTGTGTGTGTGTGTGTGTGTGTAGATATGTGCACCGTTTACGTGTGTGTGTACACACATACACACCCGCTGACTTCTCCTGGGTGTTCCAAAGTCAGCTTCTACAGACGCATCTCTCTTGGTGGAGGAAGGAGTGGGAAATCCTGGTACCTTGCAGATGGGACAGTCAGGAGAAAATAAAATGTGTGCTTGTGTCCGTGTGTGTTGAGAAGTAATAACAATAATAATAGTCTCTATTATTACTACTAGAGTTTCATTCACACACCACCAGTGTTTACAGACTACAAAGAGCTGCCTTAGATGGCTAAATAAGCACTGGATAGGTCAATCATCTACATCCAGCGCTTACAGAATACCTCTGATGAGTAAGGTGGTGGACTGATAGTTAAAAGTTTCCATAACTAGTTCTATAGCCTTGATTCTGCCATAAATTCACTAAAGCACCTTGAACAAGACATTAACCTTCACTGGGCTTTAGTTTCCTCAACCATGAAGGAAGGGGCCTGGGCCAGACTACCAGCTCTAATGCCCCACGTACCCGTGCCTCTCCAGTGAACAAATGCCCGGCTAACATAGCTGATATCCCAGCTTGAAAAGCAGATGAAGCTCATAGGAAATGGAAAACAATAATGCACGTAAAATTCTAAATTGAGTGACACAGTACAAGAAGAGCTGAGACTTGAAATGTCACAAAACATAAAAACACAAGTGCGATTCCAATAGGCATGGTAAGAGAAGAGAAGACTTCGTCCCATCAGGAGACACAGAATGAGAACAGGAGGGTACTCGGGGCGGACGCACAGGGAGGGACAGGTTTCATGGCATCAGGGTGATACTTAAAAAGAAAGTACTAATGGATTGATAATACAACTTCTTGGTGAATTGTTGAGGTTCCAAAGTAATCATGTCAGGAAGGTTGGGGTATACCTTTGAAACCAGAAAAGCCACGTTACTGTGAAGATCCTTGTTTGAGATGAGTTGAACAGAAATAGGGGGCAAAGTAGAAGAGAAAAAGGTATTTTAGAGAGACCTGTTCATTTTACTTAAACAGACTTCTAAGACAAATGCAAAGAAAGGGACACCTTGAATCATCTCCAAATAATTATTTTTCTTAACTCCAGGTCTTTAGGGCCAACATGAATTTGGCTCATATCCCTTTTGTTTTGTCACATGAAAAAAAAAAAAAAAAAACAACTTGCATGCACTACAAGGCAATAAATAATAATTATTCCAGGGCTAGTCTGAGCCGACAACATGCACAACTGTCTCAGTCCCACCTATGCAGCCCACGGGGGACACAGTGATTCCCCTAAAGGTAACATCAGAGTTCTATTAGCCCAACTCCTTAAAGCGTCTTTGTCAGACTGTTAAGGGGCTTGATTTTGCACAAAAGATGATATTAAAGAGATAGAGCAATGCAGCCTCGAGGCTTGAAGGTACATTAGGTTGAAATACTTGAAATTGTTGGCTTCTACCACGGAATGGCTTTTGAGGCCAGGCAGAGGTTAAGCATCAACTTCTTGTTGCAGGGTAACACGCCTGCCCTGGGGCACAAGGCAGGTTAGCACCTGTAAAATCTGTTCCAGTCCCCTAAAAAGAAGCCTGCTATTTAGAAAGCACTCTTGCCAGAAATGTGTTTTAACATATGGAATAAAGCACACTTAGGAGACAGTTTTTATGGGCAGGCAAGCTAACGAGTGCAGGCTTCATGTCCCTCAGTGTAGTTTATAGAATTGGTGCCCAAGAATCATCTGCGAATGAATTGCCGTATCATTTGCATGATCTGTCTGATTTTGTATTCTCTCCCATGTCCTTCCTTTTAACCCCCTACCTTCTTCCTTACTCGTTGAATCCACAAATACTTAATTTAAGCTACCCAGTGGTGTCTAGAAGGAACAATTTGGATTCTTTGATCATTGTCATTAACACCAGTTTTCTTTTAAAGGTATAAACATTCAGTGTTTGGAGAGAAACACCTGAAAGATTAAAAGAAAGACTTCAGACAAATTCCTCTAGATTCAAGGGTAGCAAATGAAGGCAACTTGTGTCCAGAGCACCTACACCAATTTTTTAAGATTTTATTTATTTATTTGACAGAGAGAGAGAACACAAGCAGGAGGAGTAGCAGAGGGAGGAGTAGCCACGTTACTGTGAAGATCCTTGTTTGAGATGAGTTGAACAGAAATAGGGGGCAAAGTGGAAGAGAAAAAGGTATTTTAGAGAGACCTGTTCATTTTACTTAAACAGACTTCTAAGACAAATGCAAAGAAAGGGACACCTTGAATCATCTCCAAATAATTATTTTTCTTAACTCCAGGTCTTTAGGGCCAACACGAATTTGGCTCATATCCCTTTTGTTTTGTCACATGAAAAAAAAAAAAAAAAACAACTTGCATGCACTACAAGTTCCTCAGAGAGGAACAGGCTCTCCACCGAGCAGGGAGCCCAATGTGGGGCTTGATCCCAGGACCCTGGGATCATGACCTGAGCCGAAGGCAGACTCTCATCAGACTGAACCACCCAGGCACCCCGCACCTACACCAATTTAGTGAAACACTACTACTGGTTTCTGCTAAAGTGGAAGATGATACTGCACCTGCTGGAAAGAGCACTGAACTGACAATAACAAGAAGTGAGTCAGAGTCCCAATGTTGCCACGTACCAGCTATGACCCTGGGAAATTACAAAAGGAGCAGAATGCACCAGCCCAAAATATGCTGCTTTGCAATGTGAATTAGTTAGACCTGAAGATAACTGGGGCCTAGCCAACTCAGGAAGAGCTTTTTACCTCTCCCTGAAATGCACAGAAGAATTGAGATAGGAAACCTACATCAGAAAAAGAGCTAGTACCTGACATGACTTTTTATATCAGAAAGACTTATGTGTGGGGTGTGGCAAACATTGGTTTACCAAACATTTGCTATTCTCATCTTCCTATGGTCTTCCTTCCCTCTGAAGCTCTTCATCCCACTCCCTTGCCCCTTAGCTCAGGGCAGTATATAGGCCTCAATTACCTGATCACTGGGGAGTTTCATTTTTATGGGGTTCTCATGTGTATGAAATTTTTCTCCTGTTAAATCTGTCTTACATCAATCTGATTATTAGCCCAGCCAAAGAACTAAAAGGGAAGGAGGGTTAAGCTTTCTGTCCCTGGAGTTATACTGATCTCTTGGTGCCACTTAATCTACAACATGACTAATAATATCTGTCCCACCACCTATCTCCCAGGATTGTTAAAAAGATCGAAATAAAATTACAAATATGAAACACTTTGCAAACTTCTAAGATAGACAGATAGACAGTACTGTTACATCTAAGGTTCTTCCAGGCCTGAATGTATCACTCCTTCACTTTAATTTCTAGATAATTGGTCATTACCATTTATTCATTTAAAATTCACAGATTTGAATTCTAATGCTATGTTTTATTCATTTCATTAAAACAGATCAAAACCCTACCATGTGCCATATTCTAAGAGCAAGTTCTTGCCTCATAAAGCAGACAGCCCTGGATCCACACTTTATTTAATTTTTCAACTGTTTGTGTCTTAATCCTGTGTCTATGAGTAAGTGCCTAAATAAATGCACTGCACGTAGTAAGAGCTTAATACATTTTACTTTGAACACATGATTTTGCCTGCTTCTCATCAGACTGTCAATTAGGCAACTGATGGCTATCAAGAGGGATTACCTGAGCAGTAAATAAAGCAAAAGCTGTTGTGTTAGAGGCCTTCTCCAGTCTTGCTACACTCGATTCCTGCTAGATTTCACCTAACAGGAAAAATTCACTGAGAGCCTGCGCGTGCAGATTGGTCATACTTTCATGCCTGCAGTGTATACGGAACGCCTAGTCACTATGTCCTGTCCTAGTCACAGGACAAAGTGGTTGAGGTAGAAGAAGCTTGGGTAACCCTTACCTGGAAATTGTGGAAACTCAGTAGCACCTCTTCCTGGCCAGGCCGAATACTATTCCCCACCAAAGCACACGTCCTTTGAGACAAAGGGAAATCTTGTAAGCCGTGCCCCCTTCACTGCTGCCAGCCCGAAGTCCCCGGGTATCCCTGGTGAAAATGTGTCACTTGAGCTTACAGCAGGGAAACATGACTTTAATGACACTTGTGTGGCAGGTGACTTATTTCCAGAGGAGGCTAAACCCAGTCCCTAAAAGACTAACTCAGCAAAGGGAATGTGAGTTAACAAAGATACTCCTTGGGTAATACCAAGTAATCTGGAAGTCCAAGGTTACCTTCATATAACCCAGCACATTCAGTCAGTCAGTCATTCATCAGATAGTTTTGAATTTAGGGAACTTACTAGAGGCAGGAAACAGAATGATGCAGGATATGCATGGTCTTCCCCAAAATGGAGCCATTATTTATGGCTCATTATTATAAAAAGTTATATTTGGCACATACGGGATTATAGTTCCTAAAATACCTATACATGTGATCAACCTGGTCACCTGTGAGGTTTATATCGATCGGGTCATAAAGGGCAATGCTTGGAGGAAGAGAAGGTATATACAGGAAGGTTGATAGTTATTTCCAGGTTGTGTCACTGAAGAGCTCTTAGAAATCATTTAATTCTTACCAAATCAAATAGTTTTCTCATATTTAAAATATGGACTATTGTGTCACGAAAATGATATGTAAAATTCCTGGTGCCTGGTAGTGCCTTGATAAATGACAGCTATTATTATTGAATGTCTGTATTCTAGATGTTCTGCACATCTTAACTTACCGAACCACTCCCTCAACAATTATACACCCCAAAATACACTAGAATGTAGGATTCATGAAAGCAAAGGCTTTGTCCTTTTTGTCTCCCACTGGATCTCCTAATTCCTAGAAAGAGTCCTGGCACATAACGTGACCAGAAAAATATTCTGTCGTGAGTGAGTAAATGAAATACAGGATGCATTGACTCCATTTTGAAGCTAAGAAAATTGAAGCATCCAAAGGTTATATGGTTAGATGCCCATGATACCAAGAATCCTTCTGTATTTACTGCTCTATCTTGAGACTAAATGGATAGGTTGACATGTGGCTTAGAAAATCCCCCTTCCTGGGCACCTGGGTGGCTCGGATGGGTAAGCATTTACTTTCAGCTCAGGTCATAATCTCAGAGTCCTGGGATCAAGTCCCGCAACGGGCTCCTGCTCAGTGAGGAGCCTACTTCTCCCTCTCCCTCTGCCTCTGTCTCTCTCTCTCTGTCTCTCATGAACAAATAAGTAAAAAATCTTAGAAAGAGAGAAAATCCCCCTTCCAGTTTCCCAGGCAGGAGGTGACACACTGTGATAAGTTCCTATGGACCTAATGCCTCAGGCTTTATTTTCTCCTATTATCTGAAGTTCAATCCAACTTCTCCATGCTTTTAAGTTAGCTTAAGGTCTTCTGTGCAAATAAGAAGATATTACTGCTGAAGAACAAGTAGTCCACCACTTCTCAAGGCACTCGCTTTGTCAACTTAGAGTATTTCTAAACACTCTGAGAAGCAGACAGGCAGACATTGTTTTCAAACACTTCAAAGAAAAAGACCTAAAGAGGAAAAGTATTCAAAACCATCTCTTCCTATTGATTCAAACAGAATTCACTATATTTTAACAACATGTATTTTTTTATGCTCTTGAAATTTTAAAAGTGCTGCCATTGTTATAACTCATTGTCTATCCACTCCATCAGATGTTTAATAACAATCAGCCCATTTTACCATTTTGCTCATTAAAACAAAACATTAGTTTTAAACGGCTTAAATCTTTAAGAGTGGTTACAACTCACTTATTCAATAGGGCTAGAATTTAATGAAGTAATGGAATGGCTTTCCGGTTAACCCCACAGAGGAGACAGAAGTTAAAGAGGTGATCTCTCCTGCTCAGAGTGAACAATATAATGTGGGACACCAGAAACACTTAGAAGATGATAGAGACAGTCTATGATTAAAAGCCATAATGAGAGGATGTGAAAATAAGTGTTTGAGGCATTCAGAGTATGAAGAGATCAGGGGTTGCAAGGATCAGAAAGTGTAACAGTGGAGGAGGAACTTTAATGGGAGTCTCCGAAGATCTGTAGACGCTCCCTGCTCTCCATACTCATTTTCTAATCATTACCCACAGTAATGAGCATGGTACATTTAGAGAACAGTAAGGAACCCTGCCTGGAAGACTGTCCAAATGCAGCGCTACAGGCACTCCCACAGGTTCCCAACCCATCAGGCTGACAAAGCAAGTAGTTAACTCTTCATTACCTGAGATACAGACTTAGGTATACTTCTTTCAATGCCAAGACCCTGCCCAAAGGCCAGGGTCACTGTTTGGGGGTTGCACTTCGGTTGGTATCATTTCACGGAGAATCCATATGGAGGCTATGATACACATAACTGGGAAATTTTTGACTACATCAGCTGTCTGCTTGTAAGCAGTAAATTAAGAAAGAATTTTAATGAATAAATTTATGACAAGTATTAAATGGAGAATTACACATTAGGGTTGATATTCCTACAAAAGCCTAATACTTGTTAGAGAGACTAATAATGTCCACATGCATGCCTTGCAAGTTCCGTGGACCAAACTATAGGCTACATGAAGAACGAGCTTTCACCATTAGCCATTGTTAGGAAGAGTCATTATTCATTCCTTTGCAGAATTTGCCGATGCAGACATTGTCAGGTACTCATTTCCATAACGAACTACATAAAATATGAAACCTGTAATGTCACTTAGCTGTAAGAATGGTTCCCATAAAATATTCTCGTGTTAATACCTGCCACCAATTGATATGAGGTCAATCAGGCCACAATCAAAACCAACCATTCTGACGTGAGTCAGTGCTGTTCTGTTTGAGGCTGTAAGTAGGAAGCTTTTTTTTGTTTTGTTTTGTTTTTGTGTATTTTATTATCAGTTTTCAGTATTCCTTAAACTATACAGTAATTGATGTCGTACTTTGCCAGTTACACATTATCAGTAGAAAAAAAAAATAAATTAGTAAGTGACCAGGAATAAAATAATTTGCACGTTGTAAAAATGTACATAGGGAATATGTGAGAGGGAAGAAATTTTTAAGTAGATTCTTAAAAAGGACACAAACAGTTGTGACATTAAGAATATAACCAGCTGCCTATTTGACTTTCGTGAAGGATCTAACTTGAGAACTGTCTCCAGATGTGAACTGAAATCCTATCATTTTGATATATATTTCACTTACAGTCAATGGCGGAAAAAAAACAACAGGGAGAATCAGGAAGTCTTGAAATCTCAAAGCAAGAAAGAGAGAGAGAGAGAGGAAGGAAGGAAGGAAGGAAGGAAGGGAGGGAGGGAGGGAGGGAGGGAGAGAGAGAGAGAGAGAGAGAGAGAGAGAGAGAGAGAGAAAGAAAGAAAGAAAGAAAGAAAGAAAGAAAGAAAGAAAGAAAGAAAGAAAGAAAGAAAGAAAGAAAGAAAGAAAGAAAAAAAAGGAAAAAAGGAAATCCCAAAGCAGGAGCCCAGAGTTATATGTGTTAATTTGTTACCACTTAATCGTAATAAGTGCTTACAATAAATTTCCCTCAAATTGGTAGTAACTCATTCTCAAAAATCCCTAAATCTCCATTAGGAAATCTCCTTGATTTCCCCATACCATTTCTGTCTTTTCTTTCTTCCATTTTTTTATGCTGTTCTCCAACTCTTCTCACCTCTCCTTTGTTGCCTATTCCAAGATGTGTAATAAACAAAGTATCCTGAGCCTCCAAAAGGTTCCTCCTAACACCTGAATCCCACAATCCCCTCAGTCTGATTCATCTCCTATAATTTCATGATAATGTCTGGAAATGGAGCTCTGTGGTCCTGAAAAAATTTGAGAAGGCAGTCTTTGTCTTTGCACACATCAGAGTTCCTTTTCTGCCTTCTTACGGTTCTGCGCAATTCTCTCTCACACATTCCTTGTTTCTCCTGTCTTGTCTAAACTCCCTGTGGTCAAAAGTCACTCCCAGTAGAGAATCAGTTATCAGTCACTCATATCTCTATTTGAATTTAATTCAGAAAGATATATATTTCAGGGTAATTACAGCTGAACTCATCACGAATGATACTTTGAAAGGCTTAACATACATGTAAGAGATCAAAATGACAAGGAGTAGAAAAGAGCTTTTTAGGGAATCCTTTCAGAAGCCACATTTTCTATCCACCTGCTCCTGGTGGAAGATATTGTGAAATTCATGCAATCCTCCCTCCCTTCTTTTCTCTCCCTCTGAGTTGGAATTATAGACAGCCTCCTTCTCTGCTGAGCTTTCACTTGCATATGTCTGGTCATAGCTGGCACACGTCTATCAAGCAAGTTCTGAACTCCTGAGAGGCATATCCAGGGGTTGGGAAGAGATTTATTCCAAAGGGATCATGCTCTTTATTAACGTCGATCCGTCAATATCTGAACAGCATCCCTCACTGTGACTGTACAGATTTCCTATAGGACATGTACCTACAATGACTTGCTATGTCAGACTTTTCAGTCACATAAGGAAGGAAGGAAGGAGGGAAGGAAGGAAGGAAGAGAAAGGAAGTAATAGTACTCATATCCTCATATAAGCATTTCTTCTAGTACCTGATTATTTGTATCTGATGTGAAGATTGAGCTCCACCCTGGGCTTGGTGCTCAGTGTAGGAGTCTGCTTGAGCTCCTCTCTCTCTGGATCTTTCTGTCCTTCCCCCACCTGCATGCATGCTCTATTTCTAAAATAAATAAATAAATAAATAAATAAATAAATAAATAAATAAATCTCTCTTTTTATTTTTAAGATTTATTAGTTTTAGAGAAGGGGAGGGGCAGAGGGAGAGAATCTGAAGCAGACGCTGTGCTGAGCAGGGAGCCTGACGCCAGGCTGGATCTTGTGACCCAGAGATCATGACCTGAGCCAAAAACCAAGAGTTGGAGTTGGACGTTTCATTGACTAAGCCACCCAGGCGCCCCAGAAATGTGGTGTTTTTTGTAAGCTTGAAATATAGAAGTGTAACTTTTAAAGTGATTTCCCTACATAGTAGTGAAAGAAATAGAAAAGCAAAGTAGAACCATTGGTAAAAATTGTGAACCTAGAGTATCTTCTAAAGAAATAATTAATCTCTTTGTAATAGTTTAATATGTATTATAGACATCTTAAATCAAGTCCATTGCATTATTCATTTCCATTTCCCTAAACATATGTCACTTGGTCAAGGAAATTGCTTAATAAACATTTCTTTGAAAATATAATTTTTAATGGAGAAGTGCTGTCTGAATCAGACAGGGCCACCAACTGAATCTCAAATTCTGTCTCTAGCTATGATCACAGATAATCCACAGGCGAGTACCATTGTTATTCATTACAACAATTTCAAAATACTGAAATGGAATAATAAACATTCCTAGTTTTTTCTTTAATAGCCCACTTTGGCCCAATTACCCATGCAGTTATCAAAACATGCTTTCACTTTATGTTCAGAATCAACCATAGGTTATTCTATTTATTGGAAGTGGTCTCACAATTCACCTATAATTCGGAGAAGATTTAGATGGTACACATCAAAATCACATAAATTGCTTCATAAATTTTTCTAGTACATATATTCAATCTATATTCATAACCATCCAATATATACTCTAAGTTCAGAAAATATCTTTCCCACCATAGAATTTTTACAATTTCTAAATTGGTTTGTATTCTATGATGGGAAAGATGAATTTCAAGAGCTAGCAGTTTTGATGACCATAGTTAAATGATTTTAGAAATACTGAATAAACCTGCATAAGGCAATATTAAAGATATTTTAAATAATCTAATTGCTGGAAATAAACATTTATTTTGGTCTATGTTATTTACCTTATTCAGGGCATTCAATCTTTCACAATAATTAGCATGCCAATTAAATATATAGAATACCCAATCTCCTAAAGTACTACAAATACACAGGGAATAATAGCATAAAATGAGTAAGAGAAGACAATACTGCATTGTTGAGAGCTGATATCTTATCCTGGAAGATACTGTAACCCACACACACACTGGTGCCCCAGGGTAAACATAATAAAGTCTCTATTCCAGACTTCATTTTTCCAAATGTCCAGTTATTTGCTCAATAAATAAATACCAAGCACTTATTTTGTACTTGGCTGAGTGGAGGGACGTGGTTATTTGTCTCAAGGCAATCACCTAGTGTCAGAGAAAATACACACACAGGAAGACCAGTCAGCAATAAAATGATGCAAGACATCACATGATATGTCCTGATACAGTTATAAAAGCTGTTGATATTTCAAAGGCTAGAAAGCTCCTTCCATCCAGGGAATCAGGGAAGAATTTTTAAACCAACTCTAGGCATATACGCTAAGCAGGATTTCAAGAGCACTGACAAGCATTTAAGTTAAGGGAATGAAAATGCAAAGGCCTAGACATGGGAAAATACATATATGAAAATATGAGAGATGAGAGTAATTAAAAAATTTAGAGCTTGATTCCCTGGAGGGCCTTAAATGATATGCTTTTTTTTTTCTGTGATCGAATTTTATTTTATTTTATTTTTTTAATTTATTTTTTTATTAACATGTAATGTATTATTTGCCCCAGGGTACATGTCTGTGAATCGTCAGGCTTACACATTTCACAGCACTTACCATAGCACATGCCCTCCCCAATATCCATAACCCAGCTGCCCTATCCCTACCCCCCTGCCTCCCAGCCACCCTTAGTTCATTTCGTGAGTTTAGGAGTCTCATTGTTTGTCTCCTTCCCCATCCCTTCCTGTTTCATTTATCTCCCCTACCCCCACAACCCCTCACCCTGCCTCTCAAATTCTTTATATCAGAGAGATCATGTGATAATTGTCTTTCTCTGACTGACTTTAAATGATTTGCTTTTAACAATAGATTTTATTTGAAATGAAATATAAGACTTTTGAACAAGTATGTGGAACACTGGGAACTGCCTTCAGGAGGAACACAGAACCAATGCTCCTGGATGAATTTTTCCCCATGATGCCTAGAAAATCAGGTCAAGCGTACATTCCTGTATCTATGATGTGCCAAGCATACTAGGTACTGGAGAGGCAATGCTTATATTCTAATGATGGATAAAGACATTAATGAGCAGATAAATATAAGTAAACAATTAATCAAGAGATGAGACACAGTCTTAACATTTAAACTAAAAAAAATTCTATGAAGCTTTCAGTTCAGAGTTTGGCATGAAGTCAACACATTGCTACAAAAATTTCGATATCAGTGTACTTGAGTACAAACAATCTATTCCTTTCCTTCAAGTCTGTTGTTTTGTTACCCAGATCTGCAAAAACAGTTCTTTGAATATTGTGAAGATGATACGTGAAGACAGAAATTCTAGCACATAGATAGAAAGCAAACCGTGTATGAACGGCACCCAAGGAAACACTCAGTCCTGCCTTTTCAGCCAAAGCAACAACAAAGAGTGAATGATCTTTTTGTCCTCAAAGAGAGGAAGCCTTCAGCTGATGCTACTGTCCCACCACACTTCCGCAAGATGCCGCATCAGACACAGCAGAGTATTGTCTGCCTTTCTTTGATGGGAGTGATTTCCAGGAAGTCGAGTCATTAGTACGAACTGAAGACATTTTCAAATGACAATCAACAACTATTTTTCTCAAATATGGTATTGCCTCTGAAGCCTGACACTCATCATCTGTCATTTGCCTCATCTCATCTGTGTCCAGGTTGGACTATTATTTGCTGAGAGACAAAAATCCAGGACCACGAGCCACTCTGGTGTTTCTCAATGAAGAAGGGATGGAGGCAGTCGCTCTTCCAGGTTGTTACTGGGCAGAGGCATCTGTGATTTTTTACAGCAGGATATGGAAGTCTAGTATAGTATCTGTGGTCTTTATAATGTTTTCTAGGGATCTGGGACAAGCATTAGCTAGGGTAAAGTGCTCTTTTTATTGAACTTTCTGTTACACTTTGATTAAAAACCAAATATAGACTGAATGTAATGAGTGAAAACATTTGAAACCATTTCCCTGCAGGTAGACTATTAGCTGAGACTTTATAAAGAGACCATATTGGGACAGGGGAAAAAAAAGTTAATATGGATGAAGTAATACAATCAAAACACCAAGATATTTATGTATTAGTGGTTCTTTAACTTCAAGACGCACAACAACCAGCCCAGAAACACGAATGCATCAGCCCGAGGAATGATTCACTCAGGAATCTGTACTTTAACAATTACCCCTACAAACTTAGCGATCACCTCCCAACTTCTTGTATTGCAGCTCTCCAAAACATACTCTGAGCTTCTAATACATACCTAGTGAAAAAATAGTTTAAGGAATTATAGTAAAAACACAATGATGCTTATTTCAAAATAGCAGGGTTATAGATAATTGTCATTTGGTATACATCCCTCTATACATATCTTTGAATTTTTTTTCAATGGTCATTTGTCATTCAAAAACTTAAAAATTAATAAAATTAATAAAATAGGGCACCTGGGTGGCTCAGTCAGTTAAGCATCTGCCTTCAGCTCAGGTCATGATTTCAGGGTCCTGGGATTGAGCCCCGCATCAGGCTCCCTGCTCTGCATCTCCCCCTCTCTCTACTCCTCCCCCTTGCTCATGCTTGTTCTATCTAGCTCTCTCTCTCAAATAAATAAATAAAATCTTTATTAAAAATTAAATAAATAATTAATAAAATAATAATTTATAAAGTGAAAGTGTTTTTTCCCCCAACACATAGACTTTTACATTGAGAACATAGAGTGATTATCTCAACATAAATAGAAATTTAAAATTAAGTTTTTGTGCTTTTTTTGTCAATAGCAACATCAGAGGGGCACTTCACCTATTAGACCTATTTTTTAAACTATTTTGTCAGTAGGAACTGATCTGGTTCCACTAAATATGGAAGTCTCACATGACAGAGGAGTGAGAACATGCAGACGGCAAAGCTAACACCTTTTCTGTATTCCAAAATTTTATTTAGTGTAGGACATGATTAAATATTTGAAGGTGCCAGAAGAAGATGCATGTATGGCTGGATGAAGGAAAAGAATTTTTTTTGATGGTTAGATGATAGAACGGATGGATAAATGAAAAGGAGCAATAGATGGAGAAAAGGAATGTGTTAACAAATATAGGAAGAAGGACCAATAGAAAGACCCAGAGGGCTTGATGGAGAACCATTTATGTGCACAACTCTGGAAGAAAGGTAGTAGAAAACTCCAGTAGAGATGGAAGACTTGATCTTTAGAGGCTATATAATCTATAGAGGAGTCATAAACAGAAATTCCATTAGGCACAGATCTAGGAACTGATCTGGTTCCACTAAATATGGAAGTCTCACATGACAGAGGAGTGAGAACATGCAGACGGCAAAGCTAACCACCTTCCATATCACCCGTGACGGTATGTCTGAAGGATGAATTTTCCATTGTGAGTCTAGTGGAGTGTAACTTTCTGGCTGACTCATATTCTTTGGCAATGGTTAAGAGTCACAAGAATCTTATTTTCACTAAATTTTCATCAGCCATTAAGGAAATTGCTATAATAATAAATATAAGAATTTTCTGTCATGTTCTATTCTACCATTCACTCCAGCTGGGAACATCAGAGGGGCACTTCACCTATGAGACCTATAGAAATTCCATCTCTAAATGGAGGGCTAGACGATGTCAGATAATTTTTGTGAATTTTTAGGGGGCTGAGCCTTAGGAGTAATTGAAATGTTCCACAAGCGCTTCAGGTGACTGGAAGGTTATAGGTTGATCAGCAATAAAAAGGATGACTCTTTAGTCTACTTTGAGCTCTCAAATTATATGCCTTTTCCTTTTCTGGGAGGAAACTAGTTGTGCCAAGGAATGTAAGAAACTCTGTGTACACATTTCCACGTGAAGTTACCATTTAGCCAGAAATCAGAGAGGATTTCTCATCCAATTTGCAATCATCCCAGATAGTTTAAAAATACTTTGGAACTTTCATATGCAACTTCTAATCTCCTTTAATTCTATGAAGCTGAAGAAGGTGAAACTAAGGTATAAGGTATAAGTCACACACAGAATGAGGAACAACCAAACTCCCTGAGAGATTTCAGAACATGGAGGCTTTTCAGAATGATCACAAGTATTTCTAAAACATTTGGAAGATTAAATTTTCAGACTTGTTCCATCACAATGAACCACTGACTTTTTTTTTTTTTTAAAGATTTTCTTTATTTATTTGACAGAGAGGACAGAGATCACAAATAGGCAGAGAGGCAGGCAGAGAGAGACCGGGAATCAGGCTCCCTGCTGAGCAGAGAGCCCGATGCGGGGCTCTATTCCAGGACCCTAAGATCATGAGCTGAGCTGAAGGCAGAGACTTTAACCCACTGAGCCACCCAGGCACCCCAACCACTGACTTTTTCAAATGCATATTTTTCAGACGTTTGGTCATTTTGATGGTAAATTTTGTGTATCAACCTGACTATGCTAGGGGTGCTCAGATTAAACATTATTTCCTAGAGGCTCTATAGGGAGGCTATTTCCAGATGAGACTGGCATTTGAATCAGTGGATGGGCATCATCGAATTTATTAAGGGCCAGATCAGAACAAAAGGCAGAGGAAGAATTCACCCCTAGTGCTCCTTGCTTGCATGATTGAGCTGGAACATCAATCTTTTTCCTGCTTTTGGACTGGGATATATACCACTGGTTTCCCTGGTTCTGAGGCTTTCAGACTTGCACTAAAATTACAACACTGACTTCCCTGGGTTTCTGACTTGTAGACTGGGGATCGTGAAACTTCTCAGCTTTCCTAATCACATGAACCAATTTCTCATAAAGAATGAATGAGTGGGTGAGTGAATGAATGAATGAATGAATGAATAATATAATGGTTCTGTTTCTCTGGAGAAACTTCACTGTCATCATCCATTATTACCTCCTAGAATCCCCATTTTCCCATCCACCTGGCAAGTCCGTATGTACATACTTTAAGACTTACTTTGATGTTCAACTTCTCCCTGAACTCTGGGGAAAGAAAGCCTGGTCGTTCCATTCCCTAAATTCCAACAGTACTTAACAAATGTCTTCACCAGAGCACCTGCTATGTTTTATTATACCTACAGTACTTAGGATCAAAGAGAAGAAAAAAAGAAAGGGAAGGGAAGGGTAGAAGAAACAAAAGGACGATGCCAGGAACATCCCAAGATGGCGTGACAATTATTTACTTTAGTTATAAATATTGAAAAGACTGAGAGACTTTACCTTTAATTTGTTGAAACAACTAAGACACCATTTAAGATCGAGTATTTAATAAATACTTTGATGATGTTGATAAGGATCAAAAAACTTCCCACACTTTTCTATGTTTGCTTTGAACACAAGAAATGCAGAGAAAAAACAAAGTATCTTTGGTCAAAAACAACTTGGCATCTTGGAAATTACTTATTTCAAAGTGTAGACCTTGTAAGGAGAATTTAAAATAAATGCTTTAAAATGGTATCATTTTATAACTTGGGAACTACATCCCGATATTGAATCTTCCCCAGTTGCCTCTTGATTGCAGTGGCCTTTCCTAGTTATTCTGAGAGCAGAAAAGGATGCACCTTAGTACATCCATAAGCAAAAAAGTAACTAAAAAACAACAGGGCGGAAGTCTCCATAGGAGCAAAGAGCCCTGAGCTGCGCCTCTGTCTGAAGAGAATAAAGCCAGGGAGTAATTCAGTCAAGGACCTGCCTAAGAAATGGGTCAGGTTCTGCATGTCAAGACCATGGAATCTGCAGGAGAGTAAAAATGGATGCTGAGACACTGAACAGACAGGATAATGAGAAGTTAGTGGAGAATTCCACAACCAAGGCCCCAAATATTTTCTGTCAATGGGTCAAAGTAAAAAGAGCTGTTGGGAGGCTGTTTGCAAATGAGAACACAGAGCAGAAAGAAATCCTTTAGGTGCCCTGGAAGAAAGTTCCCATTAAGTTCCTTCTTCTAAAGGTGGGCTGGCAGGGTGCCTGGGTGGCTCAATGGGTTAAGCTGCTGCCTTCGGCTCAGGTCATGATCTCAGGGTCTGGGGATCAAGCCCTGCATGGGGCTCTCTGCTGGTGGGTGGGGGAGCTGCTTCCCCCCTCTCTCGGCCTGCTTTTCTGCCTGCTTGTGATCTCTCTCTGTCAAATAAATAGAATCCTTTTAAAAAAAAAATAATAAAGGTGGGCTGGCTAAACCACTATAAAAAGAGTAGGAATGGGACCCCAAACTTACAATTTAATCATTACCTGGGAAAGAGTCTTGGCCCCGCCCCACCCACCCGTTTTTTTTCTGGTGCCAGTACGCATAGCTATGTGATACTTTTCTTTTTCTTTTCTTTTCTTTTTTTTTTTAAGATTTTATTTATTGGACAGGGAGAGAGATCACAAGTAGTCAGAGAGGCAGGCAGAGAGAGGGGGAAGCAGGCTCTCTGCTGAGCAGAGAGCTCAATGCAGGGCTCGATCCCAGGACCCTGAGATCATGACCTGAGCTGAAGACAGAGGCTTTAACCCACTGAGCCACCCAGGCACCCCAATGTGATAGTTTTCAACACCCTCTGATTCAAAGCATAACTACTTCTGTGGAGAAGTGAGTCCTTGAACTTGAGGAAGCAAAGCATGTTAAAGAAAGATGAGAAGGTATGTACTGCTCCCCATTCATCTCTACGAACTCAAGCATTTATTGTACAGCGTGGTATGGGTGATGGATTGAGTGAGGTGTTTCCACACATTTCACCTCCTTATGTAATCCTTCTAAAACCTTCATAAATGATCTTCCATTGTACAGATGGGGGAAATGAAGACCCGGAGATTTATTAACTTGTCTAAGTTGACAGAGCCAATAAGGAAAATTTCTAGGATTCAAACTCACATATAAAAGCTATAAAACTCATCAACCCAAGCTGAAAGAAGAAGCTAAACTCACATCCATTTTGTATTCACATAAAATGAAACCTTGGTTAAATTTTATTAGCATTTCCTTCATTCAGCATTACCTACATATAACATCATAAACTTTAAGCCTGCTGGAAAATGTAATAAGGAAGAGAAGTTTTATCACATTTTAAATATTAAAAAGGAAGAAAAATTACTTTGATTTTTGATAAGTGATGAATTTGCTGCAAGTCAAAATCCTGCCACAGGATTAGGAATTGATTTAGTCTTTCAAAATATCTAACCTTCAGTTAAATCATAAAGGTAAGCAAAAAATTAAGTAGGAATACCACAACACATCAAAGCAAGTTATAAAAACTGAACCAAATATAGTGCTCTGGCAAAATACCTACTTGTATAGAAAACTAAAAAATGAACTTCTGCTCTTTTTAGTTTTATCTTCATCCCTACTATATTCAAAGTGTGCTGGCCTTACTCCTGTCCCATGAGTACATCAAGTTCATTCCCACTTGAGAGTCTTCTCATTTATTGCACTTTTTGTCTTTCCTATCTCAACTTAAATGCTACATCTCAACTTCAATGTTGCTTCCTCAAAGATACTTTTACTGAACATCTTAGCTAAAGTAGCACCCTCTCCCTACCCATGCAAACTCTATAAGCATATGAAATTAAATTACTCAATTATTTTTATGTGTTTATTTTCTTCTTCATGACACTAATATTTGAGCTCCATGAGGGAGTGTATTTATATGACCAGAATGTAGAATCATGCATGACACATATTTATGAACTGACTGACAAAATATTAAAGTCATTTGCAAGAGGATTCTATTTCTGCTGTCCTGTGATAACTAAAGGTTCTGGAAGCCTTGAAACATATTATAAGTGGTTTCCTATTATCTTACTTTTACATATAAACAGGGCTAAAGCGATCAGAGAGGCCATTTATATCTGAGAAAATAGTCAAGTGTGAAAGCCCTTTAGTAGTTTAAAATAAATTATAATTTTCATCTTATGTCTTCTGTTACACCAGTAAAGAACAGAGCATTGTGTAGGTTCATAAATCAATCAAAAGCAGCAAGTTGAATCAAGGAGAGAAACAAAACAAAAACTGGGTCTGGTTTAGCACTAAGTTTGGGATCTTGGATGAAGCAAACAAGGCAAATAAAAATTAAAATCAGAAACACAGGAACTACACAGCTCAAGTTTATCAAATCAAGATCAGATACATAGAGGTGAGAGTCAAACCCATACTCAGGTCCAGAAAAACAAACACCCACGGGCATAATGCAGAGAAACACCTAAGAATGATTTCACTAGGTAGGGTTCCCGCCATAACCTCAAACTAGCATTCCTGTTTAAGGCCAGTTTCTCAATTTGAAGTAGCTACTGTCTTTCCTTCCCATCTCACTGCCACATCCCTATCCACTCCTCTGCCTATTCTAGCTTTATTCATCCTTCATTTCCCATTTTATTCAAGCCCTATCTTTGCTATTAAACATTCAGTAAATCCAACCCCTAGAATTTTTTCCTTCCTGAATACCTATTACTATGTCTATAATCAGTAGTATCATGTTTGCTATTTAAGAATTCTCTAAGTAAGAAACTCCCAGGATTTTTTCCAGAAAAGCTTCTGACAATAGGAACGATTTCTTTTCTATGTCTTCCTATTGGGACACAACAAAGAAATGTTGATGAGGGAAGTCACTCACATTTCCTATAAATAAAAGTATTCCTACTATCTATAAGTGTACATAAAAATCATGGAACTCTTCCTGCCTTTGGAAATGCCAAGGACAGGTGGGTTCAAGGTAGCAACACATTGAACTCAAGTAGATCAAAATAGACCAAAAAGAATGCTAACTCTGCAAGAGCTTCAAACACTGGGAAGTGAGAGAAGTGTCACTGTAAAGAGAAAGAATTTAAAAAAGGCTCACAATTATAGGATAACTAAAAAAAAGTCTTTAAGAGTTTAATGTGAGAGTGGGTGGAAAAGGAAGTTGAATGAAAATTTTAAATACAGATCAGATATTTACTATGATTGGAAACTAAATGAGATATTAACACATGGCAAGGAAGTAATTCGTGATATTACAGAGGGTTTTATAATCTAGTAGGAAAGAACAGCAAATGAAAGAAGAAATCACATCTTTAAAATAGGATAGTTAACTTTATCAATTATCCAGTTTTAGTCCTATACCTACTTGCATTTAATATTTGCAATTCAATATTATTCAATAATAATTGCATTCACTATTAAAGTGAAAGAGAAAACTTTATAATGCATGGAATCAACTGAAGAAAGTTAGCAAGAGAATGCAAGAATATGTTGCTTTCATAGCAAGCCATGTGTTGCTCTCAATAAAGATGATGTATGACTAACCTGGAATCAATATGAATACAGATAAAACTTACTCTTTCACTGGGTTATTCTATCACTGATACATACCTTGCTGAATATTTATCATTTGAATGCAGAATACTGTTTTGCCAGTGCTCAATGTAGGAACAATAAATATAAACATTGCCTCCCTCACTATTTTTCTCTTATTCTTGCTCTGGCTTTTCCAGGACGAGGATAAATGAATAGTAAAGATCTACCTCACAGTTCACGAAACATGGTAAAGGAAGCATAAATCCCCAAGATAGCATTGCTAACAATCTCTAAAAGAAGTAAATGGCCCATGGATCCTTTAAATGTTCCAAGTACAGCAGTTGAATGAATATGAGTCATACATTAAGTGGGATCATTTGGAAGGATGAATGGATCTTTAAGGTGAAAGGGTTTCTTGTCCAAAGCTGACAGACAGAGGTATGCAAATATCTTTGCCTTTCACATTTTGCAATATGAATACAGTCCTGAATGTGTTACAGCTCATTTCAATGTGGCCCCCAGCCATTTGCAAAATGAAATCCTCAAAATCAACCCTCTCCTCAAGGGTCATGAAGCAAATTGACTTTGCAGTTGTGGTCCCAGGAAAGCCAGAGCTTTTTCTTTCTTTCTTTTTTTTTTTTTTTTTTTTGGTAGTTATTTCAGTAGCAGAATTGGAGGCAAGAGAAATATAAAACTGAATCAATATCAAGCACTACAAATGCTTTTTCTTGAACAAAGATATAGCCGTAGCTTCCATCCTCCTGGATTCCTTCTTTTCCCTCTCTACAAACAACATCTAAGGAATCCCCAAGTCCTGTATCTCTCATACCACCACATTACCTTTGCAACTTACTTGTTTATCTCTTTCACTGTTGTCATTGTCCTGCTTCATAGCACCAGTCTCTGTGTCCCAAAAGACACTTAGTTGGATTTCCTGTCTCAAGACTTGTTCCTTCTTGAATACTTTCCCCGTATATCCGCAGAATAATATTTTTGCCCTCTGATCATTTCACTCTACAGTTCAAAAGCTCCTTTAAGGGTTTCCTATTGTCTTGTGGAAAGTCCAGACTCCTCAATATGGCATTAAAACGGCCCTTAAAATCATAATCCTAATTATTGTTCAAATTCACGTGTACTGTTACTACTCTGTCATAATCAGTCCAAGATGATTGCAAATGCTTTGTTTATCCTTCTCATCCTTCTCCCTTTGACCACCACCTCTTCACTGTACTCCATATCAATCTTTCAAAAGACCTCAACTTACAATTTCCAACAGAGCCGGGTAATGTCTGTCTTGTTCACTGTGGCATGCTTAAAACTCAGTAGCACCTGGGTCAATACCTTTTGTTGAACTGAGCTAAGCTATGGCAAGCCAAGATGGATAAACTCTGATTCTGGGATTTTAGGGCAAAGATCAGAGAAGAGAAAAAATAATTTTAGACCTCTACAATGACCCTGTCCGAAGCATTGGATTCTATTCATATTTGAAGCATCTCTGCACTGTTCAAAACACATACTTCTGATGTCTTCCCTGACACCTCAATACGAGGTAATTTTTCCTTCCTCTGACCAATGCTGAATATACTTTACATGGCATTCAGTTTCTCCAAGATCATTTCAAGTCATGTCAGGTCACTTGTGAAGCATTTATTTGATCAACCAAACAAGAAGAAAGTCATCTTGGATTTGTTTTTATCTGAGGCCGTGACTTATGTGACAAACCTGAGTCTGACTGACCTCCCACTCTCTGAGAACAATGGCATATTCTCTGTGAGGAATTTAAACTTATCGTGGAAGTCCAAAAGTGTTTCTTGATGCTTGCTGCATATTCAAATTAGGTAGGAAGCTCTGAGCCCCTTGCCAGACTAACTGAATTCAAATCCTTAAGTGCGGGGTCTAGACTTCTGTATTATTTCAAAAGATCTCCAAGAATTCTGTGAAGTCTGTAAACCATTGGGTTAGAGTGATGGGTCAGCAAAGTATTTATGAAAAGAGTCAAATAGTAAATATTTTAGGCTATATGGTATCTGTGAACTACACAAGCAGGGACGCCTGGATGGCTCAGTGGGTTAAAGCCTCTGCCTTCGGCTCAGGTCATGATCCTAGGGTCCTGGGATGAAGCCCCACATAGGGCTCTCAGCTCAGCGGGGAGCCTGCTTCCCCCTCTCTCTCTCTGCCTGCCTCTCTGCCTCCTTGTGATCTCTCTGTTCAATAAATAAATAAAATCTTTAAAAAAAAAACAGAACTACTCAAGCATACTGATATAGCTTATGTGCATAGACAATACACACACTAATGGTAGTATACACGTTCCAATAAAACTTACTTTACAAAAACATGCAGTGGACTGGATTTAGCATACAGGTCATAGTTGTCAACCTCTGAAGGAGAAAATTCTGCAGCTTCTCCCCAGCTCAATGAGTATTTTATTTCCCATTTTGTTACTGGTAAGTTATATGCCTGTTTCATTAAAAAAAAATAGCCAAAAATAAAGCCTACTAAAATTTGACAGAGAACGTTTCTAATATGATTAAAAGCCATCATGGAGAATGCTCTACTTATAAATATATTTGTAATTTATGAAAATATGCTAAACTATCATACATTTTAAAAAATTTTTTAAAGATTTTGTGTATTTATTTACAGAGAGAGAGAGATCACAAATAGGCAGAAAGGCATGCAGAGAATGAGGGGGAAGCAGGTCCCTCGCTGAGCAGAGAGCCTGATGCAGGGCTCAATCTCAGGACCCCAAGACAATGACCTGAGCTGAAGGCAGAGGCTTTAACCCACTCAGCCACCCAGGCGCCCCACTATCATACATTTTTATAGCATCTTTCATTCAAAGCAACTACACACTCTTTATACTTACCCTAATTATTTATTGGGAAAGAAAATTAAAAGGAATATTGGTGTTCTCGCTTTTATTTATGCATTCCAAATGACAACGTAAAACACAGCTGTTGCTGGGGTGGAGACGGCAGTGAAAGCTCAAGCAGAACTGAAACAGCCTATTACCTGCAAAATCATGTCCATACAGATGTCTCAGAAGACTGATTTCAGCCACACCAATGGACTGTGAACTACATTGTTGTATTACAGCCCAGCTTCATAAAGTTTTATAGTGCGGATGAGGAAAAACATGAAATAATGCTGCAGATGGGATACACAGAAATTCCATTTGCCCACACACTTTTACAGTCTTTAAAGGAGAAATCTAAGATTGGTTTCTTGCACTGAAATTTTAAGAACAGCTGCTAATGATCCGCACAGGTTGCAAAGAGGTCAACCCAAGGTAACCGTGATGTAAAATAATCACTTTGTATACTTGTTTTGATGATAACCAGTTGTTTGCAACTTTTGAAACCTGTTCAATAAAGCTCAGTGAGGTCAGATATCATCTGACTTCTTTCTGTAAGGCCTGGAACCAATGCTACTCCACTGAACGTAATTTGACCTGAGTGTTCTGTAAAGGCAGGTGGCCACTGCACCGATTTTAAAGAAGCAACTTATATCCCAGTGTAGGCTACGACAACTGGGGTGCTTCTTATGACAGATTCCTGAGTCTCGCCCAGATCTGAGAGACAGTCAAGGGATTCCCTAGTGAATACCGTACATCAAAACTTAAGAATCACAGCTTTCAGAGACAGTTTACAAAGGAACTCGGTCAAACCCCTGAATTCAATTCTTGATCCTTTACTATCTGAGGTAATGGAGACCAGTCATTTAAACTTCTAGTATCTATCTTCTCTCTGAGAATATTATGAACTCTACCCTATAATTTCACAGAACATGGATAGGCCTGTATTTACAGCCAGAATGAGTTGTAGCTAATAAGGCCTCTGAGTGGCTAGTGGGGAAACTAAGAAACAAGGAAAGTTCACTTTTTTCAGGTTATGATTTGTGTTTTATCTTTTCAATTGAGGAGGTTGAACCATTTCACTTTCACCTTTGCTATCTCTCAAAATACTCTGAATTACTCATATATTTACTTATGTAAATACTCAATACTTTGAAGTAAAGGCATTTAAAATACTAAGTAGGATCTTACAAAATACATAGGCTAATATTTGCCAATGTATACTACAAGGAGTTAAATTACTTTGTAGCCCAATCACAGCACAAAGTTTCATTCCAGGAAATGCCAACTAAAAAAAAAAAAATCAGAATAATTTAAAAGCAGTTAAAATGGTCTCTTAAAGAAAGTTAATACATGGTAAAATTTCATAAATTCATATTCTTCTATCTGTATCAAATCTATAGTAAATGATACTTAGCAACTTCGTGGACACTTCTCAACTGCAATGTTTCTCCTCCTCAACTTGGATTTATTATTTAAAGAAGTTACAGTAGCAGATACGACAAGAAATAAATACTTCCTCCTTAAAAACATGAGATTAACACTAATAATTTGACATCTTTCTTGTCCCATGAGAATATCAGTTCGTACAATGACAACTGCTACTTACTTTACATCAGTTCTTCTGGAGATTACCTTTGTAATTTTAAGAAATATACTCTGGCTATTTTTTTCTTTTGTTATTAGACTAAGACACTATCCATTTATCATTCCCTAGTACAGAAAATAGGTAGATGGGAATTCCTAAACTTTCTTCTCACAATCTATTGATTTTCATTTATTATTTCTACATTTTCATGGTTTAAAAATTGGTATTGTTTTTAACAATAATTCTCATTTTTACTTGGCATTAGTTTTATGTTAAACAGGCTCAGCACTCACTACCAGTCCGTTTATAACTCACCTTAATCATTCCTAAGCCCTTCACTTTCGACATCTCTGGACTTCACTATCAAACATATAAGATACGTTCTTTCAGTCAGTTGGAATATAGGCCTGCCTTGAAATTTACAGTCCTGGTGATATGAAACAATAGGAGAAACATAGAACTGGAGACACTTTATTGAATAATGAATAGTGCCTGAAGGGAACCAAGAACACGATCAGTATCTACCTTAAAGGAAAGTTCCCTTTCCTTCTAACCATGCAACTGCTATCAATGTAGAGGAGGTAGCTGAGGAGTTGGTGAAGGTCACAAGTGATATAATTCAATAGGTTATAGAGAAGACCAAAATGTTTTAAGAGATAGGGAAAGGGAAAAAAATGACACCATGAAATGAAGAAGAGTAAGCATGGCACCAGATTTCTTAAGAGCAACACTGGATACTAAAAGATAGTGAGACCAAGCATCCGATTGAGAGGAAAAATAATTTCCAGTCCAGAATGCTCCATCCAGCTAAACCATCAGTCAAGCATACAGGGAAAATAAAAACATTTTCACATAAACAAATAGCATTTAACTGTGGCCAAATGCCCTAGTAATAAAATAAAACAAGAAAGCATTAAGCAGACCTTTGGATGCTGATCTAATCCTTCCTACCAAGCAAATGGAATAAAAAGCAGCAAGCATCCAGTTCATAGTATTTACAATCTTGAGGTTTGTCCACTACAGCAGGGTATATTGACCATAGAAGTCTGGGGACAATTTGGTCTACAAACACTCTCATTTATACCTCATCTTTCTTTGCAATATTGTTTACCAGTTTAGTATAAATCAAAGTAAAAGGAATTTGAGCCAAATCTAAGTAATCTTTCTCTCCAGTCTTAAGCCTAGGTAAGCCCTATGATGTGGCCTAACTCAGAAAACCTCAATATACTAACTTCCTTTCCAGAAAGCTAAAGAATGTTTCCAACCAAATGAAGGAATAAGCCATGAGATAGGAAGAAATAAGATTCAAGAAATGGGATATCTAAAAAGGAAAAAATTAAGGCAAACAACAAGATGACATTTGTGCATTGCTTCTAGAGAGGAATTCTTCCAGATTGGAGCAGATGCGTAGAGATCTGGGAGAGGAAGTTTTCCAAGAAAGTGAAATGGAACTGATAGATTATTTAATAAGCTGGAGTGTTTAGGAATATGATCATTGGTATTTATTAGATTGCATTGGAAAATCTGGAAAAAAAGTTTGGCCATAGGTATCTACAAAACCTAAATGGAAAAGTTAAACAATTATTAAAGGACAAAATGAATGGGATGAGAAGTAATAAGCTTGATAACTGCAAAAGTGAGGACACCTGAACATCTTAATTAAGTAGCAGACAGATACTGCCTAAAGATGGTGTTTTCTTTCTTT
>CM053603.1:149285856-149309890 GCA_028646535.1 Procyon lotor
TTTGAATTATTTACAAAAATTCAAGAGAACTATTTAATACTGGTCAGAAAGAATTTCTTGGAGTTATCATTGGTATAATCATTTGAGTACGATGGAGCATGATTTGTTTTTTGTTGTTTTGGATTTCTTTAGTTTTGTTTTTTTTGCTTTTTGTTTTTGTTTTGTTTTTTTTTTAAAGATTTTATTCATTTATTTGACAGAGAGGAGAGAGATCACAAGCAGGCAGAGAGGCGGGCAGTGGGGGGGTGGGGGAGTAGGCTCCCCACTGAGCAGGGAACCCAATGTAGGCCTTGATCCCAGGACCCTGAGATCATGACCTGAGCCTAAGGCAGAGGCTTTAACCCATTGAGCCACCTAGGCGCCCCTTTAGTTTTGGTTTTTATTTTGGTTTTGATTTTAGTTTTCTTCTATAGACAGAGTAACCAAAATGTAGAGGAAGCTAAATTCCTTGGTAAAGGAAAAGACAAATTAATATGCACGATATATTTTCTGCAGTTATATATTTATTTTAAAAATATAGAAAACTTCTGGTGATAATATAATTAGAATTAAAAGTAGTATCCACAGGAACAATTTTCTGTGTACCTTGAACTCAGTTGTCTCCTCCTTTCTGATACTGCACCTGTTCCTTAGAGAAGGATAAACCAATAGGTAAATATATATGTTAAATAAAGATAGAAGATGCTTTCAAAAGTTATGTATGTATTAGTATTGTATATAATTAACAGATTTTTCAGCTTACTAGACTCTTATAAACTTATGTAATTTAAATAAGGAAAGTATTTTAATAAAATCATACCAGCCTTTTCATCTTAAGTATTTTTAATTCCTCTGAAATGATATTATTTTCATGAAGTATGAGAATTTTTTTCATTCTGCCGTAGGAAAGACAGTATGAGCAAAACATTTCCAACACAATAAAGCAATCAGTATTAGAATAAATTAAGCTATTCAAAGCATCTAATTTACGAATTAAAACTCTAAATAAAAAAAAGTTTCTTTAGGGTGCCTGGGTGGCTCAGTGGGTTAAAGCCTGTGCCTTCAGCTCAGGTCATGATCTCAGGGTCCTGGGATCGAGTCCCGCATTGGGCTCTCTGCTCAGCAAGGAGCCTGCTTCCCCATCTCTCTCTGCCTGCCTCTCTGCCTACTTGTGATCTCTCTCTCTGTCAAATAAATAAAATCTTTTTTTAAAATTTTGTTAAAAATTAAAAAAAATGTTTCTTTAAAGAAAATACTCCTGATTTTTATTTTATTGTTACTCTACAATAATTTAGAAGCCTAGTATTATTGCTTTTAATTGATGTAAAACTTAACCTTTTTTTTTGTTGTTAAAACTACAATTACCTAATATGAACTCAGGAGAATTCCCAGCATTGACTTGACATCATTACAGATTGGAAGGGAAAAAAAAAAAACAATGAATTCTTGATTTATTTCCAGAAAATAGTAAAGCTTCCTCATTAATTCAAATGCTATCAATGATGTAACTCTGTATAAGATTTTTTTCAGTTAAATTTATTATCTGAAGGGAAAGTGATAATGTTTATGGGCCATATTGGCTACGGAAACACATTTTTCATTAGAAATCAATTGTCTCCTCTGCTAGAATCTGTGGTTATAGATGAGCAAAACCATTGTTAACAAATTAGAAAAAAAAAAAAACAAATTAGAAGCATGATCTAAAGTATGATTTGTGTCTCAGAATTATACCTTTTCCTTAATTGTTCAAGGATCTTCTGTCATGGGGAAGCAAACTTCTAGGATAACTCCAGAAAATGTGTTGGCCACTGTATAGGTCTTTAGGGAAAATTAGAAAGCACCTTTCTGTGACTTTCTGGTAGGAATTGTTCATTATAACCAGAGAGAATGACAGTCTTTTCTTCAATCTAATGATGTTACATTTTATGAGATTTCAAGTCAATGGAATTATCTTTGATGCCAGATGTTACTTATGAAGCAATGGGTGATCTATCTTAATCACAGATTAGTCATCTATGAAAGTATGATATCTTTCCAATGATGTTCCCATAATAAGAACTAAGACACTGAGAAAATAATGAAATCCAAGATAAATAGCCATCCTGGATCAGAAACTACATTCATTAACACATAAGAAAAAAGGATGGAAAGAAACCATAGGCAGGACTATATGTGGTGTGTTCTAGATGATTCTGATCCCCAGCAAGAAGGAGATATACCTCATTTCCAACACATGAATTCTTGAATGCTTGGGTGTAAATTTTACTTAAGTTACGTACAATCTTTAATATCCTACAATGTTATTGCCACAAAATAAGGTGATTCATTTAAAAGTCTTCTTGCCTCCTTCGGAGTGCAAAATCATCTCGTTTATTGACCCCACTTTAAACATTTTCCAAAGCAAAACATGAAATGGACAAAAAGTAGCAGAAACACAAGCAGTCCCCAATTTATGAGGAATGGGGACCCAAGTTCATTTATACATCAGTGAATTGGAGACAGTAATATGTTTATTCTGTGTACACAATGATCCCATGCCCAAACTGGTTCATAAAGCCCTAATACCCAAATGAAGTTTCATAATTATTACTTTTTGCTTTTTTTTTTTTTTTTAAGAAACTAGGGAGAGTAACTACTTCATTCTCTAAGTTTCTAGCATGTATCTGATCACTTTTAGAATACTTTCCCCATACTGGTTCCCAGTTGTTTGTGTACATGCAATCTCTCCTTCTACAGCAAAATATCTTAAAATATTTCAGGTTAGGTGAAACTGAAAAATACTTTTTGAACAAAAAAGCTGCTAAATTACTTCTTCCTAGAAACATCACCAAAGGCAAGGGAAACAAGGGCAAAAATGAACTATTAGGACTTCATCAAGATTAAAAGGTTTTTTTTTTCTTAAAGATTTTATTTATTTATTCATTCATTCATTCATTCATTCATTCATTTGACAGAGAGAGAGAGAGAGAGAGAGATCACAAGTAGGCAGAGAGAGGTGGGGGAAGCAGGCTCCCCGCTGAGCAGAGAGCCCAATGCGGGGCACAATCCCAGGACCCTGAGATCATGACCTGAGCTGAAGGCAGAGGCTTTAACCCACTGAGCCACCCAGGTGCCCCAAGATTAAAAAGTTTTGCATAGCAAAGGAAACAGTCAACAAAACCAAAAGACAACTGACAGAATGGGAGAAGATACTCACAAGTGACATATCAGATAAAGGGCTAATACCCAAAATCTATAAACAACTTCTCAAACTTAACACCCAAAAAACAAATAATCCAATCAAGAAATGGGCAGAAGACATGAACAGACATTTCTGCAAAAAAAACATCCAGACGGCCAACAGACACATGAAAAAGTGCTCAGTATCACTTGACATCAGGGAAATACAAATCGAAACCACAGTGAGATACTACCACACATAGTCAGAATGGCTAAAATTAACAAGTCAGGAAATGACAGATGTTGGCGAGGATGCAGAGGAAAGGGAACCCTCCTACACTGTTGGTGGGAACACAAGCTGGTGCAGCCGCTCTGGAAAATAGTATGGAGGTTCTTCAAATAGTTGAAAATAGAGTTACCCTACAACCCAGCAATCACACTACTGGGTATTTACCCTAAAGATACAAATGTAGTGATCCGACGGGGCATGTGCACCTGAATGTTTATAGAAGCAATGTCTACAATAGCCAAACTATGGAAAGAACCTAGATTTCCATCAACAAGTGAATGGATAAAGAACATGTGATACACACACACACACACACACACACACATACACACACACACAATGGAATACTATGCAGCCATCAAAAGAAATGAAATCTTGCCATTTGCTACAACATGGATGGAACTAGAGGGTATTATGCTAAGCAAAATAAGTCAATCAGAGAAAGACAATTATCATATGATCTCTCTGATATGAGGAATTTGAGAAGGGCATGGAGTTATGGGGGTTAGGGAAAGAAAAAATGAGACAAGATGAGATCGGGAGGGAGACAAACTATAAGAGACACTTAAGGTCATGAAACAAACAGGGTGGCTTGGGGGTAGGAGGGTAGGGATAGTGTGACTGGGTGATGGACATTGGGGAAGGTATGTGCTATGGTGAGTGCTGTGAAATGTGTAAGCCTGATGATTCACTGACCTGTACCCCTGGGCAAATAATACATTATATGTTAATTTAAAAAAAAAGCTGCTAAATTAGTTATACACAGATTTAACACAAAATGATCTTTGAGAAGATCTTTTTGACCCTTAAACTCCTAATTAGCCTCTAGATTAAGCAGTCAATTACACAAGCAGCTATTTCTCCAGGGAAGTATAAAACAAGATGCCGTATGGTCTGACAAAATCTACCTCTTGCAAACATTTTGACTCAGATTTGGTTCTTAAGGGTAGTTTATATAGGGGTCAAGGTGACTTGGGCCAAAGGAATCACATCTTTGACACTAATTTCCAATTTACTATTAGCTCTCATGGATTGAGATGGTCTCCAGAGAAGACTGCTCGCTCATGGGAAAAGGAAAGATGAAGCTCCAAAGGAAACAATAACAGAAGAAAGGGGAATTCAGGACTCAGGCTCAACACTGAAGTTAAGCAGTTGATAGAGAAAGGTCAATTCCAACCCCCTGAAAAACTGTCAGTGTTTGGGAACTACGCATTAGAAAAGAGTTCCACATTCTTCAGAACCCAGCAGTCTGTAACTATTCAGGTCCAGGGGGAGATTGGAACCTCAAGGCGTTTTTTTGTTTTGCTTTGCTTTGCTTTTAAATCACAGAGTAGACAAGGTTGCGTTTACCTACAATTTTAAGTTTTCAACCATTTAGAAGCAAAGGGCCAGCTAATATCTGAAAGCAGCACTGACTTCTTTTGACTAAATAAGCACCTGGTCTGTTTGGACAACTTGAGAGGAAAGCTTCAAAAAGGAAGTGAGAGATTCTTCCATAGGATCAAAAGTATGTGCCAGATCACTGGGGCAGAGAGGAAGAGAGAGAAATGTAATAAAATTTTGTTGCCATACTTAAATGAGATTTTCTTATTCAACTAGTTTTTGCTCTTAGAATGCTACGTTTTTATTTTTAAAAAATTTATTTGAGAGAGAAAGAGAGCTGGTAAGTTAGGAAAGAGGCAAAGGAAGAGAGAATTTCAAGAAGGTGACCCACTGATCCTGGTGTCCAACATGGGGTTTGATCTCATGACCCTGTGATCATGACCTGAGCAGAAACCAAGAGTCAGACGCTTAACTGACAGAGTCACCCAGGCACTCCATAATTCTACTTTTTTACTTTTTTTTTATTAAATGTTGCTGTTTGAAAAACAAGTTAAATTTCAGAAGGGAGGAGTATTTGATTTGCAGAAATTCAGACTAACTTACAGAATTTTAAAGACATTTTATTTGATGGCAGTAGTGATTTATTTTGATGTTATGTTGCATTCTAGAACTCACAGTTGTTGTTTTTTTCCCCTCACTGGTATATTTTCAATAGTATCACTACATTCACACTTAACCACTTGGGCGGGGCCATTATAATTCTCATGTGAAACAGTAACTAGAGATGATTTTCCTGAAGTAAGTCATTAGGGAGTAAAATTAGGGGTCAGAAGAAGGAAAATGAAGGTAAAAGTCTACGTGTATAAGTAAGAAAGAAATGTTTGGAACAAAACATTTTGCAAGTGAAAGAGGAGTCGGCAGTATGTAAAACAGCCCAACAGATTCCTTAAGAATGAATGATTACTAGCTTTCCCACACATGGCTATGATGACTGGTATTTTTATACCAACCTTCCCACTGAGAACATTTGGAGGAGCTAAATATAATATTTTAAAATGAATTTGAAGACATTAGCAGCTATCACGGCAGAAGAATTTAGGACCCAAAGTCCCAGGGGAAAAAGAAGCACAGAAGACTAGTATTTGTCATTGCTCTTCCCTAGTAAGCACGTGCTGATTCATAAGCTGGGGCCTGGGTTGAAGTAGCAGAAAACAGTGGTCAAGGATCTAAGCAGACACGGGGAAATCTCATAAGAGGATGAATGACACTGAGGTTCAGGAGGCATCAAGGAGGACCACCTGGTCAACACCTCCACGCTCTCTGTTAGGATTCCTGAATGTTGATACAGAGCTAATTGAAAATAGTTCTGCCTTTAGAAAATCTGAAAAAAGGTTACCTGCATCTTCCTTAATAGTTTGCCAAAAGCAGCAATGAGTCTTACCTGGAGGAACAGAAGATCATTCAAAGCATAAATACCACCAAAATTTATTGATCACAATGTCCAACACTTAACAAAAACTATCTATCATATCAGGCAATAAAACCAAAATACTAAATTAAAAAATTAAAAATTAAAAAAAGATAATAGAAATAATCCCACAGAAGATCCAGATATTGGAATTATGAACTACAGATTTTAAGTATATATTAATATACTCAAGAAAATAAAATACAAGTTGGAAAATCAGCAGAAATGTAGTCCATAAAAAAGAACCAAATGAAGATTCTAAAACTAAAATTCTAATAACTGAAATTAAGAACTCAAAAATTGTTTTAATAGCAAATTAGACATAGATAAAGTGAGGATTAGTGAAATAAAAAAAGAAAGCAGTGGAACCCATTTACACTGATGTAGAAAAAGATGGAATATATAGAGATCACAAAAGAAGTATGAAATATGGTGAAAAGGTCTAACTTTTGTGCAGTTAGAACCCAAAGAGCTGTATTTGAAAGACTAGGCCAAATATTTCCTAAAATTGTAGATATTAAGCATCAGATTCAAGAATTATTATTAAATTAGTCTTCTTGATACTGAAAGTATCTTGTATTCACAAAATTATTTTTTAAATTGTACTTCTATAATAATAGCAATCATAGTAGTGATCTCTATTCTATAGACTTTATATATATTAACTCATTTAATGCTCACAACTATAAGGTAGCTATTCTTATCATTTCTGATTTGCAATTAGGAACTGTGGCTCAAAGAAGTTAAATAATTTCCCCATGCTCACAAATCCAGTATGTAGCTAAATCAGGATTCAAACCCTGGCATCAAGTTCTAGAGTCCAGCTACCAAACACTCTGCATATTTTAACATAAATGATGAATAACACTTTTATTAAAGTGTTGATCAAAGCCTCCCCTGAGGTATTTAAAATCCAAATTAATTTTTATTGTAATTAATTCCAGCAAGTCTTTGATAGAAAACTACGCAAGAGTCCATCACTTAAAACAATATGACAAAATATTTTTTTAAATGAAATATGAACAAAGTTAATTGCTTTAAAAATTCAGCACTTGATCTGCAGGTGCCAAGAAGTATACATAATTATTGTAATTGGTAGATGATTAAAAATTTCGCAGTAATATGACTGGTTCTCTGTGTTGTAGTAAATGTTGGCTTTAACTTCTCTGCGGTGAGATTTACATTTTCATTTCAAGTTCTCTTCTCCAGTGAATTTGTTTAGTAGGATAAAGCAAAGAGATCAGTGAGAACACTATAGTACATTAAACCACATCATTACATGATAATAATTATAAAATATTATTTATTTGTATAAACTAAACATCTGTATGACTGGAGTTTCCCCAAAGTATGCAAGCATTCTTCAATATTGAGAAACTGGATTCTTTGGCAACTCTAGGAATATATACATAATTTTTTGGAAAGATGATGGTATTAGGGTCTTTGTTATAGGCCATATAAGTCCCAAGACTGTCTCAATTTTCTAACCTTCCTCAGACTTGAATGGTTAGCTCTGCCACTGACTCCAATAGCTATCACAGCATCCTTTCAACAAATTTCTCTTATTGCTTAAAGTAATTTAATTTACCCTACTTTCATGAAAGGAGAAAAATGAATCAAAGATAGAAAAATCAACGATCAATCACTTGACACCTTTGAATCTTTTTTTCCTTATCACTGAATTGAAGGATAATAAATGCACAAAAAAAAAATCGAAACAATAATAATCTCCAGTTACTGAGTACTCACTATATGACAATCAATTTACCACCATTAGTTTTATGAGTCCTTGTTTATGTTCTACTCAACTAAAAGAGCAGAGGGACCCATGCTCACTGGTTGAAAAATGAGTTGGCTGGTTAGAGATGTGGGTTTGGACAGGTCCAGAACCAGGCCAGGGGATATCCCAGCATTAAGTGACTTATGCAACAAGAAAGTTATCTGAAACTTATTGAATTCAATATAATCTCTATTTACAGGAATAAGTGATTAATGTAGTGATGTTCTAAGGTACCTAAATAGCAAATTCAATAGACAGCAGTTAAAATTTATTAACTGCTTATTCACAGCACTAGAAACTATGCTAAAGCATTTTATGTATTTTATATCATTGAATCTTCATAACAACCATGAAAGGAAGGAGTTAGCATCCATATTTTGCAGATTAAAAAGCTGAGGATCAGTGAAATTAAGATGCTTTCTCTAATGATTATGGATATAGATGCAGTTATATTCATTGCTATTGATGCAATTTTTTCCCCGTTGGGGGATTTGTTGTTTATACTAATTAGAGCACAGCTAAGCTACTGTAAGAGACATAAATAAAATTGATTAATAAGATCAAAGTTTATTTCTCAGTCACATAGAAACTGGAGCTAAAAGTGGGCATTCTACCCTCTCCACAAACCATTTCATCTCTAGGTCCCCGGAGTGCATTACAGTGTTTACCTTTGCCCAGACAAGGAAAAGAGAGCACTTACATTTTAAAACACAACCTAAAAGTCATACACACAAATCTGTGGCATATAATACGGAATAGCAATTACTAAAACATTATGTACATATTTCATTTTGTAGGAGGCAAGGCCATGCATATATGCAAAGCATGTGAATAAGCTTTTTGCTCTGTACAGTATAAAGGAGAAGTGCTTGATGTCTTTTTGTATGGTTTATTACTAGAAAACGTGCTACAGGGAGTAATATATTTCTTTTGTAGTGTATTTTGTAGTGTATTTTGTATTTGTAGTGTTTTTTGTAGTGTATGTAGAAAATATGTGCTGGGATTAATTTTAACAGAGCAGCATTTCTGTATCTTACAAGGAAAAGCACCACTCCACAATTTAAAAAAAAAGAAAAAGAAAGAAGAAAGAAAGAGAGAGAGAGAAAAGAAAAATGGTTATACCTGAATGTCAATCCAGCATTGTCATATCCACAGAGAAAAATAGTCAAAACTTTTATTACCATCACATTTCATCTACTGAGCTTATATGATTTTCAGCATGTTGTGTAGAAGAAATTGGCAATAAATACGTGACTAATTTTCCTCATTGAAGTATAATAGCAGTCAGGGGAAAATACATTCACCAAATTCAAAATAGGGTATGAGATGAAAAATACTACTTCATGACAACAACAATGCCTGGCAGAACCATTTACATGATTACATATCACTTGCTTTATTGGCACATCTCAATGAAATGTTTAATATCTTAAAGAGCCTAAAGCTATCATTTTGGCATCAAAATACTGCAATTTGACTGTTGAAGACAAAAACAATACAGAAGAATTTTGATGAAATCGGTGTTTCACTCTTTCCTAGCATTTCTTTTTCCATTGATTGAAGGAAGAAATAGATTTTAAAACAATTATTGGGCACAATTACAAATAACATCCAAAAACAACAATAACAGACTTTGCAGAATTGAAAGTAAACAAAGAATGGATCAAGGATGAATGGATCTGGTTTCTGAATGAAAAAGCTTCATTGACTTAAAAGGAAATTTGATTTGAATATTCAGAATGATCTAATAATTAGAGCCATTCATAATGCCCTTATTGTAAGATAAGATTTTCTACTTTAGCTAAAAGAAAAAAAAAAAAAGACAAAAAGTTGACTGGATAAAGAACATAATCTATGGCTCAAGTGAAAAATTATCAAACTTAATATATGTACCTTGGTGAAAGTTGCAAGCAACATCTTCCTTCTAATAAATACAGAGTTGGTATAGCTACTAATTTTAAATATTAATTGTTAAGATTTATAATTAATCTAAAATTGATGGTTTACATGTATGCTGAATGTTCTTATGAGCTCTAGTTGAGAAAAATAGTCCTTAACTTTTTTTTTTTTTGAGAAGTCCTTAACTTTTTACCATTACTCCTATTATTCAGGGAAGATTTACAGGATGAATAAAACTCCTACTTGGCATTAATTCAACATCTAAATAAGCAGAAATTATAGAAGTGTGAAAAAGTATGGGGCTCCTGGGTGGCTCAGTGGGTTAAAGCCTCTGCCTTCAGCTCAGGTCATGATCTCGGGGTCCTGGGATCGAGCCCCACATTGGGCTCTCTGCTCAGCAGGGAGACTGCTTCCCCCTCTCCCTCTGCCTGCCTCTCTGTCTACTTGTCATCTCTCTCTCTCTCTCTGTCAAATAAATAAAATCTTAAAAAAAAAAGTGTGAAAAAGTGGAAAAACTATATGATGAACTTCAGAAAAGTGTACATTTGAATATGACTATTTTATTCCTACTGTCAATACCATCAATTTTCATCAAAGTATATGCTAATCATATATTATCATAATGTCAGTTTTTGAATACAATATTCCTCATGATTTGAACTGTTTTCCTTTTGACATTTACACTACTTTTATTGATCCCTTTCATTGATTCTCTAACTAGTTTTATGTCCTTCCAACAGTAAATAAAGAGAATCACCACTGAACCATGTATCCTCTGTGTAACACATATAAAGGTTTTCCTTTATCTACCACATCCAGCACTGCATTGTAGAGATGATTGAACGAGTTTCGAATTTGTTTTCTATCAAACTACGATACCTTCTACTGTTTTTGAGCAAAGCAAGTTGATTTTTCATTTATAGGACAAAACGGGTGGGGGCTTTTTTCATACTCTCATCCATGTTATATTTTAATATTTTCTGAACCCACACACCAATCAGAAAAAAAATAAGGGGATTCAACATCTTCTCTGACTTTCCCTACTTGATTCTTCCTATTTTCAAAACAATCGTGTAGCAGAGATCCAAGGCTGCAAAACAAGATGAATTGAGCAGAAGATCATTAGAAGGAACAATGTGGCACTCATCATTTTGTGCTGTCACAACACCATCTGTGTTGCACCAGACCAGAGTAACTTTGACATGACAAATAAACCTCTTAGGGGAAATGGGGATTCTATTAATTGTTCCAATGTCTGGCCAAACACTGGTGATATACTCTCCTCTAATGTAGCACCATACACAATTGTTATTATTGAATTAACAATAGCAATGAATTATGATTTTTAAAGTAACATTTATTTCTTCTGGATGAAAAATAAGATGTAAAGTATTACCCTCTCACTGGGGTGGCGTAAACGTATTTATGCAGCCTTGTAATTATATTTATACCTCACCTGGGGGATTGACTCCAGAAATACTGTTTTCTTTACCCTGCTAATAAATACTGTTCAGTGAAATCACATCGTGTGTCCTCATGGCAGCCATTTCCCTCAACTGCAAAAAGTGCTGAGGTTAGTATTTCAAATAACTTTTGATCTACAGGCACTGACCTTCTACTGAACATTACTATTATTAACAACAATGATGACGACAGCTAATATCTACTGATGTTTTTATGTGCCAGCTGCCCTGCTAACTATTTATATGGATTATTTCACTTAAGCCTCATGACAATCCTGTGAGTTGGAGGCTTTTATTAACCTTGTAATTTTCTAGATCAGGAGTTACCCAACATTTTTGGTAAAAAGCCAGAGAGTAAATATTTGAAGACCTGCCAGCCTTACAGTCTGTCACAACTGATAGCTATTCAGTTGCCAGCGTGGTACAAAAGCTACTCAGACAATACACAACCAAATAAGTCTAACTGCGATCCAGTAAAAGTCTATTTACAAAAAAAACAGAGGGCAGGCTGGATTTTGCCTGTAGGCAATTGTTTGCTTACCCCATTCTAGATGATGAAATTGAGGTTTAGCAAGGTTAAATAACTCACCCAAGGTCGCTAGTAGTGAGGCCAACATTTAAAAAGAGACAAACTATGGGACACCTGGGTGTCTCAGTCAGTTAAGCCTCTGATTCTTGGTTTTGGCCCAGCTTATTCTCTCAGGTTCGTGAGATTGAGCCCTGCATTGGGCTCCCTGCTTGCGGGGAGTCTGCCTGAGAGTCTCTCTCTCTCTCTGTCTCCTTTCCCTTCTGCCCATCCTCTGCCCAAAAATAGACTACAAATCTGCACCCCTAACTACTATGTCACCCTGCCTTCAGGACTCTGTAATGTCTTGTGTCCTCAGTGATCAATGGGAAGATTGAGGAAATGTGAAAATTGTAAGGTCTTAACAACTGGCTCTGGGATTTCTCTTAGAGAAGGAATTCATTTGTTCTAAAGGAGTCTTCATAAATCACTTGGGGAAAGTTGAGAACCAGAAGACAATTGTCAGCAGGCCTCAAGGTAAGAAAAAAGACACGAACAACAATCCTGAGGTGCAGCATGGGCGAGCCCAGAGAAAGAACAGCTGAATGTGTCATGGATGATTATAGCCTGAATTACAGGGAAAAACACCAACAGATACGACATTTTTTTTTTAAAGAGGGGATTGAGAATTTTTAACATTCTGTTAACTCAGGCTATGAGTAATAGCACTATTCTAAGAGGCTTAAAAAATTTCTCACATAACCTAAATCAAAAAGTGGGATGGGCTCTAGGTGTAGTATATTCACAGATCCAGCTCTGTTTCTCTGCCATTATCTCTGCTCCCCCTTCTTCTGTGTCAGTTCTATTATTAGTAAGACATTCTCCATGATAGCAAGATGACTGCCTCCAGCAAATGTGGCTCGTGCTTCCTTATTCACATATGGTGAGGAAGACTGGGAAAAAATTCCTGTCTTCCAACAATGGGAGAAATATTCTTTCTTCCCATCTGATTAGGCTGAATCCCCTCAATTAATAATTACCTGCTCCCCTCCGAAAAAGTTCCAAGTGCTCAAGGTTTAATTACGGATTCTCAAACCATTCCCTGGAAAAGAAGATGGGTTTCCCAAGAGTGTCCTACTAGACTAACCATCACATGGCCACACCAGTGCAAATGTAGGCATTTCACTTGGGTCATGGGAACTGCAGGGGGATGGATGGCTATCTGAACAAAAATGGGATTCTTTTAGAACATAGAAGATATACATCTTTAACTCATATGATGAAATCCTTATGCCACTCTACACTTGACTTAAAACAACAAATCAACAAAAAGAAACAGGGCTTGCCATGAGCACAGTGCTTCTTTCTGTTTTGGAAACTATCACACTGCAGTGTAAGTCAACAACACCGAGGTTTTACATTATGCTAGGCAATGTGACAGAACTAGGATACAAAGAAAAATTGACAGTCACTTGCAGGAGACAGCATACAAACAAACATTTGGAAACAATCTGCTAAGTGAATTAATAGTGGCATACCTGGAGTGCTGTGAGAACGCTCCAGCCTAGGGGAGTCAGGGAAATCTTCTAAAAGACACGATTTCATTCTCCTTTATTAATTTCATATATAGAAATTAAGGCTCTATTACATATTACACACACACACACACACATATCCAATAAAGAATGTTTTCCTTACAAAATGTATAGATCGGGTGCCTGGGTGGCTCAGTCAGTTGGCTGTCTGCTTTGGCCTCAGGTCAAGATCTTTGGGCTCTGGGATTCAGTCTCCCATCAGGCTTTTCTCCCTCTCCCCTCTGCCTGCCCTACTGCTCCTGTGTGCACGCATGCTCTCTCTCTCTCTCTCTCTCCCCCTCCAATGAATAAATAAAATCTTTTTAAAAAAGTATAGGTATGGCTAAGTTTCTTTCACAATATCACAACATTCCTTGAAAGGTCAGAAGTGATATGTGCATAAAAAACACACAAATATAGAGACATACATAAAGGTAACTCAAACACTTAGCACCTCTAGAGAGCATGAGTATTTTCATACATTTGCATCCCTTTATACATGTAGGAATCAAGCTTAGGTATTAGAAGGGAAACTAAATGGTGAACACAGAAGTAGAATTTTGATTTGTACAGAAGAAACATATTTGGAAAATTGCTGCAGCATCATTTAAATGTGAAATTTATTTTGAAATGGGAACATATTTTATCTACAGGGTATTCATTTTCTTAATAACTGAATCTGGCATAACTTGCTGAGAAGACAGCTTGCACTTAAGGAAAGCACTCGTGGTTATAGGTATTTGAACATTTTAGAGGGGAAATCATTTAATCTACTCAATTTAGAGCTTTAGAAGGAATACATTAATGTGTAAAAGAAAGAAGACCAAAGTATAAATGCTTTTAAACTCTCTTTTCCTTAGATAAAAATTATAGTACCGTGGCTTTCAAGCATACATTAAAAATTCAACAATATAGCCTTTTTCTTAGAATTATTTTAAGACAGGTTTCCTCAACCACAGCACTATTGATATTTTGGCCTAGATGATTCTTTGTCATTGGGTCTGTCCTGGGCCACTGTGCAATGTGCAGCAACATCCCTGGCCTCTATCTACTAGATGTCAGGAGCACCTCCTGGCCACAACAATCCAAAAAATGTCTCCAAACATTGTCAAATATCCCCTGGGGGACAAAATTGACCCTGGTTGAGAACCACTGTATTAATAGATAATTTTACTATCAAGTTTAATAATATTGTGTAAAAATTAAATTTCTATTATTAGTTTTCAATGTACAAGTCATCATTTGTGAAAAATGAGCAAGCCACTTCCAAAGTTAAAGTATTAAAGAACTTCAAAATCTGTATAAACCAGGGAAACTTCCTAAGGGTAATGGAAATCAGAGGGTCAACAGAGATAAACCAATTCACAGCGATTCCAAAATTGATTATAACATATGAATATGAATATATTGCTTCTGGTCATGGACTTTTGATCTGTACACATGCATACACACACACACACACACACACACACACACACACACACACAATGGCCTGCATCATCCAAGAAATGTGAGAAATAATGAGGGAATAAACAAAGTTTAGGATTTAGGGGCAATTAAAAAGTAGTGGTAAATAGAGGTTTCAAATCAAGACTGAAAAGCATAAGTTAGAAGAAGCAGGGAAGGGGCGCCTGGGTGGTTCAGTCGTTAAGCGGCTGCCTTCGGCCCAGGTCAGATCCCAGGAGCCTGGGATCGAGCCCCGCATCGGGCTCTCTGCTCTGTAGGAAGCCTGCTTCTCCCGCTACCATTCCTTCTGCTTGTGTTCCCTCTTTCACTGTGTTTCTCTCTGTCAAATAAATAAAATCTTTAAAAAAAAAAGAAGAAGCAGGGAATCTCAGGGAGTCAAACACTAAGTAATAATCAGGAACATCCTCTCTGCTTATTTTGTGTATTGACTTAGGGACCTAGAGAACATTAAAAACATAGAAACCAACCTGGCTTGAAGAATCCTTGGAGACATTTTTTACCATCTTATAAGAAAATTTCATTAGATGGAGCCATATCCCTTCTTTTTTTTTCAACTAACACCTTTATTTTTTTATTTAAATTCAAATAGCCAACACATAATACACCATTAGTTTCTGATGTAGTGTTCAATGATTCATCAGTTGTGTATAATACCCGGTGCCCATCACATCATGTGCCCTCCTTAATGCCCATCACCCAGTTACCCCATCCTCTGACCCACCTCCCTTTCTGTAACCCTCAGTTTATTTCCCAGAGTCAAGAGTCTCTCATGGATTGTCCCCTTCTCTAATTTCTTCCCATTCAGTTTTCCCTGCCTTCCTCTATGATCCTCTGCACCATTTCTTATATTCCACGTATGAGTGAAACCATATGATAATTGTCTTTCTCTGCTTAACTTATTTCACTTAGCATAATCCCCTCCAGTTCCATCCATGTCGATATAAATGGTAGGTATTCATCCTTTCTGATGGCTGAGTAATATTCCATTGTATATATAAAGCACATCTTCTTTATCCATTCATCTGTTGAAGGACATCTAGGTTCCTTCCACAGTTTGGCTACTGGGGACATTGCTGCTATGAACACTGAAGTGTAGTTGTCCCTTCTTTTCACTACATCTGTATCTTTGTAGTAAATACCCAGTAGTGCAATTGCTAGGTAGTAGGTTAGCTCTATTTTTAACTTATTGAGGAATCTCCATACTGTTTTCCAGAATGGCTGTCCTTCTTCAGCCTAATTCAAATGTTTCTGACATAAAAATCAATGTATCCATATTCCTGTATGAAAACCATCATCTCCTTCAACCTGCTCTCCATTTGAAATGTCAAACACATTGCCTGCCACAAATAAATAGTTGCACAAATAAATATCTTAATAAATGAGTATTTGATAAATGGCTTCTGTTTCTTCTGTGATCATAACAACCAACATTCCATAAAGAATGGCCTTTAGCAAGAAAGTCTCTCTTTTAGGAATCTTTACTTCTTTTTGACATCCCATTATTAATGTTTGATACTCCCCAAAAGCAACCAAGATTCCAAAACCTTGAACTTTTCATGACTTCATAATATTCACAAAAGCACTTTTAAAACTCTGATACTCACGGGAATCTATGGCATATATTAGATAAGGAAAAATTAGTTTATCTGGAGAGCCGAAACCAATATCATAGAGGGAAATAAATGTTATAAGATATGATATACAGCATTGCAAAGCACTTATCTGTGACATAAGAGACCATACATTAATAAAATATATTCGAATAATTAAATATGAATTCAAGTAAATTAACGTAATTCGGTTTTCAGTAACTAAGTCTCCAGGCACTTCTTTGGCTAGGTTACAGAGAAAGTCCACAACAGGTTTTAAACGCTGCACTACAGCAACATTTTCTTAAATTCCCTTCATATTTTAGGACTCCATGGACTTAGTTAGGACTCCCTGACATCAGGTCTCTAAACAAAATAATGATTAATATTCAGAACCCAGGGATCGCTTAGATCCTGAGGTGAGAATGTAGAAGGAAGTTGAAGCCAGATATACCCTCAAAAGGACAAAAACATATTCATTTGCATGTTCCTATGGGACACAGAGATTAGTTTTCAACTGCTTGCATATCATAATCACCTGTAGAGCTTAACATAGTCCTGCTGTCCAGATGCCATCCTCAGAAATTCAGATTTAATTAGTCTGGGTTGGGGCTAGAGCCCCAGCATTTCTTAAGAGCCTTACAGGTAAATCCAATATGCAAACATTGAGATATAGGTATAATGAAAAGCCAAGTAAGCAGTATCAGGGATGAGGAATTAAATATTTTTAAAAGATATCATCTTTTATTATTTGTTAGTATAGTTCATTAGATGTATCATAATCAGAAGCCACGAGGCAAATTTGTCAATATATGCCAATATTTGCAACAGTAAAAATACAGAGATGAGAATTTTGGTTGCTGCATAGCAACATGAATTACAAATATCTTCCCCTTCCTCTCACTAAGCCATTTGTTAGTATTGTCAAAATCTTAAGATGTTCTTCAATATTAAGAGATATGATACTTTATTGTGGAAACCAATACATTTCTTTTGGTGAAAAGATTTCCCCTCCTCTAAAGCTGATGATACAAAATATGCTGTGAAGGCCCTAGCTAATACTAGTAAAATTAGGGGTCAAGGTATTCATAGTACTATAAAGAGTTAATGACTGGAAATGATCAACAGATATCTTAAGAAAATTAAGAGCTTAAAGCAAATGACTGCCTTTTATCTGAATTTGGTCATTATATCAACTGATCTAAAGATTAACTATATAGCTTTTGATCAACACTGATAAAGCAAAAATCTTTGTAAGCGTAATTTCATCAAAGCAACTGCACAAACTTGGAATGGGGCTAAACCATTTTTAGGTATTTTAAAGACCAAAGGTCAAATGAGACTTCTTTTTTTTTTTTATTTATTTGACAGAGAGAGAGATCACAAGCAGGCAAAGAGGCAGGCAGAGAAAGAGGGGGAAGCAGGCTCCCCACTGAGCAGAGAGCCCAATGTGGGGCTCAATCCCGGGACCCTGAGATCATGACCTGAGCCAAAGTCAGAGGCCCCAACCCACTGAGCCACCCAGGTGCCCCTCAAATGAGATTTCATATGAAATACACCTACATGAAGTTTAACAGATCACACAACGGTTTACACACTCTCTGAATCTGCAGTAAAATGAGAGAAAACTATTTTTAAAAATAAATAAAAAAGCATAAACATCAAGGACAAATACAATGAGGCACAACAACAACAACATTTGGAGAGCTAGAAAACATTTTGAAAGAGCTCAAAACTAAGCCTGGAATGGGGGAATCAAGTTGTAGAAAGTAGAACCACTAATTATCTTCAAGAGTAACAGCACAGAATAAAAAGAAGCTAATACTCCTTCCCAGTCCCAGCGGAACTTACTTGGTGGAGAGGGGTATCCAGAGACACAAACTGGATCACTGATGGTATACCACTCCTACACCCCAATGCAACTGATTCAGAGTTGGGGCTTTCCAAGATTTTCTTGAATAGAACTACCAGAGAAAAGTCATCCTTTCTTTAAGTTAGGAATTTAAAGACATAAACCAGGGGGTACTAGGGATTGCGAACACTACCACGTAAAGGAATCTGAATGAATACAGTAATACAATATGAATGATAATGAATGTAATCTGAATGAATACAATAACCAACAGAGAAGCTATAATAAGAATTAGACAGAGGATCTCATTGAAATAGATTTTAAAGCTTTAGGGAATCAGAAAGTGCCTGTTTTCACTGCACCTTGATCTCAGGGGTTGGTACATAGTAGTTCCTCAGTTAAAGTTTGTGAAATAAATGAATCAAGTCTGATTTCTGCCTCTGATATCCTGAGGTTTTTCTTGCCTACCTCCTGTAGCTATTCAAGCAGTCATCTAAAAAATTTTATATATGTAATTATTATATATAATATATAACATAAAATATACACATATACATGTCTTTTGCTGAAACTACTTGAATTAGGTTTTTGTCCCTTGAAAATACACAAATTCATAATTTCAATAAATAAAAAAAATTATATCCAAAGAGGAGCATGAAAAGTCATAAAATTATAAGCCAAAAACACAGAAGTGGCTATTCAAGTTTGACTAGGGGATAGTGGACACCCTTTTATCCCAGGATGGGAAAAACAACTGCTCTAAACCAGTGAAGCAGTTCATTAAGCAGTTTGTCTCAAATGTGTACTTGCTTAAACTCAATCTTCAACAGTAAAAAATACTAGGATATTGGAATGCTGGCTTTCTTTTCCAGGGTTCAGTAAGGTCCTACATGTTAAAGATAACTTTAATCCAAGCTTATGCATCTGGGAACAGAAAGACCAGTAATTTCTCTCTCTTTTTTTTTTTTTTTAAGATTTTATTTATTTGACAGAAAGATCACGAGTAGGCAGAGAGGCAGGCAGAGAGAGAGGAGGAAGCAAGCTCCCTGCTGAGCAGAGGGCCCATGTGGGGCTTGATCCCAGGACCTTGAGATCATTACCTGAGCCGAAGGCAGAGGCTTAACTCACTGAGCCATCCAGACGCCCCTAAACTGTAATTTCAAAAACTATCTAATGCATCCTAAAGAACTGCAACAGCTGAATTCTCTGCCTTGTCTTAAAATTTGTATTTGCAAAGCTTAGGAAGGAATCTACGGCAGCTAAGACTAAAATCTAGAAAGAACCAGTAAAACTCCCTATTCAGGCTACTCTCAAACACCTCTTGTTCTGAACTCCCTACTTGGCAAAGTAACTTTTCCCTAAAAGTAGCATCCAATTTGTCACTTGCAAATAGGAGATGCAGGTTTCTGAGCATTAGAGAAGCTCTGTCTTACCACTCCAGCCTGTTTCTTTATTCTGGTTCAGACAGTGGCTTAAGCCAAAGGCATTGAGCTGAGACCCAGGAAAGTGAGGAGGAGGAAGACTTGTTGCTAAGAAACAGACTGCAAAGCAGAGGTCCAGATTCCAAGTTCCTAACCTCACAATTTCTACTTTTATTTATTTACTGCTAATCATTGCCATCAAATGAAATTTATACGCAACTATATAAGGGGAGGGGAAAGAGAGAGAGAGAAGACAGGGAGGGAGGAACAAGAAGAGGTGGAGGGAGGGAGAGAGGAGAAAAAGATGAAGCAGGGAAGGAAGGGACTAAGGGAGGGTGGACAGGTGAAAGGAAGATCTTTAGGGAAAGAAAACCCCCAAAATTGCTAAACAGTGGTACATGAATATTTAACTGCAGAGGCAATCCACACGGTTATGGTAGAATTGTTCTCTAGAGGTAGACCATTCTGAAGCTGGTGAAGCCTCATTAAGAGCCCTCCAGGTATGTCTGTAAAGAACCCTAGACAATGGACTTTTTCCCACGGGCAGAATAAGAACAACTAAATACCCGGTCAAGAAACTCACTCCATTGCCTGGAAAGTGACTCAACATGTGGATGCAATTTAACGTTCCAACTTAGCCAGATGAGAATGATAATAGCCAACATTAGTGGAAACGTCCCTTATTATGTGCAGGCACTGTGCTAAAAGCTCACTGAATCCTCAAAACAACCTTGTGAGATTGTTCCTATTATTACGTTGGTTTTGTGAGAAGCAAACAGGTTTTCAGAAGGTAAGTCCATTGCTCACAGTTAGGAAACCTGTAAGTCAAACTCTAGACACAAAGAACCTGACTTCAGGCCCAGTGATTTTAACTACTCCCCTCTTAGGAGGACACAGTAGTGGTTTTGGACCCTTGACAATGCTTACATTGTATTCCATTCTTCCCTTATTTCAGTGGTTTCTAACTGTGGGTGGTTTTGCCTCTTAGAAGACATTCGACAATGCATAGAGACATTTTTGAAGGTCACAAATTTGGGTGGGTCGGTGCTCCTGACATCTAATGGGTAGAGGCCAGGAATGCTGCTAAGCACGCTACAATGCACAGAACAGCCTTTCAAAAGAATTACTCAACCCAGTATGTCAACAATGGCACTGCTGAGAAACCTTCCCTGACCTGGATGGAAAAACTTTTCTCTTTCTTCATTGCAAGTTGTGAGTAGCCCAGACGGTCAAATGTACCACTCATTACATATGTTGCTGGCTCATGAGAACCCACATCTGGGCTTGAATTAGGTGATATCTCATTGCCCAGAGATTCCAGATTTGGGGCAGGATTCAGTCACCCATGACTGTCCCCACTCCATGCAGAGAAGAATAAAAGAGTTTCTGATTATACATGAAACAATTGGATGTAATACAGGAGTTCTCTAAAAATTATACATGTAGAAAAACAGATGTAGGTACTGTGCATTCACAGAGTCTACCCTTGTGGGCATTTATTTATTTATTTATTTAGCTACCTATAACCATTCCCCTCCCCTGAGTGTCTAAGACTGTGTGGCCTACTTTTCTGGCTAAAGATGTGAACACATGATCCACACATAGTTGTACCTCATTTTCCTGGCACTGAGATTGTTCCAGAGATGGTTATATGTCAATACCATTTCAGTAATAAATCATTATCTTTCTAAATGAATATTTTAGAGACAATTTCTCTTTCCTCTCTAATCTTTAAACTGGAGAATAATTTTCATATAGAAAAATCTAAAATACTGAAACCTCCACCCAAAGAAAGGTAGAAATAAGATTCTAAGAGGAAAGATCCTGGCAACATTGCATCTCCAGATCCAGAGTGTAAGAGCTGCAGGATAGCCCTTTTTTCTTTTGTGAATTACGTCATTTTATTCCAATCATTCTTTCCATAAGTTAAATTTCTGCCCACTATTACTCAAAGAATACTGATCAGTACAACAGCCCATGGGTATGGCTTTTCAGAGATCACTAATTCAACAATTTTGAAGTTGATTTTTTTTTCAAGTATTTTCCAGGTATAAAAGTTCTATAATTTTTATGCAGTTTTGCCTTAGCTTTGAGCATCCATCAAGCAAAATTAGCAGAGCACTTAAAAGAAACCAAGATGATATTCATATATTTTAGATATTACCATGCCATGTAACTTACAAATTCTAGTCTTTCTAGAAACTCTGAAGCTGCATTCATTAGTCTCCTACAACTGTATCTAAAATCATAAAACAAAGTTCACTGAAGTAAAAACATCATGGCACTGATCAACCACCACTTTCTAGAGGGGCCTAAACACATTAGATAGATAGATAGATGATAGATAGATAGATAGATAGATAGATAGATAGATAGAATAAAATTAAGTTAAAATGAAGCATCTCTTCCAAAACCATGTGCTCCTATGTTTTCATTTCCTGGAAAACCACCAGTGAAAGGAGAAGCAGCAGAAACTCTTCTCTGATCTCAAAAATTATATTTCCATGTAGTCACACCTAGCATTTGTTTCAGAAACTATAATTCAGAGAGCCTTGCATAAAAACCATAGCTCAAAATTTAATCAACAGGTCAGATAGGGGAAGGAGATCATGCTAACTTGAGATGAAAGGATTTCTGTATGCCAAGAAACTATGAGATTTCATGTTCATCTAACATCACCTCACTCTTCAAAAAAATTGAAGGAAATCAACTCACATCTTTGAGTGTCAAATGTCAATCTTCTACTATTTAAAATTTGCTTGGAAATGGCAAAAAAAAAAAAAAAGTACCTAGATAGTCCTACATATTCTTTTGTATGTGTGGTCAAGAGAAAGAGACAAAAGGTAACCTTTTACAAGTAAGTAATTTGGGAATAATTAAAAAAATACATGCACTTTAGATCTTGATGGAGACGTGTGTGAAGAATGGGAAATAAGAAACAATGATGAATAAGGCTAGTAGAAGACAGAAAGGAACATGGGAAGGAGTAAAAGAGAACTAACAGAAATTAAATGTATAAATAGACATATATATACACACATGATTAATATGCATATACATATTTATATATATAAAGAAAGGCTTATTTTTATATATCAAACTCCAGGCCTGCTGCTTTTGTCACACGTTGTGTGACAAAATACATACACTTTTATAAAAATATAAATCTTGTATGTAAACCAAGCAATTTTAGATTAGAAATAATCTGACAACTTGAACTAATCTAAGAACAATAAATACGAGTCTACAACACTTAAAGATAAAATAATTCAGTAAAACATACCTGGAAGAAAATTGTAAAATAAAATCAGATATGCATAAACATTGCCATTTCTTCAAAAGATGTCCAACAAATTCAGGTTGTATCAACTATATAACTCATCCTTAAGTACTGATTTTACTACTCTTGGTAGACTATTGGTGGGCATCTTTATCAGATATAGTTTTAGACCTCAATATAGATTGTTCAAAATATATTCATTTCACCCTTTAATTTTAAACCAATGATATATGTCCTGTGAGTAATAAGAGACCTAAGTGGCCTAATAAACCTACTAGAATACAGAGCTTAAACCCCTGTAGTCATGATTTTTTATTAATTTAAAAATAAAAGTAGAGATTACAATGAAAAGTATAAATACTATACCAAACACATCATACAATGCTTGTAATTTTGCTGGGTAGCCCACATTAAAATTAATATTTATTATTAAATTATATAATATATTGATTATCATTTAACAAATGTAGCTAAATAGCTAGGAGTATAAAATTCATTGCCACTCCATTCTTCTCCTTGGAATCAGCCCCACTCAAATGAAATCCAAACAAACTATGAGATGTAGTCTATTGAACCAAACATTTATTTTGGTCAAGTGTGTCTTTCATCTAGTTCATTGTTGTTATTTGGGAGATACTGTGAAGGAATTTGACTATTGCAAAATCTGTAGCCCATTCTCAAGGGGATTTATACTGGCATCACAAATTTGAAAAGTTTGAATTTATTGTAGCTACACTGAACTACTTGATATCCCTTCTATCTCCATTCTGCAAATGCTAGATTAGGATAGACTACATAGTTCTAAAACTAGTCTTTAAGGTGAAAAATGGGTAGATAAAATAACTACCAGATAACAACTGCCAGAAGTATATAGTTCACATTTCTTATAATTTCAGCATTCCTCCATGTTAGGAAATGAACTGTGGCCTCCCTCCGCCACCCCCTGTCCCAAACTCTTCTGTTACAGCCTTAACTCTGAATGTGGC
>CM053603.1:149310390-149384669 GCA_028646535.1 Procyon lotor
TTTTTTTTTTTTTAAAGATTTTATTTATTTGACAGAGAGAAACACAGTGAGAGAGGGGACACAAGCAGAGGGAATGGTAGCGGGAGAAGCAGGCTTCCTGGAGCAGGGAGCCCAATGCAGGGCTCGATCCCAGGAGCCTGGGATCATGACCTAAGCCGAAAGCAGATGCTTAACGACTGAGCCACCCAGGCACCCCAGCAGTTAGAGCTTTTTAGTAGCCTTCTTGAATTTTAGCTTCCATGCATCTGCCATTTTCTCCTCAGTTAGTAGATGATATACAGCACAGTGGTAATTTTTTTTTTTTTTAAGACGGGAAGAGAGAGAGAGGGAGGGGAGGAATAGAGGGAGAGGGAGAGAGAGAATCCTAAGGCAGTTTCCACACCCAGGACAGAGCCTGACTTGGGGCTCAATCTCACAACCTTCAGATTACGACCTGATTGAAAATAAGGGTCAGGGGCTTAACCCACTGAGCTGCCCAGGTGCCCCACAGTGGTAAGCTTAAAATCTGTGTTTTTTGTTTTCTTTTCTTTCTTTTTTTTTAAATATTTATTTATTTATTTGTTAGTTAGTTAGTTTGTTTGTTTGTTTGACAGAGAAAGAGAAATCACAAGTAGGCAGGCAGGCAGAGAGAGAGGAGGAAGCAGTCTCCCCACCAAGCAGAGAGCCCGATGTGGGGCTCGATCCCAGGACCCTGGGTTCATGACTGAGCTGAAAGCAGAGGCTTTAACTCACTAAGCCACCCAGGCACCCCTATTTTTGGTTTTCAATGCTTGATTTTCTAATCATTTAGGAATGCTTTATCCCATGGAGATACAACCATGACTTTAACGTATGTAGTAAAAAAAAATAAAATTAAAAAAATTTTAAATATATAGTAAATAGAAATTTTTCATCTACATTACAAATAGTAACTTGAATAGGTTACATGTGGGACACACCCTTAATTCATAAGATAATACTTATAGTAAGAAATAGAAACAGCAATATGTTAACATGTTCTCAGTATATATCTGTCAACAAGTTTAATTTGAACTCCTAAAATACTCATCCCAGGGCATAAATGCCAAGCAACATTTTAGGTTTTGCCAAATTTCCATAACTCTTTCAAAATTTCACAACAAGCTCTGAATTCTACTAAGTGATATTTCCCTTCCTCTTAATTTGTTTGGGTTACAAAGGAAATGACATTTTCCAACATATTTCTAACTTAAATTTGTGTTTTCTGCTATGCAAACATAATTTCTCATCTTGGAGAAACTCAGCATTTCTGACTCCAAACAGCCTCCTGGAAGCAGTGGCTGCTCATGAAGCCTTTGGGGATGATGTGCTTGGTTCAAAGGACAAAACAGAAACAAATCTGAGTAAGGATAGAACAACTCACATGATGCATCAGGTCCTAAGTAACTGAACTGCGTTTAAAACTTCCCGTTTCTTGGGGCACTTGGGTGGCTCAGTGGGTTAAAGCCTCTGCCTTCACCTCAGGTCGTGATCTTGGTGTCCTGGGATCAAGCCCCACATCGGGCTCTCTGCTCAGCACAGAGTCTGCTTCCCCCTCTCTCTTTGCCTGCCTCTGCCTACTTGTGACCTCTCTCCACTCTGTTAAATAAATAAAAAAAAAAAACAAAAAAAAACCTTCCCGTTTCTTTAATTTGTAGATGAAGGAATTGGACTGGTGGAGAGACTGTAATGCATCTGTTTTTATAAGCCTGTGTGTATTATTTTTTTAATTTCCTAACAATAGTTTGTCCTTTAACTGATCTGAGATGAATAAGTAAAGGACCATAAGAGATGAAGAGGGAAGAAAACAGCAGTATAATTTTTGGAAAGGTTCAGGCACATAATAGTTTTCCAAAAATGCTTAGTTGTTTATCCATATTGTTTTTTATTTTATTTTTTATTTTTATTTATTTATTTTTTAAAGATTTTATTTATTTATTTGACAGAGAGAGATCACAAGTAGGTAGAGAGGCAGGTGGAGGGCAGGGGGAAGCAGGCTACCCGCTGAGCAGGGAGCTGGATGCAGGGCTCCATCCCAGGACCCCGGGATCATGACCTGAGCCGAAGGCAGAGGCTTTAACCCACTGAGCCACCCAGGTGCCCCCCTGTTTTTTATTTTAAATGGTAATTGTATTAGTCAGCTCTGGCTGCCATTTGAAACCCCACGGACTGGGTAGCTTAAACACAGCAGTGTATTTCTCAGAGTTCTGGAGGCTGAGAACAAGGTCTGGCAGGGCCAGTTCCTGGTGAGGATTCCCTTCCTACTTCACAGATGGCCACCTTCCTACTGTGCCCTCACAAGATGAAGAGAGAGCTCTCTAGTGTCACTTCTTATGACCTCATTTAACTTTCATTACCTCCCTAAAGACTCCATCTCTAAATATGGGGAGTTGGGACTTCAACATATGAATTTGGGGAATGGGAGGCACAACTAGCGTTCATCCATTAACAGTGGTTCTGTACCCACCAGAGCAAAGGCTCTCTGCACACGAGGTTTGATAGGACTTAACTAGCAGCTGGGAAGTTGGCCAGCGAACCACTGTTTAACCTGAATGCTCTTGCTAAAATTTTACTTTCTCTGTAAGTCAAAAGGAAGCACTATCTACTTGTTAGTACGTAGGATCATGGGTATGTCCCCACCCTGCTCTGTGGAGATAGTAAAAGTGTGCCACACAGTCTCCAGAAAATCCTTTAATATAAAAACCGATAAACACATGATACATGTTGAACATTTCAGTATATTAATTTTTCAGGCCATTCATGTTCCAGGCTGGATTATCTTAAATGTGGGTTCAACAAAAAATACTTACAAAAGTACCAAATCAAATAAGTATTTTCTGAGTCCCTATTATGTGAAACTATACTAGCCATTATAAAAGGGTTCTTCCACAAGATCTATACAGTTATTTCCAATAGTTTGTAATACCGATAAACACCATATATCTAGAGCTCCGTGTAATGACTACATTGTTGCGCATGAGGCTTTTCCACTGTGCCCTTTATGATTACAAATATAAAATGAAAGGATCTTGCTGGAAAAAAGGAAATGGGTCAGGCAGCACTACACACTACATGCAGAAGAAGTACAAGTTCTCCTCCCAAACATCTGCTTAAAATTTCAATAATTTCAATTTTCTGTTGTTCCTTTCCATAGTGAAAAGAAGGCAAAAGGCCAGGGAAAACATTTTCTATTACATAACATCCCCAAAGCTAGCTCTATGAAAGGCAACATTTGGCTGCTCTTTATATGAGTTCAAGAGAAGTTTCTCTGAAGAACACGTTTTTTTGTTTGTTTTTTTTTAAGTCCTGTTTCTACCATCAGCCAATATGAACATGGGCTGGTGATCTTGCAGTTCTGTCATGTATAAAGCCAGGGCTTTGCATGAGAAAATACCATCAATCTCTTTCAGTTGTGCAATGCTGCAATCTGGTTTTAAAAATTCCTTTTTAGCCCATGTAAAATGCAGTGGCATGAGTTTGTAGAATTTTCTACCCTACATCATGGCCAAAACCTTCACAACAACGTGTCAAAAGTTTATTACATGCATGTAACTGTTTAATTGTTTCTCCTAAGAGAGAAAATAGAAAGACTCTATGGTAAGAATTGACATTATTTTCCTCGCAGGCTGTATGTGAATTAAGAATTAAGTTATTCAGAATCCCAGGTTCTCGATGTGCTGACATATCTCAAGGGAGAGCCTGGACATTTTAATTGCCTCTGTTACACAAAGCCTGCTTAACTTGTAAGAAAGTGCTACCGTGGTTTTACCCAAATGTTTTTGAGGCCCCAGGGTTTCCCTATACAAGTACTGGTAAAAGCTTAAGCTCTAAGACTGGGTTTATGTCAAAGATCATATTTTTTCTCTGGTACATACCCAGCTCAAACAATGGGCTCTTGCAAATGTTTATTTGTCCCTTTTTGAAAAACCCTAAAAACTGGGAATTTGGGAGTGTAGTAAAAGTGTATTCCACAAAACAAAATGTTTTTCCCCTAAAGTTGCCAGATTTCTCATGTGCCACATTTTTCAACCTTATTATTCTCAATATTTGCTTTTCAGTTTCTGAATGTTTCCTCTGGTAAGATGTGGCATTTTGTCCTTGAGAAGTGAGTGCAAGTTACTATATTTTCCTCCTCAGCCATCTCATGAGACAGGCAGTGAAATGCCAAGAATAATGTAAACTATACAGGAAAATACCATGACGTACTACACCTAGAAATATCTCAGCTTAATAGGTGTTGTGCCATTAACGGTGAATTTTATGGAGGTAAGGAGATGTAAATCTGTCATGTAGACAAAGATTTACAATAATACCCACTTCAGTGGATGATTTTCATCACAGTTAGGACCGTCAGGCAACTTGCGTGTTTTCGAGTCTCTTAAGTTATGAAGGCCTCCTAGTATTAATCCAAGGTTGGTATCTTGACCTTCCTGGAGTTGATGCTGATGATTTAGTTTGCCATTCTTCCCTTCCATTATCACTGATGTGATTTTAGTTGGTCAGGTAGGGTTTTAGTTAAATAAAATTTATTTAAAACACTGGTTAGTACTTAATTTAATGATTATTTTCTGCAAACAATGCACTTTTTATTGTTGCTCGAGTATTCATAGAACTTATTCTTGTAATTCTTTATAAGTCATATCTGGACATAGACCTCATTTTCAAAAGATATATACATAGTAAATTACCATAAGAAAACACTTGCTTTTGCACTTTTATACACTGATTTCACAGTTGTATCAAAAATTGAATGACGATTTTGTTAGCTATTAATGTGAAGTCACTGGATGGTAAAACATCTTATTAAGTATGCTACTCACAGATTTGGGGGGTACCATTGCATTAGGAAAAGAACAGCAATTAAAAACAGGCATTGTGGTCTTATTCTTCATAAAGTAAGAAAAATAAATAAATAATAGAAAAAGTATAATAGCCATTTTAACCTCTTTTGGTTACGAATTTGAATTTTTACCTAAATATGCTAGATAAACATAAGACTTTTTTTTTTTTTAAACATAAGACTTTTTTAAAAGATTTTTTTGAAAGAAAAAGAGAGAGAGAGAGAGAGGGCAGGGGCAGAGAAGGAGGAGAGGAAGAGAGAAAATAATAAGCAGACTCCAAGCCCAGCACAGAGTGCTACAGGCGACTCGATCTCACAACACTGAGGTCAAGACCTGAGCCAAAATTAAGAGCCACTTAGCCAACTGAGCCACCCAGATGCCCCAACATATGATAACTTTTTAAACCCATACTATATTCATCTCTATGTATCTGGATACTACAAAAGATAGAAGAAAATTGGATGAGACCTGATTATATGTTATTTTTATATATTTACTAAATACATGTTAAAATACTTTTAAGTGAGATTTCCAAGCCACCGTCTACCTTGGAGTCCTACCTTCCTGAGTTTACAGAAGTTACTCATTAGATAATAGACAAAAGTTTAAGGTAAAAACTACATGGATGCCTTTATATGCATATATGTATTGTAGAACATATTTAAGGAGAAGCAAAACAGCAAACTGACAGCTTTAGCCACAGCTCCCGTCATCGGGATGAGATGCTGACTATAGAACGTAAGCATTACGTCTGGGTTCTGAAGATTGTTGATTGACTGGTATTCTGCCAAGGGTCAGAACATAAGTGACTCTCTTCCCAGCAAAAAGCCAAAGATGGGAGCCTAGAGGAAACTGAAGTAAAGCCAATAATGAAGTAAAGCCAAAATTCTGCAAAGAAGAATGTCCTCAGATTATTATTTTTATATTATCAGATTATTATTATTATTATTACTTCCCCTGCATTACAGCTACCATGCCTTCTAGGAGTGTGGTCCAGTTTCCTAGTAACAAGGGAAGGGAGCAAACTAAAAGGTCACACTGGAGAACAACCATGAGTCCTAAAAGAAAAAAAAAAAGAGCATGATGTAGAAAGACTGATGGAGATTCAAGGAGGTTTTGAGCAAGGAAAGAGTTGCAGAAGAGTGTGAACCGGAAGACCACCCCCCTCTTCAGCCAGGACACAAGGTGTGGGAAAGAAGAGCATCTGCCCCTATTCCAGTCATTCCCCACGTGCGTTATTTTTGTTTTTAAAACTAAATGTATTATTTACAAGGTGTGATATGATGGGGAGATAAAACATACTCCCTTGTCAAGATAATAAACATTCTCAAGAGAGGAAAGTTGGTTGAAATTTCCCAGATATTGATATATGTAATACTGTAAACAAAATCAACTGAGATATTCATACAGGGTACCCCCTGGTGGCTGCAGGGCAGTTGGCGTAAAAGATACAGTATTTTCAAAGAACTTGGTCATGTGTTGTAAAATATTTAAGATCTTATTTAATTTTTAATTATTGAATTTTATTACATCTAATTATGAGTTTCTTCCTAGGTAATAAATGACACATGGTTACTGCAGAAGACATGGTGTTAACATATGCAATTAGCATCTTCAACTTCAGGTTTCACTCATTCAGTCCAACCCACGGACGAAAACATGTTGTTCACACTTAACATGCAGGTTTTAGGCAAGAGCGTTTCTAGGCACTTGGGGATTTGGTAATGAGCAGTTTGGTCATAACGTCTGCCACACATCAATTATTTTGAGAGACTTAAGATGAACAGTGATGAGCAGGTCTGATACGACAGATTCTGGCTATTAAATTAGTGATCCTGCTCATTTAGACTTATATGAAAAACCAACTTATTCTTATGTGTTTCCATTTTGTGTTTCCATTTTAAGCACTAATTATTTAAATTTCTCTATGTTTAATAAAGAAAAAGAATAAATATTCATGATATAAATATGTATAAATTGTCTTTCATATTTAAATAGAAAGAAAAGTAGTATAAAAGGACACAGATATATTTTAAATCTATTGTCCCAGGAGAAGCACCAAGAGAAAAGGATTTCATGTTTAAATGAGAGGACAAAATGCAGCTTGTTATACCTCATTTTAGAGATTCACAATACTATATTTGCATTTCAAAGTTTCTGAAAAATTATTCTGTAAAGAAACCTGCTTCACCGAGTCTAACCCACGCCAATTGTCAATTCATTTAACCATAATACTGTTCTTTAAAAATCTATTATCAAGACATTTTGAAATACTATACTAATTAGGTCATTTAAAAGGGGTATATTGATATCGGTGTTGACAGAATGCTTAATAGAGAAAATACCAATAGGTAGTTTAAGTATATAATATACAATCCTAAATATTCTACTGAAACTATTAATTCGGTGGAAATATTTCTCTTTTGACTTAGGATGCTCATGAAAATCCTTACTTCATTTCTGTGTATTTCCAAGAACACATTGTTAAAGCAAAAAATTCATAGACATCAATAAACAAAAAAATGGAAAAAGGACTACATTGCATAAACCTTTTCTTGATCATTGTTCTTTCAAACCATCAACTAATCTAGAGCAGAAAATAACACCACATAATTGTCAAGTCAACCAGAGTATTTTGCTTATTGCCAATAATGCCACTGCCATTTATAAGAAGTGGAAACCCTCTAGTCATTCCTCTTATTTCTCCCACCCCAACATACCCACAGATCCCATTTATATATCAAGTCTTCTATTCAACGCTCAGAAATTACAATACTGTGATGAAATTTAATTTTGAATTTGATTTTAATCAAAACAGCTCACTCAAACTTCAAATAATTTAATAATTAGCAGAAATCCTTAAAGCTTGACTGTAAGGAAGCCATGGCTTATCTCCAGAGCACTTGTGCAACATATATAATTTTATGTGTGTGTGTGTGTGTGTGTGTGTGTGTGTGTATACACGTATATATCACATACGAACATTTTATCATGTGGGGGTTCACAAATTTAAAAGCATTGGACTTTTCGAGGGCCTAGTAAATTGCACTGATATTCCATGTGAGAGACAGACATAGGAGTCAGGCCATTCCCAACTAACTACTGACAAAGTTGTGTAGAAAATGTGGAGATCAGAAGCTGCATGAGAATCAGGAGTCTAAGCTTGACATGGTACAAAACAGCTGCTGAACTTGAGTCCACTCGAGAAGGCATGACCAGAAAATCTCCATTGAGCAATAAAGAGAAAAGAGAAGTAACTTACCAATATTTGTCAGGGCTTTGGATGGAAAAGATTGATGATGATGATGATGATGATGGTGTTAAAGATGATGAAGATGATAATAACCACAAAAACACTACTAATAAAATCCCCCCCCGGATATTTACCCTTATAAATCTATTCTCATCCTGGGGTTCACCATCACCACAGCTATTAAAACATCAAACTGAAAAATTTAAATGGTCCCAGATCCTTCACATACCTTGATGACCAGCAGAAGTAAATGCAAATCCTCTGAAAATGTACCTTCAATGCAGGCTCCAGATTCCTACAAATTAAGTACACAGTCATAATCAAAACTTACTGAATAAACAGTGAAAGAATCTACCATGAATGAAAGTCAGTTGAAACAATAAAAAACAGCTTTAGATTCCTCAGTGACTTCAGAAGATGTAAATACAAGATACAGAATATAAAATATATACCTATGAAGCCCTTGCAGGAAATTAACCCCCTCTTTGATTTCTCAGCTCCACTTTATTCAACTCTTTTGCCTAATAAAATTGATCACAGGATAGACAATAAGATCCAGGGATTGGCAAATAATAGCCATAGGCCAAATCTGGCTGTGCCCATTCATTTACACATCATCTATGATTGCACGACAGATTTGAAAAGTCATAACCAATAATACATGATGCTCAATACCTAAAATACTATTATCTGGCTCTTTACAGAATAATATAAATTGCCAAAGCCTGGGCTATACAAACCCATAAAGACACTCAAATAATAAAAATGCCAATAATACAGAGATCCCCACATTTGGGTTGGGGTTTTTTTTGGCACAAAATGATGGTTTTATTAAAGCCTGGGGACAGGACCCAGGGTCAGAAAGAGCTACCAGATCCCCACATTTGATTATAAACCCCTCCCTGTGATCATATACCAGTAGCAAAATTATAGTTCAAACTGTAGAGTACCACAGAAATTAAAGACTCCTAAAATACCCTAGAATTTCTTTTGCATATAGAAATATTTTCCCTAACTCTGTGGTTGCTTTCCTTGATTGTTATTGTTATAACTTCATTAAGAAGTGAATTATAGGGGCACCTAGGTGGCTCAGTCGTTAAGTGTCTGCCTTCAGCTCAGGTCATGATCCCAGAGTCCTGGGATCCAGCCCAGCATTGGGCTCCCTGCTCAGGGGGAAGCCTGCTTCTCCAACTCCCTCTCTTGTGTTCCCTCTCTCTCACTGTGTTTCTCTCTGTCAAATAAATTTTAAAAATCTTAAAAAAAAATTTTTTAAGTGAATTATATTTTTTTGAAAGTTTTTTTTTATTTGAGAGAGAGAGCATGAGTGGAGGGGGTGGGAGCGGCAGCAGGAGAAGCAGGCTCCCCCCTGAGCAGGGAGCCTGATGAGGGGCTCTATCCCAGAACACTAGGATCATGACCTGAGCTGAAGGCAGATGCTTAACCACCTGAGCCACCTAGACACCCCAAAAGTGAATTATATTTTAAAGAATTTTTTAATGTAGAAAACGTGTGTGTGTGTGTGTGTGTGTGTGTGTGTGTGTGTGGTGTGTGTTTAATTACTCATGTATTTATAGTTTCTGGCACTTTTTATTCTTTTTTATAAATCTGAGTATCCATCCAGCATCACTTTCTTCTGCTGGAGGAATTTCCTTTAACATTTTTATTCAGGTGTTCTGGCAATAAATCTCTAACCTTTCACTGGTCTGAAAATATTTTTATTTTGCCTTCATTTATTAAGGATATTTTCAGTGGATAGAGATGTCTAGGTTAATAATGTGTTTTGTTTTGTTCTATTTAACCAGCATTTTAAAAACGGTATTCCACTGCTTTTCTGGCTTGACTGTTTCTGATTCTTATCTTTATTCTGGGTTTTGCTGTCTTTCTATAAAGAATGTTAAACTTTGTGGGGTGTAGCTAAATAATTTGTGGATCAGCTTTATCCTTTTGAGGCTTGTCTTTAAGCTTTGTCAGGACTAGTTAGCTATATTTTTTACTCTAGGTCTACCAGCAAAGCTTGACTCTTCTAAGATCTTCATTAGAAGATATTCTTAGGTGTCTCCAACCTGGCCAGTCAGAGCTTAAGCATCTTTCCACCCGTGTACATTCTGGAACTTATTCAAATTACAACCCTCCAAGAGTTTTTGATTGGTCTCATGCACTTTCACTTATGCATGCCTCGATTGGTATTCTGCAACAGTTTCAAAGAGAATCTTCTCTGCCTTCCTCTCCAGTATTCTGCACTGCAGATGCTAACCACTCAGTCTTCCTGAATTCCAATCTGTCTTCTTAGCTTAGCAAGACCATGATATCCTTCTCAGGTGCCAATACCCCTCCCTCCCACACCAATAGATATATTGGGCACTTTGCAGAAGAGCATCTAGGCAGAAAGATAGGCAATCACAGGGTTTACCTTGCTTATTCTCCTTTTTTTCATCATAGTACTGGGCTACCTTTTGTCCAATGTCTGAAAAACATCAATTTCACATATTTTGTCTGTTTTCTACTAGTTTATATAGAAGAGAAATGTATAGTTACTCAAATTTGGCCAGAAATAGAGTTTAGCAGGTTATTTTAATCATGATGATGGACCTCTATATTCCAGCCTGTCCTAGTTACTGAATCCTCCTAAAATCTCTTAGAACTCCTAAATTCTATGGAGTGGCTGCTTAGGGCTGCCTATGGCTGCCAAGAATGATCAAGCCATTGGGGCGCCTGGGTGGTTCAGTCGTTAAGCGTCTGCCTTTGGCTCAGATCATGATCCCAGGGTCCTGGGATCGAGCCCCGCATCGGGCTCCCTACTGGGCAGGAGGCCTGCTTTTCCCACTACCATTCCCTCTGCTTGTGTTCCCTCTCTCACTGTGTTTCTCTCTGTCAAATAAATAAAATCTTTAAAAAAAAAAAGAATGATCAAGCCATCACACCTATTGTTGATATTGCATATTTTAATTTCCAAGTACTTGGAGGTTTCCTGATAATTTTATTCATTTCTAATTTAATTCCTTTGCACTCAGAGAACTTTCTCTGTTTGATTTTCTTCATTTTAAATATACTTAGAGTAAGGTAACATTCCCCATTTCAATTCATGGTAGTATTTCTCATAGGATACCTGAAAAAATCCAAAGTGGTAAATAAAGGCTACAATTTATAAGCCGAACTATAGCTCCAGCTAGCTTCTAGTAAGTTCATATGAGACATAATTTCATTATAAAGAAGTGCTTTTAGGAAGAACCCTTAACTTAGCAGGCATCTGTTTTTCTTCTCTGCACAAAACAATTCATCACTATGAAATCTGAGAGAACTAGCTAAGAATAATATTTTCATTGTCTGTCTCTTGGGAGTTGTATAACTGCATCCCTTCTTGGGTACCCTTCCCATTTGCCTCTCTTTCCACCTTTTTTATTTAGTACCTGCTTTCAGACATATCCTCCCCACCATGGTGTGGTTTTCTGGTTGGAATCTAATGCTTACCCATAAAACAAACAATAACAACAGACATGCCAATGTCTCTCCTATGCCCCATTTCCAGGAAGAGATCATAGAATTTTGCAGGTAAAACATCAAACTATTTTTAGTTTGCCAATGGGACTCCATTCACACTTAGCCCTAATTTGATTTTATGGCACAAAACTCCCAAAGTATTTTAGAAATATGTCCAAAGTTAATGGCTGGGACAGCGTGTCTTACACAATGATGCCTTCCTCTCCTGGCATATACAAATTTGATCCTGGTCCCAGGATAATGAAATCAGACAAAACAAAAGAAATATATGTGCATTTCCCACTCTACCCTCTCACATTCAATGTATTTAATTGACCAAACCAGCCTTTCAAGTCCCACTACCACCTATTTTAAATATGAAATGTCTTAATTTCCCATTCCAATTTTCAGTGAAAACACAGCTCAGTGAGTCAAAGAATGTAATATGTTCATGTAATGTTATATCTTCTTGCTCTTTCTTGTATGTTAGCAGTAACATGCTTCTGTTGATCAAAAGAAACCTATCTTGGTGGGTCAGATTGATAGAGAATCTTCTGTTCAAAACTTCGAACTGTACTCTCTACAGTTCCTTCTCTTACAGGATAAGCAGAGCCTGGAATATCTAGATTTAGATCTATCTTTCTTTCTATCTATCTATATTTCAGTTAGCATCCATTTATAGCCCATTGGAATTACATTGGCTAGAAACCCATGCAGTCCACTTGTCAGATGTAGAGGAAGTAAGTCTTGTCCTCAGGAAATTCTCCCTACAGTCATGTTTGGGCAATTTCTTTCCTGTGGACATTGGTTTCTTCAGGTGCAAAAAGGAATGCATTGTCATTGGGCCCAAGCATGCAGGACATGAGCACCTGTGTTTCATTTTGTGAAACCAGGTGGCTAGTTCTAGGGCTCTAAGGTCTCACTTGCCCTTTTCCCCCACACTTCATTTCGTGGAAATTTCTGTTCATTATCAACTCATCAAAGACTTCCCCGACTATCTGAGCAAACAGTATTCTCATCTACCATTCACGTCGCTGCCATTCCCAGCATGCCTCCATCATTCCGCTTTTTCTCTAAAACATTTTCTCAACATCTAAATTATTACAAGTATTTATTCATTAAAGAAGTTGCCACTCCCCTTACTAGAGGATAAGCACCATCCCAACAGGAACGTGCTCTTGTTTGTTCACGGCTGAATCCTTGGTGCCTAGATGCTGAGCATAAAGTAGATAAATTTTGATGGTTGAATGAAAAAATAAGTGCAGGAATCTTTCTAACTGAAAATCACCCTTACAGATTCAGAAAATGAAACTGCAAGAGCTGTTGCCAAAGCCTGTATTCTTGCGGGCCTAATGAAAGCCAAAGCCTCTCCAGATATGGCTATTCCTCGGTGGATGCACGTTTCAGCCCTTGAATAGCATTTATGGCACATCTTTTTCTGCAGTAGTAGGATGTACCCCTAGTGGTTTATTTACCTTTTATACTATTTCCATACTCTTTCAGAAAGGCACAACTGAGCTATAATATTTTAAACTCCTTCCTAAATTGGTCCTCCGCCTACTCTTACATATGTAAGGTTGTTTCTGAATCTGGCTACCTTCTTTCCTTCTACTTTGCTTTCTGGTCCAGATATCTTGTTTCCTAAAATATTTCTGTAGAATTCCCTGTTGGAGATGGTGAAAGAGATGAAGCTAGTGAGTTCTAAATCTGCTACCAACATCTATTGTTTGAACAAATCTTGTCCATCACCCCCCCCCTTGGTGCAACAGTGGTTAACTGCATGAACCCTGGAGCCTGACCATCAAGATTCCAATTCCAGCTCTACCATTTACTAACTGCGTTGCTTTGAATAAGTTACTTAACCTCCCTCTACCTCAACTTCCACAACTGTTCAATAGGAACCATCATAGGTGTGCATGGCTGGCTCAGCGTGCAACTCTTGATCTCAAGGTTGTGAGTTCAAGCACCACCCTACATTGGGTGTGGAGCCCATTTAGAAAAAAAAAAATCATTCTGGCACATCTGTCATGTAGGATTATTTTTAAAAATAAATGTGTGTGTAATACACACACACACACACACACACACACACGTTTGGAACAACATCTGACACATAGTAGGTACTCTATAATAGTTAGCTCTTTCTATTAGAATCCAGCGTAGGAGGTTTTCTAGCAGATTAACATTTTACCCAGGATTATGTTCAACCTAATTTGCTCCCATTGTGCTCTCATTTGACATCTCTTATCCCTCCTTTAAAACATTGGTTCTTGGGGCACCTGGGTGGCTGTCAGTTAAGTCTCTGCCTTCAACTCAGGTCAAGATCCCAGGCTCCTGGGATCAAGCTGAATGTCAGCTCTCTGCTCAGTGGGGAGCCTGCTTCTCTCTCTCCCTCTGCCTGCCTCTCTGCTCCACATGCTTATGTGTCTGAACTCTCTCCTCTCTCTTTGTCAAATAAATTAATTAAATCTTTAAAAAAAAAGAGCATTGGTTCTCAAATGTGTTTCCTGGGTCAACAGAATCAGCTTCACCTATAACTTATTAGAAATACAAGATCTTGGACTCCACCCCAGACCTACCAATTAGAAACTCTAGGGTGAAGCTAATCAATCTATTTTAACTAGGCTTCCCTGTGATTCTGATAGAAGTTAAAATTTTAAAACCACCACCTTAGATTCCTAATTCAGTATCTTTCTTATTATTTCTCTCAGTGAACAGGCAGTGACCTCATACCTTTATCACCTTGAAAATATCCACTTGGTTTGGTTTTTATACCTTTTTGACCCTTGCATCCCACTTTAGAGATTATGATCTAATTGGTCAGGATGTTCCTTGGCCATCAGGATTTTTTTTTTAAGATTTTATTTATTTATTTGACAGAGAGAGAGAAATCACAAGTCGGCAGAGGCAGGCAGAGAAAGAGAGAGAGAGGAGAAAGCAGGCTCCCTGCTGAGCAAAGAGCCTGATGTGGGGCTCGATCCCACGACCCTGAGATCATGACCTGAGCCGAAGGCAGAGGCTTTTAACCCACTGAGCCACCCAGGAGCCTCTGGCCACCAGGATTTTAAAAGAGGGTTTCTAATGTGAAGCCAAGTTTCAGAACACAGATCTATACTCTTGTTTCGGCACAAGCGATTCTGAATTTCCTCGTTTCTGGATCTTAGTATAAAAACAGTGTTTCCCAGCCTTCCCTGGTGATTTAAATAATTGAAGTCCTTGATACAAATACAAATTCCAAGCCCCTATCCCAGTCCCAGTAAATCAGAATCTCCCAGAAAGCCCCAGGAGGTGGTATTTTTAAACAAGTACCCCAGGTGATTCTTCTCATTATGGAAATTAAGGAAAGAGTGATACATCAAAAATAAATAAATATGTATGATGCTTGCTACTTTTCATTGAGGGATAAGAATACTGTCTAGATGCAGTGTACTGCACCTCAAGTAGAATTACACCTCTTAGTTTTCATGTTTTTATCTTTTTACTCATTAATTATAATGTCATAACCTAGTAATTATTCTATTTGGGCTCCCAAAGGAAGAAAGTATGTGATTTGGATTTATTTTATAGAAGGAAGAAAAAACTCTAGTTTTGTTTGCAGAGTATTTTTTCATCAAGAATGAGACTTAAATCCCTTGCTAACCTTGAAAGGAGATTACTTGCTTGCTCAGTTAGGAAGGAATGACCAAATTCATTATACCCTGTATAAAAAGTCACACTACTACTCTGGGAAAAAAAAATTAAATTAAAATGAGCAGTTATTTTAAATGGAATAAAACTTCATTTAGAGTTTATAACTTTACTGGTTATAAGATAATTAAATACCAATTAATTATTACAAAGCTAGCATTTGTAAGGTTAAATAATTATTTGGCAAAAAAAGATTACGAAATCCAAATTAAAACACCAAGAAATTTAATGTATCAAAATTACCATAAAACTTGCAATGTCTCTTTGGAATTAATGAGACAGAACTCTGTGTGGTAGTGACATTACAGGGTAAGTTTATGTATTTCTAATGCAGTAAATGTGCTTTTATCAATTAAATACACAGCTTTTAGTATTTAGCTTGTAATAGTTATCTTGCTAAGTGACAAGAAGTACATTCATTAGGTTATGTGACTTAATTTATTATCATATAATTTATTCTGCTTTATAGATGCTTAAAATAGCCGAATTCATTTCACCAGACTCAGGACTCATTCAGAGAGCATAGCTTCTACGATTTGCTTCAAACTTTAATCTTGAGATCATTTGACTCAGGCAAAATGCATCTGTGGACAGGCCTGAAGATCCCAGCTACCTAAAGAATATCAGATATTTCCACTTTGAATTATTCAACAACTATGACTGTGTCAGTCTGTACAAACTTCAAAATAAGGAGGACTCAGAAAGTGTCTCTCTGTCCTAGCCATCAAGCATTAAAGCATAATGAACAGACTATAATAATTTATCAAAACAAAATCCAAAGTATAAATGAATTGTGTAGAATACTTGTTTTTAAAGATTTTTTTTTTGACAGAGAGAGAGAGACAGCAAAAGAGGGAATACAAACAGGAGGGGTAGGAGAGAGAGAAGTAGGCTTCCTGTTGAGCAGGGAGCCTGACATGGGGCTCCATCCCAGGACCCTGGGATCATGACCTGAGCGGAAGGCAGACACCTAACAATTGAGCCACCCAGGTGCCCCTGCATAAAATATTTTTAATTGGAGAATGAGCAGTATGGTTTTGCGCTTTTTAATAGTAGACAGAAAGGCCCCTGGATCATTGTGAAATCTGCCCTGCTTAGCCTCATAACCAGCTTGTTCCCAAGATGCCTTGAGCCTTCTGCCACCATCTTCCCACCTAATGCTCCATTGACTGTAGCCCACCCTTCCAACCAAATGTTCCTCTTCTGGGTCCTACTTTCCTTCAGAAATGATTTCTAACCTAATTAGCTAAGCACCTGTAACTAAATGCCAAGTGTTTGCTAAAGCAGTGCTTCTCACACTCTAATGTGTATATGGATCACCTGAGCATCTTGTCAAAATGCAAATTCTGAATTAACAAGTTGGGTGGGGCCACTGATTTTGTAATTCTACCATTCCCAGGTGATGTTCCTGCTGGTCCACAGATCATGTTTTGAGTAGAAAGAAGCTGAGAGGTTTTGTGTTTTTTTTTCCAAGTTAGAGCAGTGTCTTTTCTGTCTAGTCCAAACACTTCGTGCTTCAGAAAAAAATGCAGATTTCTGGGCTTAATTCCCGACCTACTGACTCGGAATCTCTGAGGAATGAATCCAGGAATATGCCGTTTTAATAACCTCGTCAGATGAATCCTGTACATCCCAAAGCCTAAATTACATGTTCATCTCCAACTGCATTCCCAAAGTTTCCATGTCATAGCTAGATGTTTTGAGAGCTTCTTTCTACAGATATTGTCCTAATCCAAAGGAGCAAATCAAGTACTGGAGGCAGCAGATAAAACGACAGGTTAGTTGAGAATAGTTTTAGAAAAGTAGGACACAAATTATCAATGGAGCCATGTCTTCATTCTAAACAACAAAGAAGCCCTTTTATTTTCTCTGATGTGGGCACCTTGTAGAGTACGTAAAATTACTTGTGAATAAAGTTCTTCTGTGCTACTAGCAATAGTGGGAATGTTTGCCAGAACATGTGAGTCTCTGAGTATCTCACTTGGCTATCTCCAGCTTGCCAATTTTCTCTTATTGACATTGCTTTCACTTGCCATTACTTGGCACCACATGGCGGGTGCTAAGTCATTGCTGGTAATTACATGCTTCAGTAGAAACTTAGATCCTGCATGCTCAGGAGAGCGTAAAAGCTGTCATGAAAATTAAAAATAGAGACTCAAGCATGTGGCCTCTCAAAAGATCTATATGCAGCTTTCAACAGCAACATTTCAACAGAAGTGAACATGCTCCAAATTAAGCAGCTTTCCCTGAAAAATGTAAAGATTAAATGTGTCCAGGTTAGTATTTTATGGAAATATCTGCCGAAAAAAAAAAAACCATTAATGAAATGACTTTCTGAAAGAGCAGCTGCTAAAAGTACCCCACAAACATACAGAGATAATAGACCCTTTACCCTCCAGTCACACTGTCACCCTCCCTCCCTTAGAGAAGTCACCAACTTATATCAATTCCATTCATTCCCTTGGCCTAGAAGTTTGCAGATAGTTGTGTTGAACATATTGAGATCTTTCTGAGAGGAAGCGATATTCTGAGTAATATTTCTTACAGACATTACTTCAGTGTTCTTCAAATGAGCTCGATATTAAGCATGGTGTGTTTTGTTGCTCAAAGCAGAATCTGGAAGTAAGTCAAGATTTCACAAATCCTGTACAGAGGTATGCAATTTAAAACCTTGACATTCTCAAAAATGTGTAAGGATTCAAGTCAAATTTCGTTTATTCTAAATCACTCTGCCTAACCCTGGGGAAAATCAAATAGAAGAATTCTTTGACATCCAGGAAGAGAAATAGTTATTGCTATATCTACATGAAGACATATATAGCAAAAATGAAGAAAGGTTAAAAGAGAAAAATGAATCTAACTAAAATAGAACTCCTAAGTTGAGCACTAAATTTTCTTAATATACTTCAGCCTAACTAAATAGCAGTTTACTTCGACTCCTTATTTCAACACTCTACTTCATTTTATAAATGGAATATTCTTCTAATGTATGTCAATAAGACTCAGTTCTGTTTCCACAAAAACAAAAATAAGAAGCCAAATTAGGCTCTATGGGGGATGAAATTATAAAAAGAAACTATTCTGTCAGGATGATTTTTGTTCAGTGCCTGGGGTGTGAGGAGAGGGTTGTTAATAAAATAACCCTACAAAGAACTATATTAATGATCAGAATGTAAGTGATGTGAGAGGATAGAGAATGTTGATGTGATTCAAAGGACTAGTGTCTTCAGGTTGGGAGATCAAGGACTGCTTTGTGGAGTCAATGCTTTCTCTTAAGATACTTGTGTAAGACTTTAGAAAGACTGATAAGAAAATTGAGAAGAATTAGCAGACACTACAACAAAAGTACAAAGGTTAGAGAGCATAGGATGTGTTTGGCTGAAGTATGTGGGTTTGGTTTCCTATTAGGCTCATGTAAGGAAGAAGTAGAGGGATAGCCAATGAAAGTAGGATGCCATGTAATGAAGGCATTGGCTAGCAAGCTTGAAGACATTTTTCCTGACTCAACAACAGAAAATCTTTGCATTACAATAAATAAATGGCAGAACTAGTCTTTCTATATGATGGATTTGAGTGAGGAGATGAGTATTTAGGAAGTTACTATGAAAGAGCTATATTGAGAAGATAGAGGAAGAGAAAGCCAAGGGGGAATTGGATGGATTCATCCTGAGATATTGAGATAGAAACTATTGAACTCAGTAGCAGGTTGGATATAAGTTTAGGCATGCAGATAAGCAAGAGGTTTAAGAGAGGGAATTCAAAACTGTCTTGGGATTTCAAGTTTAGATGACTAAGAAAATAGAATATCTTTTTCCAAAAAAATGTAAAATTGAAAAGTAAAATGTATAAATAGAAATTTTGCCATTTTGATCCAAATTTAAGAAGGTTTGCCTCATTGTTTTGTTTTACTTTAACAATCTAGGGGTGCCTGGCTGGCTCAGTTGGAAGAGCATGGGAATTTTGATCTCAGAGTTGTGAGTTTGAGCCCCACATTGGGTATAGAGATTACTTAAATAAGTAAACTTTAAAAAAAAGTCTAGATAATTACTTCAATTATTTCCTTTCTATAAACTAGTATCCATGTAGTCTTTTTAAGATAATATGGATGGATTACATTATAAACACATAAACTGAAAACCAAGCAATATCATAACAGAAGTTATTTCTGTATTTATTATTTTATTAAAATAATTGCTTTATACTTTTAAATGGTAGATATGCAAATAAAATTTTTAAATGTGCATACTATTGAATTTCCCTCACTAAACTTGCTTCATTTATTTTTTTTTTTGAGTATAGTTGACAAACAATGTTACATTAATTTCAGGTGTACAACATAGTGATTCACAAGTATACACATTATACTAAGTTCAATACAAGGGTAGCTAACATCTGTCCCCATATATCGCTGTTACAATATCATTGTATTCCTTATGCTGTGTCTTTTATTCCATTTACTCATTCATTTCAAAACTAGAAGCCTGTATTTCCTTCTCCCCTTCACCATTTTTGCCCAGCCCCCTCTCTAGCAACCATCAGTTTGTTCTATCTATTTATAGGTCATATTCTCCTTTTTTGTTTATTTTGTTTTTCTTTTAGATTCCACATATAAGTGAAATATGGTATTTTTTGTTCTCTGACTAATTTGTCAGAGAAATTAGTGTACCCTCCAGGTCCACTCATGCTGTCTCAAATGGCATGATTTCATTCTTTTTTATGGCTAATATTGCTAAATCAATCAATCTATCTATCTATCTATACCACATCTTTCTTATCCACTCATCTATCTGTGGACACTTAGGTTGCTTCCATATCTTAGCTTTTATATTTTGCCAAAAAATAATGCTGGCAATAAATATAGGAGTGTCTATATCTTTTCAAATTAGTGTGTCCATTTTATTTGGGTAAATACCCAATAGTGGAAACATTGGATCATATGGTGTGTTTCCATTTTTAATTTTTTGAAGAAATTTCATACTGTTTTCCACAGTGGCTGCACCAATTTATATTCCCACTAACAGTGTACAAGGGTTCCTTTTTTTTTTTTTTTGCCAACATTTGTCATTTCTTGTCCTTTTGATTTTAGCCTTTCCACATCTATAAGGTGATATCTCCTTATGGTGTTTATTTGTTTGTTTGTTTTTAAGTAGGCTACATGACCAGCATGGAGCCCAATGCAGGGCTTGAACTCAAGAAATCCTGAGATCAAGACCTGAGCTAAGATCAAGAGTTGCACAGTTAATCAACTGAGCCACCCAAGTACCACTGTGGTTTTGATTTGAATTTCCCTGATGATTAGTGATGTTGAGAATCTTTCCCTGTGTCTGTTGGCACCTGTGTGTCTTCTATGGAAAAATACGTATTCAGGTCATCTGTCTATTTTTTAATTGGATTGTTGGTATTTTGGTGATGAGTTGTAAAAGTTCTTTATATATTTTGGATATTAGCTCTGTATTGGATATATCATTTGAAATGCCTTCTCCAATCCAGTAGATTGCTTTTTTGATTTCTTGATGATTTCTTCTGCTGTGCAAAAACTTTTCATTTTGATATAGTCTCAATTGTTTATTTTTGCTTTTCTTTCCCTTATCTCAGGAGACATACCTAGGGAAATGGTGCGATGGCTGATATCAGAGAATTTACTAGGATTTTTATAGTTTCAAGTCCCACATTTAGGTCTTTAATCCACTTTGAGGTTTTTTTGTTTTTTGGTATTTGTGTGTGTGTGTGTGTGTGTGTCTGGTGTTAAAATGTGGTCCAGTTTCATTCGTTTACTTGGAGCTATCCAGTTTTTCCAGCACTATTTATTAAATAGATTGTCTTTTCCCCATGATATATTCTTGTCTTTTTTGTCATAGATTAACTGACCATTTAAGTATGGATTTATTTATAGGCTCCCTATTCTGTTCTATTGATCTGTATGTATATTTTTGTGCAAGTGCCCTAATATTTTGATTAATATAGCTTTGTACTATATCCTGAAATCTGGAACTGTGAAACTCCTGCTTTTTTTTTTTCTCAAGATTGCTTTGGCTATTTGAGATCTTGCGATTCCATACATATTTTAGTGTTATTTGTTTTAGTTCTGTGAAAAATGTTGTTGGTATTTTAATAGGGATTGCATTGAATCTGTAGATTCCTTGCATACTATGGACATTTTAACAATATTAATACTTCTAATCTATGAGCATTCCATATGTTTGCATTATCTTCAATTTCTTTCATCAGTGTTTTATAGTTTTCAAAGTATAGGTCTTTCATCTCTTTGGTTAAGTTTATTTCTAGGTATTTTATTCTTTTTGGTGCAATTAAAACAGTATGATTTCTCTTTCTGCTACTTCATTTTTAGTGTATAGATATGCTACTGGTTTCTGCATATTAATTTTGTATCCTGCAACTTTACCAAATTCATCAGGCCTGATAAAGTTTTTTGGTAGAGTCTTTCGGATTTTCACTATACAGTATCGTGTCATCTACAAATAGTGACAATTTAACTTCTTCTTTACCAATATAGATGCCTCTTATTTCTTTTTCTTATCTGATTGCTATGGCTAGGACTTCCAGTACTATGTTTAATAAGGCACTAACCTTGCATTAGCAAGACAAAAACCACAGGAACTGAGTTGACATATAAGCAGACTATAAAGGAAATATTCCTTAAAAATTTTTTACCTAAATTTGCTTATATTATTTCATTTTTAGGAAATATATGAGTAAAAATTTATGGTATAGTTTTATATGAGGTATATTTGTTATTGAAACAAGAAATTCACTGACATAGGTAATATTGTACATTTATTAGTACACTTTAATGATATGATAAAAGTCAGCTCTGATTTGGAGAATCAATAATATTTTCCTAAAACATTTATGCTGTGTTAGGCACCATGCTAGAATTAGGCACCAGGTTTCAACCATGAAAAGGAGACAGGCTATCCTTTTTTTTTTTTTTTTTAATTTTTTTATTTTATTTATTTATTTGACAGAGAGAGAGATCACAAGTAGGCAGAGAGGCAGGCAGAGAGAGAGGGGGAAGCAGGCTCCCTGCTGAGCAGAGAACCCTATGCGGGGCTCGATCCCAGGACCCTGAGATCAGACCTGACCCAAAGGCAGAGGCTTTAACCCACTGAGCCACTCAGGTGCCCCAAGATAGGCTATACTAAAGGAAGTTATTGTCTGAAAGAGCAGAAAAGTCACTCAAGAGAATTTGAATTCTAAGGACACAGTGCTATGATGTATAAAACACAAGCACCTAACGCAGGTATGATAGATCAAAGAAGTCTTCTTCAACCTCAGAGTAAGGAGTAACTGGACCAGCTGAAAGAAGTGAAGTGGACATGGAAGTTTCCCAGCAGAGGAGATGTGATGAGAAGATCTGGAGGCAAGGAGCTGGACGCCGGAAAGGTTGTGGACAGTGGTGGGGGAGGGGGTGGTAAAAGTAAGAATAGAAGGATGATGGTAGGATTGTGTGCTCTGTTAAAGAGACTGGGATTCTACCGAGAAGTCAGGTGCAAAGCAGAGAAACAGATCAATTAGACTGAAAAGAGAAACTGGCTTTGAGGATATTGCAGAGTATGAAAAGAGATACTGATGTCTTCTAAACACTTTAAAAGTGGATATAAATGTGATATAGTAGGACTAGCAGAATGTGGTAAATGAATAAATATGGAGATAAGGAAAAGGGAGAAGTCTAACAGCAGATCTAAGATAATAAGGGACTTTAAGTCCCTTCAAGTGGGTAACCAGAGAGATGGTATTCACTAAGATAGAATCAGTAGGAAAAGACCAAACCTGGGATGTAAGATATGAATTGAACTTTATGTGTATTGCACTAGAGATGCCTAAGGCATCCAAATGGAGGCATCCTATAGACAACTGGACTCACAGGTTTGAAGCAAAGAAGAAAGATCTGGTCCAGAAACTGATCATCAGCATGCATATGGCTATTAAAATAAAGGGAGTAAATGAGATTGTTCAGAGATACTATTTCAGCTGACAAATGGAGGCTGAATAATACCAACAATTAATGACAAAGGGGGAAAAAAGTAGTCAGGGATGAAATCAGTAAGTGAGAAGAAGTGAAATTTGATGAAAGCCATAAGAACTGTTTTGAAAACGAATGCATTAATGCTACTGAGTGGTCAAGAATGTTAAGAACTGAAAAGTGTCTACTGGACTCATTAGCCAGAATATTATGAACAAACATGGCGATAATGTTTCTGTAGATTAATGGGGGCAAGCTAGTTTGCAGTGAATGACAGAAGGTAAATTTCAGAAAGCAATTACAGATAAACAACTCTTTTAGATAAAGCTTCAGATATTTAGTATATGTGCTGCCATAGGGAGCACAAGCTTCAGAGGTATTTAAAGAGAAACATAGAAGAGATTTAAGATTGTCTATATTGTCTGGCATGGTTCAATGTTCATTAGAGATATGAGTACACAATGACTTTGAAGATACAGGATGGAATCAAAACACCTCCCAGGTGAAATAATTAACTTTAAGGCGGTGGGGGAATTTTTTTTTCTTGCGTAAAGAAGAAAATGATGGATTTAATTTTTTTTCTTAGACCAGTGTATTAGTTTTCTATTGCTATGTAAAATACCACTACAAACTTAGTAGTTTACGATTAAATATATTCTCATCTCAGTTTTCAGGAGTCTGGACATTGGTTAACTGGGGCATCTCAGGGACCAACAGAGTGAAATCAAGGTGTTTGCTGGCTGGGGCTGTGATCTCTGAGATTCAGGGTCCTCTTTTTTTTTTTTTTTTTTTATTTATTTGACAGAGAGAAACGCAGCGAGAGAGGGAACACAAGCAGAGGAAATGGTAGCAGGAGAAGCAGGCTTCCCGCCGAGCAGGGAGCCCAATGCAGGGCTCGATCCCAGGACCCCGGGATCATGACCTGAGCCGAAGGCAGACGCTTAACGACTGAGCCATCTAGGTGCCCCTCACGGTCCTCTTCTAAACCCACTTGTTCTTAGCAGAATCTTGTTCCTTGCAATTGTGAAACAGGTCCTTACGCTACTGCTGGCTGTCAGCCGGTGCTGTTTTAACAAGCCACTTGTTTTCCCTTTCATGTTGTCCTCTCTATAAGATGGCAATCACTTCTTCAAGGCCAACAAGAGAACATTTGCTGCTTCAAATCTCTCTACTATTAGAAGAGCCCAGACTCTTTTAATGGCTCACCTGATTAGATTAGGACTACTCAGGATAATTCCTTGTGATTAACTCAAAGTCAACTGATTTGCAACCTTAATTCCATCTGAAAATTCCCTTCACCTTTATAGTATAATATAACCTATTTGCAGAAGTGACATCCAATCTACTCACGGGTCCCATCCACACCCAAAAGGAAGCAATACTATAGAACATGTAGTCCAGGAAGTGGAAGTCTGAGGGCCATCTCAGAATCCTGCATAATACACAATAAGAAAAAAAATCACCCTAAATTTAAATATTTTTTTCTTTTTTTTGAAATGGAGATTTGTTCACTACTCATTTAATATGAGGGTACTCATCTCTAAATACATACATATGTACATTATATTATGTCTATCTTTTATGGAAGTAATTTGCAGTCTCAAAAGAATAAAAACTACAAAACAACTAAAAATTTACTATCTATTGAAAAAAGCAACATGATTGAAAACTATTGGGACCCTTCTAACCCAGAGTTGGTGAAGAATATAATTGCAGAGAGATCTCATTAGTCTACATAGAGATCTAAATCATGGCCTTCAATAACACTAAAAAAGGATAACAGGAAAATGAAGACAATTATTGCAAGTCTTTGATACAGCTTTTCCCACCTGTCTTTATGAAATTATCTTTGGGAACTTCTGCTTTGGGTTGACACTAACTGTTGACCCTCTTTGGTGCAGTACAGACTTTGTGCTTAAGGTAGACTATCTTTCTCCCTTCCCTCATAGGTATATTAATAAGAACACTTGGTTTTGCACTTTGCTCAGCACAGAAAAAGAAGACTCCTGTTGGGGACTTTTTTCCCTTCAGATTCAGGATCTTTTTATGAAATTAGTAAAGACTAACCATGTGAGAATTAGGTACCTGTTCATAATAGAACCTGATTCTACTCAGTATCAGCCCTCAAAACACTGATAGCACAAATGAATTCTCACTTACTTTATTCTTCCAGTATTGTATAAAATTAAACTGTAATAAAACTCAAATGGGAAAATTGAGGAATGATGAAACAAATGTATCTTTTCTTCATGTAATGTGCCCTGAAAATCGTAACACCTACCAAACAGTCACAACAAAACATAACAACAGTATCTCCCTCAGCAAATTAGTAAGATAATTCGAATCTAGGACTGTTCAAATACAGTATAATACAATGCCATTATCAATCTACAGTATGTTCAGTGGTGTGGAAAGAGGATGAAGCTGGAAATACAAGTAAATGCAATTAAGATATATTTGCCATACCTGATCCATGAAAATAATGTAGGATAGATAAGAAAAAGGAGAATAAAAATAGTATCTCCCACCAGTTATTATATCTCTATATTATGATAGTCATTATGGTGGATACTTTAGTTTTTTATTTAAATTCAATTCAGTTTAGTTAATATATAGTGTATTACTAGTTTCAGGGGTGGAATTTAATGATTTATCAGTTGCCTATAACACCCAATGCTCATTACATCAACTGCCCTCCTTAATGGCCATCACGCAGTTACCCCAACCCCCACCCACCTCCCCTCTAGCAATCGTCAGTTTGTTCCCTATAGTTAAGAGTCTCTTATGGTTTGCCTCCCTCTCTGTTTTTGTCTTATTTTGTTTTTCCTTCCTTTTCCCACGTTCTTTGTTTTGTTTCTTAAATTCCACATATGAGTGAAATCATATGGCATTTGTCTTTCTCTGGCTGACTTCCTTCTGCTTAGCAAAATACTCTCTAGTTTATGGTGGATACTTTAAATACATTATCACAGACCTTCACAATGACCTGGCAAGGTAGGTACTTGTCTCTATTTTTACATTTTTACAAACAGGGAGAGACAAGTTAAGAAACTTATCCAGGGACACAGAAGGAGTAAGCAGCTGTAATGTGTCCCCAAGTTAAGCTGACTTCAAGGCCTGTGCGATTTCTCATATATCACATCGCCTTGGGTTGGAAGGAGCGCTAGTGAGGAGCCTGATGTCATATGTCTCCAGAGCACTGGAGTAGCACATGCTAAAATAACTTCAAACTCTTCTGGCTGCTCAGTGACCTTGTTTTTTAGAAAACTACCACAAAACATATATTTAATATGCCCTATTGCCCTGCATATGATGAGAATATATCCTATAAACTGGTTTATTTTCATAATAGTATTTTTAATAAGACATACTTTTTAAAAATAAATGCTTTATCCATAAACATTTTTATATCAGAGATTTCATAGCTCATTAAATTCTTGGATTTGGTCATTTCTTTTTTTCTTTTCCTTTTTTTTTAAAACCACAGTTAAATGATGCTCTAAATATATAAGGCACAATACCTTAATTTCCCAGGCTTCTTCCTATGGTTTAGCTTGTACAAATCTGTACCATTTTCATTCTGAAAAGAAAAAAAAAATCATTATTTGAGGGAAAAAAGAGACATTATATCAGGAACATACATGTGAGTTTTGAGAACAATTCTATAGCTTTTGTGTTATTACAGAGTGATATAATTGCTGTTTCCTCTAGTGTTTCTCTCCTTCCCCTTTGAGAACCCGACATATAAGACTTCTGCCTGCATGTCCAGAGCCAGAAACTCATTATGATTGCAGCCCTGCAAGGCAGTGCTGGGAACCAAACTGTGAAATTGTGATTCCTCGAGTGGAGTGTGGGAAGCCTATGTACTTCTAGTTTTCTAATGGATTGAACCACACAATCACAGCAAATAGAAAACCCTGAAGGCTGATTTTGTGTGTGTGTTTATTTTAGTGGTGTTCAAGAGAAAACTAATCAGAGGAAAATTTATTAAAACAAATGTTTCCTTGGCTAAGAGATGTCAGCTTTAATATTTGCTTTTCATTGATATTTGACATGCATTTTGACTATGCTTTAAAATTTTTATTTTTCTAAAGAATTCCTTATGACAGAGAATATGAACAAAGAAAAACTGGTGGAATTTGTCAGCTGAACTTTGCAAAATTTTATAATAAATCCTTGGTTGTTCCTCCTCTTGGACAGACTTGGGAATCAAATGGCCACAATAATCAGCCCTTCCATCTACTTAATTTTCCTGCAAAAATGAAATAAGAAAACAGGATAAGTAATTTAAAACCAATATAGCATCATTCCGTCTATTGAGCCTGCATATATACAAAGGGAATTGTGGAACTCAAGAACTATTTGATGTAAGCATCAACTTGGATGAGTTAGTAGATAACACTTCAACTTGCAACTTCAGAGAAATTTATCTAAAATTACGATCACTTAAAATAAATAAATTTATATAAATTGGCTCCAACATATTGTTTTATATTTGTTCTTATAACAAAGAGTGTAAACTTGCATATAACAGTGAGTAGGGGACAGGTGGCTAGGTAGGGACAGACAGATAGGGGGTTATGTGATTAGGCTCACAGAAATCCCAAAAATGTGGAGGTGTGGGGAAACCAGGGATAAGGGAACAAACCAGACCACCCTAGGTCTGGTGGTCTAGGCACGTGGTCCTAGGCATGTGGAGTGGGTGTCTTTTTTTATGATAATCACCTGTGACCAACAAGGAATGAATAGACCCTAAAAAGGAAGTAAGCCATTGAAAGTGTGAACACTAGTCCTTGCTCAATGGTGATATAGAGAGGTTAAAAGGATTTGAGTTCCCTGGTTAGCTTTCTATAAAAGACCTAGAAGACCTCAGTGGCAACTCTTGAGAGTTTTTTCTATATCTTCACCTGATAAGCTTCTATCATTTTACTCACTCTCCTTTGTCCATGAAATTCATTCTTCAACTCTGTGAGATAAGAACCTAGCTCTCCCACTTCAACAGGACTCTAACGTGAACAACAGGTCCTTAATTTTAAGTCAGACAATGGTATTTTAATTTGGTATAGGCTATTAGATGTTAAAAAGATTACCTAACTCAAAGGAACAAACATTAAACGTTCATATACTTTAAAGTGTGAAGAGTGACCAAAAGAGAGCTGCCATGAATCTGAATCATTCTGATTCAGAATCTGAATCAGTCACTCCTTCCTAATTCTATTTCCCCCTCTCTCTGCCATGCATCTCTCCAGGTCAGATTCTCTGTAAATATCCCTCCTCTGTTTTCTTATTCTTTGATCTTTTAGGGTCTAGAACAGAGATTGAGAAGTTCCTAGTGGTTTTTTGCTAGGTCATAGATCAATATAAAGAAGGTAAATTTTGGGGCGCCTGGGTGGCTCAGTGGGTTAAAGCCTCTGCCTTCAGCTCAGGTCATGATCTCAGGGTCCTGGGATGGAGCCCCACATCAGGCTCTCTGCTCAGCAGTGAGCCTGCTTCCTCTTCTATCTCTACCTGCCTCTCTGCCTACTTGTGATCTCTCTCTCTGTCAAATAAATAAATAAAATCTTTAAAAAAAAAAAAAGGTAAATTTTGTTTGAGGAGTAAAATTGGAATAAAAACATTATTTCTTATACATCACTACTCCAAAAAGGTGACTGGTGAAAGGTACTCAGGTAACCTAAAACCTCCCCTCAGAATAAGGAATGCATATTTGAGTTTGAGCCTCCTCCCAGCACCAGTGGGCAGAAATAGTCTGAGTGTTCCATACGGGTACTGTTGCTGGGGTTGTGGGAGGTGGAGGGGCCTATTCCCCTGTACTCACTTACCAATGTTCAGGCCCCCGTGTCCAATGCCGGTATTGTGAGCGGGATTCTATTCTCCCTAATGATACTCCATTAAAAAATAAATATCTTTAAAAATGGATATTATTCAAAAGAAAGGATATGACAGGTAAAATAAGAGTTAGCATTATTCATCATTGAAAAAACATTTTAAAACATCATTAAATCAGGGAGATTATTGCAAAAACAGAAATAAAACAATAATAATTCAGGTTATACTTATATACATATATACACACCAAATATCTAATATATATTTATGTATTATAAGTGTTACATCATAAATGTAAAGAGAGAAGCTATTTTAAAATTATGTGCAATAAATGCTGATAAAGGAGCTATGTAAAAAGATTGGCAGACTACATTATATAAATTTATCTATTTATAATGATAATAAAATGATTTTATAAGAAGGGAAACAGATCCATACAAATATTTGCAGCCAATTTTATATATATTGAAAAAACAATATTTGTACTGTATAAAAAAGGGTTATAAAAATTGGTATGAAAAATAGCCCTAAAATATATAAAAGGACAGGAACAGTTTAAACTACTGTTAGTAAAATAAAGTATCTTTATAAAGATACTTTATAAAGTATCTTTATAAAGATACTTTATAAAGTATCTATACTTTACACTAAATACTAAAGTATTTATACTATATAAAATGTATATAGATTTATACATCTATAAAAATGTCTAATTCTCAGGGCGCCTGGGTCGCTCAAGTGTTTGGACGTCTGCCTTTGGCTCAGGTTATGATCCCAGGGTCCTTGGATGGAGTCCTGCATTGGACTCTGGTCAGCGGGGAGCCTGCTTCTCCTTCTCCTTCTGCCCCCCCCACCCTTGTGCTCTCTCTTATGCCCTCTTCCTCTCAAATAAATACATAGAATCTTTAAAAACAAAAATGTTCAATTCTGTTACCAAAAGAACACAATGAAATAAGAGTAATGTGCCTTCTTAAGCCAGTAAAATGAGGAAATTTGGTAATCAACTAGATTCTCTCATACATAACTTACAAAAGATAATGAAACAGCCAGGTTCCTTCTGGAAAAATGATTTTTCAAGGTATTCCAAGACATATAAAATAATTGTACCCTTTAATCCAATTATCTTTTGATGAGAAGATAAAAGAGGGAAAGTAGGAAGGAAAAAAATGAGGAAAAGTTAATATGCATGAAAATATTCATTATAATAAGTTTAAAGCCATTAAAATTATGAGGATCGTGCAAAATGAAAAATGCTTATTTATAACATTAAATGAAAATAAATAACTGCATCTGTCTACTAAATACAAAAATCAAGGCTAGATAAGAACTACATAGGGAAAAAAAGAATATTTAAAAGAATTTCATTGGTTAAATCTTTGACTGTAAGCCATTTTAATACATTGTGTTTTGATCCAATCAATACAACAGTTCTATTTATTTGGCAAGAATAATTTATTCAAGGCAAAAATTCCTGGCGAGGAGTAACAAAAACCTTAGTGGTCCCCATTTTCTTTTTTTTTTTTAAAGATTTTATTTATTAGACAGAGAGAGATCACAAGTAGGCAGAGAGGAGGGCAGAGAGAGGGGGAAGCAGGCTCCCTGCTGAGCAGAGAGCCCGATGTGGGGCTCGATCCCGGGACCCTGAGATCATGACCTGGGTTGAAGGCAAAGGCTTTAACCCACTGAGCCACCCAGGCACCCCTGGTCCCCATTTTCTATCCTCTCATTTTCCATAAGAGTTTTAGCTGGGCACAAGGCCACCTGAATAAAGGCAGCATATCCCAAGTGCCCTGGGACATACCTAAGTCCTGGCCAATGAGTCAGGCCCATGAGTCAGAACTCCTACCTTAACAGACAGCTGTCACACGGCCTTCCCCAGCTTCCATGTTCCTTCCTCTTGCTACGTAGGTTGTAGAAGCCAACTTGGACAAGGTCTACGGAGTAGAGTTGACAAAGCAGTTTGAACTGGAAAGAGTCTGAATCCTTCAAGACAACGTAGAGCATAATAAAAGGTTATTAAAACACTTCTGTCCCTGGGGAAAAAAAAAAAAAAGACAACGTAGAGCAGAGTCATACCCTCAGCCCTGGTTTTCCTTTCTCTACGTGAAGAAAAGTGAGCAATAAACCATCTTGTATAAACTACTGTTAGTTTTCACTTTTCTGTTCCTAAAAGCAAAATCTCAACTTACTAAATGCAAAGAGGTCAGCCCCAAAGTCAGCTAGTTGCAAAATTTAAGTCATAATCAGTTGAAAATAACCGAGAGCAAAGCAGGGACAACAATACAAGGGCAGTATGACACCAAGATCACCAAAGTTGATCCTAGGGCGTTCACATTAGTTGACAAGATCTAGGCCTTCTATGTCAGGCATTCTCAGCTAAGGTGATGAAAAGTGGTTGGTTCTTCAGGGACAAAAAAAATGTTAGATATACAATGGTTTGTGGCTCTCCAATATCCCACAGTACATAAAGGGATATATATATCTATGGTATTAACATTTCATGGTGATGGAACAAAGAATCTAAAAAAGGCTCAGGGGGAGGGGGACAGACGGGTGGCAGTGATCATGGATGAAAAAAGAAAGACATTGCTGAATGTAAGTGTCCTCACCTGTCTGTTCTATCAAACAAATCCTACTTACTCTTTTGGATTCCATAGCTTCCTCAGTTAACAACTTGTCATATTGTTTGATTCATGATTATTTATTTTTTTTTTATCTCCCCTCTGGATTTTAAGGAGATTTTAAGAAGGTTAGGATTTTGAGGGCACCTGGGTGGCTCAGTCGGTTAAGCATCTGCCTTCAGCTCAGGTCATGATCCCAGGGTCCTGGGATGGAGCCCCATGTCAGGCTCCCTGCTCAGCAGGGAGTCTGCTTGTCCCTCTCCCTCTGTCCTTCACCCTGCTTGTGCTCTCTCTGTCTCTCTCTCAAATAAATAAATAAAATCTTAAAAAAAAAAAGATTATGATTTTCAATTCTGCATTTATAACACATTGCTTGGCACATAACAACTGCACAAAAAATGTGAACGGCAGAATGAGCAACCCAGGCCACTTTTCCTGTAAGTCTAATGCTCTAGCAATTGTCACTTAACAATAGACACAACTTGCCCTCTGCTTGAGTGGTGACAAATTAAGACAACCACTGAGAACACACAGCATTTCTTAAACAATATGTTGAATAAGCAAGTGAAAGAATCCAGTTCAGCCACAGGAACAACCCCATTCCTACTTATTTTTACCAATTTTGGTTTTCCTGGGTTTTTTTTTAAAGGTTTAGTCTTCTTATATTCATTACTACATAGCCTTTTCTCTTTTAATCTCAAACATCAAGTTGATTTGAAATCTGCTGTTATTTTAACAATAGGGCAGAGTTTGATATTTGGAATTCATACAAACATTTCTGAAAAGGCCACGGCTAAATAGAATCTAAGCTTTTCCAGTTTACAGGAAATATCACAAACATTAATTATGAACCCAAGTCTTTTTACTAGTGGTTTATTCTACCAGTATGACTCAACCATGCAGAAAAATCCCACTTAAAAATAGTTACTGAACATGTCGTGTATGTGAAGTGTTGTGCAAGGCCTACAGGGGAGAGAAAACAAAAGAAAGCATAGCCAGTCTTCAAAATTCTTACATTCTATTTGAGAAACTGTCATGTGAGGTAATATAGTTTAAATGTTACGCCCATATACATACAGATGTTTAAGAATCTGAAAGAACATATAAAATTCATGCAAATAAAATCTCATGGAAAAGTTGGCTTTTGAGATGTGCTTTGCAATTGGAATAGAATTATAATAGAGGGAGATGGGGAGACAAGGCATTGCAGACAGTGAAAAGCACAGAACCAAAAAAAGAAAAACAACAACATAGTACTTTTCAAGAAGAGTGCAAGAACTACCTTTGATTTACATGCACGTTAAGTTTGAGAAGCAAATTTAGGCACCTGTAGCTAAGTGAAAGAAAAGAACAATTAGCAAAGTAGTTTGGAGCCATTTCCTAAAGAATTTAGTATGTTTTGACAAAAATCCACAATTAGTCAGTGGGGACCATTGGCAGCCTTTAACCATGTGAACGTTTAAGCATGTTTGTGAGTAATGTACAAAGACTTTCAGAAGTAGGGAGCCCGAGAGTTCATTCTTGCAATGGCCTGGAAAGAGTTCATAAAAGAGATGAATTAGGACTGTAGGAAAGAAATGCAAAAATGGGGATGGATGAGAAAACTTTTCAAAGGGAAATTTGCAATTCTTGACAATTTTCTCAATTCCAAGGGTAAGGGGATAGTATACGACAAGACAAAATTATTCTTAGGCCTTGAGCCTGAGGACCTGGGAGAAGGATATATCATTAACAGAAAAAGGAAAATAAGGGGGTTGGGTTGGTTTAAGATGTTGAGGAGATAATGAGTTTTCAGACTTGGACATATTAAACTCGATATATCAGCAAATGTCAAAATGAGCCAATTTATCAGGCAGTTAGAAATGCAGTCCCCAGTAGTTAGGAAAAGGCTGAAAGTGCTACAAATGATGTAAGTGAGATGATTGTTGAAGTTGTGGAAACATTTGGAACAGCAAAGAATATAGAATGGAAAGTAAAAGAATCAAGGAAAGACACTTGGAGATTGATCATTTTAAGATATAGGAGAAAGAGACAGAGCAAAAGTTAACACAGGATATGTGGTGGGGAACCAGACTGTTACCAAGACAAGGAAAATCTGCCTTTCCAAGAAAGAATCAGCACGGCAAGGCTGCCAAAGGATCAGGAAAAAGGATGCTACTTGATTACAACTGAAATTAACTTTGGTAATCAAACATGCGTTACAATTGTTATTAAAGCTCTCTTACAACATGGCATCATCTGTTTTTCCCAGTATTGCCATGAAGTATTGGTAATGCAATAAACATTAATGTATTGTGGTGCAAATATCAATGCAATAATATTAACATGTTTCAATTTATTTGGTATTGTATCTGAAACAAAAACATCAGTTATACAAACAGTAATAAGTATTTTCTGTATATAACTTTAGAAAAGATCAATATTGGTAACTCAGTCTCGTTGAAGCCATTAACAAACCAGGGAGGGTTTTATTTATTGTTGTTACATGCATAACGATGTGAAGTAACCCACATCCTGAATAGACTTACAAAAAAATAATCATCTGTGAACTTGTTTTGTGAACATTGGAGTGTCATAACTTCTCTGGTTTCACTTCTTTTTTCTGTTATATATTGGAGGGGCTGAAGGAATATCTATTGACTTGATGTATATTCAATATATTCCTGAAAGATCTTTTAACTAATTGAGGGAGTGAAAGCAGAAGATGAAAAGCAATATGCTGAACCACAGGTCTCACATAAACACAAAAAGGGTGAATTAGGTTCAAACCACTTTATTGGCTCGCATGCCTGGGCGGCTCAGTCCTTAAGTGTCTGCCTTTGGCTCAGGTCATGATCCCAGGGTCCTGGGATGGAGGCCCACATGGGGCTCCCTGCTCCCTGCTCAGTGGGAAGCCTGCTTCTCCCTCTCCCACTCTCCCTGCTTGTGTTCCCTCTCTCTGTGTCTCTCTCTGTCAAATAAATTAAAAAAAAAAAAAAAAAAAACAATTTAAAAAAACCACTTTGTTGGTGAGAGACTCCAGATATATGATAAAAGGCAGGAAATAAAACCATGGACACTCAGCCATGCTCTTTTGCCCCAGAGAATGACAGACTGAAGTAGCAACATTGTTCTCAAAATAGTGTTGTGTTAAGAAAAATGTCAGGCAAAAACTGAAATCTTCTACTGGGGAATATCCTGCAAATATTAACACAAGTTTATCAGAGCTCTGCCACTGTTAAACTATTAACACTTAATTATTTTTAAAAATAGATGCACACACTCAGGTCCTTCAAGGGGATTCTCTCATTCCAAAGAGCCTGGGCTGGTTCACTACTCAGGTACTTAGAAGTCATGTGAATCTCTGCCAGAAAAATGGATATTTGTCCAATCCTCGCACTATCACAAGTCATCGAAGACCTCAGTATCCGGGCCTGCATTTTAGAAATCTCTCGTCCTACAGCATATTATAAAACTCACTTTGAGCATATGTCAAAGATGGTTTCAAGGGAGAAGTTTACCATATATTCTCAAATATATTCAGTAATATACAGAAAAAAAAATTAAACCAAGGCTGGCTTTTTCTTTAGCTTTTTAATTCTTAATAGCAGAAGCAGATAAAAGTGACTAATTATACTAGTTCATCAGAATAAATAATAAATGAATCCATCACTGGTTAACCTCAGAGCTATTGTCAAATACAGTATTTGTTTCATTTATAGAAAAAAATTGAAATAGCTGATTGGCCTTAGTGGTTCTTCTACCATTTGGTCAGCCAGTGGTACAGTTCATATAAGAAAGCAACATAAAGGGCGCCTGGGTGGCTCAGTCGTTAAGCGTCTGCCTTCGGCTCAGGTCATGATCCCAGGATCCTGGGATCGAGCCCCGCATCCAGCCCCGCATCGGGCTCCTTGCTCAGCGGGAGGCCTGCTTCTCCTGCTACCATTCCCTCTGCTTGTGTTCCCTCTCACGCTGTGTTTCTCTCTGTCAAATAAATAAAATCTTTAAGAAAAAAAAAAGAAAGAAAGCAACATAAAATAAATGCCTTATTCTTTCCCCTTACATACCATTTCTCAAGATAAGTATTGATCCCTTACATCTCCACAAAAGTGACTAATTTTTATATCATTATAAACCTGTTAGGGAGAAGTTAGATACGAGCAGTGGAAGGAATGCCCAGATGCAGAGTTCCAAGTCCTTGAAGGGGAATGATAGAGACATGAGCTGGAAACACGGATGGTGATAAAATAAATAAAATAAATCTACATATTATAAGCTGGAGAGCTCAACATCCTGACCTTGCAGCTTCCAAGACCTTATACCTGATAGATGAAGAGTCACAGGGGCAGAGCAAGAGGTCTCCTCTTCCATCTCTGCCCCAGGGTAATCCCTAGAGTCCGCATAATACATTTGCAATGCAAATGCAATTTGCATTTTTTTACATTGCCCCGCCCATAGAGAATGGCTGCTTAGATGATGGTGGGTAGAAACCTTGTAGGGTCAAACCCTACCCCTCAACCTGTGGAAGGAGTTCCCCAAATGATTAGAAACTGACTCCAGTAGATACCATGCCCCACTATAGTCCAGATCCTCTCCACCCAGACAGACCCAATCGTATCCAATTGCCAAACGACCTACATAACCTACAGGCCGGTTCCATCTTATGGAATCCGCCCACTCTCCCACTTTGACAGTGGACTTTCACTTTAATTGACTAGTGTGTGGTTGCTACTTTCCTTCTGGCTGTGTTTATTGGAGCACAGATCTCAAGGTAAATCTTCTGTGGAATCCAGGGACTCCATTCACACAAAGTAGACTCTCTTACACTCCTAACAAACCTATGTATTTAAACATATTAATTTCAATACATTGTATATCTTATGCTTATTGGAGTTCAAATGGAGTTGGCCCTTTAGAAACATGTGGGCTGGGGAGCTGACCCCTTGCACAGTCAAAAATCTGCATATAAATTTGACTCCTCCAAAACTTAACTACTAATAGCTTATTGTTGACAAGAAGCCTCACCAATAACATAGTTGATTAATACATATTTTGTATGTTATATGTTATATACTATAGTCTTACAATGAAGTAAGCTCTAGCTTTTCTCTAGAAAACTATCTTATTAAGAAAATCATAAGGAAGAGAAAAATGCAGTTATAGTATTGTACTGTAAAAAAATCCAGGTATGAGTGGACCACTTAAACCTGTGTTGTTCAAGGGTCAACTGTATTAGCCAGTGGGAAACTCTTTAAGTCAATGCTTGATTCCTTTTGAAAAAAGCATAAAAAGTCTCTGATAGCTCCCTTGCCACCTAGTACAACAGATTTAACAGACTCATCTTTTACATTTCTCCATTTCTCTTGAAATTTATAAGGTATTTCAACACAGTTTGATCACCAGAAACATGCACTGATGCTGGCAATGTTGTCGTTGTTCCCAGGCCTTTTCAGTGGAGAGTATATATATGTGTGTGTGTGCTGTTTTATATAAAATACACACACACACACACACATACACGCTTATGCCTTTAAACTTATTTGAAATAGTGTGTTATAACTTTGATCTGTTTTACAGGCATATCATTCTGGCATGCTTTTATTCTCATTCTCTTTGTATTTTGATATTTTTTAATGGGATTAAGCCACAACACTTTTTTTGCTGTTCATTTTTATGTGAAATTATTTTCCTGAACTTTCAGGAGGGACCTTGGTTCAAATGGTATTTTCTAATTTCAAAGAGCTCCTTCTTCCAGCATTTGCAGGTAGTGTTAAAAAAATATATGGTGGCTCACTTCCTGAGATTTTCTAGTTCTATTTCCCTTTCCCACTTTTCTGCAGACATCCTTTCTCTTTGTTGTTATTGTCCTTATCCTGACCAATACTGATTTTCCTTTTGGCAGTTTCTCCTTAATAAGGGACCCCTCTCCTGGAAGGAAATTCTGGTTAATCAGTTTCAAGAGTTATGAGGGCTTGCCAGCTCGAGCTCCTTAAACTTTCCTGTGAGTACTTGTTGGTTCTATTGTGGGTGCCTATGCTCAGGTCCTTCAGTCATTCCATTACTACCATATCGCTTCTTCCAAGGATGATATTGTTGTCATACATGTTTTGTGGCTGTTGATTTGCTTCCACTGCTTAAATTTTGAGGTTCAAAGGAATAGCTTATGACCCAGTTTTGTTATAAACATTGACAATGAGTTTTTTGAGTTTCCTTTCCAGTTGTCACCACGTTCCCAGAATTTCCCAGGACGCGCTACTTTTAGAAACAGATATGGGTATAGCTCAAGCTACAGATGTAGATATAGATGCAGAGTTGCAGGTATAGGTACAAGTACAGACATAGATACAGACATTATACATAAATACATACAGATAAAAATGACTAACAGAATAAGCATGGAATATATATTATTGAGTTGGTGGGATTATGGATTTTTTTTTTTTTTTAGTCACAGAATAAAAACAAAAACCAAAGCGAGTACTTGCAAGTCTAGGAGAATTACTATCATCTGCCCAGCATCCCATTGGTATTTAAGCCCCAGTCACATCAAGTTCAACTCCTTCAGTTCAACTAGTTGTACTTTCATCTTCTTTATGATGGAGAAAATGGTCCACTATTCATTCTTCTCAACCCTTTGGTTTTGGGCAAGAGTTACATGTTTAAGTGTCCCAGTTTCCTTGATATACATTAAAATGCAAGTTCTGCTATTTCATCACAAACCTCTTTGAATAGTGCCTATCATTTGCTTTTCAAATATTCTTCAGCTTTCATGCTAATATCTAACATAAAATTATAGAAGCCTACTTTGGAGCTATAAAGCCAAAAATTTGACTCAGAATTCTTTTTCATTCCATTTTTCCCTAGAGTAATGGCCCTCATACTCATTTAATCATGAAGTTTACAGAGTTAAAAGACAGTGGGCAGTATTTCAAAATGTTATTGATTTTCACTTCTCTATACAAAGAATTGTCTCTGGATAGTGACAATACCCTTGTTTACAGTGGTTGTAATGTTGACTCTATCTTGGGGGCATTAGCTCACCATTTGGTTAATATCAGACTTTTTTATAATAATTTTGAGTCCTTATTATAGTATATTTAAACCTATCATTAATTAAATTTGGCTATTGCTACTCCAAAAGAGCAGATAAGGAAGCAACAATGACCACTAAAATAACACGTGCATTTAAAATCATTAAAAAAAATAAAGTAAAATAAAATCATTAAAAGATAAACTGAGGTATAGTAAAATTTAACAGTGTATTTGAGCAAAAAGTCATTGGAATTAGGCAGTGTTAAACCAGCAATGGTTAGGACTGCTCCTCCGACAGGAGCAAAAGAGAGACTTTTATAGAGAAGCAACAGAAGCAAAGAAAGAAAAATAGTTGATTGACTACATCTTAAGCAGTTGCCTTATTTGGTTTGCCTTAGTTGACTATTTGTGATTGGTTATCCTTAAGTTTTGATTTCTAACCCTTGAGGTATTACAGGCTTAGAGTCTAGTTTGCTTATGTAAGCAACTGAGGCATTAAAGCTACCTCAGCCTAATGGCCTCCTTGTCTAATTAATTTAACCAGGTTTTCTCCCTTCTCCTGATCGTTCAGAGAGATTTCTGAAACACAGTTTTCCCTGAAAAATGTCCCATTTTCCTCTCTGGGTTCACTGCTTCCTCTGTTTTCTCTACAGTTTTTACCACCATGTAAGGTAACTGATACGCGAACATTTGGTTAAGTATTTGTAGGGAGCTGTTCTGGAATTCTCAGCTGGAGAGATGTCAAATGCAATGGTGCTTTCCTCTCAGCAATACTCCCCAAGAAGTCTCAAAGCTACCTTATCTCAAGTCTATCAGGAATTCAAACAGTTGAGGAAAAACTCATCATGATCTTTTCCTGAAATTATACTCCAATATGTCTGTTCACTTCTCAGGGGGCTACGCTTTAGCAGATTTGGCTTTTGATTAATTTAGTTGTTAATGACTGACAACGAAAGTCGTTGTACATCAAAAGATACTCCATTTATTCTTTTACCCATTTTTAATGGAAAAAAAAATCTAAGATTATAAAATTGCTTTTTAAATGATTCCAATTGTTTATAAATAGAATTCACTCCTATAAATAACTTTGAAGGTTTATAGATAAGGTCAATCCCAATAGACTGCCAAATGGAATCTTAAAAATATTGCAAATTTAATGTGTCTATAATGTGGGGTTTTTTTTAAAGATTTTTATTTGTTTATTTGACAAAGAGAGAGATCACTAGTAGGCAGAGAGGCAGGCAGAGAGAGGAGGAAGCGGGCTTCCTGCCAAGCAGAGAGCCTGAGGTGGGGCTCGATCCCAGGACCCTGAGATCATAACCTGAACTGATTTAACCCATTGAGCCACCCAGGCACCCCTATAATGTGGTTTTAATTTACCCATTCATTTCTGACAATAAAATTTGAAACAAGATCTACTCATATAATGGAAAAACATTAAAATAATTATGTTTATATTTGTGTAGTCATTCACAATTCTTTCACATAGAGATTTCATTTGATTTTTAATTCTATAGTCTCTTTAATAGGTAGTTATTCAGTGTCTATCATGTGTCAGGCACTAACTTAAGAATAATGGAGTACATTGAAGTATAACAGCCCTGAAAAACCAATGGTGAAGAAGGCCACTCTCTAAAATACAAGGAAACAATCTCAGAAAGATTAAACAGTTGGCCAAGCTCACTGATAGATAAATTGATAATAGAATTGAAACTAGTTTTCACTTTGTGAGACTATGATTTCATATCAACTAGTAACACTCCTACTGGATCATTTACTCTAATAAGATGACTGTATATATATATGTTTTTGTCATCCATAATAAAATAAAAAATAACACTTCTGGCTGTGGAAAAAATTGCTTTCACTTGAAACCAAATTTCCATGCAGATATGTGTCTCTGGCATAAAAATGTTTTAAGCAAAATCAAATAAACACAAATCCCCAATTTCAAATTGTCAAGCTTCAGTCTATGCTGTGTTTGGGTACTTTGGGGTAAAAGAAGTTGAAAGAAGAGAGACCTTTATCCCTGAACTGAATTTATTAATCCCAAACTGTTCTGGTGCTCATTACCTATTCAGTGACTCACTAGCCTATCAGTCTACTGTAGAAATAAAAGCTGCATTTACTTTTCTTTCTTTAATCTCTTCGTTCTTAATTGCCATATTGATAAAAAAAGAAACAGTTGTTTACCTTCCAAATTCTCTGGAGCACCAGCCAAATTAATCCTTTTAAGCAGTGTTTCTTCAGCTCTGGAAACAAGTAGCATGCAAAGTAGCAGGAGGCTCCCTTAAGCGGCAACAAACATAAGATGCCTAGACACTAACCTTGACTGGGAGAGCCCTGCAGGTGCTCGCTTCTTACTGTGGAAACAGCACTGAGGTTCTGGGGAGAGGGTAGAGATAACTAGGGCTGGATTAAGGAGAAGGCCAGTTGAGCAGTTCCCTGGGGTGTCAATCTTCAAGGGAAAGCTTGATAAACACAACTGACTTCCTCATTTTGGGCATTTCCTCTTCTTTCTTGATAACAGAATCCAAACTTTCTTCCTAACAGTTGTTTGTCTAATCTGAGTGATGAATCATGATGTCTGAACTAATCCTAGCATCTCATTCCCTTCGGAAGATACTTTCATACCTACCCTCCTTTGCAGCTACAGGTGACAATTTGACTCAATTCTGTAAAATAGTATGAGTGAAATAAAATGTTGGAATAGTGTGAGCTGGTACCACTCCTTCTTCCTTCTTGTTTTGGTCACTGTTGTGATGCTGTGCCCAAAGACAAAAGGTGGGGAGAAAGACATTCCAGAAGAAGTGAGACCTAAATGTTAAGTAGAAACTGATGTGGGAAACAAAGGCAAAAGAAAATTTCCTTACTATTCACAGTCCATTCAAAAGTCCTTAAAACAGGCAGAGTGACATTATTCTAGGAACTCAGTTGCCTCAATGTTAATACTTTGCTAAGGGCGAAAGGCAATCTTATCCAAACCTCAGGATCCTGTAAGCCTACTTAAACATATAAAAATTGCTTTGGAAACTTCCTCTATCTCTACTGGCCAAGATACATGTTGGCAATCACCACCCAACTGTATGACCCACCAATATACATCTGAAGGGTCTCATGACCAAGGCTTTATTAGATGGTAATAAATGACGTTTACCCAACAGTTGCTAGCCCCCTCCAGGTCCTAGAAACATTGCTTCCAAAATTCCTTGGAGATTTACACTATCCCTAGCCTCCTCCCAATTTGAAAGTATATAATTGGCCTCATGACCCTATGGGTTCTGTCCCCGTGCTTTAATAAAACCACCTTTTTGCACCAAAGATGTCTCAAGAATTCTTTCTTGGCCATTGGCTTCAAACTCTAACATCTTTCCTACATCAGAAACTATCAGAGTAAACAGGGTGGGGAATAGGTAGGTCTCCAAGAAGAAAGAAGACTCTATAAATCCCCAGAGACAAGAACCAGCATGGAATCTTAAAGAAAGTGTAAGAAATTTAGTATGACCAAATTATTAAATATGAAGATGGGAGTGCTAAGAAATAAACTGGAGAGACAAACAATGATCAGATCATGAAGGATGTTATAAACCAGTCTAAAGAGGTGATATTTTACACTAAAAACAAAGGGAGGTTTTTGAAAGCTTTTAATCAGAAAAGTGAAAGGATTAGAGTAAAATCATAGAAGGGAAATGCATGGGACTTTGTTAGGGACTAAGTAAACATAAAAGATTAATGTTTTGCTTTTCTTTTAAAGATTTTATTTATTTATTTATTTATTTATTTATTTATTTATTTGCAGAGAGAGAGAGAGAGAACACAAGCAAAGGGAGAAGCAGAGGGAGAGGGAGAAGCAGGCTGCTCGCTGAGCAGAGAGCCTAGTGGAGGGCTGGATCCCAGGACCCTGGGATCATGACCTGAGCTGAAGGCAGACCCTTAAGTGACTGAGCCACCCAGGCACCCCCAAATTACTGTTGTAATAGTTTTGATGAGAGATAACAAGGACTAATGAAGGTAGTGAAAGTGGTACTGGAGATAGCTGGGTAAAATGTACAAAGATTCAGAAGGCAGAATAAATAGGAGACTACTAGTGAATGACTCTTGGAGAAAGGACAGAAATTAGAATTACCTCCCAGTTTCTGGCTCTGGCAGCTATCCAGATATAAGTGATGTTAATCATTACAAAATGAAAAATAGGATGATGACCAAGTTCAAGGGGAATTTGACACTTTTTGTGAGCCCTCCAATGAGAGACAGAAGTCTGAGCCTCAGGAGTGAGAGCGGAATGCACACAGCATTCTGAGGCCAAAAGAAATTATGTGCATTTTTAGACAGTAGGGTGAATTCTGGTGTGACTGAGGCAAGTTGTGGGACAACTCTGAAATAGCCCATCATTTAAGGCAGCAGATCTCAAACTTTACTGTGCTTAAGGCACACTCAGAAACTGTAAGGCAGATTCTCAGGCTCCACCACTGGGAGATTTCTCTTTAGAAGGCCACAACTGGGGTCAAAAAAGCTGTATTTGTAGTGGGAATCCTATTATTGATTATTATACCTGAAGATGAACAAAAATATTCATTGAAGGGGAAAATGAAGACATGGAAGAACTTAGCAATAGGAAGAAAATCAAGAATACTATGCTGTAAGGAAGAAGTGAGGACATTACTGAAAATACAATTATATAAAATTATAATTATAAAATACATTTTATAAGGGAAATTTACACTTATAAATAAAGTCCCCTGTGTCAGGATATACCAAAAAGAAAATGATGACTCATTAGAAACTCCTATTGATGGAGAAGGAATCAACTTAAATCTGAATAACAAAACTTACCATAAATGTTTACCATACTTTTCCTGGTTACCTCCCTACAACTGGCCTTCCTCACACCCTTCTCTTTGTCTTTAGCTGAAGATGGTATTTAAGCCTAAATTTGAAACCATATCTAAACGTTAGTCATTTTTCCCTGGGTATCTCACATGTACACATGAGGCAGATGTACTAATAGTGAAGGATACACCAAAGAAAAGCAGGAGGGAAAAGGGGCCACACCTTAAGAGGAAACTACCCTTAAAAGGATTTTACACCACTTGAACAACTACCTGATAGGTAGAAAGGCATGGACAAAAACCTAATTAGGTGACAGGCCCATGGAGGATTAATTAGATAAAAACAACTCATGCCAAAGACCCCATAAAAAACCCTAGAATTAGAAACTCCGGTGGCAACCTTCTTGGGTCCCCTCCCTCTTTGGGACCTCTGTACTATTGCATGACCAAGAACCGGGGCACCAAAGGAAAAGAAATCCTCCAAAACTAATTCACTTTTTTTGTTGTTTTTTTGTTTTTTTTGTTTCCTCTTGTCAATCTGTCTTTTGTTATAGGGGTCCCAACTGAGAACTTAGAAGAGTAGAGGGAAAATTATTTTTTTTCTTCCCCATAAAATGTAGGATTAATATTTCAGATAAATAAAAGAAAATTAGCTATTCCATTACCAAGAAAAGAATGTATAGTTTACATAAGGACATGAAAATTGGTTATTTGATGAGTTTTAATAGATAGTGTATATTAAATTTGGCTTCTGATTATAAAACAAAGATATTATTCTTGTTATTAAGGGGAAAAAAATCCAAGGCTGTATAAGAATCACAAAATCAAACTCTAGTCTCAATAGACTCCATATTCATGCATTAAAATCAGGTTGCATATTAAATGGGGGAAAAAGAAATAGGAGAAAGATTATGAAATTTCTGCTCAGAAATAAATTAAGAAAATGTATATAGTATCATTGAACACATTTTTAAGAAACCACTTTCTGGTATTTTTCTAATGGGTCATAAAGCAAAAATTCAGGCTTCTGGGTGGCTCAGTTGGTTAAGCATCTGCCTTCAGCTTGGGTCATGATCCTAGGGTCCGGGGATCCGGCCCTGCATTGGGTTCCCTGATTTGTGGGCAGCCTGCTTCTCCCTCTCCTCTGCCTGCTGTTCCCCCTGCTTATGCACACATGCGCTCTCTCTCTCTCTCTCTCTGTCAAATAAATAAATAAAACCTTAAAAAAAATAAAGCAAAAAAATCCAGTCAGTGATGCATGAAAAAAGTGACAGAATGGAGTTGTAAAGTGTAGACCATTTCTTTTGAAAATTAATTAATTGCAATCAAGTATACATAGCTGCTAAATTCATGATTGAAAACTGAAGGTAAAAGTAAAATTATAAGATCTTCCTTTATCAAGTTAACCAAATAATCATAGCCTCTAAAATAGTCTCAACTTAGTAAAGGGGGGGAGGGTAAGGAAAAAAGAAGGAAGGAAGGAAGGAAGGAAGGAAGGAAGGAAGGAAGGAAGGAAGGAAGGAAGGAAGGAAGGAAGGAAGGAGGAAATAAGGAAGGGAGGAATAAAGGAAGGGAGGAATAGAGGAAGGGGGGAAGGGAAGAAAAGATATTATTCGGATAGACTATCATGTAGTCTGAAAGCTCTGCAATCGCTTTGTTCCACCACAAAAATCCAACTTCTAAGTTCATAAACACAATTGTCTTTGAAAAACATCTTGTCAATTATCTTTCTATTTCACAGTATAGCTGAGCCAATTTTGTAACCAAAACTGTTCTTCCTCATTATTTTACCATGCTATATAAATTCCAGTAAGAAACAGATCTGAATGTCATTCAATCTGAAGATCAAGTTGAGTACATTGTTCTTACATTCTACTTGTGATTAGTATTGTGATCATTCCTGAGCCTGTCTTATAACAAACACTTTACCCCTTGGCAACTTTTCTTTAAATGCCACCGGAAACTTCCATAGTTTGGCTGGGCAAAAGTGGCAAGTTACCATGACTTGATATGCCTTGTATCATGACTCCAACATAACAGGGTCGTTCAGATCAGAATGACATTACAACAGCAATTGTTCTGGTCTCTCCCTTCTCACAGTCATTATCTTTGGTCATTTTATTTGAATGCATCATTTAGTTTGACAGTAAATTGTATGAAAGAATAAAAGGGACCTTGGGGGAGGGGTGGAAAAAACATCCCTAAGTAAAACTGATTTAACATCGTATAACTTCAAGGTTAACTCTGCACACTGAGTTGCTGTCTCCTCTACCAAGAAGAATGCTGGCATAGCTAAACTCGGCTACTTAACCTTGAGGTTTAGAGAAAAAAAGAGCAGGCTGTTGAAGCCTTTAAGGACCTATGTATAGAAAACTCAACAATTATTAAGAAAAAAAGAGAGAGAGAAAAAAAACTAAGTCAATTTAGAAAATGTATTTCAAATGTACAAAGTAGGGTTAAGTAGTGGTTAGGAGTTTTAACTTATTCCCAATTTAAAAGTATAGGTTTTGAAATTACACAGACTTGCGAATTGTTTTTAGGGAAAAAGTAAAAAAAAAAGGTTCTACGTAAACTGAAAATACATAATAAATAGGGAATTTTTATTAATGGTATCGCTGTATTGTAACTAAGAGAAATGATAACCCCTAAACAATAGTAATGTTTATTTAGGTTCAAGATTAAGTTTAACAACAGTGATTACTTCCATATTCCTTTCCACTTGGCTTATAGACCTGTGTGTGTCTTCAATCAACATCAATTCTTATCCATTTCCATTTCTGCTCCTTTAAAATCAGAGTAATATGAATTTTTAAAAACAAACAAGATGCTTCCATTGTCTTGTGAAGAGTAGGAGAGGAGAGCCAGGAATAACACATGACATCAATAATACAAGCTGAATGAAGTTGGTACCTCAGTAAGCATGAAAATAGGGCTGCCAACAGATCTGGGAATGAGAAGAAAGATAACAGAAAATAAAACAAAACAATTTCACAGTTTTGTCCAAAGGTTTCATAAGCTTGGGTTCTAATAAAATATTTATATGATGGATACTTGTTGTAGGGTACCATTGCCTTAGGTATAAGTAAATCTGCACTGAGTCTACTGAGGGCCTAGATACCACCTTCTGTCTGAGATATATCATGACTAAAGATGTGGAAGAATTGGCATCACCCAGAATTTCTTGCTAATCCTAATTTTTGTCTCAATTAAATGTATTCGGTAATTCAGTGGTCTTTTAGGGGTTAATTCAATCCCTTTCAGGTTATAACTCAGTTCTTCAAATTCTTTCTCCTTAGGCTACCTTCCAAGATGGTATATTGCTAGAGTGGGCAAACTTGATCTGTAAATGGCCAGACAGTATATTTGAGGCTTTAATGGCTGTATAGTCACTATTGCAGCTATTCAACTCCATCAGGAGGAAAGTAACCATAGTCAAGATGTAAATGAATGAGTATGGCTGTGTTCCAATAAAGCTCTACTTATGAATGCTTTATATTCATTTTATCTTCCTATGTCATTCAAGGGCTACTATAAACTATTTTGGGCTTTTTCAACCATTTAAAAATGTAAAAACCATTCTTAGCCTATAGGATGTACAAAAACAGGCAGCAAGCTATAATGGTCCATGGGCTACAAAGTGCTGACCCCAGCCAGATGTGTTGTATACTAGTGGGGACACTTTAAGTGATCTTTGACACTGGGACAGGGAGGTTCCTAGCCTCAAACTGATCTCTGAGTGTTAGCTGGTGATCACAAAGAGTTTGCCTATTTGTTAGATGGTGGTACTCTTGGGATCTTAAATTTCTTAGCTTGGTCAGACCTCTTAACCCTCCAAGCTGACACTGCTTCCCCTCTCTTCCTGATTCTGAAAACCCCTCAGAGCTGGTGCCACAACTATCTTATCCTTGGCCCCAGATTGCTTTCACCATACTAGGTTGTTTTGTAGTCTTTAAACCAGTTTCCATACATTCTGAAACTAAAAGAAGCATGGACAAGTCAATGATACCCTCTTACTATAAAACTGAACAACCCACTCTTTTGACTGTGCTGCGCTGCTGTATATTGGCCAGCGCAGTCCTGGAACATTATTCCTAAAGAATTACTAAATGCTGAGCAGGTCTACACCCTGTCTGCCCTTAGTTTTCCTGTTTACACATGCAGGAAGCCTCCTCTCCATTCTGTGTGGGGCTTCGAAGCATTGGAAGGTAAATTAAAATTCCATCACTTTTGGGTGCAACATCATACTCTCCTTCTTTCAGAGAGAGTATTATCCTTCTCTGCTTCCCTGATAGTGGGCAGCCTGCAGAGAAAAATCAGTTTGTTAACAAGGGAATTAATTCAGGAAGTATTAAATATATTTCACCTTTAATATGTAGGTTTCATGGATAGAAATGAAGAGGTTAAAAATTCTAGCAAAAGAGAACAAGATAAGTCAAAAAAAAAAAAAAAAAAAAAAAGCAAGCAGAAGATTGTCCACAAAGACACAGCCTTCATTCAAAAGCAAAATGCTTATTTATGATTTGGTCCAAAAACCATTCTAGGATAAAGAACCAATATAGAATGAGGCAAAATAACCTTCATGTTAATTACTAACAGAGATTTTTCCAGATAGCATTGTGCTCAGAGAGTATATTTACTAGAAGAAAAGTAAATGCTTTATCATATGCAAACTTGTGTGTTGAAGCATTTTTAAAACTGGGTTTTGTGATGAATGGAATAAAACCCATGTTGAAAAATTTTGTTAGTGAAATCATTTGTTTTGTCTTTAATGTGGCCATGAATTAACATAACTAAAAAACATTCAGGTGATGGTTTAGTAAATACTCATTATTTACTAAATAATTATTCAACAAATATTTATTGAGTACTTGCTATATGCCAAGCACTACTGTAGGGCCAGTTATCATGTAGTGAACAAAATACCATCAAGCAGGAGACAGAAAATAAACAAGATAAATAAGTAAAATATATGTGAATAAATGATGTGTTCTAAGAAGGAATTATAAAACAGAGAAAGCCCTATGAAATGTCAAGTTACACATTAAAATTTTAGATCAAGTGGCCAGTAAAGTCCTATTAAAAGATGGTTTTTGAACAAATATATGAAGAATATGAAGGAAGTGAGGTAGCTAACCATGTCAATGTAATAGGGAAGAATAGTCCAAACTGTGAGTATACTAAGTGCAGAGGACTTCTTGAAAGTATGTCTGATATGTGTGAGAAAGGATAAGAAGGCCAGAGTTGCTGAAATCCTAAGAGGAAAAACTGAATTAGAAAGCCACGGTGCAAAGGGGTGACCTAATCTGAAGATAATTTAATAGGATCACTCTGACCACTGTGTTGATAAATAGTCTATAGGAGTACAAGATTGCACAAGAGAGGCCAGCTAGGAAGCTGTTACAATAATCCAGGCAAGGAAAGATGGTGGCTTGGACTTACAGGATAACAGTAGATATGATGAGAACAGTCAGATTCTGGGTATATTTAAAGGTAAAACCAAACAGTTTTCCCTGTGGACTTGTAAAAGAGATTCAAGAGAAAAGAAATAGTCAGGCATGTCACCAAGTATTTTGGTTTGAGAAGCTGGGAATAGAAAATTGTCACTTACTGAGACAGCAGCAAAATGCTAGAGGAGTTGGCTTGGGAGAATATATCAGGAACTCAGTTTAAGGCGGGTTAAGTTTTAGGAGCCTATTATACATATAGATGCAAAAGTTAAGGGGGCATTTGGAGCTAAGGAAAGAAACATGAGCCAGATATAGACATGTACGAGTCATCAGTACACAGGTGGAACTTACAGCCTGGAGACTGCATAGGATTAAAAGAGGAGAAACCAACAAAAGAATTTGAGTAGCAATGGACAAAAAGGTAGAAAGCAGGCTGGATGAGTCAAGTATATTGGAAAGTATGTGATCAGTACCTCAAAAGTAGAGATATATCAGATATCGAGACTGGAGATCTATGTGCCCAAGTTGTTAGGACATTCTGGTTTGCTTCTCTTTCATGCTGTCTTTGAATTAGTGATGTTGAATTGTAGCTGTTTATATCTGATGACCCACTGAATGAGTAAACATATCTGAACACCAGCCTTGAAAATAGTGGATGAGAGAGTTGGTTAACCAAGAAAATTTGCTACTAGGATGTTTTGGGTTAAGCCATTCAACACTACTGAACAAATACTAGGTCACTACTATTTTCAAGATGTCTGGAAGTCAGAAAGATGAAAGAGATGTACCAGTATCACTTGGGAACCCACGTTCTAATAGAATTTATTAAAGCTGACACACAAATAACATAAATATTAAACGTAATTGGTATGAATTTTAATCCACAAAACTCAGGTGGACAAGAACTGTAAATTTGCTTATTTTTCAATACTTTAACTTAATTTTGTATTTTAGGTTTCCATTTGATCAGGTGATGAAAATAAAATCTTAATGAAGTCAAGCCATTTCCTTTATTCCAGGGGTTTTGGCATAAATCTAGTGTTCTTATGTAAATGTCTCAGTATCAAGGAATGAGGGGATGGTATTGGTCCTTACTCAGGAGCTCTTCCTATCTGTACCCTCTGAGATGAGCACATTCCATTCCAATCCTCAGACACTGATGAAGGCGGGTTGCCTCTGCATTTTCTCATGCTCCCTCCTTTAGCAATTCTCCAAATTCTGGCTCTCTTTCTATTTCATATGCAGTTTCCAAAAAGCACAGGAAGACACCAAATGCTTTCCCTCAAAGCGGAAATGTGGGAAATTCTGTGAGGCTGCTCTAGGTTCTCTCAGCTTAGACATGCTACCCTAGGCTGACTTTTGTTTCCATGTGCTTCTGGGAACAAGGTGGAGCTCTGGATCATGGGACTTGTTTGGTTACTCACTGAGAAAGAAGAAATAGATCTTGCTCTGAGATCTTGGATCTGTCTATGCCTCCCTATTTCTCAAGCAAGAGTAGAGAGAGACAAAACACAGGGGCCCATCATACATAAATTTTCTTGCTTAACCTATGATTAAAAAGAAGGGTGTTATGAAGATTTTAAATACTCTTCTTTAGTATTTTCCCTGCAGGACTGAGGCCTAATCTCCCCAAGTTATTGGATATTATAAGGAGTTCCCATAATTCACTAGCAGAAATTATACTATAGATGAGAAGAATTTAGTTAAAACGACCTCTAAAGTTGGTACTGTTTCCCATTTCTTAGCTATTTTCCCTTTTACTAAAATAAAAGAGCACAGTAGCTGAAAATTAAACTGGATTAAAGTAACAAATATAGTATACTTTGAAAATTCGTTTTATTTATAGGAAAATGTTTTCTGAGAGGACATATTGATCTTTATTCTATTTTACATGTCTAAAATTATCCAATTCTAGGATTAAGGAATTTAAAAATTCTTTGAGTCTAATTAATCAGAACATTTTCTTTCACTTAGTTCTGGAAACCCATGAAAAGTTATTAGCTGTCAGCAACTTCAATGCCAGTTTATTAGAGGCTCTTAGCTGGTGCCTGCTGATAGTTATTGTGAAGGCTGAAAGGTTAACAAGAATGAGCTGCTACCAACCTCCTTGCCAGGTGTTTTTCCCTGCAGTTAATGGACCTGAGCCAATTGAAATTATCATTCTAGAACTAGTCACAGACATTCTTAATCTTTGCATAGAAACATTGATAGAAGAGGGGAAAAGGCTGGAATTTGTATTTTGCTTTTCACCGTCATCACATTTGGAACAATTAAAATATAGTTAATCTTCTATTTGTAAATGAAGGCCTGACAAATACAAAAAGAAACCTTTTAAAATAATATGCATGTATAACATGTTCCATTAAAATAATAATAGTCCCTTCGATGAAACAATGTCTTGTAAAACCTATCACACTTTTTTTGAGTCATGGTAGTTAAGGGCAACATAGGTATTAACATGTCTAAGTTTTTTTTAATTGCTGGGTTTATAAATCTGAACAGTTGTAATGAAATAACAAGAATCAACCAGATGGAACTGAAGCCAGTCACTGTGGGAATTTGAAACATACATGCTGTTTGGGAGGACTGAATATGTACTTATCCAATCCAAAACGGAGCAGATGGCAAAGCAAACAGGTAAGCACTTGCTTTATCTTTCAGATATTGTGGTTCACTGAATATACCTATTTATTTTGGGGACTTAAGAACATCTGTAAAATATCAGAGGAAAGACAAACAGAGGTGACTGAGAAAGACTTGAATGAGTGCAGGATTTTAGAGTTTCACGCTGTCAGATGAAAAAAGAAAGAACCTCATCCTCTGCCAATCTTTAGAAATCATGGAGAATTTTAGGTAGCAGCATTTGAAGGAAGGAAGGATTTGAAGGAAGAAGCATTTCTTCAGCTAAATTAAATAATTAATTTAGCTGAAGAAAACACAAGAGAAGAAAATGCTATTATTGTATGAAATCCAAAATTAAACAAGTGGGAACAAGAGTAAGAAGAATGGAACTGAACTGTATATAATAGAAGTGAAAATTGCTCATGCCCACCCTCACATCATTGTGTTCATCTGGTGCCAAGATCTTGGTTTCTAAATACCATTCTCCACATAAAAGAACAAGAGTTCCTTGGAGAAATGGCTGAGGCAAGGAAAATCACTGGTGAAGCTAAATGTTCTTAGAGTGTCAGAAAGCAAGAAAGTACTCAATGATTAATGGGGGCATAACAAAAAACCATAGTGAATAGCTTCAAAGATTCAACTGGCCAAATTTGGGACAAATGGAACTTTTTTTTTTTAAGGAAATAAATTATAACATTGCATTAAAAAAAAAGAGTCAAGTGATGCCTGGGTGGCTCAGTTCATTAAGCATCCAACTCTTGATCTCAGCTCAGGTATTGATCCTGGGGTCATGAGTTCAAACCCTACACTGGGCTCCATGGAGGGCATGGAGCCTACTTAAAATTTAAAAGTAAAAAAAAAAGTATGGGGGAGGGAGAGAAAAAAAAAACCTCTGTAACAAAAGAAGGCTAGCTATTTTCTGTAGATGAAATGATAAAACAAGAAAATCATCAATTTGCAAAAACCATATAAGAATTGATTTATGTAAGAATCACAAAATGATGCCAAAAACCATAGGATGAAAGGATCCCCACATTTTCAAAGTTTCACTTAACATGTATTGACTACAACGGGGGAAAAAGGTATTTTTACAATAGTGAAAGTATATTAATCAAGGGATTAAAGTAAGCTTCACTAGTAATGGGTCAAATTAGTATTATGTATTTCCTGATACGATGCAATGAAAAGTGTGCAATACCATCTATGGCTATGTGCAAAGACAACTGACCTGAAGCTAGTCGTGAGAAAACAAGTTCTGACTGTAGAATATTTCACAAAACAATTGCCCTGGATTTGAAAAACTTGTCAAGATTTTAAAAGAAAAAAACATAGCAAAATAAAAACAGGCAAAAGAAAAGAAGAGGCAAAGGAATAGCTATAGATTAAGGGAGACTAAGGAGACAAGAAAACTAAATGCTAACTGAGATCCTTCATTAGATGCAAACAAACAAACAATGAAAGTCACATTTACACAATGAAAATGAACAGATATGGCTGGGAAAAATGGAGAAATTTGAATGAAATTGTAGGCAATTTAGATATTATAGTTACAATACAAATTAGATATTATAATCGTGTTAATATGCAATTTTCTAGATGTGAAAGTGATACTGTGTTCATATAAAAAGAAGTCTGTGTTCTTATGAAATACATGTTGAAGTATTTAGAGCAAAATATCATTATGTTTGCAACTTAACTTCAACAATCTCAGGAAAAAGGTATAAATTTAAAATGCATATATTGATAGAAATTTAAGAGCAAATGTGTCAAAATGATAAAAATTAGAACTTCTAAGGGAAAGATTTATGTGAACGCATTATGTTATTCTTTTAACTTTTTGTAGGATTTAATTTTTTTTTAATTTACAAAAATAATGCTCATCTCTAAGTGGCTTAATTCAGTTTCAAGGAAATTCTTCACTGACATCCCAAATAGATATAAAGTCTCTTGGCTGCTATTATCAGTAGATCTTCTGCAACTTCCCACTGGTACATAATGCTACTTGGTCATCACAGGCCACCACCGATGGACAGAATAAAAACACAGTGTAAATATTATCAGATCAGAGAGTTTCATTCATATTCAAATTACCTCTGGCTTTCTTTGAGAGCATGGCAATAAGTGACCAAAAATCCTTGTTAGATACAAAAAACTGTATAAAACTTCTTGGAATTAAAAAAAAAATAACTTCTTGGAATTGATGGTGGTCAATTTGTTAAAACTGGTGGTAGGCTTCCTTAAAGCACACAGTAATTTCTGAATTAAAAAAAATAATAAAACAACAAACAAAAAACCTTGCTTAAACTGCTAAGGCTGCTAAGTACAAACTGAACCACTATACCACTCTAAAGCTCCTGAAAACTATGCTTTTTTTTTTTTAATATGGAGAATTGAAGTTACTTGATGGTTTAGAAAATTATTCATTCATTCAACAAATACTCATTGAGCAGTTAGGTGCTACAAGGCAGATATAAATAAATATATAATATAATGCCAGTGCTATAGAAAAGAAAAGAAAGCAGGATCAAGAAGAAAAGACAGTAAGGAAATAAAAAATAATAAAGGATGATATTTTTGGTAGAGTGGTCAGAGAATGTCTACAGAGATGAAGAACTGAAAAAAGTCAATGTCCAGGAAATTATCATAGTCCAGTTTGGCCTTGCATAGCATAATAGTGTAAGAAGTTGGATTTAAGGATGACAATAATGTTGGGGCTAGGACTTGGAAGACTTGAATAACAAGCTAAGTTGTTTAGACTTTAGATAGTGAGGAACAAATGAAGCCATGTAGTCAGTGTTATATTCTCATTTTTTTTGGCCAAAGGATTTGATACTATACATTAAAGTTTTATGAATTCAATTTCTTTAAACCTCAAGGATAAAGCAATTTAACTTTATCTACAACCATATTTCTATTAATTACCCTAAAGGAAAATGTATATATTTTAGTCAATTCTCAATTATCTGTGCAACATGGGAGCACTGTCCAGGATAGCCCAAAATTTGTGTGAAATCCACACTGTCAGATTGGGACCATGATCTAATTTCCTGAAGAAAGAAAAATTGTATGAGGAGCAGTTTTATAAGGTTGTTTTTCTGGACAACAAGCAGAGAAAACTGACACTGTAAGGAGTTATACTGCTTGCTTGGTTTCTAGTCAATAAGCTTGTTGGGGAGGAAGTTTTCTCTATCCTTCAAAATTCTTCTGGTTGGTCTGAGAGTTAAATTGACATAAGACAGATTACTAGGAGAAAATCAATTTGATCCATTTACTTATTATTTTAAATATTTTATTTATTTATTTATTTGAGAGAGAGAGAGAGAGCACAAGCGTGGGGGAGAGGGAGAAGCAGGCTCCCCACGGAGCCAGGAGCCTCACATGGAGCTCAATCCCAGGACCCTGAGCTAAAAGCAGATGCTTAACCAACTGAGCCACCCAGGCACCCCTGAGAAAAATCAATTTTAATTTTGGATGTATAGAAATCCCATATATGAAAGGTTCAAAGATAGAAAAGTAAAATGAGGTACATACACCATCCTGAACTAAGGATTAGGGAGTAGAAGCGTGGGAATTCAAAAGGAAGGAAAAACATTCATAAGGAATGAAAAAGAGTAATGTTTGATGAGTAAATGCTTGCTGGGCCATAGAGAAACAATGAGACATACAGAGGAATTTTAACAGATTCTGTGTTAAATTCCTCCTTTCTACCACGTCTAATTCATATTATAATGTAGTTATCTATGGTGATAGCTCTATTTCTAGAGCAGGTCCTCAATCTAAATTCCTTTAGGCAGTTAGGGGAAAAATCAGTTTCTTCCCAAGTTTTAGGGCTTTGATTGTTTTAAACTCAGATAATCCCCATGCTGAAGTGGCACATCTTTGGGGCAATTCATCCTAAACTCCTACTAGCTAAAAGCTTTGATCCTGTGTCTCTTCACAAGTAGCTCAGTCAACTGGGTTAAATCCAGAAAAAGGTGATACAAAACACATTGCACATTTTCAACAGAAAAATTAACATGGGACACAGATGATTCATGCATAGTTAACAATGCAAAACACTGATATCATACCATAGTATCAACAAATATCCACACTTCAATACTTCGATTATTCTTGAAGATAACGAAGAAATTATTATTCTAATTTACTAAGGCATTAGCTTTTGCTCTGTATTTTATTACTGATTCATTTATTTTTTCATCAAATATTCCCTGGAGTACCAGGGGCATTGCTATGAACTATGAATGAGGAGAAATGTCCATAAGTATTTCCACCTTCCCAACAGGAATCTGTTATAATTCATTGTAGCCTTATAATTTTAAAATAAGAGTTTTAAATTCAGAGAGCTATACAATCTAAATTTCTCTAGCATTGTCTTATATGTTGAGGCTCTAGACTCATAAATTTTCCATTTATAAGCTATGTGATCTTGGATATATATCTCTGGGAATCATCTTCTCATCTGTGAAATAAAAATAGTAAGTGCTCTCTGAGATCTGCTCTTACTGATGTGAATTAATGATGAAAATAGCCAAATCTGAGCATCAGAAGACCTTCCAGTCTACCTGGTGCATGATCTCCATAGTTCTGAGAGGCGAAAGTAATTCAGAACAGTAAAGGCATAAGTCTAGAGTTGTGTGTGTGTGTGTGTGTGTGTGTGTGTGCATGTGTGCAAGGGGGCAGCGTATACCTGGTGACTTGATGAATGAGGTTGGGGTGAGGGTGAGGAGGGTATATGAGTATATGAAAGACTAATCAGTTCTGAGCAATGATGGAAAGGTTTTACTACCGACATTTACAACTATGAAGGTTTCTACACTTGTTCTGAGCTCAAGAAAAAAAGTAAGTGTACATATTCCATTAGGTTGCTGAGAAACTGAGATTAGGCTTATGAAATATTTAGAGAGACTAGCATTTAGTAATGCAGTAAATGTTAGTTATAACTATTATTTGTAATTATGATCATTAGAATAAGGAAGTCATGCCCTTATTAAAAGTATTATTACTAGAAACTCAGAATAAAGTTTTAAGTATTTAAATATTTAAAAATATTTAAATTTTAAAATATTAAATTTTAAATATTTAAGAATATTTAAAATTTTTCTGAAAAACACAGAGATTCAATATGTATGTGTTTGTCTTACAGCAAGAAGTAAAAAGATGACATAGAATAGATATAATATCATGTATTTATAGTTTCAAGATACAAAAAGGAGTGGTTATTAAACCGATGGGAACCAGAGGGACTTGAAATGCCTAATTACCCCCTCTTTGGGATTAGCATAAAGTCACTTTTCCTGATCATTAGAGGGTACAGGTTCATCCATAAGCATGGACCAAATTAATAATGGACAGATCCACTGACAGACACCTTGAGAAAGAAGACTATTCAGACGTTCAGGCCAGACACCTGAGGCACAAAATTCATTTTATAAAGTCACCATAGTTGTGCTTGCAATAAAATCTCACACCTGTTTTTTAATTTTTTTCCTTTGGTAGTTGCCATCAGTTATTGTAGGTGCTTTTTCCCCTGTGTATTTGATATCCATGGGGCAAAGGTTTTCATTCTGCTCATTTCATTCTGCTCGTGCTGAAATGTCTTTCTGAAACCCTTCATTATTACCTTTAAAGGGATGTAAGCCTTTAAAGCCTCTTTAAAGAAAACCTATGTGGGGAAAAATTAATTCTCATCCTTCCACCCCCACATGACCATTATAAGCCCCCAGCTAAGTATATACTCACATCTCATAGTTGTTAACAAAGACAATGCCTTAAGATACTTGCCTTTTTCTCACTTCAATAAGGTTGCTGGCTCTGGAATTTTCTAATACACTGAAGAGAATTTTAATGCTATAACTTAATTGTGAAGAAATACTGATCTTGGGGCACCTGGGTGGCTCAGTCAATTCAATGCCTGTCTTCGGCTCAGATCATGATCTCAGGGAACTAGGATCAAGTCCTGCATTGGGCTCCCCGCCTGGTGGGGGGTCTGCTTCTCCCTCTCCCTCTGCCATTCCCTCTGCTTGTACTCACTCTCTCTCTCTGTCAAATAAGTAAATAAAATCTTAAAAAAAAAAAAAAAGAAATACTCACCCTAAGGTATTATTTTTTTTGTTTTTGTTTTCTATTGTCTTATTTGTATCAAAAAGAGTTTAAATAGAGAATATATGACACTGTAATCAGAGGGGTAAAATAAATTGCTTCTCAGGAAATTCCTCAGTTTAACTGCCTTTTCCAACCTCATACTCTTTCAGATCATCAGGCAAAACAGAGTATCTATGCCAGACATCCCTGACCTTACATAAACTTCCTCTCCTCCTGAAACTGTTTGCCTGGGACTTTATCCTGACATTTTTAACAGATAAATGAGGAAAAACTCAAGTGTACATTTCCAGCACCTGCGTGGAGAGTATATTCTGTGCTCATTCCACAATCATCACATGTTATGACAGGAGGTTAGACAACACTCTCCTAAATATAGATGGCAAACGGTAATCTGTGTTAATGGTTGGGAGTAAATTATTTAGATTTAGATACCAACCCCTGTCCCAGATTTTTAGCTAAATAAACTTGAAAAAGGTAGCCATCTTCCCTGACTTCATTTGCCCATCTATAAAATAGGGATAAAAATATCTCAGAAGATTGTTGGGGGTAAATGCGATAACTTATTTTAAAATGTCCTAACTTTTGTGATGCCTGACATTTAATAAGCATTCATTACCTTTGTGGCTATTATTTTACAGCTTCCTTCATTTTTTTCGTGTTCCAATTGTAAACACTGACTTTCAAGTCAGTCAAACCCAGTTTCAAAGAATATTATGCATAAGATGTTTACAATAGGATTCCCCTTTCTGAATTGGTTTATTCGTCTATTTTCCCAAAGGTGTTTTGAGTATTAAATAATGGCCATAAAGTACCTAACATACATCCTAGAACTTAATACTCTGTAAGTGGCAGATATAAGTGGCAGTTCTCCCATTTCCATTAATATATATCCCAGCTAATATAAAAATGGGGTCAACATATGCTAATCATAAATCTGAATAATACTGTTGATCAGTCCATTCTTTACCTGCCTACGCTGGAAGGCCAGCTGGAAACACGATGGCCTTGGTGTTGGCAAATAAGATATTGGCACAAGTGTCCTGGGAAGCCTTTTTGGAAGGCTTTTGCTTTTCCTCATAAAGGGACAGAGGAGGCTGATTCCATTCCTTCCCCACTTTTTCATGTTTCAACTGTGTCCATGATTTCTGGACCTGCAGTAACCATCTTGAGACCAAGAAAGGAAGGCCACTAGAATTTCAGAGATAGCAACCCCAGCATTATTACATAGATAAACCAATGCCAAGAACTGCCTACTCAGCATTTCTTGCTAACCAAGATAGTAACTGTATATAGTTTGGAGAGGTGGAATGTTGGCTGGGTTTTCTTCTACTTTTAAAGTGTTATATCCTCATAGAGATACTAAACCTCCTCTTGTCTACAAATTAGCCCCAAGGAACCAAAAGAAAAGAAAATATAAAACTTTTACCCCGGCTAACAATTTGAATCTAAATTTTATTTTACTATCTATGCTTCTGGCCAGATGCTTCTTTATTCTTTATTCTAACATCTCTGGGAATTAGAATACAAAGTGATTCACTAGGTAACAGTTTATTTAGTTATCCTTTTTAAGCCTTACATTTCCTGAATTATCTTGTTCTTACACTTTAAGAAGAGGGAAAACTAGATACGTATTATAAGGACGTAATGAATTTTAGAGTGATTCTTTCAGGTAGGTTCTATTTATCATTCCCATTTTATACATAAGAATTGAGAATTGAGAGGTCTAAATTCCCTTATTTTGTAATAAGTATATCCGGGCAACATGGGCGTGACATCATACTATTTATTCCTCACGTTCTTCATCAATAAAATATGATGGTTTTACTGGTTGGCTTCTAAATTTCCTTTCATGTATTTCTACTTCTTTCAGAATATTAACCACCAGATTTCTCCAAGTCCTGTTGTCCTCGCCACCACAATCAGAGAGAAGCACCATCAATAGAGAGATAGTTTGGTACAGACTATAAATTTAAACATGGCCTGTCTTAGCCACTTGTACAATGTTTATGGCCATGGGAAATTTACTTAATCTCTCTAAGCCTGGTTCCCTCATTTGTGAAACTAAATGTGGTATCACATGGCGATTTGATCTGAGACTTCAATTAAATCATCCATATAAAGTACAGGGCTTGGTACATAATGCTCTGTAAACATTAGTCATCATTTTTACTGTTATTGCTATCATGTTAAGCTCTGAAAACTTGATTTCAAGCAAGCTGGTGAGGATTTTCCTGTGAATTAAAACCTATTGTCATAAGAAAACCATCACTGACATATTTGATACATTTCATTAATCTTATCCATAATATCACATTAGAAAGTATTTTATTTGATGCATTTTCTATTCTTGGGAATCTTGAGAAACTAACTTGAAAATTCACTTTCATTTAACTAGGCCTATAGCAAAAGAAAAAAAATTTGATGAGACTAACAAAACAAAAGCAAATTTCCTTTAATTTTCTCTACCAGTCAATAATTAGTATAGGTGGCTCAGTGGGTTAAAGCCTCTGCCTTCAGCTCAGGTCATGATCCCAGGGTCCTGGGATCTAGCCCCACATCGGACTCCCTGCTCAGCAGGAAGCCTGCTTCTCCCGCTACCATTCCTTTGCTTGTGTTCCCTCTCTCGCTCTGTCAAATAAATAAAATCTTTAAAAAAAAATAATAATTGGATATGGGATAAGGTGGTAAAAGCAGGACAGCTTCATATCAAATATTACATTAAAAATTGGAATCCATCCAATTATCAGATCCTAATAACACACATCTCAAGCTTCTTACGGAATTGGCTGAAACAAGTATTGGGTCACTAAATATTATTTATGAATTTTTGAAGGACATAGTGCCTCTGATAGCAATAACTCGTCATCTTTCTTTTAGATAGGGAAAGGACAATTCTAAAAGTAATAAGCCAGTCACTTTGACCAGTTGACCAGCGGATTTCCAACAATGCTCTTCAGAGCCTATCAAAGGAAAATCTTCTTAACCTCTTCCACATGCTTTTATCTCTATCCCTCTTTTAACTTCAGTTGAAGTATACATATATATGAAACTTATATGAATATGCACACACAATGTAAATTTTACAAATTGGATTTCATTTTTAAGAAAGGTCTTAAGGGCTAAAAAACCAATGACAAACAAAATTTTTGATTACCATGACTTAGACTTAAAAGACACAAGAAAAAAATCACCAAATTGCTTAAAATAAATAAAAAATACCTGTTTTTGATTTCTAAGGCTTTAGGTTCACAACCTTATGTTAAATGAGAATAAGTACTACCAGGATGTTGGGATACTGGAAATGGGGTTTATTCTTTGACCTTTAATTCTGTCATTCAGAGTATTCATGCTTAGCTATTACTGATACCAACAAAGCTCAAAGTTGGGATTTATTTAGTTAAGAAAAGTGAATGAAAGAGTATCCCAACCACGAGATCCAGACTACAGGAATGACTATTAGTAACCCTTCACCTAAAGCATTTAAAAAATGTGCTGTCAAGAAAGTGTTCCTGGCTCTCCTGACAGGTATAGTTAGAGCAATACCTGAGCAATTTATGGTATTAAATGAATTCAATATTGCTATCTCTTTGGGCTTTTTAACTCCTTCTTTTGCAGTATACCAGGAAAATTCCAACTTTAACACTTTTGTGATGATAGGCCACCAATGTCTCTAGACTATAATTAGCCAACCTAATTGATTAATATCACTCCTAGGTGCTTAAACCAGCACATTAAACACTGTAACTTTGTGGGCATATGCAAATCAGTCATTTTTCTCCAATAAAATAACATCCATAGAATCCACACTTACACATGCTTCTGATTTCTGCTAATACAAACTGATATGGTCCTACATCCCTTTGGGTATTTATGGTATACCCTTCAGAGTAGACTTTGTATGTCTACATCAGGTCCATGTTGGGATCTAACTCCTGTGGGTAGAGGAGCATTGAAGGGTAGTGGTGGTGGGTACTTAGGAGAACTGGCATTTCTTTGTGAGATATCACACTCAGTAGCAGTCATTTCAAGGGGAATATTTTCCCTCAGATGAGATAAGGAGATAAGTTAGCCCATGGGATTAAGTTGCACTACAACTCTGCAGTCTTTAGAATCATACCTTGGGCTTTGTCTTCAGCCATATCTATCCTGTGACTACAGGAGATAAGAAGACTCCTTCAAAGATGCCCCTGGAGATGTCTGGTTTCTTTCCTCCCTTCCTTCCTTCCTTCCTTCCTTCCTTCCTTCCTTCCTTCCTTCCTTCCTTCCTTCCTTCCTTCCTTCCTTTCTTTTTTAAGATTGTATTTATTTATGTGACACAGAGAGAAAGAACACAGCAGGCAGAGAGAGAAGCAGGCTCCCCACTGAGCAAGAAGCTCTATGCAGGACTCGATCCCAGGACCCTGGGATCATGACTTGGGCTGAAGGCAGACGTTTAACTAACTGAGGCAGCCCAAAGATTTCTGATTTCTATCTTGTACTCTGGTTTATATTTTTATGACTTTGAATTTGTTCCTTTCACCCTGTATGATCCCTAGGATCTTCCAAAACAGCCAACCAATCCATAATCTTTATAGTCACTACTGTTACCATAAGACCAAGTGCTGCAGTACTTGATTCCACTCCCTTGCTTTCTACATTCACTTAAGCCTGTGCCATATTGGTGAAATTTTGAATAAAGACACTGTAAGCCATGGATTATTAGTGTCTTATTCCTCTCTACCAAAAGATTATCTATGTGTTTCTCAAATGTATGGAGCTACCCAATCCATTTTTCAGGCCACCCCTACTACCAGATATTTAATCAGTCACATTCCTAACAAAAAAGAGATGGCACATGCAATCTGGCTAATTTGTAAAAAGTTTAATAAAGAACTACTTACAAAGGAGTGGGCAAGAAGCAAGGAAATAAATGAGAGAAGATATAGTTCCTCCAGAGATAACAACTAGTCGAAATCATTACCACCTCTGGGCCTGATAGTGCAGAGGAGTAAGCAGTTATAAAAATGTGCAATAACTAGCTGTCCATCTGAAAGGAACTGGGGTAACCAACTGCAGTAAGTTAAGGGTCTAAGTGCCCTGGCCTCACTCTGTTCCCACTCAGATATCTGAATCTGAAGAAGTAAATGAAAATTATCCATCCAACACAATCATAATGGGGAAGACATTTCAACTGGTATCTTGTAGCCAAAAATTAGGAGTTTGGATTTCATTTTAACTCCAATGCAAAGTACTTAAAATTTTTAAGTTGAGAAATAGCATGAAATACAATTGATGATTTGAAAATAATTCTCTGGCTATTCTGTAAAAACTGGACCATAGAGGGTCAAGAGAGAAAATGGGATAATGAATTCGGAAGTTATTGCAGTGGTTTAGGCAAGAAATTATTGTATTTTTGCTTTTATTAGAAAGATGGCAGTAGAGATGGATATAAGGGAGTGGCATGAAGCACAATTTGGAGGGAGAATGCAGATGATTTAGTGGTAAATATAATATGGAGAATGAGGAAGAAGATGTCAAATATAAATCTCAATCTTCTGGACTCACTAACAAGCCAGAGGGTGGGTGTAATTTACTGCGATCTGTTCAGTATGAGCTAGTTGAAAATTAAGTTTGAGAAAAATCCCTGAAGAGAGAAGAAAAAAAAAAGTAATATATAAAAAGTCACACAAGCTGCATAGTTTTCTAGGAACAAAGCACATTTTATTATAGTCTATTTCAGCATTTTGGAATCTAACCACAAATAAAAAAGTCGACTTTATGGCTGTCTTCTGTCACTGGCAAATGGGAGCTTTCAGGGACGTCTGCTCACCTCTTTGAGATAAATGATATTACTAACTAAAGACAATAAAGTTATTTGTGATAAATGAATAGAATATTGACTTTATTCTATTTTCCTCTGGTAATTTTTTAAATAAATATTCAGAAGAAGCTAGGTTCCAGGCCTAACCAATTGAAAATTACAACAGAATCAATTTATTGTTAACTAACGCATTCTCAATATTTCTAGCATCTGTGTTTATTTGGCTATTGTTTATACATCTTCCATCAGTCAGAATTCTACTAATTCTTTCCAGCATTATATACTACAAAAAGATTCTAAGGATGAAGTGGTTTCAGTAAACTTTCAATATATGCTTTATCCTCCTCCCCAAATTTCTAAACATTTTAACTAATTTTCCTAAGAGAAAACTAGTCATACCTTCTAATGTGAAAACCTTGAAAGACCAATGTTCTTCTCTTTTTCATACTGATTAAAGTCACTTACACTGAATTTTCAGAGAATGGCAACCCTCAAACCTGAGAGTTCACTTGCTACTTCCAATGATGATTCCTTCTGATACCCTCAAGTAGATAATTTTGTCAACAGCTTTTGCAGGGCTTTTCACAGAAAACTGTGGCAATTAGAGTGCCAACTGGGACAAGTCCTTCTTCAAGTTCTTAGCATCAGTGCGCAGAAAGAATAAACAGAGCCTGTTGTAACTCTTAACTCCAGTTAAACTCCAGTTAAAAAAACTAATACCTAGACTTTGTAACACAAATGTCCACAAATTGGAAAAATACATCATTTGATAAGTCCTTTGCTTCCTTGGAGGATAGAATGCTCTGGAACAGTTTAAGTTCCTATATTTAAAGTTTCAGTATTAAATAATCCATAATGCCTTGAACCGTTAGCCCCACCAAAAGCTACCATGTGAGCAAACTAACTAAGGGCTAGTCCTTTGGAGTTGATGGTCATGATTTTGTCATGTGATCTGAAATCCTGGATTGACTGGACTAAGAGTGGGTGCTGACTCCTAGAGGCTGACAAATAAAGGCACTCTCTGTGGGGTTTTGACTAGTAGACCAAAATCAGACCCTTTCTCTGATGGGTCTACTACCCATATCTCAAATACAAACTCCTCTGAGTTTGTATTTGAGATATGGGTAGTAATTCAGACAATAGAGTGATCCACTCACCAAGAGTCAGCTATTGTTGGTAAGAGCATGGAGGTAAACTCATAGTAAATACTAAAGACAGAAAGTGACTAGTCAAAAACAAGACACTTTTCTAAAGCTGCTGTTGAGCCTCTAAAATTATGTGGTATACCTAAAGATAATCTATTTATTCATGAATTCCAGTCCTGAAACTATAGAGACTGGTTCCAATTCTTTCTTATTTTCCAGTGTATCCTTCCAATGAACTATCACCCAAAGTATTGAAAGCGTATCTTGATTTCTTAACACATAAACCTCCTAAAACAAATTAACACAAATCCTTATTTGATAATTATTTTTTAAAACTTATCAATAAATGATCACTTTCAATGTAGTAAATGAGAACCCTCTCTTTGGAATAAAATAACCTTAATTTAAATTGTGGCTTTTTTTAGTTACCTATGTGACTTTGCCTAAAACTTATTTAACCTCTCTGATCTTACAGGTTTTTCATCTATAAATGGAAGATGAGACCAGTGTCATTGTTGTAAAGTTTAAAATGTTGCATGTAAAGTATTTAACAAAAAGAAATTTCTTATTGTAGAATATTACATTTTCAAAAGATGGCTGTCTGTTCTAAAGAAAATATTCACAACAGTTGTGTTTTCAGTTTTGAAGGGGAAAAACCTTTATTGATATTGTAAAGTAAAAATCTATTGTAAATGAAAAGAAGAGAAGAAAAATCTATCCACAGATAGATTATTACACAGTAAGTAATAAAGGAGAATAAGACAGAGTTACATCAAACTGGGTACTTAGAACATCCAAACTCATTAGCTGGAGAAGCTTCATGGAGTTAGACAGACTGGAGTCCTGATTGAGAAGCCTGGGTGCAGCATCCTCCCCTCAAGTGAGACTTCCAACTGACCATCCCCATTAAGGGCCATATTTATAGGGCAAACGACAGAGTCTGAATTTAAACATTTGTTTGCCTACATGCAGTTTGCAGTGAGCTGCATTTCTATGTTATTACCATGTCTTTACATCTTCAAGGAGACTGAGTCAAATGTACTTGTCTCCTCACCCAGATTCCATTCTGGGGGATCAGCCCAACCTGGAGCCAGAGATGAAAGTCAAAATTTATAGCCCTTGGTGTCTGGACCAGAAGGGCCAATTCTGATCTAGAGGCCAGCTAATAATTGATTAATCAGACTCCCAAGGTCACTTATGCAGCAGAAGTCTCACTAATGACATTCCTTAGACTGCTTGCATACATGCAGGTCTGGTGGTCAGTTATGTAGAACAAATCACAGAAACCTCCAACCATACAATACATATTGTTAGATGTTATATATTTATATCTATGTTATGTTGGGATGCTGGAAGTGGGGTTTATATATGTTATATATCTATATGTTATATATATGTTATATATCTATATATGCACGTTATAGATATCGATATTTATGTTATAGGTATCTATATTATATTTGTTATATATCTATATCTACGTGTGTGTGTGTGTGTTATAGTATGTTATATACCATTTTTTACATTCCACACTTTCTTTTTTTTAATTTTAATTTTATTTATTTATTTGACAGAGAGAGAGATATCACAAGCAGGCAGAGAGGCATGCAGAGAGAGGGGGGGGAAGCAGGCTCTCTGCTGAGTAGAGAGCTCAATTTGGGGCTCAATCCCAAGACCCTGAGATCATGACCTGAGCCAAAGGCAGAGAGAGGCTTTAACCCCCTGAGCCACCCAGGTACCCCCCACACTATCTTCTTATAGTATGATACTGACACATTTCCATTAGGAGGTAGGCCATTTTACTTCTTGGAACTGGGTAAATCTTTGTAACTGCCTCAACACAAAGAATGTAGTAGAAGTGACAATGTTTGACTTCTGAAGATAGATCATAAGAGATGGCTTCTTCCTGGTTCTCACTCTCTCTTGAAATTCTTACCCTTTGAACCTAGCCACCAAGTTTTAAGGAAACCCAGGACACATGGAGAGGCCATATGTAGGCATTCCAGCTGAAAGTCCCAGCTAAGGTCTCATTTGACAGCCATCATTAACCACCAGATCTATGTATGAGTGAAAGATCCATTAGATCATATCATCTCTCAGCCTTGGAGTCTTTCACTTGAGACATTAGATGTCCTAGAGCAGAGATAAGTCATCTCCATTGTGTTCTTTCCAAACTCCTGGCCCACAGAACCCTGAATCATTATTTTATATCACTAAATATTAGGGTTATTTATTAAAGCATAGTAACCAGAATATTTGAAAATGTATCATTAAAAATGATACTTATCTTATGATATTATTATGTCAGAACCCCTAAAATGTGATGCAATAACATTATTATAATTACCATCATTTTTTTCATAATCATCATTACTATATTGTAAGGGTTCTACATATTTTATTTCTATATAGAGTCAAGTGGAAAGTATGACTCAATTTATTTAAAGATTCTTTTTATTTTTTAAGATTTTATTTACTTATTTGACAGAGGGAGAGTGTAAGCAGAGGGAGAGGGAGAAGCGGGCTCCCTGCTTGGCAGGGAGTTGATCCCAGGACCCTGGGATCATGACCTGAGCCAAAAGTGGATGCTTAACTGACTGAGCCACCTAGGTGCCTCTATTTAAATACTCTCCTGGAACACATATTCCCTTAAATGGATAGCACCTATAGTATTTATAACATGTTCTTGCCACTATAGGCCTGAGTCAGGAGAAACTTCCAGAAATCTTTGACAAACTATTTGTGTTTGAGAGCGTTATTTTAATTATGCTAAACAATCAAGAGAATTGAAATAGAATGAGCATTTTTTTGCAAGTTCCCAAACACAATGCATGTTTAATGAGCCTAACTTTTTAAACCAGGTACAGGAAGAAAAAATGATATAGACAAGCTCTTTCAACAGCAAAAAGATGTTGTTTTTTTTTATAGTAATTGGCAGCAAGACAATTTTCTCTACTTTACTTATAGTAAAATTATATAATTGTTTTTAAAGAGTGAACTTTTGCTCCTAGCAGAAAAATGTATACATCAGCATTGTTTTGTGGGTACCAAGAAGTGACAGATGCTAGTAATATGGTCAGCTTCCTGGATGAATCTTAGTTCTTTGTTGAGTAATGAACTTTTTATGGTTACATTTTCTTCACCCACATTCTACCCTTGTCTTTCATTTCTATCTTTGCTGAAACTTATAAAGGTGAAATGTCTTTTAAAATACGTGAAATAGCCCTATTTCATTGAAGGAAAAATGCCAGTGCCATGAGAGAAGAACAGGAATCAACAGTTGAAGCAGAAATCTTGAATTATTCAATAGATGCAATTCTGAAAATTTTTTCATAACTTGGATTTCGGTAACCTATATTTTAGATATTCTATCAGAATTTGATACTGAAAAAACTTCTTATCAAATCTTAGTATATTTGTTTTGTAAATATAAAGATTCAAATGTTATTTTTATTTACAATAAGCAGTGCCTAGAGTAGAAAATGGATAGCATATCTAAATTTATTACAAATGAATAAAAGTCTTAATGCTAAAGATAAAATTTTTTAAAAAAGTATTATAGTTTATTTCAATATGGAAAAATATTTACCCATTTTTGGCTATATGAAGAAATTATTTTTAATTTTAATTATTTTAATTAAAAATTTATTTTAATTTATAATTTTTAATTATAAACATAAAGAGACTTTTAAAAAATTGGTATATTTGGTTAAATAAACATTTGAAACCTATATCCGTAAAATATAACTCAAATTAATTTTAAAAGTAAAGTGAAAAGGTAAAAAAACAATTGCAATATATACAATAAATAATTTCAGGTATATGGATATATGTAAATACATAAAGACTGAGAGTCAAGACATAAAAAGAGCTCCTACAAATAAAACACAGTAGTAGAAAAAGGTGTCAAGATGTAAAAAGGCAAATGAAAGAGATAGGCAAATAGTTTAAATTAAGCTTAAACATACATGTAACAAAACATACAAATATCAAAAAAAAGCATGAGACATATTTTTAAATCTACCTAATATTCAGTCATTGAAATAGGAAAAATCAATACTCATACAATTTCATACATTGTTATTAGAATTACAAATGGAAAGGGGAGCAAGTTGGCAAAGGAGTAGGAGGCTGAAATAGTGTCGGATCCCAGAAGTTCAGCTGGATAAGTATCAAACCATTCTAAAAGCTGGCAAACTCCACAGGAGATAGAAGAGAGGAAGAACAGCAATTTTAGGAGCAGAAAATCGACCACTTTCCAGAAGGTATGACATGTGGAAAAAGTGAACCCAAAGTGATTGGAAGATAGACCAAAGGAAGAGGGACCAGCTCCCGGGAGCCACAGAGCCACAGAGCACAAAAATGGAACTTTTAGAGTCCGCTCCACTAACGGATATTATTCCAGAGGCTAAGCAGGGCATTTACCTTTTGTGGGAACAGTGTGGTTTCAGGACCTGTGGGGTCACAGAAGTACCGTGGGTGTCTGAGGGTGGCAGGGCCCCCAGGGTATCAGACTGGGAAAGCCAACAGCAGAGATGGAGCCATGCAGTGGGCTAGCAGCTCATGCTTACCTTAGACCTTGATCCAAGGCACGGTCGGGCCATTGCTCCTCAAGCAGGGACCCCACAAGGGAAAGATCCAGAGAGATCCCTTCCTTCCTCATCTGGGAGGAGCGGCATGGGAGCGCGGGGCAAGAATCTGCTGGGTCTGGAGAGTCCAGACAGGGCTGTGCACCAGAGATAGAAATGCTTGGTCACAGGCCATGTGAGCTCTGAGCCGGCTGAAGACCAGGGACACAGGAGTGATTGCTTTCTCCAAGGGCACACTGAGAAGTGGGGCCCTGAGCTCTCAGATCCTAAGGGCCGGAAACTGGGAGGCCGCCATTTTTATTCCCAGCCTCCAGGGTGGTACCAAAAGTGTTCAGGAAACAAAGGCTCCCGACAGTGAACCCAAGCAAATTGCTTAGCCCGGCCCCTGGCAAGGGTGGTGCGATTCTGCCTTGGGCAAAGACACTTGAGAATCATTGCAATGGGCCCCTCCCCCAGAATATCAGCGAATATATAGAACCAGGACCAAGTTCATCAATCAGTGAAAACTGTGGAACTCCAGAGTTAAGGGGAAAAAGCAACACACAAAATTCATAGCTTTTTTCCCCATGATCATTTAGTCCTTCAGAGTTGAATTTTTTTTTTTTATCCTTTACTTCTATTGTGTTGCTAAAGCATCCCTTTTATTCATGGTGAAATAAAAACCCTTGAATACTTTTCAGAGCAAGGAGGGATATAAATAAAATAGTGAAATACAAACCAACAATCCTAATACCCTGGAAGCTCAGTTTTCCATTTTAGGTTTGGAACTCACAAGCCACATTTACAAAGTATTGCCATGAAACTGATTTTTTAGGTGAAAATTCATCCTCTTTAAGACATCAATGCAGAAATCACTTCCCAGTATTTATGATTATAACCTGAGGTTATAATCAGGTTATAATCAGAGTTGAATTTTTTAAATTTAGTTTTTTTCTTGTGTTATTTCTCTATTTTTTCCCTTGTTCCTCTTTTGGCGTTTTTTAACTAATAACTTATCCAAACATTTAAAAAAATCTTTTCTAATTATCATTGCTACATTCATATTTTAACCCCTTATTCTATTTAACCTTATTTTTTGTATACATACAGGGTTTTTTGTTTTTTTCTTTAAAATTTTGGGATACAATTTCTTCTAATACACCAAAATATTCCCTAAATCTAACACAAAGCTTGATTCTAGTCTCCATCCTTAACATTCTTTCCTCTTTTATTCTTTTTCTGTTTTTTCAACAAATTTTTATCAATACTTTTTGTAATTTTCATCTTAATACTCATATTCCATCACTTAATAGTGTTTACCCTATATTAGTATATACATAATTTTTTTCTTTCTTTAAAATTTTGGGAGGTAATTTCTTCTAACAGACCAAAAACACCCAGAATCAGGTGTGGGGCTCTGTTCTAATCACAAGTATAATATATATATAATATATATTAGATATAAATATATATATTTATATGTATATATATAATATATATATATATATATCTTTTTCTCTTTTTTATTTTATTTAATTTTTTTCTTCTCTTTTTTCTCCCCCCCCCTCTTTTTTCTTCAACCCCTGGTTACGGCTCTATGCTGATTTTTTGGCAGTTGTTGCTACCCTTTTAGTATTTTGCTTTCTCATTCATCTATTCTTATCTTAATAAAATGACAAGGTGGAAAAACTCAACACAAAAAAAAAGAACAAGAGGCAGCACCAATGATGAGGGACCTAATGAATATGGACATTAGTAATATGTCAGAAATAGAGTTCAAAATGATAATTATCAAGGTGCTAGCTGGGCTTGAAAAAAGCATAGAAGATATTAGAGAATCCCTTTATGGAGAAATAAAATCCCTTTCTGAAGAAATAAAAGAACTAAAATCTGACCAAGTTGAAAGCAAAAAAGCTATTAATGAGGTACAATAAAAAAAATGGAGGCTCTTACTGCTGGGATAAATGAGGCAGAAGAGAGAATTAGTGATATAGAAGACCAAATGTTGGAGAATAAAGAAGCTGAGAAAAAGAGAGACAAACAACTACTGGACCATGAGGGGAGAATTTGAGAGATAAGTGATACCATAAGATGTGACAATATTAAAATAATTGGGAACCCAGGAGAAGAAAGAGAGAGAGGGGCAGAAGGTATATTGGAGCAAATCTTTATAGAGAATTTCCCTAATCTGCTGAAGAGAAAAAACATCAAAATCCAGGAGGCACAGTGAACCCCTCCTCAAAATCAATAAAAATAGGTCTACACCCTGTCATCTAATAGTAAAATTTACAAGTCTTAATGACAAAGAGAAAATCCTAAAAGAAGCTCAGGACAAGAAGTCTGTAACACAGAAAGGCAAAAATATTAGATTGGCAGCAGATCTATCCACAGAGACCTGGCAGGCCAGAAAGGACTGGCATGATATATTCAGAGCACTAAAAGAGAAAAATATGCAGCTAAGAATACTATAACCAGTTAGGCTGTCACTGAAAATAGATGGAGAGATAAAAAGCTCGCAGGACAAGCAAAAACTAAAAGAATTTGCAAACACCAAACAAGCCCTACAGGAAATATTGAAAGAGGCCCTCTAAGCAAAGAGAGAGCCCAAAAGGAACATAGACCAGAAAGGAACAGAGGCAATACAGTTAACAGTCACTTTACAGGCAATACAATGGCACTAAATTCATATCTGTCAATAGTTACCCTGAATGTAAATGGGCTAAATGCCCCAATCAAAAGACACAGAGTATCAGAATGAATAAAAAATAAGACCCATCAATATGCTATCTACAAGAAACACATTTGAGACCCAAAGACACCTCCAGATTTAAAGTGAGGGGGTGGAAAACAATTTACCATGCTAGTGGACATCAAAAGAAAGCGGGGGTGCCAATCCTTATATCAGATAAATTAGATTTTAAGCCAAAGACTATAATAAGAGATGATGAAGGACACTCTATCATACTTAAAGGGAAAGTCCAACAAGAAGATCTAAAAATTGTAAATATCTATGCCCCTAACATGGGAGCAGCCAATTATATAAACCAATTAATAACAAAGTCAAAGAAACACATCAACAATATAATAATTTAGGGGACTTTAATACCCCCCTCATCGAAATGGACAGATCATCTAGGCAGAGGATCAACAAGGAAATACAGGCTCTATCCAGATTGGACATCACATATATATTCAGAACATTCCAGCCCAAAGCAACAGAATACACATTCTTCTCTAGCACACATGGAATATTCTCCAGAATAGATCACATCCTGGGACACAAATCAGGTTTCAATCAGTACCAAAAGATTGAGATCATTCCCTACATATCTTCAGACCACAATGCCATGAAACTAGAACTCAATCACAAGAGGAAAGTTGAAAAGAACTCAAATCCATGGAGGTTAAAGAGCATCCTACTGAAGAATGAATGGGTTAACCAGCAAATTAAAGAAGAATTAAAAAATTCATAGAAACAAATGAAAAAGAAAACACAACTTATCAAAATCTTTGGGACACAGCAAAGATGGTCCTGAGAGTAAAGTATATAGCAATACAAGTCTTTCTCAAGAAACAAGAGAGATCTCAAATACACAACCTAACCCTACACCTAAAGGACCGGGGAAAGAACCGCAAAGAAAGTCTAAACCCAGCAGAAGAAGAGAAATAATGAAGATCAGAGCAGAAATCAATGAAATAAAAACCAAAAGAACAGTAGGCCAAATCAACAAAACTAGGAGCTGGTTCTTTGAAAGAATTAGTAAAATTGATAAACCCCTGGCCAGAATTATCAAAAAGAAAAGAGAAAGGACCCAAATTAATAAAATCATGAATGAAAAAGGAGAAATCACAACCAACACCAAAGAAATACAAACAATTATAAGAACATATTATGAGTAACCATACTCCAGCAAATTAGACAATCTGGAAGAAATGCACGCATTCCTAGAGAAACACAAACTACCAAAACTGAACCAGGAAGAAATAGAAAACCTGAACAGACCCATTAGCAGTAAGGAGATTGAAGCAGTCATCAGAAAACTCCCAACAAACAAGAGCCCAGGGCCAGATGGCTTCACAGGGGAATTCTACCAAACATTTAAAGAAGAATCATTACCTATTCTTCAGAAATTGTTCCAAAATATAGAAATGGAAGGGAAACTTCCAAACTCATTTGATGAGGCCAGCATTACCTTGATCCCAAAACCAGAAAAAGACCCCATCCAAAAGGGGAATTACAGACCAATATCCTTGATGAACACGGATGTAAAAATTCTCACCAAAATACTAGCCAATAGAATCCAACAGTACATTAAAAGGATCATTCACCACGATCAAGTGGGATTTATTCCTGGGCTGCAAGTTTGGTTCCACATCTGCAAATCAATCAATGCAATACAAAAATAAAAGAAAGCACAAGAACCGTATGATACTCTCAACTGATGTTGAAAAAGTATTTGACAAAGTACAACATCCTTTCTTGATCAAAATTCTTCACAGTGTAGGCATAGAGGGTACATTCCTCAACATCATCAAAGCCATCTATGAAAAAACCACAGCAAAAAGCTGAGAGCTTTTCCCCTGAGATCAGGAACACGGCAGGGATGCCCACTAACTCAACTGCTATTCAACATTGTGCTAGAAGTCCTAGCCTCAGCAATCAGACAACAAAAAGAAATCAAAGGCATCCAGATTGGCAAAGAAGAAGTCAAACTCTCACTTGTTGCAGATGATATGATACTTTATGTGGAAAATCCAAAAGACTCCACTCTAAGACTGCTAGAATTCAAACAGGAATTCAGTCAAGTGTCAGGATATAAAATTAATGCACAGAAAGCAGTTGCATTTCTATACACCAACAGCAAAACATAAGAAAGAGAAATTAAGGAGTTGATCCCATTTACAATTGCACCCAAAACCATAAGATACCTAGGAATAAACGGAACCAAAAAAGCAAAGAATCTTTACTCAGAAAACTACAAAGTGCTCATGAAAGAAATTGAGGAAGACACAAAGAAATGGAAAAACATTCCATGCTCATGGATTGGAAGAACAAATATTGT
>CM053603.1:149384769-149414892 GCA_028646535.1 Procyon lotor
CATCAAGACAGTGTGGTACTGGCACAAAAACAGTAACATAGATCAATGGAACAGAATAGAGAGCCCAGAAATGGACCCCCAACTCTATGGTCAACTGATCTTCGACAAGGCAGAAAGGAATATCTAGTGGAAAAAAGACAGTCTCTTCAACAAATGGTGTTGAGAAAACTGGACAGCCACATGCAGAAGATTGTAACTGGACCATTTCCTTACACTGCACACAAAAATAGACTCAAAATGGATCAAAGACCTCAACGTAAGACAAGACTTCATCAAAATCCTGTAGGAGAACACAGGCAGCAACCTCTTCAACCTCAGCCATAGCAACTTCTTCCTAGAAACATCACCAAAGGCATGGGAAGCAAGGGCAAAAATGAACTATTGGGACCTCATCCAGATCAAAAGCTTTTGCAGAGCAAAGGAAACAGTCAACAAAACCAAAAGACAACTGACAGAATGGGAGAAGATATTTGCACATGACATATCAGATAAAGGGCTACTATCTAAAATCTATAAAGAACTTCTCAAACTCAACACCCAAAGAACAAATAATCCAATCAAGAAATGGGCAGAAGACATGAACAGACATTTCTGCAAAGAGGACATCCAAATGGCCAACAGACATCTGAAGAAGTGCTCAACATCACTCAGCATCAGAGAAATACAAATCAAAACCACAGTGAGATACCACCTCACACCAGTCAGAATGGCTAAAATTAGCAAGACAGGAAATGACAGATGTTGGCGAGGATGCGGAGAAAGGGGAACTTCCCTCCTACACTGTTGGTGGGAATGCAAGCTGGTACAGCCACTCTGGAAAACAGTATGAAGTTTCCTCAAAAAGTTGAAAATAGAGCTACCCTACAACCCAGCAATTGCACTACTGGGTATTTACCCTAAATATACAAATGTAGTGATCTGAAGGGACACATGCACCAGAATGTTCATAGCAGCAATGTCCACAATAGCCAAACCATGGAAAGAACCTAGATGTCCATCAATAGATGAATGTATAAAGAAGATGTGGTATATATATGCAATGGAATACTATGCAGCCATCAAGAGAAATGAAATCTTGCCATTTGCAACAACAAGGATGGAAATAGTGTGTATTATGGTAAGTAAAATAAGTCAGTCAGAGAAAGACAATTATCACATGATCTCTCTGATATGAAGAATTTGAGAGGCAGAACAGGGAATCATGGGGGAGGGGAGAGAAATGAAACAAGATGGGATGGGGAAGGAGACAAACCATAAGTGATTCCTAAACTCATGAAAGAAATTGAGTGTGGCTGGGAGTTGGGGGGTTAGTGATAGGGTGGCTGGGTTATGGACATTGGGGAGGGTATGTGCTATGGGGAGTGCTGTGAAATGTGTAAACCTGACGATTCACAGACATGTACCCTGGGGCAAATAATACATATGTTAATAAAAAATTAATTCATTCATTTAAAAAAAAAGAAAAGTAGTATGTCTGAATATTCTTAATACAGATTCCATAGGCTCAGATTCTTGGCCTTTAAACAGAGCTTTCCCCTAGCTTTGCACAGTGGCAGTATTGTAGCCAATGAGGTTTATCCGAGGCGTGATTATTGCTAGTTGAAAACATAACTTTCCCTTAACAACTCGATAAAGAAAACAACTGACTGGTCAAATTCATAATGCTAAAAAAGGAGGATATTTAAGTTACTAAAGTAGAAAGTTTTAAGTGTATTTAAATAATTTATTTACAGATAACGTAAATGCTAATGAAATAAGAACTTAGAAATTCTGCCCATGTACTCACTACTTTAGAACTTGTGACTACTTCATCTGGCCTCCTTCCAACCAGTTCACCTCTGAGTTTTTTTTTTTTTTTTTTTTGGAACACTGATAACTCAATAATTCAAAACTGCCTCTAGGGGTGGATTCATGTTTTGTGTGGCTTCTACAATTTAGAGAGCCCTCTCTAAGAATAAGAACAAAAAGGAATAAGTCTATGAAAATGCATTGCTAGTGTCCTTCTTACAAGGGTCATTAGTTGTATAGTATACCTCTCTCTTCTTTTCTCATTTTATTATCAATGAAGAATAGATTTCTTCTGCTTTAGTGCAATCATACTCTCTCTGAAGAACTAAAAGAATACTTTCTTTTCTAACAGATCTTAATTTTCCATCTAGACTTTTTTTTTTCCAAGCAGGGGTTTCCCAGCCCTCTTAGAGCAGGGGGCCTAATCAACCCCTTTCTGCTTCATGTTTTTGAGAACAAAGCCTACAATTCATTTTTCCTTATAATGACATGCTCTTGTGAGTACAGAGATTCCCCTTTAGCCATACTCCCCTTTCTCCTAATTTTATAAAATGAAGATCACAAGGAAAGACCAAAGCAAATGTTTCCATGAGTCCCTCCACCAATAAGAAACAAGTAAAGCTGTTTCTCAGATTACATGGCAAGCAAATGGCCTTTCCCTGTGTTAATATGCCAGGATATAGAATTTTATTACCTTGTTAAAACACTATTAGTACACAGGACACAAAAATGCAACAGATTTATATTTGTACTTGGATCGCTATAAATGGCAGTAGCGTGGACACAGAAATTGTTCAAGGAATCTGAATCACAAAGGAGAATATAAAATCAAGAGAATACAAAGACAAGTATAAGCCAGATTAATACTTGCAACTTGTCTTTTTTCTCTAGTTGCAGTATCATAAAACATGAGAGAGATGAAAAATGACGAATGGAAAGAAGTGAGAATGCTTAAGAAAAATTACTACTGGGGCACCTGGGTGGCTCAGTCGTTAAGCTCTGCCTTCGGCTCAGGTCATGATCCCAGAGTCTTGGGATCGAGCCCCGCATCGGGCTCCTTGCTCAGCGGGAAGCCTGCTTCTCCCACTGCCATTCCCTCTGCTTGTGTTCCCTCTCTCGCTGTGTTTCTCTCTGTCAAATAAATAAAATCTTTAAAAAAAAAAAAAAAGAAAAATTACTACTGGCAAACATTGTTGGTACTTTAATTTAGTACGAATTATTATCGCATTTAAGTGAGTGAGCCACATACAATACATTTTGAAAGTTCAAATCCATTAAAATGAACTTTAATTGAACACTTTATTTTTCTTTATTCATCATTTTCCTACATGAAAAGCTCTCATGGAAAGTCTGGCTACATTTTTCCAATTTCTTTGGTTTGTCACCCAGCAATCAAGAGTATATGCTCACTCGGGGTGCCCGGGTGGCTCAGGCAGTTCAGCATCCAACTCTTGATTTTGGCTCAGGTCACGATCTCAGAGTTATGAGGTTGAGCCCTGTGTAAGGCTCCAGGCCAAGCACAGAGCCTGCTTTGAGATTCTCTTTCTCTCTCTCCCTCAACCCCTCCCCACCTCATTCTCTCTCTCTCTTTCTCTTTCTCTCTCTCTCTCTCTCTCTCTCAAAAAAAAAAAAAAAAAGAGTATATGCTCATTAATTTTAAACCATTGATTCCAGACTAACAATGAGTCAACATACTGTATGTGCTGGAAAAGCTGACATGAAAGAGCTTTATTCAATATTTGTTTTTATTATTATCTCCATACCGTCTTACTAAATAGACTACTTATGAATATGGTAATGAATAATTTGTACTCATAGTTTGCTTTTGTTAAACAAAGCAGCAGAGGTAGCTCAGGGGAATCCTGATTTAAGTCTCAGCTTAAAATATCCCTGTCAGTTAGGAATCGTTAGACTCTAAGTTTCCTCCAGGTCCCTGAACTGAAACCTCATTGATGTTTTGTCATTTCCTTGAGAGACAAAGAGGCTACCTCCTGAGAAAACAATTGTAAATGGTTGAGCAAATAATTGCTGCCTCGTAATACTACATCATGCTTCATGATCTCAGGGCTTATGTCTAGGAGATAATATCTCAACTGATGTATCAGCCAAAATCCATAAATTCTAGGGTGAAACATAGTGTGTAATATCTATTTCCTAAAAATTAATAAATATTAAAAAGTAGAAAAAAACCACAATCTCCATCACTTTAAAAACACACATGGAGGCCGTCCATACAGACTCCCAGAACACGTGTGGGGAGCCATTTGGGATGATCAATTGCAAAGAGATAGAGCCACCTCTCCTTAGAGCAGTCCCATAACCATGAGCTATTTATGTATATCAAACCAGAGGCTGCTAAACATTCCTTCCTCTGACTTCTTTCCTCCTGCTCTTTCCGCCTCAAAGAAAAAGGGTATTATTTTTTTAGTGCCTGCAACTAAACTGTTGATTATTGCATTTCATCTATTTCTGGACCCCATCAAAGGCAATATAAATTCAATGCTACTTAAATGTAGAGTCAGTTTATATTTTGATTCCTTCTAATCAACCTTTGGGAAACTAAATCTGTTTACCTACATTAATCACAAAACAGATTTTCATGGAAAGAGGTGAGAATATCTACCTCTCTGACTCTCTTTAAGTATTTGTGACTTCTTGAGTACTATGACATGGTATTACAACCTTTGACCATGGTTCACACTCTGCAGCATAAGGATGTAACTCAGTGTGGTGGTTGAGAGCGTGACCTCTTTGGCCTGATCTCAGTGCTGATGCATTGATACTGAGTAACATTTGACAAGCTACATAACTTCTCAAGTCTCAATTTTCTCATCTATAAAATGGGAATAATAACAGAACAAAACTGAGATTGCGATCCTGGGAATATTAGAAGAGTTAATGCAGGTAAAATATTTAGAGTAGTGACTTCCACAGGGTAACACTCAGTAAGTACCAGCTATTGCCTTTAGAGAAAGATTCTCTTATAGAAAAGCATATAGACTAAAAAAGATTTTATGCATATTCAGGGACTCCACCACATGTACATCCCCTTCACTTGAGACATTCAAATTCTTGCCACATTTTTTTTCAACGTTTTTCAAATTCACAATATGTTCTTCTCCAAATTCCAAAATCTCTTTGATATCTAAAGACAGCCAGGAGCCAAAGGACAGCTTTGGCCCAAGTGATCTTATTTATTTATTCTTAGAGAAAACACAATTTTTAAATGCATACTGTGTCCATGCACTGTGCTAGCCATCTGAAATCATAACAAACGAAATGAAAGACATTGTCTCAAGTCTCCTAATTGGGGTGGGGGATGGGAAGAGGAATGGAAAGATAAACAAGTGAATCAATAACAAGCTTTCTACATCATCCTTTCCTTTAATGTATAAGTGATAATAGTCCAAATCATTATCCTATCTTGTGTCCTCTATCCTAATTTGTTGTTTTTGTTGTTGCTGTTGCTCTGAGAATCTCCAGTAAGTTCTAGTATACCCCATGATTCCTTTCCTATTGCCATCAGTCACCCCTCTCTTCAGACTGTTGCCCTGGCTTCTATCATATGGAGCGTTCTCTCCAAGCCATTTTGTTTGCTACGCTCAACTCTCTGATATGCTTCATCTTCAAGCATAAATAGAGAAAAAACTGAAGGATAGAAGAAGGTAGGGACCATATATGGAATTTGTACATTATTACAACCCCAGAACCTACTAGCACAGTGGCTGGCCTCTAGTAGGTACACTATAAATATCTATTGAACAGATGAAGGGATATATGAAAGAAATAGTGAACAAACACATAAGAAAATAAAGAGGAATTTTATTTTTCTCTCTTCTCTCCCTAAGTCCAGGGCCCCCAAATATGGACAGTCAAAAAGCATTAAAAAACATTCAGTTAATATGTTAATCTCTCGGGCACCCAGGTGGCTCAGTTAGTTGAGCCACAAACTTTTGGTTTCAGCTCAGGGTTATGAGACTGAGCCCCAAGTATGATTCCCTCTCTTCCTCTGCCCCTCCTCCTCTTCTCTCTCTCTTTCTCTCAAATAAATAAATCTTTAAAAAAACATATGTATTAATTTTTACAATGATACCCTCTGCTCATAAGGAAAGAAAGACAAATTTTGTTTTACATTATTTAATAATTGCACATGAAAAGATTCAAAAACAAAGTGGAGGACCCGTAAGTGATAGCATTCTGTCCAGTGATGTCACTTCTTCCAGTAGTGCCTAGAAACTCAGAAATAAGAAATGTACACAACTGATGATGGGTCTGATTTAGAGTTGAGGGCATACAGGGCAGGTATAGTGGAAGAAAAAGGGCATGAAAGTCAGAAGCCTTGAGGTGTAACAGGAAGGAAGCAAAGCCAGAAGAGACGAGTGAATACTCTTCCAAATGGTCATGGACAGTTATTTCCCCTGCTTTTGCTCAGATAGGAGATAGAAGTCCCATAACTTTTACCCTTATATTTTCCTCTATTATGTAATACTTTTCCTCATATCCCTCTCTTTTGTATATATAAGATAGAAAGGTATTTATTTTGTTTTTGTTTTTTCTCTTATTTATTTCTAAACCTATCTCTACAATCTTATGGCATTACACAATAAATTATAAGATGAGGTTTAGGCAAAATTACTCTGTAGGCTCTGGGAGATAAATAAGAAGCATAACCAGATCTAAGCTTACAAAAATAAACAAACAAAACAAATTAAAACAAAAGTCAAGAATTGTTCAAGTTATTAATCAATTCACAGAAATATTACATGTAGCTGTATTTAAAACATGTCTTCTAGTAAGTTGCAAAAATGATACTGATCCTTCACTCCAATCTGAATCCACATCCTTCTCCCATCAAGAAGGGAACCTATTTCTTCTCCCCTTGAGTTTGCACCTGCCCTTTGATCTGCCTTGGCCAGCAGAAAACAGCAGATGTAATGATGTGTCAATCCAAGTGTAGACCTCAAGAAGTTTTGCATACTTCTTCAGTTTCTCTTAGAATCCAAGTGGACATTGTGGAAAATAAGCCCTGGCTCACTAACTAGAGGATGAAAGACCACATGGAACAGAAATGAGCCATATCAGCTGAAGGCATCCCAATGAGCCAGCTCCCAGCCAGCCAGACATATATGCATGAGTGAGCCCAGCTAAGACCAGAAGAATCTCCTATCTGAACCCAGCCTAAGTTGTTGACTCACAAAATTATGACATAAATATATAAATACCACTAATTTCAAGGTAATTTGTATGCAGCGTAAGTTAACAGATTCATTGAAACTACTGATAGTGTCATTTTTGCAGGCCTGTATCTGATCCCTGTGAGTTGAGGGAATATGTCTTAGTCATTATTGGTCTCTCAAGTTTGAATTGGCAGGAATCCCAAGGTGGCAAGACAATGCCTCATAGATCTAGGTCAAGAGGACAAGTTATGTAGTTTATCCTCTGCTATCCTAAAGCCCCAAATCACACAAAGACATCTAATTATGTGGTCTGCCTATACTAGAGGAGACTGTTTTACCTTGTATTTGGGTTTTCATAGTCTGGAATTTAGTGTTTTTATCTGTCAACTCTCATCTGTTATTGGCCCAACAGTAGACAAGGCAAGACCAGGGGAGATCTTGAAGGAAGCAAGAGGTTCCTTCCCAAGGGAAATGGTGACACACCCATTTTCAAAAGAGACTATATGATACAGGGATCAAATGCTGATCGTGTCCCCAGGGACAAGGTATGGAAAACAAAACAAAACAAGATATATTCTCCTCACCTTGGATTGAATACAGCACTTATCAGGGGTCCAGTAAATCAGTGACAATGCCTAGGAATAGTAACAGAACAAGAGATTGACAGTGATGTCTGGCTAAAGAAGGCAAAGGCTCTGTGGAAAAGGTAGGCAACATGGTGCTCAGCTATAGAGAAACATACCAGTGAGGATATATAAAGTACTTCCTGAAAACACCAAGAAATAACCAAAGGTAACATGTGCAGAGAGTAAACCCTAAATAGAACTATTAAAGTGGTCCCACCTGGATGCACAGGCTGGTGCTAAGTTCTGGAGAAATTTGCAGTACTTTAAATATTGTGAGACATTACATTTTGCGAATGTCAGAATAATTTAAAATATTAACAAAGTCTGGAAAAGAGGCTGTGAATCAGGTTTCTGATTTTCAAGATCAACAACTTGCCAATGACATGAGAGAAACAGCGATTTCTTGCCTTTTGAGGAAACATGAACTCTGTCTCCATATCCTCTCAGCCACTGCAACCTCTCCCAGCTGCCCCTGTCAGTCTAACTAATAACACCACAGTCAGTAAAGTCAGCTGGTATCCCCCATGGTGAAATGTTTTCTTTAGTTTCTAATTGGGCCACTTGCTCATTGGCATCAGTGCTGCTCTCACAGGAAAGCGATGGCTGAGCAGTCCAAGAAGGCTGCCTCCGTCCCCATTGCGTGACTTGACACCCCACAGCAAGAAGGCCACCTGCTCAGATGCCAAACAAATGCTCTCAACCTGAAAAAGACAGGGATGTTTCAATGGCCTCTGCAATCAGCCTGTCAGGCTGGAGGAGAGGAAGTCAAGGGAGAAAAGAAGAGCCTTCCAGAGCACACTCTTCCACACCTTCTTGTCAAAAGAATTGTAACTGCTCTGTTTGTTTACTAACAAGAATGCCAAAAGCCTCTTAGTGCCTTGGGTTTTACATATTGATAATATCAGAGAGGAAAAAAGGCAAAGAAAAAAGACTGGGATCTTTTTTATTATTATTCTCTTCTTTGCCTAACAGAACATCATCAAAGAACCATGATTTGTTACTCAGGAAGGTGAAGGCATTGCTGATATGGCCTGAGGAGATTTTACTCTTTGCAAACAATCACACACCTATGAGGTGTCCTGGACATGACCAGGTACTACAAGGCCCATTTTCAAAATTCTCTTTTTTAAATACGACAAATGCTGGCAGAGCAAAGGATCTAGGGTTTCTTTGCTTTTGCAATATATAATAGTAATGTTTTTTTTTTCTTTTACATTCATCAATGCCAGTCTCCACTGTGATTTAAAACACACTGAATTCACAGATTCCTTTGTCCAGTACTGGAATGCACTAATAGGACACACAAACATATACAGGTAAGATGATTACAGTTTTCAACCAAGAAATAGTTCAACAAGTTGAATTTAAATTTTATCACCATCATTCTGTTGGACACTTTAAGAAGAAATGTATTTCCAGACGCAGAAAGGATCCATGTGTTGATATAGGATACAACTGACATCTGCCTATCAGAGGCAGGAAAAGGTTAAGAATACAGATTCCTATAAGAATACAGGAATCCTGATTCCTGAATCAGCCTTTCCACGCATGGGTTACAGTTGCCAGTACTTTAAATAGTCCCCCAAAAGATTCTTGTTTAATAAGCCAGATGCAATTTGCTATATCTGCAACTGAGATATCATCAGACACCAAGATGTTATTAGTAGCTTCTTTCTGTTTGTTTGTTTTGCATTTTTAAAAAATGAAATGCCTATGTTTGCAAGAGCTGTATCAGCTGGAAAAGACAACATCTTTGCCTTCCAGAAGCTTTATGGTAGATACCCCTAGTGCATATGAACATGTAAAAATCATACTCATCCACAAACAGTAAGTGAGCTCTAACACACTTGATTACGGATAACTTGATTCCTGAAATGAAATTGGTAGTTGGTAGTGGAAAAATGAACTGTGACTTAACTTCCCTAGGGAGGAAATCATTCCTCGAGGAGGACTTCAATGTCCTTTTCAAGGTGATAGGGAAGTGTGCCTGACAAGTTTAGTCATAAAAGGCTTGGAAGATATAACGGACTAAAGGACAGTGGGCTCACAAGAAGAGTCTCAAAGGACAGCAAAGACAGATAATAAGGCAGTTATTCACTCTAAAGGGCTTTGAAAGGTTCATGGAAAGGTACCACAGTGGAAAGGATCTGACAAGGGATCAGAAGACTCAGATATCGTGGTGGTACCAAGGTTGGTCCTGGGAGAGTCTTAGTGTCCCTACACCCAATTCCTACAAACCTCCCAGCTGCCACAAGTGTTTTTAGTAAAAATGACATCCTTTAATATAGACAACATTTCTTTACCTTTAAGTTAAAAGTGAGTAAATCATCTTTGCCATTTTTCAGAGGGCTTCGGTGGCTTAGTCAGTTAAGTGTCTGCCTTTCACTCAGGTCATGATCTCAGGGTCCTGGGACTGAGCCCTGCATGGGTCTCCTCACTCAGCAGGGAGCCTGCTTCTCCCTCTCTCTGCCCCCATCCCTGCTTGTATGCTCTCTCAAATAAATAAATAAAATCTTAAAAAAAAAAAAAAAAGAAAGAAAGAAAACTTTGCCATTTTTATTGCTCTGCAACATAAATCTACTTCTGAAAATACATATGCTTGACATAACAGAGCTTCAAGACACCCTCCCTCATTTTTCTTCTCATTGACTAAGTCCCCTCTAAATGGAAAATGCTTTTGTTCTAGTCCTGACTTAGAAAAATTTGTCCCTCTCTTTGGAAATTTTTCCCCCATCGGAAACATTCAGGGTTGTGTGTGACTTCTATCACCACAGAGCTAAAATATTGTACTCTTCATATTCTCACGCTATAAAATATTAGCACTTTGTTATCTCCAAACCAAAACCTCAAATCATCTTATGCTATGCTCCTTAATTTGTCATGAGACTCTGCTTGTTCTGATTTGATCTCTTGATAGTTACTAATCTTCTGATGGAGGAAAAAAACATTAATTCCATAAATGGGCCTCTGGTGATCAGGGGCTCTGAAACGCTAAGCTTTATTGGTTAGCAACTCCATTCCCAGCATGAGTCGATTTTTCTTTTTGCACATACCACAGATTCTAGGTCTGTTTCTGTGCCAGCTCCTGGCAAACACCCACACCACTCTCACTCACCATGATCAAGTTAAAATGTGTATCAAAATAAACCCTAAACATTGTAAAGTCTCACAGAAAATTTTCTCCATCTCTATTTTTGTGAATTTTGCTAATTCTGTAAATTTTGTTTTTAACCGATGGATGCCATCCTGTGGGGAAACTTGGTAATAACGGGGCCATTGCTAACTCGCCTCTGGCCAGTTCTGATGCAATTAGCAATATGCCAGCATGCATTTTACACTCCACTAGTACTGGGATTGAGCTAGAACAAGCTCGGGATGTCCCCACCAAAAACTCTGACTCCCATTGGTGATTGCAGCCTAAATTATTTATCGAAAGGCTGCTAGCAAACTCAGCAAAGGAACTGGTCTTGTTCCATGGATGATTATATTTCCTAATAAGAATACAAAATCTCGTGTCTTCATAACATCCCCTGAAAAGTCTGCACAGTGATTTCTTTCCTTCAAGAAGAAGAAATAAATAAAGAAAAAAAAAAAATATATATATATATATGAGGTTACATCTCAGTGAGGTAAGAACTCAAATCTGTTTTATAACTGAGCTTACTGCCTACCTCACCAAATGAATCAACCTGATTAGCTGTCGAGTACAAACTGCTGAGAGCCCACCACGGAGCGGTCACCTTTACACTTAACAGCACAGGAAAATTACAATTTCAAAAAAACATTTAGTCACTTACTCTAAAATAGCAAATCCAGTCATTGTCATGAGTGTTGCTTAACACAATTTCACGCCCTCTCAGCCTTGCTGAGCTGCGTCTTCTCTTCACTGTCTCTGCCCTGGGGAAGGTAAATGATGAAGGCTGGCAGCCCCACCCCAGGCAGCGCCAATAAGCCCCTAAAATTCCATCAGAAGTCTACTGTCTTAGAAATGCCACAAGAGGAAAGCGACAAGCTGAGAGTGACCCTTCCGGGGAGCCATAGTTGTGTAAGAGCGTTTACCGCAGATGCAGGTCAACTGTACGTTATCCCTGGATTCTAAGTTTATCTTCTTTTTCCTGTGCTTGAGTAGCATTCTGGTGTTGCCACCATCAGACATGATGGCGACCCCTTTGTACTAAAGAATCTAAATGTTTTTCCCAGCTCCACTACTAGGGTATGAGCTCCTGGGAAACAAGAAAAGCTTTACACAACTCTGAATTTTTCAAAAAAAAATAAACAAACAACAACAAAAACAAGTAATACTCTATAAGCATTCATTACTTAGAAGTTGACTTTAAAAAGAGAGAGAAAGAGAAATAGCTAAGTATACTACAGTCACCTCTTGGTTAGGGAAGATTTCTCTAAACTGTCTGATTGTATCAAAGGAAAAAATTATGCTAATTTTCAAAATGGCCAATTTCCCCCAATAACAAAGAAAAATAAAAACCTTAAACAGGAAGCTCTTCAATAACAGTAGACACCCAGCTCACCCAGCACACAGAAGAGAGACAAACAATAAAAATCTGAGCAAAAATGAAAGAATGGGTGACAGCTAGATCGTCAACTTCATTTGCTACTACTTTATAGGTTAGAACAGGGTGTTTCAAGTTCGGCACTAATATTAGCATTTTAGGCTGGATAATTCTTTGTTGTGGGTGGGCAGGTGGTGTCCTGTATAGGACATACAGTAGCATCCCTAGCCTCTACCCATTAGACACCAATAGCACCTCTCCCACAGATGTGACAACGAAAAAATGGCTCCAGACAACGCCAAAGGTCCCCTAGAGGACAAAATCGGCCTGAATGAGAACCATCAGCTTAGCGTTAAGTTGTATTTAGCAGGGACTCTCCAAAATGAATAAAATGTACCATAGACCTTTACATCATGGGCACCTTCTATTCAGTTGATATCTTTCTGCCTTTCACCCAGTTTTTTGGAGTCAAATTAAGAATGTAAAGCAGAGGGTAGGAATACCAGATCCTCGATATCACAACCTCTTAAAGGCATTAAACTTTCCTAAACTCTCAGTTCAGGCCTCTGGCTCACTGGAAAACCTGAACTGGACTCTGCCGCGGACGGCAACCACCATATTGTTTCTGTTTCAGTCCTGGCCACGCAATGGCTAAGAGAGGCCTCTGCCACTTCGAGATTTTGAGGATCTCTGGATCTAAACAATTTCAGAAACTTCATATCAGAGTTCTAGGAAAAGGTTAAGACTCTGTGTGACCAATAATGGAAATGTTAATTCAAACCAGTTTTCAAAAGTGGGGAGAAGTGTTGATCACAAAAATGAGATTTTTTTTCAGATACGTTAGGCCTCAGAATTGGCAAATCTGATTGTAGGAAGGAGGAGTCTGTTCTTCCTTTTTTTTCTCTCTCTCTCTACTCAACCATCTCTACAGAGAATCACCTTTTTTTCTTTCTTTTTCTCTTCTCTGCCTTCTTGAGGTTCATTCTTCTCATGTCATAAGGTGCACATATATTCTTTTAAATCTATCAGAAGGAATCTAACAACTCTTCCAGAAAGCATCCTGGAATTCAGTCAAGATGGATCACTGAAATCAAGTCCATCCCTGAACCTTGTAGTGATGATGGCTGCAAGAATGAAACGTGCGGACTGGTTCAAGCCATCCAGGGCTATTGCTGTGTTGAAGGTAGTGAGCAGAGGAGCGATGGATAGAGCCAAAATAAGTCTGGCTGTTACTTGTAGGGAAAAGGAAGTGAGTTCTAGAAGTGCTGCCAATACTATCTGCTACTACTGTTAAAATTTTCAATGTTTGCATTAAAAAATAATATTTTAAAGCACAAATTACAATGTAGCATATTTTGTTATTTGAAAGGTAATTATAGGATTATTATTTTGAAAGAAATAGCAATTTATAGTGAAGTGGGAGAGTGAGGCTCTTGTCTCATAGAGTTAAAGAATGAATTTCATGGACAAAGGAGAGCAAGTAAAGTGATAAGAGTTTTATTAAGCAAGGATACCGAAAAAGCTCTCAGGAGTGAGAGAGGTCCTGACAGGGTTGCCACCACTGATATCCAATAACAATCTTTTATTTAGAACTGACCAGGGAGCTTGTGGGCTTGTCATTTTTGTGATGTCTTGGTTGAGTAAGGACTGGTGATAACATCTTTAATGGCTTACTTCTTCTTTGGGATCTAGTTATTCTTTGTTGGTCACACTGTGACTGCCATCAAAAGACCCCATCTCTGACACCCAGGGCAGGCTGGTCTGGTTTGCTCCCTTATATCTACTTTCCTCACACCTCAGCACTTCTGGGATTTCTGTGAGCTTGAACACATAGCCCCCTGCCTATCTCTCCCTACCTAGACCTGCCTGTCCCTTACTCAGTGAGACCCTTTAGATGTATCCTGGTGGGTCATATACTTGGGGGATGGTTGTCAACGTGTATCTTGGGTGGGGGGTGAGATAAGGGAAGTTTTTAAAGGAATATTTATATGTTAAAGTAGATTTACAGAATTCTGGGGGTCAGGCTAGGATTGCCTTTTGCCCTTAGCAAAGTGTCAACATCCAGGCACTTAAATCCCTAGGGGAATGTCACTCAGCCTGTTTCAAGAACTTGTCAATGGGCTGTAAGTGGTAAAGAAGTGTAACAATTTGGGGTGCCTGGGTGGCTCAGTCGTTAAGCGTCTGCCTTCGGCTCAGGTCATGATCCCAGGGTCCTGGGATCGAGCCCTGCATCGGGCTCCCTCCTTCTCCCGCTACCATTCCCTCTGCCTGTGTTCCCTCTCTCGCTGTGTTTCTCTCTGTCAAATAAATAAAATCTTTAAAAAAAAAAAAAGAAGTGTAACAATTTTTCTTCTGCCTCTGTTTCCCTCATTGATACTTGCTACAGTGATTTGGCTTAGCAATGAACACAAGTTTGAAGGATAGGATGATCATCTTTCAATCCTTTACTTTATGTATATAATTGCATATTATTTCTTCATTTTAGGATTACAGCAAAAGCTATAAATTTGAGGCCCTATCTGAATGTAAGGCTCTGGCCGAATGGCCAAATGGCAAAAGGCAGCCCTCATCACCACCACCACCACCATCACCACAGACAAGGTTTCTATCCTCCTTTTGACCTCTTTTAGTTGTATGAGGAAGCTTTCAGAGATGCTCACAAAATTAGAAATAAGTTCACATTCAAATGGTGAAATGAAATACAAATAACCCTGCCTACAGTTATTCAGAAAAGTAAACTCCCTGTTAGGGAGAATTACTTAACAATTTCCATGAAGTTAAGTGCACACTGCAGTAAAGAGCTTTAGAGATTGGGGAAAGGCTAAAGTTAAGCTGAGCTTCCTGGAGGATTGCAGGAGCAGTTTATTTTAAATATGCTAAAATGTTAGGGTATTATCTTTCTAATAAGATGAGATCAAAGAGGAGTCAACAAACAGAACGGAGAAAATAAATGCTGCTCCAGAGTTCAAAAGTTCAAGAGTCTGTGCGTCTTCCAGCTTCCTGCTGACTTCTTGCTAGGGCTTGTTGGAATGTTCAAGAATTCCGAGCGCTTGGAGAGAAGCCAATGAGGATTTCTTTGATATTTCTAAACATAAAGGCACCCTCCAGTTTCCACATGGACCATGTTCTAAGAGTTTAGGCTGTGAGTTATTTATTTAAGACTCAGTTTGCATTTTCCCTAGAGACATCCAGAGAGCTAAAACCAACCGATGAAGCAAAGTTCTGTCCTGAGCATCTTATGAAACCAAGCCGCAATGTTCCTGCTAGAAAATGCATTATGAATCGTAGCTTGAAAAGGCAGGGACATAATTCCCTTCAGAGTAAGTCTTCAGTTTAAGTCCCTGGGCCAGGGGCCTGCACTCCAAAAGAGAAAAAAGGATAAAATATGGGAATGATAGGGAATCTAAAGGTGAAAACCTCTGGAAGTTAGGGAGTAGGAAATGTTTCTCTATCTTCACACTCAGTCCTTTAACCCCCACGGCCCTGGGCCCTTCTCAAACTGAGGTTTGAAAAATTTGCTTTCCTATTTGACCATTTCTAAAATTATGCTTACCTCATCTTCCCTGCTTTTAACACATTACCATTTGGAAATTTCATAAAGGCTTATATTTTAGGCAAAAGTAGACAGCAGCTATTAAAAAGAATATCTCTTGGGGCACCTGGGTGGTGCAGTTGGTTGGGTGTTTGACTCAGTTTCGGCTCAGGTGGTGATTGCAGGGGTCCTGAGATCGAGGCCCACGATGGACTCCAAGCTCAGCACAGAGTCTGCTGGTTTCTCTCTCCCTCTTCCTCTGCTCCTCCCTCTCTCATTCTCTCTCTCACTGAAATAAATACATCTTTTAAAAAAAATTTTAAAAATAAAGAGAATATCTCCTCTTTTGCCTTTTTTTTTTTTAACTTGGACTCATGAAGACCTGTAAAACTGCCATGAATTTTTAAAATATCAGATTTTCACAATGTTTGAGGTAATACTCACTATAAGGAGTCCCTTACTAGCCTTATAGCCATAAGAAGGTTAACAAATCTTCCAAAGTTGCCAGGCTTCTAAGGCATTGTTAAATCACAAAAGAATACAGATTAATAATGCATTACCTATTTCTATTACTGGGTTTTACATGGTTAAAAATCATTGGATATTGCATAATTCAGAGCTGAAATGAAAATTTAAAATTAGATATTTGATATAACTGCAAATAGATATACTCAAGCAAGTCCAGAACTGATTATGCTAATTTGCCAATGAGTTGGTAAGAAATAGCCAAATGAGACAAGAAATGACATTCAGGTAAAGAAAAAAAATGAAGAAAAGGACACTCATGTTATACAGAGAAAGAGTAAAAAAAAAAAGGTGATTAAGCAAAAACAATTGTTTTACAGAGAGAAAGAAAAGGTGACTGAAAGAAAAGGGCAGGATTTCTCTCTTTTTCTAACAGACAGGTATTTGGCAAGTACTATATAGATTTCAGAACTGTCAAGACAGTGAGAACAAAGTAGATGATTTAACTTGGCTCCCATCCTTAGGATGGGGACAAGTATGCCTGGAATTGATATAGGAACATTAAGGATGACACACACATCATAAGCCAGCCACCATGGACAGTGCTTTGGCCACTCTCAAAATCTGGAGTTTGCTGTCTAAAGGGAAGTAGAGGATATTTACCAATCACTGAATTGCTGTTATCAGTTGTTCCATAGTAATAAGAATTAATGTTATTTTCTCAAAAAAAAAAAATGTTAATATCCCTGCCTTGTCTTAAAGAAATTGTCAGAAATACTAGAAGAAGGACATGTGCAGGACTGAGGGTCCATGAAACTAATCTGGGAAAATCATGCTAAGAGAGGACATTAATACAAATGATACTCATGTAAAACATTAAGGAACCTTTTTCTCTTCCTTACTCTGAAAACACTCCCCAGATTAAGGCATAAAATTATTTAATGTTTGAAAAAATCTTGAGTAATTTCTTCACTATGACACAACCAGCTACTTTCTGAGATTTTCTACAACATACAGAACTTTTTATCAAAAACAACTTACTGAAGCTAGCTTTCCACAAGCAACAAGAAGATAGAGTGAGATGAGAAAGGATTTATGGATCTATTTTATTATTAGATGGAAACCACCAGATGGCACTGTGTTAGGCTTTATCCTGGTAGTTTTCATTAGGCAATAATGTGCTTGTGGTTGGATCTTGGGGGAATACAAGAGAGCACTTTGGTGTAGTATCTTATAGGAAATAATTAAACTTGCCAGTAAAGCTTGTTCTATTGCTGAATATGTGACTATGATCATTTCTTTGCTCTCTACTACCTGCAGTGTAGAAATCCAACAACCACAATACTCTATGCTACTAACTGCCTAACCAGAAAAGGAAAGAACCACTTTGGGTAGGTGGGAGGGGAGTGTCTTGTGGTTGTTGGATTTCTTCACTGTGGTTGGCTGATAGCGAGAAATGATCTCAGTCACAAATACGACAGCGATGTGGGCATCTTGTAGTTTATCTAAATAATGTTTAGTATTTCACATTGTGTACTTTACAGACATGATTTCATTGATCCTGAAAATATCTCTGTGAAATAAGCAAGTAGAGATGCTACGGTCTGTTATAGAGATGTTGTTTACCAAGCAACAATCTTTATAAGAACTTAGGTATTGACAAAACATCAATTCAGAACTATAACTCTGATATTTAATTATTTAGATTATGAATTGGTAATTTTGGGAGATGTCATGCCTGTAAGTGCAATTAAATTCTACGCAGTGTCACAATGTGTAGAGAATCACAAAGTATTTCAACAGACTACCTAAAGCCCTGACTAAATAATTAATAGTTTTGTGACTTTGGGAAGTTCCTATAACCTCTGGTCCTAAACAACTACATTGTGAAATCAGTAGGGTTGAACTAGATCCACATGGTATCTGCAGTATAATGAAGTGTTTGCAAGTATAGACTTTGGTGTCAGAAAAAGTCCCATTTGAATTCCTGCTCTGTCACTCAGCTGTGAGAACTTGAATATGTATTTAACCTTCTGAGCCTGTTTCCATACCTTTATTATTTTTTTTATTTTATTTTTTCTGTGTTCCAAGATTCTTTGTTCCATGCCTTTAAAATGAGGGTAATAATAATACATATCTCAATTTTCTTGTTGGGAAAATTAGGTGCAATAAATAAAATGTTTAGCATAGTGCCTGGCCTATACTAAGCGTTCAATGAATATTAATTATTATTGTTAACAAGTAAGGTTCTACCTTATACTATCAAAGAGCTTCTTTTTTGCATTTTATTTATTGGGCGAAACAGACTCTAAGGTTCTATAGCTAATCTGGGCTTTGCCAACTTATCATGTAGTGCTACTTAGTTTTTAATAAACTTAATAAGTAATAGCTTTCTTTGTCAGTTATCTCTATCCGTCCTGTTTTAAAAGGCGAGTGAGTGGGTCTGGCCAGAAAGGTAAGGCAGATATCCAGAAATGCAGAGTAAGTGACTTAAAGTCACAGCTGGTATGAATGTCAGAGCCTTATCTACCATTCCAAAAGTTTTGACTTGCAGTAATGTCCTTGGTCCAGGCTGCATCTTGCCAACCTAAGTAATATTTCAAAGGTTGATTTAGATTTCGCTGCTCCAAGCGTAGATCACTACTCCAATCTTGATGACATTTCCAGCCCAGGGCCAAGATTCTACCATTCTTAAAAGTTATAGCCATAAACAAAGCAGTGGTACATTGCTAAATTAAAATGGGGAAGGAATTATTATCCACATGGAAGTATATCTTAGTTATTGCACCAAATTTAGATCAACCCACTTGATTTGGCGGTATTTCTCAACAATATCTGTATTTTGGCATTAGGAGAAAAATTCAAAAATTTAGACAATGGTCTAAATCATCTCTGACAAAAAGTATAATATCTAGCTACTCTCATGTGCCCACTAAAGTACCTCTGAAGATTCAGAAAACACATAGTAATAAACATATAGACTTACAGTCAACATTCGAATCAGAAGCTGACTAGAATTTTCACACTGTATCAGAGTAGGGGATGGAAATGAAAATCACAATTAGTAAAAATCCCAATGTGGCAGATGCATGTTCTAAAGAGGATCATACCAATTTATTCCATTCCATGTATTCTTACAATGTTACACTGATGCTCCTTCATCAAGGTGTGGAGTTTATTTCTCCTTCTGCTGAATATAGACCTCCTTAATATGTTTAGTATTTGCTTTTTTTCTTTTTCTTTTTCTTTTTCTTTTTTTTTTTTAGAGAGAGAGTGCATAGTGCATGATGAGCAGCAGAGCAGGGGAAGAGAGGCAGAGGGAACATGAGAGACAAAATCTTAAGCAAGCTCCACACCCAGCGCAGAATCCCACATAGGGCTTGATCCCATGACCCTAAGATCAGAACCTGAGCTGAAATCATGAGTCAGATGCTTAACTGACTGAGCCACCCAGGCACCTCTAGTATTTGCTTTAAACAAATAAAATATAAAGGAAGAGACACTGTATGACTTTTGTGGCTAGGTTGGAAAAGTCAGTACTGATTCTACCTGGCCATCTGTCTTTCTTTTTCGGTACGTTTTCTTTGTAATTTAGCCACCATGTTGTGAGGAAGCCCAGGCCACAGACAGAGGCCACCAGCTGGTGTTCTGGCCAAAGGCACCAGCTAAGGCCTAAACCAGTAGGCAGTGTGGTCAGCCACTAGATACATAAATGAGTAAACCTGCTGATGATTCCAGCCCCCAGACTCCGAGATGCCCCAGCTGAGGCTTAGTGGTGAAGGGATGACTTACCCTAATGGGCTTTGCCCAAATTTCAGATTTGTAAGCACAGTAAGTGTTGTTTTAGGCTATTCAATTTGGCAGTGGTTTGTTACACACCGATAGATTACTAGAAGATGCTGACACACATTTTGTCACATAAAAGAGAGGGATCTTGCTGTTCCTTTGTTGGAATCTGAGATTCTGTGTTCTTTCACCACTGGTCCCATTATTCAAACAACCAGATTCAACTGGAAAACTGGACTGCTCTCTTTCCATTGGCATAGTTACCGTGTTTAGAGTTTAGCAGAATATTATAGCAAGAGCAATTTAATGCCATTTACTAATATTTACTGAGTAATTGTGATTAGGTAGGCATGACGTTAATTGTGTGATTGAGTGATTTTGCCTTCAGTTTCTCATTTAATACCCTCAACAATCCTGTGAGGTATTTAAAACCAGTATGCTTAACCACATGGAAATTTAAAACTATTCTCCTAAACTCTTGTATCAGTGAGGAAATAAAAACTTCATTGGGAGCCCCTTGGAAAATAGTGATAAAGAGAACACGATAAAATGAAATAATATGTCAAAATTTATGGGATGTGGCCAAAACTGTACTTAGAGAACCAGAGCAAAATTTACTCAGGATAAAATTAATAGATTTAAGTGCTTTCACTTTAAACAAACAAAGAATGAAAATAAATCAACCAAGTATTCAATTCAGTAATTTATGAAATCAATCTAAGGACACTAAAATGGATTATTATTCTGGTTAAAGCATAGATTATACAAAATAGAAAGGTTCGTGGTATTAAAAACATACAAGATAAAACTAGGAGCAGTGCATCATGAAAAAGTAGAAGTTGTAAATATTGGGTGTACCAGTCAGGGTAGGCTAAGTACTAGGAAAACAAAACAAAACAAAACAAAACAAAACATAAACAACCAAAATCTTAAAGTTTCAGTCATTTAATAAAAGCTTATCGATTGCTTTCATAATCTAATGAAATGGTGATTGGATTGATAGGGCTTTGCTTCATAAATTTGGCTCCTTCCATTGTATGATGCTACCATCTTGAACACATAAACACCTCCACCCATTGTTCTTTTGATCCCTGGCCTTCTGAGTAGGGGGAGATGATTCTTTCATGTCAAAATACTCTATAGCCATATTTAAAATAAATTTTGGATATTCTGCTTGCTCTGGAGGCAGAAAAACTTTGGAAATCTGCTTTCTACTCATTGAAGGTTGACATTCCAATACCTGATTTAAAGTTTAAGAGTTTTAGTCCCAGCTTATTACTTTTTTAGGCTTCTAAATTATTTGTTATCAATTGGTATGTTACCACTTTACCAACTGGTATGTTGTACATCAAAGCTGACATCCCTTCATGAACACAGTTCCCAAATCCAATGTATTCATTTGCTTTTTTGCCAACAGGCCACTCCAACCTTAATGGCTGCTTTCCTAAATCTATTGAGGTTGACTAGGAGGACTATTTTCTTTTTTTAAAAAATATTTTATTTATTTATTTGACAGAGAGAGAGAGGGAGAGAGCACAAGCAGGTGGGGTGGCAGGCAGAGGGAGAGGGAGAAGCAGGCTTCTCCAATGAGCAGGCAGACCGATGTGGGGCTCAATCCGAGAACCCTGGGATCATGACCTGAGTCAAAGGCAGGGACCCAACCTACTGAGCCACCTAGGCATCCAGAAGACTATTTTCAATAGGCTTCTTTTGCTCACAATCTTTCTCAATCACATATGACATCAAATCTTATCTCCAGTTGTTTCAGAGCTAGAAAGTCAACTTTTCCAGCTCTTCAAAGATCTTTTTTCTAGACTTTCTCTATTTCCATTCATTTATGCTTACAAGTCGGCCAATTCTTCCCTGAGGTCACTTTATCTTTGTTAACATTAATTAATATGAGCCAAAATACACTAAAGATTTTATTCTTTTAATTCACTTCCCTTAGTCCTGTCAGCTGAGCAGGCATATGGTCTGCCTCCCAATATGGCAAGTTATAGTCTTACCACATGTGCTGTCAGTATTTTACAGAAATTGCCAAATTTCCAGCCTTCAATATCTGTTTCTTTGAATTCCATCACCCAAATGCTAAACCATTGCCATGTATTTTAGATTTTTATGAGAGTCACAGCCCACTTATGAATAAATTAAAGTAGGTTGTTGCTTGGGAAAAAAAAAATAGACAAGCCTCCAAATCTCAGAGGCTTAACATATCATACTCCAAAGCAGATTGACAGCACAGTTTCTGCTGCACGCAGTCATTCGGCAAAGGAACATTGTTTTCACAATCCATCTAGCCTCAATCAGCCAGCTGAGAGATAGGGACAGAGAGAATGAGTGAGCACGAGCTTAGAGAATACACATCTGCTCTTAATTAGCTTAAACTGAAATGGGCACATTACTTTTGTGTAAATTCTAGTCTTACTATCCTACATAAACAGGAAGATCTGTGAAGTACAGTTCAGGTGTGAAGCCAGGCAGACAGAAGTGGATTTGGTAAATTTCTGACCAATATTTCCAAATGGAGAAAGCACATACATCTGCTGCTCTTACAGAGCTCACAGTCTAGACAGGAAAGAGAACATAAGGCAAGGAAATGGCTCTACTCAAAACAGGGTGGATATTCTTAGCAGCCACAAATATTTGTGGAACAGATATTTAGAACTGTGATCTGGACAACTGGAATAACTGGACGTAAGGCTTCCATACCTAGTGAGAGAAACGAAAGACAAAATTGCTCTCTCTAGAAGAATGGCAACTAGAAAGAGAAACTCGAGTTCCAGAAAACTGGATCACCCTAGACAGAGTAGAATCACCATAATTTTGTATCAATTTGAGGCATTTAAGTATTTAAGTAGGCTTATCTATTACCACTTATAACACTCCTAAGATTAAGATGGGTTCTAATGTCTACAAAACAGCTAAGACTATAGATGAGGGTTAACCTGACAAGTTTGGATAGGTGTAGAAATAGAAACCAAAGTGCTACACTAGTAAGCCTGGAAAAAAAAAAAAATCCGAGACAACGTGAGAGGGAAAAGAAGATCTAGGGAAGATGGTACTCAAATTTCTCTAGTCCCAATTTTTTTGAAAATTTACCAATGCTTAAGACCCAAAGGTGACTAAAAATCATAATGCTATACTCAGGGGACAACTTACATTCAATTGCAAGGCAAAGACTACTTGAAGAAACAGTATACAACCCAATGGAATCAACCCATTTCTTCATTTCCCCATTGGTTTCCTTCTATGATCATTCATTCAAATCAGTCTCTAAAGCTTTGATAAGAACATCAAAGAGCATTAGATAGTGTCACATTTTAAAAGGCACTAACTTTTATTTGGGGAGAGGCTGTACTAAATAGAAAATAATTTTTAATGCTTTGAATCCCCAGTTCAGCCCCCTGTAGAATGAATAATTGCTTCTACTTGGACATCCAGGCTTTCGCCACTAACATTTGTTCTAATTAGAAAAAAAGATGTGTGATGGGGTGCCTGGGTGGCTCAGTCGTTAAGTGTCTGCCTTCGGCCCAGGTCAGATCCCAGGGGCCTGGGATCAAGCCCCGCATCGGGCTCTCTGCTCTGCAGGAAGCCTGCTTCTCCTGCTACCATTCCCTCTGCTTGTGTTCCCTCTCTCGCTGTGTTTCTCTCTGTCAAATAAATAAAATCTTTAAAAAAAAAAAGATGTGCATCAAAAATAATAACATAAAATAAATAGGTCTATTTTACTCTGTATTTTATGAATGATATTGCATTCTCATATGTTGTGGCTTCCAATAATCCAATTACCTATTCGGCATCAGTAAATAGTGATTTATTTTTCTGAAGCTTTAATACGATTCATTTTTTCTAGTAGTTTAAGTACCCATTAGTTAATGCTTTGCTGCTGCTGACCTCAGTAGATTTTTTTGTAAGTCTTTATATAGCATTTATAGGTCACAAAAATGCCAACAGTGTTCATTATGGTCATTTTCCAAACTACCTGACAGCAAAATGTTTTCCCTCAACTCATTTGTATGTATATCGCTTAATTAATGCTTCACCTCATGCCAAATTATAGTGAAATTCTTGTCACTTTACATGCAGAATGACATTTACACAAATATCTACTGAATTTATCATGAGCAATGCACATAGAATTTGTATCCTGTGGCTTGAAGACAGACAAACCATAAACCTGGATCCAAATACCTACAGACAAAAAAAAATTAGGAAAAATAGGAAAGTGAGAATCTTTGAAAAAGTGGAAAAATGCCTTCTTTCCTATCCTCAAAGGTATCATGACTAATTGATGTCAACAAATATACCTTCTAAAACCAGTATAAATAGATAAACAAACAAACAAACAAATAAATAAAACCAGTATAAAAATTCTTTTAGGAGTATTTTTAGAAGTTGATATTTTGTATAAGAAATATTCCTCATCTAAAAAAACAGGTGGATTTTTTTTTTTTAATCAGAAAAGGTGTCTGAAAGACTCCTAAGGACTAAAAAACGGAGTGGATAGTGCATCAATCCATTATGGAAGATGTCCTCTCTGGAGATAAAGAGTATTTCAGTGATGCCATTTGATTGTTTGGGGAATAAATATGCATTGGAAACATGAAAGAGCTCAATAAACAGAATTCTAAAATTTTAGCCCAAATTAACTTCTGGGTTAGGACAATAAAGTGCTTTCTGTCCTAAGGTTGATTTACATGAGATGCATCAAATATAAGAATTTTCCAATAGCCCCACTTTATCTAATGTTTTAAGCACAGAAAAAGAATAGGGTGTGGGGTTTAAGAGCATAGGCTCTGGAGCTCAGTCATTTGGTTCTTGGTTTTTCCTCAACTCACTGTGATAATTTGGGCAAATGATCTAACTTCTTTCTTGCTTCAATTTCTTCATTTAGGAAGTAGAGGAGAGCTTGTAACAGTAATGACCTCTTGAGTTCTATGAAGATTAAATGAGCTAATAATGTAGAGCAGTTTAGAATGATGCCTGGTCCATAGTAAACATTCAATAAAAGTTAGCTATTACTAGTACTCCTAATTTAAAATGAGATAACAGCAGAGATATGAAGTGACTTCTAACGTGCACAGCTGCCTACTACTGGCCACCACAGTCCCCTGAGTTTCAGATCCCATTTCCTTGGTGGGTTTCCACTGAAACTTCTCATACAAATCGAAATCAAAAGGATTTAGGTTTCAGCAATATTATCAATTTTCAATCCATTCATATTCAAACTGTTATTGGCTAGTTGTACTCAGCAAGTAAATTGCAGTAATTTCCCAACTCACAAATTTTTTTCCCAGCCTTCTTTTCCTTTACCCAAAGGTGTCTGAAAACATTTTTTTTTAATTGAAATACCATCAATTAGAACTCAGATAAGGCTCCAGATCACATTTTCCCTGGGTACCTTGCCAAGGATCAACACTTAATCGGAGAAGGACTAAACCTCAAAGACCAAGCTAAAGGAGCTACCTTTTGTGGCCCAATCTTAAATTACTGGATGACATGTTAAGGATTAAAACTCCAAGCTCTACAACTGGGCATCATATGCAAATGAAACCAAACAAGATGTTAATAGATGATTCATCCTGAAAATACCTGACCCCAAAATGTCTGACTATGAAGATGCCACACAGTTAAATAAGCACAATATAAAATCATGTAAAAATGATAAATTTGGCTCCTAGTTTTGGCGCTACCTCCAACCAGCTTTCTGTTAAACAAAAAAAGTTGGAACAAATGATATTTAGGTCTTTAAAGATTTAAGATTCTAGCATGATTGTAGGTTGTTTTTGTTTTTCTTTTGGAGATATGTTTAAAAACTCCATGTTGCTTCTTGGTGATCTCACATATCTTTCTCAAATATTTTAAACATAATGTTTTTCTCTGTGAAAAGAAAAAAAGATATGGCTCTCCAAGCAGGAATTAGTTTGAAAATAATCATCTAATAAAACAAACTATTATGCAGAATACTCATTAGCTAAGGTTTTCACATAGGAATCTTTAAAACACCTAACTAAAGAGAAAATTTAATTTTGCTGATAAAATTAGATCAATTCATCAGTTAGCTATGCAATGGATATGTTTCATACATGAGGGAATATCAGCTAAATGATCTCAAAGAATTTTTTTAAAAAACAAGAGGCCCTGCTAGATTTCCTTAGGGGAAGAAAAGGCAAGGCCATTGTTAAATGTTTTAAAATTTATTGTGTGACTTTATAACATCAGTAATATATTTGCCATTTATTAAAATTATTAAGATGAAGTCATTAACCTGATGACAGTTTAGCAATTATTCTTTTTTATAGTTTCAGAAATGACAGACTCCCTTTATAAATTGAGCGTCCCTTTTGTGGGCTGTGCTTATCAAATGCTATGACAATTAATGGTATTTAAAACATATTCAGATGCTCCTAAAATGGTCTATGTTGCTAACTCTGGACATATTCTTTTCTTCAATGGTGCAATATTCCTTGAGTAGGTTCACTAAAACCACACTAAAAAGGTACTAAGGAAAGATAAGAAAGTAATAAAATTATGTATTTTCATAGTCAAAGAACTTAAATGACACAGATATGTCCTGCTAGAATTCAGATGCTGATGGAAAAATGCGCAAATAAACAGTGACATATGCCTTTGACTCACTCCAGGTAGGAGAAAAAAACAGAGACTATGGAGAACAAAACAAGAGAGAGATAGCTAAATTCCCCAAAAGTATATGTTATACAAATTAAAGGAAAGATGGTTGATTAAGCCTGGAAGAACTTGAGAAGTAGACAAGATTAAAACATTCCTATTAAGTGGTATGGAAATCCTTCTAAATATTTACAACCTCTATTTTAACAAAAATTAAAGATTTGTATCATTAAGCCCTATAATCTATTTGAGTGCCAATATTTTATAAACCTGTCACAGACTCAGGAGTTAAGCAACCTTTTGAGGAACTGCTCTGACACCTTAACCTAAGACACAAAGATGCAGATGATACCTTCTTGCCATATCTTCACCCGGCCTTTCCTCTGTGCACACATTGTGTCTTTCCCTCTTATAAGGACACTTGTCATATTGGATTGAGGCCCACCCATAGGTTCTCATTTCACCTTAATTACCTCTTTAAAGGTCCTATCTCCAAAGACAGTCACAATCTGTGGTATACTGAGAGTTAGAGGACTTCAACATATGAATTTTGCCAGGACAGATTCTGTTTATTATAGAATCTATGCCTCTACAATCACTATTTTTTCACCTATCTCTGTTTTTCTCAAAGATGTTCAATACTGAACATCCTGGGGCACCAGGATGGCTCAGTCAGTTAAGAGTCTGCCTTCCGCTCAGGTCATGATTCTGGGGTCCCTGGATTGAGCCCCACGTTGGGCTCGCTGCTCAGCGGGGACCCTGCTTCTTTTTCTCCTCTCTGCTTATGCTCTCTCTCTCTCATGATCTCTCTCTCAAATAAAAAAATAATGATAATAAATTAAACCTTAAAAAAAAAAAAAGAACAGAATATGCCTTTGTGTTGCCCACGATGTTTACCTAACAGTATGAAGGCTCATCCACTCAGTCCCTTGTCTTTTGGCTGGTGTATGGCAGCTTTAGTTGCTATTAAGGAAACCGAGGACTTGAAATTTACTACTGAATTAAATTTACTACTAGCTTGATAAATTTAATCTATCTCTCAGACTGAAGAGTTTGAATTGGGGAGAGGCCAGAAACAGGAAAACTGGTTAGAATGCTGATGTTTAGTTGAAGAAATGGAAAAGAAAGAGTAAATTCAAGAGCTATTACTGGATATCATAGTTGCACATGCTGAGCTTGCAGATGCGGGAAAAGAAGGTGGAATGAAAGTGGCTTTTGGGGCACCTGGGTGGCTCAGTGAGTTAAAGCCTCTACCTTTGGCTCGGGTCATGATCTCAGGGTCCTGGGATCGAGCCTCCCATCGGGCTCTCTGCTCAGTGAGGAGCCTGCCTGCCCCTGCCCCACTGCCTGCCTCTCTTCCTACTTGTGATCTCTCTCTCACTGTTAAATAAATAAGTAAAATCTTGAAAGAAAGAAAGAAAGAAAGAAAGAAAGAAAGAAAGAAAGAAAGAAAGAAAGAAAGAAAGAAAGAAAGAAAGAAAGAAAGAAAGAAAGGAAAGGGGCTTTCGTAGGAGACACAAAAAACTAGTCCACCTATCCAGAGAAGACCAGATCACACAGTTCCTTTGCAGAGGACTACATACACAATGTGGCAATGAAATGTTTAATAAAAGGAAATATTTATGAATGAATCTGTACACCCTCACCGGCTTTAAAATGATGTTTCATGAGGCCCTCTGGTTCCATAGAGGAGAACAAAGGGAAAGAAGAACATGGGTATCATTCATTGCCAAGGCAGCTCTGCTTTTCTCTCCAGGAGAAACTTATTTAAAAATAGGATTTGTTCCTATATTACTCTCCAAATTTTGAAACCCATTAGGCTACACAATATTTATTTATTTATTTGTTTTTAAATGTATGTTTTGGTTTAAGAACATTTTTTTAAAGATTTTATTTATTTTTTTGACAGAGAGAGAGATCACAAGTAGGCAGAGAGGTAGGTAGAGAGAGAGGAGGAAGCAGGATCCCTGCTGAGCAGAGAGCCCGATGCGGGGCTTGAACCCAGGACCCTGAGATCATGACCTGACCTGAAGGAAGACGCTTTAACCCACTGAGCCACCCAGAAACTTATTAAAAAATAGGATTTGTTCTTATATTACTCTCCAAATTTTGAAACCATTAGGCTACACAATATTTAAATTTTCTTTCCTTTAAGAAAAAACCAGGGCACCTGGGTGGCTTAGTCAGTGAACCGTCTACTTTGGCTCAGGTCTTGATCCCAGGACTGGGATGAGTCCCAGGTGAGACTCCCTGCCCTCCCGAGTGGGGAGTCTTCTTCTCCTGCTCCCTTTGCCTGCTACTCCCCCTGCTTGTGTGCTCTCTCTCCATCACATAAATAAATAAAATAAAATAAGATAAAATAATAAAATAAATCTCTGAAATCCCAAGTCTGAAAATACATTGAAAGTCCTAAGTCAGAATTTTCAATGAGTAGTAACATCATTCTTTCAATAAAGAATTCTTAAAGTCGGGGCGCCTGGGTGGCTCAGTCGTTAAGCGTCTGCCTTCGGCCCAGGTCAGATCCCAGAGTCTTGGGATCGAGCCCCGCATCAGGCTCCCTGCTCCGCGGGAAGCCTGCTTCTCCCGCTACCATTCCCTCTGCTTGTGTCCCCTCTCTCGCTGTGTTTCTCGCTGTCAAATAAATAAAATCTTTAAAAAAAAAAAAGAATTCTTAAAGTCTTGGTGTGCCTGGGTGGCTTGGTCAGTTGAGTGCCTGACTCTTTATTTCAGCTCAGTTCATTATCTCAGGGTTCTGGGATCAAGCCTCACATGGGGTGCTATGCTCATGGGGAAATCTCCTTGGGATTCTCTCCCTTGCCCTCTGACTTCACCGCCACTCTCTTTCTCAAATAAGTAAATAAATCTTTTTTTTTTTAAGATTTTATTTATTTATTTGACAGAGAGAGATCACAAGTAGGCAGAGAGGCAGGCAGAGGCAGAGGCAGAAGCAGGCTCCCTACCGAGCAAGGAGCCTGATGTGGGACTCGATCCCAGAACCCTGGGATCATGACCTGTGCCGAAGGCAGCCTCTTAACCAACTGAGCCACCCAGGCATCCTATAAGTAAATGAATCTTTAAAAAAAAAAGACTTCTTAAAGTCCCTGTTAGTTGAATATCTGGTTTGAAAATGGTCTTAACTTTTGCAGAGCAAAGGAAACAGTCAACAAAACCAAAAGACAACTGACAGAATGGGAGAAGATATTTGCAAATGACATATCAGATAAAGGGCTACTATCCAAAATCTATAAAGAACTTCTCAAACTCAACACCCAAGGAACAAATAATCCAATCAAGAAATGGGCAGAAGATATGAACAGACATTTCTGCAAAGAGGACATCCAAATGGCCAACAGACACATGAAAGAGCGCTCCACATCACTCAGCATCAGAGAAATACAAATCAAAACCACAGTGAGATACCACCTCACACCAGACAGAATGGCTAAAATTAGCAAGTCAGGAAATGACAGATGTTGGCGAGGATGCGGAGAAAGGGGAACCCTCCTACACTGTTGGTGGGAATGCAAGCTGGTACAGCCACTCTGGAGAACAGTATGGAGGTTCCTCAAAAAGTTGAAAATAGAGCTACCCTACGACCCAGCAATTGC
>CM053603.1:149415392-149474446 GCA_028646535.1 Procyon lotor
GCTGGGGTGTGGATATTGGGGAGGGTATGTGCTGTTAAGTGCTGTGAAATGTGTAAGCCTGACGATTCACAGACATGTACCCTGGGGCAAATAATACATTATATGTTAATAAAAATTAAAAAAAAAAAAAGAAAATGGTCTTAAATTTAAAATAATCATCTCTATATTTGTGATGGAAAATGGAAGTTTAGGAAATAAATTTACTTCCCTAAGCAGCTTCACTCATAAATAAACTGTCTCTCTTAATTATCAGATGAAGGAAAAAATACCTACTGTTTAACACTTTATACAGGTAAAATCAAATTGAAAAGAACTTCAAGTGCAGCAGGAGGGGTAGGTTGTTGTAAAGGCAAGGGATAGGCCAATCTCTATGATGACCATAAAGGTTTGAAGTTAGGGGGCAGGGGGGAATGTGAGAAGATGAACTGTGATTTAGGAGGTGTGTGTGGCTGAGGACGGATGACAAGCAGGAGAAGGTCTAGAGGGATCCTCTGCAGTAGAGAAGGAAAAGATCTACAAGGCTAATAGCTCCCAGAGCTCCCAGAGCTCTTACCCGACAGATTACACTTGCAAATAGTAACTCTAGGTTCAGGAAAACCCTGATTTGCCATACCCCAAGAACTCAGAATCATTTACCAGAACACAAAGATATAACTTTTTGCTCTTTGAACTTCCATAAAGAACATAAAGGCAACTTAAAAAAAAGAAGAAGAAGAAGAAGAAGAAGAAGAAGAAAGAAGAGAGAAAAGAAATGAGAAAATACCATTAAATAACACATATCAGAGCACTTGCAATCTAGAGCATTCTATCTGGTCCCTCAAGTGTAGCCAAAATTTAAGTAATAAATAAATAAATAGACAGATAAATAAATAAATAATAAAGGGAAGAAAAAGAAGTGGAAAGAAAAAGAAGGAGAAGAGATCTAATAACATTAGAACCAAGTGACAAGCTACCATCAGATACTACATGATTTCTACTTGAAAGTGAATGTCAGATTGCTGCAAACTAGCTCCCAAAAAGCTCACACTACAGAGTTGACATTTCATTCCTAATTGAGGTTTCAAGACAACAGAACATTTTCAAAGTTTGATTCCTATTTTATGGACTTATTTTTCCTCTGCATTTTTAACATGTGGAGATACAGCGAAGTTAATGAGGTCAACCCTATCAATATCTGTGATCAAACTACTAACCAATTAGTGTTTAAACTAGAGAATGAATGTTTAAACTACATTTTCCATGTACTCCTAATGATCCGAAATTGTCAGCCTGTGAGCATATTTCTTCTGCCATCAGATTTTATGCCAGCTACTAATTTATCTATGATGACTGCATGTTTTGAAGTTGATATAATTAACCCTGCACTAGTGGGTGATACTTAGCAATGCACATCTTGAATTTATTTTTAATAAATTACAGTTTAGTGGGAGAAGCAAAGATCACATTCAGCCTTGTTGAGTACTTTACTGCATTGATTAGGTTCTAGCCACCAATTGAGCCAGGTTCCCTCGCTGAATAAATCTATAATTTTTTCTACAGCAACAAGGGTTCTGAGAATAATTGAATTGATAATTCTTTTTCAAATATAACCTTCTTTATATTATGATAATTTTAATATTTGAAAGCATTACTGAATTCTTTTTTGTGAACATTGTGTGTACAGTTTTTTCCTCATCTCTCCCCTCTTCCTCTCACCCACATTCCTTCTGTCCAAACAGCCTTCACAGAATAAAGAAGACTCAAAATTGTAGGCAAAAAGCACGATATTATGCCTCGTTGATGACATTTGGGAATTAAGGATCAGTGTTTATCCACCTGTCAGAAGCTGCTCTGAAATTTGTATAGAATTGGTTTAGGAAAGTTGTCTGGTGGGAAAAAGATAGTAGGAAAGGCCTGGAGAACTTACTCAGGCTATCTTTCATAGTGATTAATCATTTATTTGCCCAGGCTCAGAGCTAATGTTGATGTAGATATTACCATTATTCCACTCCCCAAACTGCTGCTAGCACCACTACTACCACCTACTGCCAAGAACCACATGCCAGAGAGAATCGCTGCAGAGATTTCCAGACTGTAAATGCAGGGTTCAGTGTCTCTGTTAGACAGCAACAAATGAGCAAAGCAGAAAAGTGAATCAAGAAAGTGGTGCGATGGAACCTCTGCGGGCGCTGTCGATTAGGCCTCAGACTTTTGGTTTCAGCTAAGGTCAAGATCTCAGCGGCAGGTCATGTTCTCAGGGTCGTGGGTTCAAGCCCCACGGAGGGCTCCAAGCTCAGTGAGGAGTCTGCCAAAGTTTCTCTCTCCCTCTCCCACTGCTCCTCCTCATGTTGGCTCTCATCCTCTCTCTCTCTAAAATAAATAAATCTTGAAAAAAAAAAAAAGGGAGGAAGGAAGGCAGGCAGGCAATTATAATTACAACTGTGGCTGGCCCCTCTGTAGAAAAGTCCAGGATATCGTATTTAAGAAAACCTAGACTAGGAAATCAGGATGGAGTTTTCTAAGGAAGCACTTTACATTCACCTGTATGGTCCACACTTAACCAAATACAAATGAGTTAATTTGTTGACTCAACAAAAGTTTCTAGAACCTCTACCATGGGCCAGGCACCCTTCTACATGCTGGGGAGACAGTTGTAAATAAAATAGACAGAAATTTCTGCCTCTATGTCATTTAAGTTCTGAACTAAAGGACAAAGATGAATCAACAGGGTATGGAGTTAAGTGCTCATTGTCAAGGAAACAAAGCAGGAGGATGAGGCAGTTCTGTGGAGTACTCTGCAGAGGTCAGAAACAATACACATGCTTTACTGAATTATGGATCGATTTCTTAAAACACAGTGTTGAGTTTAACAACAACAACAACAACAAAAGATGTAAAATGAGCTCTAAAACATAGTATAATCAAAATAAATTAAAAATACCTCCCCTGTAAAAGGACACTACCCATATTCCATGGATTTGTACCTAACTATCTCAAACTTTTCAGCACAGGTGACTGAGAGGAACAGAGTGGAAAAGACAATCAAGGATGACCAGGGATGCAACAGTAAAGCCAAGCAATAGGTAGATTTACAAAATTGATGGTAATAGTGTGCCAAGAACTTCCAGATGTGATTACATTAACTCTCAGAATTCAGGATTCCAAAACCAAAAGGGAAAGCAAAAAAAAAAAAAAAAAGAAGAAGAAGAAGAAGAAGAAGAAGAAGAAGAAGAAGAAGAAGGAGAAGGAGAAGGAGAAGGAGAAGGAGAAGAAGACAGGAAACAGGTATTGTTTCTTATTCTATATCACATCCCTACTTTAGTCACTTTGTAACAGATGTGGTATAAAAAAAAAATAGTGTAACCACACATTTCAGTTTTCCCTGAAGATGAGTAAGAAACTGGCCAAAAATTAAATTTAAATCTACAATTGCAAAGAGCAGGGCTTCCATGTTTCATGCAGGTAAAATAGAGAGACACAAAATAAGTTCAGTTCTTAGAGGTGGGCATTAACTCCTTCCACAATTATGGTGTGTTTGTTCTGCAGAAATCACTTTTCAAACTGATAATTATTGCCCCTTCATCTACAAAGTGTCCTACTTATTCTCAAGGAGCATACAGACCTATTATCTAAATTATTCAAAAAGTATAAGCTGATTGTCTTAATTACCTCTATAATTCATGAAAACTCAATTTTGTGGGTCTCTCTAAATAAAGTTGTGCATGCATTTTTAGGTAATTGCTCAGTATCTGTTTCTCTTTTTATTGTGAATAGGAGTATATTTCAGGATAGAGTTTTCTGGATGGCTAAAGGGGAAGCTAGATGTGCCACAAACATTCTGCAGTGGATCTTATAACTGGGTCATTTGGAGTCACTGGCCACCACTGTTTTTCCTGGGGTTCACAGACCCAACCAGTGAGGCAACTCTTCGTTAAAGGTGGAAGAATTATTCTGCCCCTGATTAGCTAGAGGGTTGGGATTTGCCTTCCCCTATGATGGACACACATATCTATTGCCTATTGGGCTAGTTCCTCAACCTATTTTACAGCTGATTAGGGATGCAAAAGATTACTGTTAAAAAAGGCTGATTCTGCCACACATATCCTCCCCAACCAAAAAAATCCATTCCCTTTCATTTGGTTTTAGATCTAAAAGTCTTTGAATGGTATAAAATCCTCTAACAAGATTTTCCCTTTCTTTTCCTATGGGATCTAAGCCCATGAGTTCTGAAATAAAGGAAGGGAAACCAGCAGAAATGAAAACAAAAAGTCCTGAGCAGCCTCCTCTTATGAGATATTAGATCAATTTTAGAAGCTATCCCATACTAACAGCTCCCAAAGTTTTTGGTTCTAGAGACACTTCATATTCTTAAAATGACAATTAAAGACTTCCAATGAGCTTTTATTTATATGGAGTATATATATATATATATATAAGTGATATATATATATCACTTATATATATATATATATGTGATTAAAACTGAGAAGTTTATTTATTTATTTATAAGCTGAGAAGTTTTTAAAAACATAAAACTCAAGCACACATTCTATTAGCTGTCAGATTGATGACGCCGTCACACATCATGTAGCCTCTGGAAAGCTCCATTGTACACTCCTGTGAGGATGAGAGTGAAAAAGGTACATAATGTCCTAGTATTGTTAAGGAGATAGTTTTGACCTTGAAAATCCCAAAAGTGTTTTAGGAACCCGCAGGAGTCACAGACTTCATTTTAAGATCCATACTCATGAATGAATTAATGCTGAGATACATTACTGAAAGAATTACTTAGCTTTGCATATAGAAATCTGCTGAATGGTTTTTTTATTTTGTTTTTTTTTTTTTCCCTCCTCAAAGTGATTAGAGTAGGAGCAGATAGACGCCAAATATGAAATCTGCCTGGAGCATAATCAAACAAGAAAAAGTATATATATTGGTTTTTGCCCTGGTTCCTGGCACAGAGGTCCTAAAACCTTTGTGATTTCCTTAAAAATAAGAGTACCAGGAGCATCTTTTGTTCAAGTATCTGGTCCCTGACCCTGGTTCCTGGTTCCTGGTTCCTGACACAGAGCTCCTAAATCTCTTGGAATTTCCTGAATGTCAGGAATCTACTTTTGTTCCAGGGAGGTAACTCTTGGTGAGTTCCTCAATAGCATCAGGATAGAGTCTGGTCACCAGAAAGACCAAGCCATAATTAGAAGATTGGAACTTTCCACCCCATCCCCCATCCTCCAGGAAGGGGAGAGAAGTTTTAGACTGAATTAATGATTGGTCATGTTTATATAACGAAGCATCCATAGAAATCCCAAAAGTACAGAATTCTGAGAGCTTCCAGTTTTGTGAACACACCAACACGCCAGGAGGGTGGCTCACCCCAACTCCATAGGGACAGAAGTGCTCAGGACCCTTCCTGACCCTACTCATGTCTCTCTTTATCTGGTTGTTCAGCTATATACTTAATCCCTTACTATACAGTAAGTCAGTCAGTGTAAGGAAGTCTTTTCTTGAGTTCTGTGAGCTGTTCTAGCAAAGGATCAAACTCAAGGAAGGGTCATGGGAACCGCAGATTTGAAGCCAAGTCAGACAGAAATCGTCGGTAATATAAGGACTTACTACCTACAACTAGTATCTGACGTGGAAGACAGTATTATGGAACAGAGCCCCTAACCTGTGGGGTCTGCACTAACTCCAGGAATTGAATGTCAGAACTGAATTGAATTGTAGGACACCCAGCTGGTGTTGGAGAATTGGAAAAACGGAGTTTTTCCTACACAGGTATCTTCCTGCCATGGCATTTCATTCTCTCTGCACCCAGGTAGCCACTCCTTTCTACTCCCACCAACTGCCAACCAGGGAAGCCACTCACACTAACCTCCTCCCTTGTCTCTCTCCCTTCATCTCTCTCTTTTTTTTAAACTAACATATAATGTATTATTTGCCCCAGGGTACATGTCTGTGAATCGGCAGGCTTACACATTTCACAGCACTCACCATCTCCCTTCATCTCTTAAACCTACATTCCTTTTGTACAGTTTCCTTCCAGATCCCTCCCACCCAAAGAACTACAATAAACTGCTTTTAAATGCTCACTGAAAGATGGGAATAACATGCATTTTCATTTTTTAAGGTTTTATTTATTTATTTGACACACAGAGAGACAGCAAGAGAGGGAACACAAACAGGGGAGCAGTTGAGCAAGGAGCCTGCTGTGGGGCTCGATCCTAGGACCCTAGGATCATGACCTGAGCTGAAGGTAGATGCTTAACAACTGAGTCACCCAGGTGCCCTATGCATTTGCATGTTAAACCGAGAGCTTTATAAAATAGCTTTAAGCTAAAGGAACAAATTCTATTGATTAAAAATTCCCAAGGGCAGGAATCAGTGGAAAATTTCACCTGACAGGAATTTTTTCCTGGCAGAAAACCATGCCAATGGCAACCACTTTTTTCCTAGATACAAGAACAACCCTGACTTGAAAGATGCTTTGACGCTTTCAAATCTACAAATCCAGCTCAGTGCTTGGCACCTAGCAAGTCCTCATTAATGTTAAAGTGAATTCCACCGAATTTGCCATCAATCTCTTTGTGTACAAACAGAAATATCTGAAGCCGATGGAATTCCCTTAAGCTATTAAGATGCAATCGACTGTTTTCAATGCATGAAAATGCCTTTCCAGTGCATTTACAAAGTCAAAGCAATTTCCAAAGGTCCTAAATTTAAAGATTTGGATAAATGAACCTATTTTTTTTCATTCAATTCTTCCTACTATTTTTCCTTTCTTCCTTCTATCTCCCCTCGCTCCAACAAATAGTTATTATGCACTGTCTTACTTCAGGCTGCTATAACAAAAATATCAAAGTCTGAGTAGCTCAAATGACAAACATTTTCTTATAGTTCTGGAGGTTGGAAGTTCAATCAAGGTGTTGGTAGATTAGGTGTCTGGCAAAAGCCAACTTCCTAAAAAAAAAAAAAAAGCCAACTTCCTGGCTCACAGATGGCCATCTTTTCATTCTGTCTTCACAGGACAGAAAGAAGGGGCAAGCTCTCTGGGGCTTCTTTTTTTTTTTTTTTTTAAAGATTTTATTTATTTGACAGAGAGAAACACAGTGAGAGAGGGAACACAAGCAGAGGGAATGGTAGTGGGGGTAGTGGGAGAAGCAGACTTCCTCGACCCCAGAACCCTGGGATCATGACCTGAGCCGAAGGCAGATGCTTAACGACTGAGCCACCCAGGTACCCCTCTGGGGCTTCTTTTTAATGGCACTAATCCCATTGACAAGAGTTCCACCTTCGTGACCTAACCAACTCCCAAAGACCAACCTCCTACCACCATCACCTTGAAGGTCAGAATATCACATAGGAATTTGGGGGAGGGCAGGGGTGGATATAATCAGTCCATAAGAGGTACCTACTATGTGCCATTCACTGTTCTTGGTGGTTTGGACTATTATTTAACAGAACAGACTGTTCTGCATTGGAGGTGCTTACTTTCAATGACACATTATCCAAAAAGCATATTAAATAAATAAGCTATCTGATATTGAAGTTGTTTTATATTGCGTTAACTTGCTGAAACTGATACTTTGTTTCCCAGAATTACCTTCCATGTATGATACCAGTTAGGGTTGGCCCAAAGTCAAATTTGTGAAAAATTGGGAAGGTAGCTATCTTACTCATAGTTTTCCAAAGAAACAGAACAAATAGGATATATAGAGATACAAGAAAAGATGTATTATACAAATTGACTCACATGACTATGGAGGCTGGGAAGTCCTCCAAACTGCTATCTATAAAGAGCTGGTGGTGTGAATCTGTCTAAGTACAAAAGGCCTGAGAATTGGTGAAACAATGGAATAAGTCCCAATCTGAGTCCAAAAGCCCCAGAACCTGAAGCACCAAGGACCACGGGCAGGAAGAGATGGATGCCCTAGTTCTACCAAAGAATGCAAATTTGCCATTCCTCTGCCTTTTGGTTCTGTGCAAGTCCTAACAGATTGGACGATGCCCATCCACACTGGTGAGGGTGATCTTTACTCACTCTATCAACTCTAATGATAACTTCTTCCAGAAAACCCTTCCAGACACACCGAGAAATAATGTCTTACCAGCTTTCTGGGCATCTCTTAGCCTAGTCAAGTTGACACATAAAATTAACCATGGCAGTGGGAGTGAATTAGCGGCCGTTGTAGCTCCAGTTTGTCTTCTGTGCTCATATCAAATTGCTTTTCCCTTTAGCAGGCCCTGCTGACCAAGAGCAACCCTAGATCCGCCACCAGACTCAAGGGCAACAGCCTTCCACAGAATTCTATACCAGCTTCCCTTCGCATTTCACTGGTCGTGTTGGTTCCCCCGATCTCACAGCAAGTTCCAACTCATACTGCACTAGCATTAGAAAGCTAGTTAGTGTCTCTGAGATTAGCCTGGGCTAGAAATGGAAATTTGAGAGTCTTCAACATATTAGAGATAAAGGCTTTGTAAATCATTTTCCAGTTGACAAGTCATTACCTATTTTATCATATATCTGGGAAGTGTACAGGATTGCTATCATGACCCTTATTTTACAGAGGAGAAAATTAAGTTTCAGTGCTCACACAGTAATGACAAGTATCACAGAGACCCAACCTTTCTGCTAACGTCTTTTTTTTTAAGATTTTATTTATTTATTTGACAGAGAGAGAGAGAGATCACAAGTAGGCAGAGAGGCAGACAGAGAGAGAGAGAGGGAAGCAGGCTCCCTGCTGAGCAGAGAGCCCAATGCCCGGCTTGATCCCAGGACCCTGAGACCATGACCTGAGCTGAAGGCAGAGGCGTTAACCCACTGAGCCACCCAGGCCCTCCCTTTATGCTAACTTCTAATCCTCCATTTTTTAGGGCATATATTAAGATTCAGGTAAAGGGCCCCAAGTTGAAACATTAGAGATTCTCTTTTTTTTCTGGGCAGGACTACTATTAATACATTTGTATATAGATGTGGGCCACAACCATGGATGAACTTCACTCTGCAAGCATCAAGGAGGCAGTAAATTTTACCAGTGTTTGGTGATAGGGAAGTGGATCATGTTTCTTACATCAGGCATACCCCGTTTGATTCCTATTAATTCCCATCCATCACCATATTCTACTCCATAAAATGCCCTTGGTTTCCCCCTAGTTATTCCTTTTTCAACACCAACTCCCCACCTGTCCCACCTCCCACATCTGTGTTCTAATTTTACAGATGTTTGCCCTAAGCTCTTAATAGTACACTTTGTTTCCAGAGCAGTTTGATACTATCCTTGCTCTTACAATCTTCTATTGTCATATCCTTCAACTGAGGCTTCTTCGGTTCTATGAAAGCCAGCAGGCCAAATTTCTCTAATACCAGGATGGAGATTGACTCTCTTAAATGGTACAGAACACCATAAAACAAAGTTTTCCTGCAAATGTTTTCCCTGTTCTAAAAGTATTTTATGTAGGAAGATATAGGGCATACTGTAATGAGTATAACATTTAGGGGGGAGGGTCAAAAAAATCTGGATTCAAGTCCTGTTTCTACCATGTGATGATGTCATTACCTTAGTGCAGGGTTCCTCACCCACAGCAGTGTTGACATTTTGGTTTGGGTAACTCATTGTCGTGGGCTTTCCTGTGCCTTTCAGGAGGTTTAGCAGTATCCCTGACCTCTACCCACCAGGTGACTCTAGCATATCTCCCCTAGCTGTGACAACTAGATATGTCTCCAGACATTGCCAAATGTCCCCTCAGAGTCAAATTGCCACCAGTTAAGAACCACTGTGCTAGTGAGATAGGTATGCTTTCATTTTTGTAAACTGAGGAGATCATAGTATGTATGTCACAGTGTTGTTCAGATCATTAAATGAGATTCTACATTTTAAATGCCTCCACAGATACTAGTATTGACAAAATCCTTCACTGGGAATTGATTTTCCCCCTATTTAACCGCTTGCTTGGGATTTTTCTAAGTCATCTAATCATAGACACTAATCAAATATTTCACCCAATATTTATAGCTAAAATTTAATCTTTTTTATTTACAAGGTAAGGTAAATAATCTTGATCTGTGCTCTTCTATCAGAAACAGAGTCTCATTTGCCATTTGATTCAGCAGTTATTCTGTTTTAGAAACACTCACTGGGGCAGACAACCACTACTACTTTTGACAGCACCTTTTAAATTTGAGCACCTCTTCCTCCTAATCTGCATTACAATTCAGTAGAGGATGATCTACCAAAGGAGAATCGGTCTGGACAAACTTCTGATTAGCAGGAGGTTCCAAACAGCGGTGTCTCTGCCAGACAGATGTCAGCAGAATCCAACCTCCCAACCTTGTTGCAACTGCACACAGGAGCTGCCTAACCAGCGGTGCTTTGACATGCCCCTCATTAGTTAAGATTTCATACAAAGGCTGCTCGATAATAAATCCATTTTTTTCAGAGGTCAGTATGTATTGGCCCCTCCAAAACCACCCTGGCATCAATCCCAGGACATAACTTATTGCCTGATAAGCAAGCAAGCTTTTCAATTATTTCCTCTCCCCCAAATCTCACTCCCTGTGATTTGACTGTCTTGCTGCCAAATCCCAGAAACCTGAAGCTAAGCAGGAAGAGGAGGGGGAGTCTTAAAGAGACAGTCACTTCTACACAAAAGTTTGGAAAAAATGAGAGTACCTCTACCTGACTTGGTTGTGGTCACTGACTAATTTGCTCTGTGTCATTCCAATCCCTTTTTCCAGAAGTCTGAGTATGTATGAGTAGTTTCCCACCAACAGCTGGCCTTTCACTCCCACTGACCACTTTCATTTCATCCAGAAATCCCCCACTTCACTCCACCCACAGACCTGGTCTAGTCACCCTGAGGAAGTTCCTGAGTTAAACTGCAAGTTTTAGCTTCTGACTAAGGCAAAGGCTCAGCCCAGAACAAAGGCCATCTTTGACTCCCTGCATCAGGTGTCCCACCTAGCTGCTTTGCTGTGCCTTTTCTCAGCGATCTCCCAGATGCCTACAGGCTCTGCAGTCCTTTCTCCAGTGTTGGTTCTAACTCATGGCCTGCTCATTCCCTGACCCTGTCCCTTAGGTACATACTGACAGCTGGTTCTCATGCTGTCAGGATGTACCTGACATCCTGATTCCAAGTTACCTACTCCAAGTTACCTACTCCAAGTTACCTACTCTGATTCCAAGTTCAAGTCACCTCCCTTCATGTGATGTCATTGCCAGTCTGGTATCACAACATCGGAGGTGGTAGGTAATGCTGAAATAGATGACGTTTGACAAGATCACATAGCTTTCTGAACTTTTGGACAATCATGGGCCAAAGGAATTGCACATAAGGGTAAAAATAACTCCCAATTGATACGATTCATCATTTCAAAAGCAAACTATATTTTATTTCTGTGATTTTAACTTGTAGTCATGTACTAAAAACCACTAGAAGATGAAGGCTGGAGAGTGTGGGAGAATTTCTAGCTTAATGAACTGTTACTTATATTTTTCTTAAATAATCTATTTCTGGAACAGAGGTTTTCCAAAGAAACAGAGGTTTCTTTCCAAAGAAAGCTGATGGATTTGTAATGGGTCATCAATATTTCTCTTTCCTCCCCAGTTAGAATCCATGCCCCACCTGGAATCACTGACTGGGATGTAATATACACCTATAAATATGATTAAGCTTAACCTATTACATTTAGGTTAAGTCTGAATTTAATTACAATAACACCAAGTGGATGCTTGCTCTAAAGAACAGAACCAGTTTCTTCATATAGGACTGCAAGGACACTGTGAGAAGCTAATGTGACAATGCATGTCAACATATCCAGAAGACGGTATCTATAGCTCTACCTGTAACATTTGAGTATTTTGGTTAATATAGAAGTTTGACCGAAAAAGAAGTGTTAATAACAGACAGTGAAAGAGCTCTTTGAGGGCACTTGGGTGGCTCAGTTGTTAAGCATCTGCCTTCGGCTCAGGTCATGATCTCAAGGTCCTGGGATGGAGACCCGCTGAGCAGGGAGCCCGCTTCTCCCTCTCCCACTCCCCCTGCTTGTGTTCCCTCCTTCTCTCTCTGTCAAATAAATAAAATCTTAAAAAAAAAAAAAAAAAGAGCTCTTTGATTACTAGCAGAACAAAAGAATAATGTGGGGGCAGAAAAACTGTTATTTTCATCTCCTGTCTTCTGGACACCAAAGAAAAATCACTGTGCGTGGTAATCTCTGAGGTGGGAATTTGAGACATTCCAGGTGTAGAAATTCAAAAGAAAAAGAGGATTACCAGGCAACCAGTAGGAAAATGATGAGAGATTGCCTCTGCACTGCCTGGGGGATGAAGTGGGCCATCTAATAAGAGGCTCATAGGGTGTCCCTCATTAGCTTTGTGGAATAAACTTCTCCCCAGGTTCTAGCCCACAGCCAGTCCCCTTATTTTGTCAGAACATCAAGGCCAGATCCATCTCTCAGGCCCTATTCTTATTAACAGATTTATGAAGAGGATATATAAAACCAAATGCCAATATGCTATTATTTGAACCTCGGTGATTTAGATAAGCTGGCACTACACTTCCCATAATTCCCTCTCACATTACCCTAAAGAGGCTTCTTGCAAAAGTTTTGGAAGGCTTGTTTGAAGCAGTAGCAACACTGCTCTCACCCTCAGGCTGATTCAGGGACACCAAGTGCTCTTCCATCTCGGACTCCCAGATGCTTCAACTGACCCTTGATTGACATGGGACACAAGTCCCCTCAGCTGCTCTTCAGATTCTCTGTCTCCTGCCCCAACTATGTGTTTAGCTCTGTGACAAAAGGCATCAGATTCTTCTGCAGATCAGCCACACCATCAAGGTTAGAGGCAATAAGGGATCCAGGTTCCAGCCCATCCTCACGGACTCCAGCTTGTGCCAATGGTTTCCAGTTTTTCCTTGCTCTCCCTCTCTTCAGGTCTTCTTTTGATTCCATGTCCTGCAGACTTATGCTCCAGAAAAGATGCAAAGACAACATCTTTAGCCATCTCCCACAATTGCATAAGATAGAATCTCTCTAAAAACATCATGGTGGTTCTGTCTCTCTGACCCTACCCTGAGTTACGTAAAAAAAAAAAAAAAACTATCATCGGTCTTGAGTTCTTGAAGCCTATGTGACCAGCACATTACTTCTCTATGGCCAGAACTACCCAGGAATGAAATAGTAACCAGAAGTTCTCTTAGAAATCTTGGAAACAGGGGCGCCTGGGTGGCTCAGTGGGTTAAAGCCTCTACCTTCGGCTCAGGTCATGATCCCAGGGTCCTGGGATGGAGAGCCCCACATCGGGCTCTCTGCTCAGCAGGGAGCCTGCTTCCCCCTCTCTCTCTGTCTGCCTCTCTGCCTACTTGTGATCTCTCTCTCTGTCAAATAAAAAAATAAAATCTTTAGAAAAAAAAAGCTTGGAAACAGAACAGAGTTAGATAATCAAATATTCAACGTAAATTAGATCTGTTTTAATGTAGGATCTTCTTGCCAGTCTAACGAGATTCCTAAAAATTCTGTTACGTACAACATGTTTTTTCTGAACTCCTTGCTGAAATGAGCTTCCGTGACTGTTCTTTTCAATAATTTCAAGAGTGACGGAATTCTAATTGAGAACTTTTTCCTTAAATGTGTTAATCATTCCATTGTAGTTCCTTTTTTATTTTTTTTTTTCCTGGTCAGCTCTTTTCTGATCTATCATGAAACAAATACTGAAAAAATTGGAAATATCCAAGTCTCTTTCCCACCATTGAAATTCTTTACTTCATTTCCTAGGTTCTGCAAATTAGAGATAAATTTAGCTTCTCAAGTAACCTCTTTTACAAAGCAAATACCCCCATGGAGGCTAGCAGACTTTCTCCTCTTAGCGTGATTTAACTCCATCTGTTTGCTCTCCTCTTGCTGTGGTCAGCTGTGCTGAAAGAACTGGTGTTTTAGCCAGCGTTAGAAAGGAAGGAAATTATTTTAGAATATCGGATCTTTAAGGGAAGAGGAATCCAGTTGAGTCATCACAGGGGGAGCCCACAGACATAGGCAGTATAATCACTCAGGGCTTATGAGGAAAAGGAGGAGGGACAAAACTATCAAGATACTTCTTCCGATTCCAAATTCTGCAGTCATAAGTACTTCAGTAAACAATTTAGGCTCAGCAATAGAGTCTTCCCAAATCTCAGACCTTGATTGAGAAAATCAGATAGCGAATTCTAGTTCAAATGCTAAGTATGTGAACAGCTCTCTCCCCAGTCAGATATCAATGCCATCTACATAAATGGCTCTCATTAGGTGACATTTGAAAGGCTTTGGCACAAATGTATGGCTGTGAGAGATCTTGAAAATTTCAAAATAATCAAGCTGTAAGCAGCAATTATTGACAACATACAAAAATCACTGCGTTTTTGTTGCTGTTAACTTGAACACAACCTCCAAATTACATGCCAAATGGAAAGTTTCTCTACCAGAATTCCAAATATTAGAGTTTATCAGATTTTAAAAATAATATTTTCAGCTTGAAAAGAGCCTGGAATTATTGGAATAAAAATGAAAGAGTGGAGATAACCATATTTTCCAAAATTCCACTTTCAAGCAAACTTTATGAAGCATTTTATTTCGTATAGAAACTTTGAAATAGCCTAAAGGCTTTCTTTGACCAGCTGTATATTCTATCTGTTAAATGTCCTCAGAGTGAAAAGATTCCCTCAGCAGAGGCACCTGCAGGATGTGCAACGATTCATTTTTACTCTGCGTGTTGGTTCTGTGGAAGCATCCACTCTACTGGCTCATCATTTACATTCACAATGGACATCTGGAGCCAGCAAAAGGGAACATTAGACTTGTTTGTGTTGTCAAATTAAAAAGGGAAAAAAGAATGGTTTAAAGTTCTGAGAGTCTCTGTAACATTTAATTATGCTTTTGACTGCAGTCCAATCAAAAATATGCTTTTGCAGGAAAATGGGCACTAAGAAAAAACCTGCTTTGCTATTCAGATTGTTGCCAGGTCAACCTCTCAATTCCTAAGCTTACAGAGAAGCAGCCGTGACATGATTATAGGGTCTTTCCTCTGAGGAAACTGAAGAGCTTCACCACAATGCTCAACAAAATTGTATTTCCTCTGCATTCCCATTGGATGTTATTATCTGTCTCTCCTGATTGAGGAACTAACAAACTGGTAAGCCAACTAAGTTTAAGAAGTTAACTAGATCTGCAAAGTTGTGCTGTCAATAAGCCTAACATCTCATGGAATAAATTCAAATCCAATACAGATGACTGGATACATATTTGATAACGGAATGTTACACAGCTCAAAGAGTAATGTTTCGATACTATTTTTTCTTTTAAAGATTTTCTTTATTTGAGAGAGAGAGGAGAGAAAGCACACAAGCATGAGCAGAGTGAGGGGGAAGGGCAGAGGGAGAAGCTTACTCCCTGCTGAGTCCCTTTCAAGGCTCCATCCCAGGACTCAGAATCATGACCAGAGCTGAAGGCAGATGCTTAACCAACCAAGCCACCCAGGTGCCCCTTGATACTATTCTTACGGGAAGTTTGTTTTATTTTAGAAAATTTTAATATGAGAATTTTAGTAATTTTCAAAATCACTTCTCTGAAAGAAAAAGAATTTTCTATACCAGAAAAAATAAATAAAAATGGGGCAGTACTAACAACTGGCTGCTTTCCAATGCCTTTACACTGACTATTCCTAATGAAACTGTTTGAGATATTAGGCTGTTTCCATCCTAACTCCAAATTAACTCAGTCATCTGTTAGCTGAAAGGCTGATAAGAAAGACTTCAATATACAGATGATGGTATTGGTTAAAAAAAAAAAAGTGTTATTTTTTCCTAGCTTATCCAGTGATTGCATAAACATTTAATGAGCCTTAACTTTATTTATTGCACTGTACTAAATAACATGAGAATTAAAAATGGAGCTTACAACCCAGCAAGAAAGAAACAACAATAAATAGAAATAACAGAATGATTTCTGAAACACTTACACTTCACAGAGAAGTTTTGGACAAGTGAATTTTAATTAGTGATATTCCTACCTCAACTACCCCTGTGCATGCACACACATACACATGCAAATCATAGATGGACCCAATGGGGAAGGGGGGATATTGTTCCTTTGGGGAAAAAAAATCCATTTTAGTAATAAAATAAACCTCTTGAAACAGATTTTTTTTTAAAGATTTTTATTTATTTGACAGTGAGAAACACAGCAAGAGAGGGAACACAAGCAGAGGGAATGGTAGTGGGAGAAGCAGGCTTCCTGCCAAGCAGGGAGCCCAATGCGGGGTTGGATCCCAGGACCCTGGGATCATGACCTAAGCTGAAGGCAGATGCTTAACGACTGAGCCACCCAGGTGCCCCTTGAAAGAGATTTTTAAAGAAAATTGAAATATATTAGTAACCAAGAGGTTATTAACATAAGCATGAAGTTATTAATACAACCTCATGGTTATTACTACTATAATATAGTATAAGAGAGCATGAATATCAGGCAGAACTTTGTTGAATCACAATTGTTTGTCTCTATTGTTTATGTTTAGTCTTAAAAGTATTAGTGCTTTTAAATAAATTTTTCATTGTTCTGAATAACTTTACATCTAAATATGCATATAATTCTAAATTCTTTTAATATTATACTGGACCTCATTTTTTAAAGGCTTGGGATTATGATTTTGCTTTTCAAATTTCTAAAACCAATTATACTTCAAGTCACCTGGTAATATCTTTGTGAAGCACCATGTATTTTTATTTTTAACAAATGACATGGACTTGGCACAATGTTCAGGCTTGAAAATCTGTTCATTGCTTATTTGTATTTTTTGACATACTTACTAACAGCTAGTTCTTACATTTTTTTTTAATTCAGAAAAGTATTTAGAGTCTATTCTTAAAATTGCTTTTTACATAACTTCTACTCCACATACAATATGGAGATAATAATATAGCAGAACATCTTTACCAAACTAAGATGTTGCTTGCAGTTATCCTGTTGATGCCTACATGTCACACATCATGTAAGGGGTGTACCAAGTATGGAGCCGTGTCCCCTGGACTATGTGGCCCCAGTTTTCGGCACAGCTGATGCAGTGATCAGACCACCCCAAGGTGCATGTTTGTTGCCCAGGAAGTTTCAGCAAATGTCCTAGCAGAACAGGTTTGATAGACAAAATTTATCATAAAACATTATGGCTTCATTTCCTTATATAACCTCCAAATGGTTATATTAAAGTGTAAATTGAATTTCTCCACCTCATTCTAGAAAAGTACCTGTAGAGCTGGAGCTCCTTCCCTCCTCTAGCTCAGTGATTCTCAAACTTTAGTATGCATCAGAATCCCCTGGAAGACTGGCTGGGCCAGTCTTGGGAGTCTAGAGTAGAGCCTGAGATTTGCATTTCCAATGTGTTTTCATGTGATGATGATGGTCCAGGAATCAGACTTTCAGAACTACCGCAGGCTCCATGCTTTTTCTGCTTAATCTGAGGTCATACACAATCCTTCAGTCCGTTTAAATCACAAAACAACAGTTCAGTACAGGTACTGAAAGTATCCAAGCCAAGATATAATCCCAGTTCAAGATAAGAGCTCTCTCCAGTATTCCCTCATTAAAATCTGGGACACCAGTGGGTGGTCTGCCTTCTGGAAAGGTGGTACAGCCAATCTCTGCTCTCTCTTTCTCCACTCACCTCCTCCCCACTTGCAAATCATTGGCACACATCCTATTACTTGAGGGAAAGTCATAAGAAGTGAAAAAATAAAGGGAAATAAGATTAGAAAAGTTTTAATTGGTTGCTATCTGTTGCTGTCCAAAACCGGCTTCATGCACCCTAGGCCTGGCAGATGTGGAAAGCTGACTCTGTTTCCTGAGCACTTTTGGGGATACTTTGGAGCACCCCATCATGAACCTATCTGACTAAAGTCCCATTGACCAGGGTGATGCCACTTCTTTGACTAAGAGCTGTAATCTGAAGCCCTGTGTCTTTGGAAGATGGGTCCATTCAACTCATTCTCATATGGGAACTGCTCACTCTCCCTGCGGGTTCCCAGGGCTAACTCTCTCTCCAGACTGGAGCCATGGAAAATAGTCACATACACCTATCCCCAGTACCAACGAGGACGTTAGAACTTCTCAAATATAGCTCTCTGTGAGCACCTACTCTCTCTCTACCCTCTGCCTGCCACACTGGCTTTCCCAGGCATCCATGGAAAGTATATCCCTACTAAGAGAACACATGTTGGCCTCTTTGATTTGGTCCTATTGAGCTTCTTCCTCATCAAGCCTTGAAGTGAAGTGATTGCCACCATCCTCCTGCCCATTTAGGAGTGATGGGATGGGGCAGGGCTCAAAGTGTGAGTTTTTCCTGTAAGATCCTCTTCACAGAAGTAATTACCTCAACATCTTTGTCCTCTTTCTTTGCTCCACTTCTTCCTTTCACTTCCTTCTTACAAGTTTAGAGCCTTCCTACCTGTCATTACTTTTTTTGAAAAATCTGCATTTTGGTTGGACATTTCACCAGGAATTTCCTAGCTCTTGGCTATGTGGGTGCCTCAGCTCAAACTTTCTACTTTAACGTCCTGTAAACAATGAGAATCTTGTATTTTCTTGAGCTAACCTGGTTACAATACTCAGCACCAAGACTTTGTGTGTTCCAGACAATTCAATGATGCAAATAACTTGGTGAAGAGTGTAGATTTTATTAAAGATGTTACAGAGACAGAGGAAGGGCTAGATATGGGCTACACCACTGTGTAGTCCTGAGGGCCTCCTCTCTTATTACTTCTCCATCACCCTGGTTTCAGTTTCTCTTTCCCCTCCCTCAACCCTTCTGATCCCTCCACAAGAACATCAAACCCCTCTCTCCTTTATTACACAGAGTCATTTTCTTCTTCTTCCTCAGGCAAGCTGGATCTAGCAGGCATCAGCTACTTCCTGGCAATTATCTCTCAACAAAACCAAGTAGGAGCCTCTCTAAATACCTTATTTTTACTCTTTATTACTGTAACTATGTTATCATGTTTCACCTTCAGGAAAAACAGTGTGAGTAAAATACTAGAAGGGTTCATCTTACAGATGCTGAAGTTGGGATGCAGAGATTGTAAGCTGCTTGCCCAACTTCATAAAGTAGAAAAATGGTTAAATTTATATGTCTTAGAGGGATATTCTATCATAAAACAGTGAATCCCATGCCAGCATGCCTTATCCATAGCCTTCCTCCCTAGTTTTCCCAAGTGTATCTTGACAGGCTGGTGCCAGAAGTAGAAATGGGCGCAAGCAGATAATTTGGTCCAGGAATACTGATGGCTTAGTACAAACCTACCAGAATCAGCACTGCAAGGAGGAATTTCCCTACTTTTTAGCCAGTAGCTGCTATCATCAACAACTGGATTGGCCACCATTTCAAAGGACTGATTTCAAACTGCTTGTATTCCAGATTTCCACCAATTAGCTCGGACTGACACGGGTTTATAGCATACTGAAACAAGAGAGGGCAGCCATCCTCTCCTATGGAGGAACAAGGGATTTGCTTCTGAAGCTGCTATTAGCATTAATGGGGTTGTGAATTTACCTTGTCTCATTTCAGTGGGAGGAGAGACCTAGCCAGATGATGAATGTAGATAAGATTATTCTATTCAAAGCATTGCTTGCAATTTCTATTAGTAGCCATGGTTTATCTCCTTGTATGTCTTTATGAACCAAATTTTGCTCCGAAGTCATAATGTTTTAGATTATCAGCCATATCAGGTAATGTCACCAATGATAAGTACCTGCTGTTAAAATAAATGCTGTGTTCTGTTCTGCATCTCAACTTGTTTTTAATGCAGACTCCTAGGGGCTTGTGCAACAGTGGGAATCCATTTATCGGCACAAAACGGCCTCTTGTTTACACATGATCACTTGGTAATCATGCAGCCTGTGTACAAGAAGTCAAGAAAAATAATAAGCGTGGCTCAATCTGCAAGGCTGGAACAAGGGGGCTGTCCTTTGATAATCAAGCACTATTTATAAGGATTAATGTGGCTTTTGATAAACTGCCAAACAACCACAGAGTCCAGACTTAGAACAAGGCCCACTAAAGACCTTTTGGGCTCTTCATTTTCATGAAGACTCTTCTCAGAGCATGCTGAGCAATTGCTTAATAATTGGAAATCAAATGTATTAAAAGAAACCATAGCTAAGTACTCTCCCTGAAAACCCAAATAATCTTATTTATCCTCTTTTTCATACCAAAGAAATCATATTCTACAGTCATAAAAGGTAAAGATATTGTCTCCTCTTTGCCATAAAACCCAATGTCCCCAAAGCATATGCACACTTCCCCTGAATTAGAATTTATTCTCCTGGTATGAGTATAGCTCCACAGACGAGGCAACTGCCTATGTGACGTGACTTCAGAAATGATACAAAGCCCTGCCAACTTCAAAACTTTCTGTTCACCTTTTCACCTGGCTGAAATGGGATTAAAGTAATATTTTCAAAGTAAGTGTTGGGAGACAGTCCTTCATGTATTTCTCATGCTTACATACATCTTGCTCAGTGTGCCAGGAATAAAAGGCCATGACTGCTCTTTACACAGTGCCATTTATCAGGGTCATGTTTGCAAGGAACAGTCTTAGGGGATGAAATAACATTTGTTCCAGACAAAGGACAGACTTGCTTACTGCTTGCTATAAAAGTAGTGAATTCTCCCAAGTTACTATTTCCTAGGAGTGATCCAAACCCACTACATGTGGGGCATCCATCTGCCCCATACTGCATGAGACTTGGGGCAAAGGAAATTGAGGTAGACATATGATGCTCATACTGCCTGCTGCACCATAAGTAATAAACCCTTGTCTCTGACAAAGGAGCCTCATGTCTTCTGCCAGCATCCATCAAACAATAACATGATAACACATTAGCTCAGAAGTAGGATAAAATCAAACTTCAAACCTGGAACTAAGATGTATTATCTCCATATGATACAGATATCCAGAAGCCCGCTGGTAAAATAAGGAGGAAAAATCTATCCATTAGCTTATTAGCACATATTTCTTTATTGGATAGTCACTTCCTCCCTTCCTTCCCTTTTTTCTTCATTTCCTCCTCCCCACGTTCCTCCTTTTTCTTTCCTTCCTTCCTTTCTTTTTTCTCCTCTACTCTCAGTTCATGTGGTTCAGGTGGGAACAACCTCTTTTCTCCTCCATTCCAGATGGGACACGTGGTCCCATCTGGGTGTTTGGAGCATTCCATGTTCCTGTTTACACCAGTTGGTTCAGGTATGTGGTGCAAGCCAATTAAATGAGACTCAATTTATTGAGCATCAATTACAAAATAGGAACTATTCTGGCAGCTGCAAAAATATTTGGAAGCAAATAGAAAACTTCCTTCTTTGGAAGAGTTTTCACACAAGTGGAATTTTCCTGTAATTATTAGAAAAGAATGGCTGTCTTTGAGCTGTGATTGCTAAAATGGTAGAACATAAGGCTAAAGTTGCAGTGGCTGGGGCTCTTGAGTGGCTCAGTCAGTTAAGCAGCTGCCTTCAAATCAGGTCATGATCCCAGGGACCTGGGATGGAGTCCTACATCTGGCTCCCTGGTCAGTGGGAAGCCTGCTTCTACCTCTTCCTCTACCCCTCTCCCTCACACTCATATTCTCTCTCTCACTCATTCTGCTTTCTCTCTCAAATAAGTAAATAATTAAATATCTTTAAAAAACTATATTAAAAAAAATTAAGTTGAAATGACCATCTTTGTCTCCTCATTAGGAGATCCTATTTGATACTAAACTTACCCCAGAGGACAGCTGATGATTTCTGGGAATACTCTATGTAGCCATACCTGAGGCCAATCTATCCCTGGATATTTTAGTCACATGAGCAGATCAATTCCATTTTTAAGTCAAGGCATTCTGAGCTGCATTTCTGCAACTTAAAATCAAGAGTCCTGATAACACTGGAATTAAGCAAATTTTGGTAATATTGCATAAAACACTGGGGGTTTCTAATGCAGACTAGCATATTAAAGTCATGAGAAGTCCTGCTGTAATAAAAGAAAATGTTTAATTTTAACTTGGGATTTCTCATAATATTTTCCATAGACCTTCTCCCACTTTTTTTTTTAAGTAACATCTATCAGTTTACTATAAAACCAATGTTCCATGAACCTCACTTGGAGAATACTAGAATATTTTCCCCACAAATGCATTATAAAATCATAAATCAGAAAATCAAACAGAATAAAGAGAAAATCTGTGCAAATTAAAATTAAAGCTCTAATCTATACAATCTTGTACTATTCTAACAGCATGTAGTGAAAACCCACTATGTGTCAGACAGTGTGGAAGACATTAAAAACATCAACTCAGAAGGGAAATTAGAGGAGAGTATTAAACAAAAGTCAATGCCGTCCCACTGAACATTTTAAGTGTCTAAAAATATTGGCATGCTTCATTTCACTAAGGAAATTTGATATCAAGCTTTATCATACATGAAGGCCATATTAACACATTGAAAAGTCAATCTATTTTCTTGATTTTTGTTAGGAATTATAAAGCAAATTTCTCAGCATATATATGGTCATGATCTTTGAGAAGACAACTAGAAATGGTTGAAATATATAACCCATTTAGAACATGAGGATAATGTAATTTTGCAATAAGAAATCTAATAATATCAGATTTACAACATAATTTATAGTCTAGATGGTTCCAGTCTGGTCAGGAAATGAAACAAAAGTCAATAAACTGATGTGTTAAATATTTTTAAAAATGAATGGAAACTGCTTTGCAATGTTATAAGAGAAAAAAAACACATAAAGGAAAATATCTGTGTAACACAATGTAATCTTGAAACTAGACTTACCAGGAAATGAGTAATGTGAATCAATTAGACTCAACACCTTTTTTTGGTGGGGGGTGGGGGGTGGGGTATGTCCTACCATTTGTCTAGTACTATGATAGGCACTTGGGTTATTTTTGTTTGTTTGTTTGTTTGTTTGTTTTTAAAGATTTACTTACTTATTTTAGGGAGAGAGAGAGAGAGCGAGAGCACATGTTAGCAGGGGCAGAGGAAGAACAGATCAGTGGTAACCAGGAGTAGGTGGTAGGATGGGTTAAAATGAGTGAAGGTGGTCAAAAGGCACAAACTTTCAGTTACAAAATAAATAGTCCTAGTAATGTAATGTAAAGCATTGTGACTGTGGTTAACAATACTGCATTGTATACATGAAAGTTGCTAAGCGAGTAGATCTTAAAAGTTCTCATCATGGGGAGAGGGGGTGTCCAAGACGTTGGCATAGGAAGATCCTGAATTTAACTTCCTCACAGAGATATACCAAATCTACAACTGCAAATGAATCACCATTTCCCTCTGAAAATGATCTGAAAACTAGATGAATTGCTCTTCACAACAAAGAATAGAAGGACCTCAGTGAGACAGGTAGAAGAGGCAAAGACATTATCTTATTTAAAAAAATCAGGTGTGATGCAATGACATACAATATAAAGAGATCATAGCATACAGGCACTTCTTCTGGAGTAGTGAGGAGTTGGTACTCCATACTGAGCATGGTGAATCTTAAGATTAGCACTGGAAAGAGGAACCATCATTATATCTATCTTGGAAAACCAATGGGGCTGATGTCCAAGGGCCCCAAAGTGCTATAGGAAACTGAGATTCCCCTTTTGGAGGGTTCCCATGTGGTCTCATTTGTCCCATGACCTAGTGTTAAAAAAAAAAATGCAGTTTGAAAGTATCTACACTATATGTGAGGGAGATTTATTTGCTAATTTGGGGCAACAGCTGGAGAGGTGGGGAACAGTTGAGACTGTCCTCAAAATGGAGGTGCTGGCATACACCATTGTTACACTCTCCACTGAGCTTGCTAGCACAGAGAGATGAACTTGGATATAGCTACCTTGTTGGGACCAGCAATGGGGGAGAATGGTCATAGCACTTGCTGAGACCAGAGAGCGCAGATTGTTGCAACACTCCCCTGTCCCCTGACTGGGTCTAGTGAGCACAAGTGGCCATAGCATCTTCCTACTCCAAGCTTAAAGTTGGCATTAGTGCACAGACAAGATTCTTTGTTGTTGCACTGCTGAAGCCTGTGCATTCATGCAGACTAGATATTTTCCAGCTATTTTTCAGTAGCCAGTAAGCATGTTTTACCCATTACATTTCCCAGTTGCCTTGCCAAAGCCAGAGGATACATGCCATCCACACAGGGGATACCTCTTGATTGCCCTGCCTGGGTAGCCACGGGGACAGGTGCTCTAGTGCTACATGGGACTATAAAAATTAGAAAGACAGTTCTTAGTAGGTCATCATCCCTAGGGCACTATATAGATGGCAGACTGAAACACAACTACAGTCTTTCTGTGAAAAAGCTTATTTACTTGGCCTGGAGCTTCAGCCTAAGGGATAGGCTTCCAGTTTCCCATACACCTAGATGCTAAGGAGACACCCCCAGAAAACATAAGCAGGGAGACACTGTTGTCTACTACTCTGACCTCACTACAGCTCAGCAGGACTTCCCAGAAAAGAACTTATCTGGCATACTCATCTGGACCCCCCAGTTTTGAAGTTGCCATCTCCAGATCTTCTGGTATGGATACCAACAGGGATTATAATTGCAACCCCACAGGAATACATATATTTTCATACTTTAAAAGATACTGCATTAGGGTCTGGTTTCCAATCAGCTTGAAACTTGAAACTATGTGCTAAATGAGATTCCTCCCCTAGGATCACTGACAATTCTTGGCATATGCTCAACAATGAGGGCATATCAAGAATACACTAGGCAGCTTGGACAATCACAAAGGTTTCTGAAGCAACCAAGAGCTAGGGCAAGGTTGAATGAAAAGGATCATCACCTACATGAGGCTACTTATTTAAGATTGGAGAGAGGTAGCTGTTTTGCCTAATACATAGAAATAAACAGAGAGAACCAAGCAGAATGAGGAAATAGAGAAATACATGCCAAATAAAAGAATAAGACAAAAATCTCAGAAAAAAAGCCATCATTATGTAGAGATAAGTAATCTACCTGATAAAGAAGTCAAACTTTATCTGAAAAAAATCTACCTGAGGCATCAAACTCAGGAGTAGAATGGATGAGCACAGTGAAAACTTCAATAAAAAGACAGAAAACATAAAAAAAAAATACCAAAGAGAAGTCACAGAGCTGAAGAACACAATAACTTAACTGAAAAATACATTACAGTGGTTTCACAGCATACTTGGTGAAGTAGAAGTATGAATCAGCAAGTTGGAGGAAAATCAATGGAATTCATTCAGAGCAGCAAAAAGAGAAAAGTATTTTTAAAAATGAAGATAATTTTTAAAAAAATAAAGATAATTTAAGGGACCTCTACAACAATATCAAATGAAATAATATTCACATTATGGAGTCTCAAAAGGAAAAAAAAAAAAAAGAAAGGGGCAGAAAACTTATTTGAAGAAATAAATACTTAAAGATTCCCTAACCTAGGGAAGGAAACAGACATCCAGGTTCAGAAAGCCCAGAGAGTTCTAAATAAAATGAACCCAAAGAAATAAAACACACAAAGAGACAAACAATACAATTAAAATGCCAAAAGGTGAAAATAAAGAGAGAATCTTAAAAGCAACAAAAGAAAAACAAATTGTTATGTACAAGGAAAACTCCATAAGGCTATCAGCAGATTTCTCAACAGAAACTTTGGAAGCAAGTAACTAGCATGACACAAAGACTAAAAGAACAACAACAACAAAAAAAAAAAACAAAAAACACTTCCAACCAAGAATACTCTCCTCAGCAAAATTATAATCCAGATTTGAAGGAGAGATAAAGAATTTTCCAGACAAGGAAAAAGCCAAAAGGAATTCAACACTACTAAACAAGTCTTATAAGAAATATTAAAGAGATTTCTTTAAATTTGAAAGAAAAGACATTAATTAATAACAAGAAAACAAATGAAAGTAAAAAATCTTACCAAAAAGGTAAGATAAATAGCAAAGGCAGTGGATTAACCACTTACAAAGTAACTAAGCAGGGGATGCCTGGGTGGCTTAGTTGATTAAGTGTCCAACTCTTGATTTCAGGTCAGATCATTATCTCAGGATGTGAGATTGACCTCCACATTGGGCACTGCACTCAATGGGAGTCTTCCTGAGACTCTCCTTCTCCCTCTCCCTCAACCCTCACCCCTGCTCTCTCTCAAATAAATAAATAAATAAATAAATAAATAAATAAACAAATAAATTTTTAAACAGAAAGCAACTAAGAAGGCTAGGAAGACAAAAGTAGCAAAATTAACTAAGACTATAATAATTAGTGAAGAAATACATAAAATAAAAAGATGTAAAAAGAGGGGCGCCTGGGTGGCTCAGCAATTTAAGCCTCTGCCTTTGGCCCAGGTCACGATCTCAGGGTCTTGGGATCGATCCCCACATGGGGCTCTCTGTTCAGTAGGGAGCCTGCTTCCCCCTCTCTCTCTGCCTGCCTCTCTGCCTACTTGTGATCTCTCTCTCCATGTCAAATAAATAAATAAAATTAAAAAAAAAAAAAAGATGTAAAAAGAAATATCAAAAACATGAAACATGTGTATAAAAATGGTAAAGTTTTGAATGTGTTCAAATTTAAGTTGTTATCAACTTAAAATAGACTATTATATATATAAAACAATACATGTAAATCTCATGGTAACCACAAAGCAAAAACTTGCACATAAATAGATACACAAAAGAAAAATATAAAGGAATATAAACATAACATCAAAGAAAGCCATCAAACCACAAGGGAAGAGTAAAAGATAAGAAAGAAAGAAATAGAGCATGGCATGATATATTCAAAGTGATGAATGGGAAAAATATGCAGCCAAGAATACTCTCAAACAAGGTTATTATTCACAATAGAGGAGAAATAAAAAGATTCCAGACAAATAAAAACTAAAGAGTTCATGACCACTAAACCAGCCCTGCAAGAAATATTAAAGGGGATTCTTTGAGTGCAAAGGAGAAACCAAATGTGACAAAGACAAGAAAGTATCAGAGAAAATCTCCAGAAACAATGTCAAAACAAGTAATAAAACAGCAATAAATACATATGAATAAATTATTACTTTGAATGTAAATGGACTAAATGCTCTAATCAAAAGATATAAGGTATCAGAATGGATTTAAAAAAAAAAAAACATGTACATGCTGCCTACAAAAGACTCATTTTAGACCTAAAGACACCCTCAGATTGAAAGTGAGGGAATGGAAAAACATTTATCATGCAAATGGATGTCAAAAGAAAGCCAGAGTAGCAATGCTTACAATGGACGAATGAGACTTTAAACCAGACTATAAAAAGAAACAAAGAAGGGAATTATATAATCAAAAAGGGGACAATCCAACAAGAAAATATAACAATTATAAATATTTATGCATCCAACATAGGAGCATCCAAATATATAAAACAATTAATAACAATTATAAAGGAACTAATTGATAATAACACATAATTAAAAATAATAGTAGCAGATTTTAACAACCCACTTACATCAATGGACAGATCATCTAAACAGTTAATAAACAAAAAAATAATGTTTTGAATGACACACTGTACCAGATAGACTTAACAGATATATTCAGAACATTCTATCCTAAAACAGCAGAATGCACATTCTTCTCAAGGGCACATAGAACATTCTTCATAATAGATCACATACTGGGTCACAAATAAGGCCTTAATACATACAAAAAGGTGGAAATCATACAATGAACCTTTTCTGACCACAATGCTATGAGTCTAGAAGTCAACCACCAGAAAAATTTGTTTGGAAAGACCACAAATACATAAAGCTTAAGCAACATGCTACTTAACAATGATCAACTAGTAAATCAAAGAAGAAATTTTAAAAATACATAGAAACAATTAAAAATGAGGGGCACCTGGGTGGCTCAGTCGTTAAGCGTCTGCCTTCGGCTCAGGTCATGATCCCAGGGTATTGGGATGGAGCCCCGCATCAGGCTCCCTGCTTGGGCTCGGCAGGATGCCTGCTTCTCCTGCTACCATTCCCTCTGCTTGTGTCCCCTCTCTCGCTGTACTTCTCTGTCAAATAAATAAAATCTTTAAAAAAAAAAGAAAGAAAGAAACAATTAAAAATGAAAACACAACAGTCCAAAATCTTTGGGATTCAGCAAAAGTGGCCCTAAGAGGGAAATATATAGCAATACAGGCCTACCTTAAGAGCAAATAAAATCTCAAATTTACTACCTAACATTATACCTAATGAAGCAAGAAAAAGAAAAATACATGAAGTCTAGAGCCAGCAGAAGGACGATCATAATAAACTAGAGCAAAATTAAATGATACACAAACTGAGAAATCAATAGAACAGATCAATGAATCCAGGAGTTGATTCTTTGAAAAAATTAATAAAATTAATAAATCTCTAGCCAGACTTAACAAAAAGAAAAGAGAAAGGACCCAAATAAAATCACAAATGAGAGAGCAGAAATAACAACCAACGCCACAGAAATATGCACAATTATGAGAACAATTATGAAAAACCAAATGGCAACAAATTGGACAACTAGAAGAAATGGATAAGTTCCTACAAACATATAAACTGAAACAGGAAAAAATAGAAAATTTGAACATATTGATAACCTGCAAAGAAATTGAATCAGTAATCAAAAAACTCCCAATAAACAAAAGTCCAGGGTCAGTTGGCTTCACAGGGTAGAAATAGCAAATTCTACCAAGCAGTTACTATCCATTCTTTTCAAACTATTCCAAAAAATAGAAAAGGAAGAGAAACTTCCAAATTTATTCTATGAGACCAGAATTATCAAAACCAAAGACTCCACTAAAAAAGAGAATCATGGGCCAATGTTTCTGTTGAACATGGATCCAAAAATTCTCAATAAAATACTAGGAAGCTGAATTCAACAATACATTTAAAAATCATTCACCAGGATCAAGTGGGATTTAATCCCAGGATGCAAGGATGTTTCAATATTCAAAAATCAATCAACATGATACATCATATTACAAAAGAAAGGATAAGAACCGTATGATCATTTCAATAGATGCAAAAAAAGGCATTTGACAAAGTACATCTATTCATAATAAAAACCCTCAACAAGGTAGGTTTAGAGGGAACATAAGGCAACATAGTAAAGGCCATACACGAGAAACCCACAGCTAATATCCTCAAAGGGGAAGACACTAAGAACTTTTCCTCTATAGTCAGGAAAAAAACAGGTATGCCTACTCTCACCAATGTTATTTAACATAGTACTGGAAATCCTAGTCACAGCAGTCAGACAACAAAAAGGAATAAAAGACATCCAAATTGATAAGGAAGAAGTCAAACTTTCATTATTTGCAGAAGATGTGAAACTCTATATAGAAAGCCCAAAAGTCTCCACCAAAAAACTGTCAGAATTGACAAATGAATTCAGAAGTCACAGGATACAAAAATCAATGTACAGAAATCTGTTGCATTTCTACACGCCAATAATGAAGCAGCAGAAAGAGAAATTAAGGAATTAATCCCATTTATAATTGCACCAGAAACAATCATATACCTAGGAATAAACCTAACCAAAGAGGTAAAAGACCTTTACTCTGAAATATATAAAACACTGATCAAAGAAATTGAAGATGACACAAAGAAATGGAAAGACATTCCATGCTCATGTATTGGAAGAACAAATATTGTTAAAATATCCACACTATCCAAAGCAGTCCCTATCAAAATACCAATAGCATTTTTCACAGAACTCGAACAAACAATCCTAAAATTTGTATGGAACCACAAAAGACCGTGAATAGTCAAAGCAACCTCAAAGGAAAAAGAAAAGCAAAACTGGAGGCATCATAATTTCAGACTTCAAGTTAGATTACAAAACGGTAGTGATCAAAAGAAGATGGTACTGGCACAAAAATAAACACACAGATCAGTAGAATAGAATAGAAAACCCAGAAGTAAACCTACAACTAAATGGCCAATTAATCTTTAATGAAGCAGGAAAGAATATACAATGGGAAAGACAGTATCTTCAACAAATGATGTTGGGAAAACTGGATGGTCATATGCAAAAGAATGAAACTGGCCCACTTTCTTAAACCATGCACAAAAATAAATTCAAAATGAATGGATGACCTAAATATGAGACAGGAAACCATGAAAATCCTAGAAGAGAATACACATAATAATTTCTTTGACATCAGCCATAGCAACTTCTTTCTAGATACGTCTCCTGAGGCAAGGGAAATGAAACCAAAAATAAACTATTGGGACTTCATGAAAATAAAAAGCTTCTGCACAGCAAAGGATATAACCAACAAAACTGAAAGGCAACCTACAGAATGGGAGAAAACATTTACAAATGACATATTTGATAAAGTATCTAAAACATATAAAGAACTTACACAACTCAAAGCCCCGAAACTGAATAATCCATTTAAAAATGGGCAGAAGAAATGAATAGACATTTTTCCAAAGAAGACATACAGATGCCCAATAGACACATGAAAAGATGTTCAACATTACTGATCATCAGGGAAATACAAATCAAAACTACAATGAGATATCACCTCACATTGGTCAGGATGGTTAAATCAGTAACACAAGAAAAAAGAGGTGCTGGCAAGGATGTAGAGAAAGAACTGTCTTGTGCTATTGGTGGGAATGCAAACTGGCCCTCAAACAGTTAAAAATAGAACTAAGCTATGATTCAGCAATAGCACAACTAGGTATTTACCCAAAGAATACAAATATACTAATTCAATATGGTTTTTTTTAAGATTTTATTTATTTATTTGACAGAGAGAGAGAGATCACACAAGTAGGCAGAGAGGCAGGCAGAGAGAGAGGGAGAAGCAGGCTCCCTGCTGAGCAGAGAGCCCGATGTGGGGCTCGATCCCAGGACCCTGAGATCATGACCTGAGCCAAAGGAAGAGGCTTTAACTAACCCACTGAGCCACCCAGGCACCCCAAATATACTAATTCAAAGGAATACATGCACCCCGATGTTTTGTTGTTGTTGTTCTTACATTTTCTGCACATCTCTTCAATGGCTGACTTAATTGGCACCCTGATGTTTATAGCAGCATTGTCTACAATATCCAAATCATGGAGAAAGACCAATTCCCCTCCTCTAATGAATGGATAAAGAGGATGTGATACACACACACACACAATGGAATATCACTCAGCCATAAAAAAAGAATGAAATCCCGCCATTTGCAATGACATGGATGGAACTAGAGGGTATTATGTTAAGCGAACTAAGTTAGTCAGAGAAAGACAAATACCGTATGATCTCACTTATTTGTGTAATTTAAGAAACAAAACAAACAAGCAAAGTGGGAGTGGGGGACAGAGAGGGAGCAAACCAAGAAACAGATTTTTTTTTAAAGAAAGAGACCTATAGAGAACAAACTGATGGTTACCAGAGGGTAGGTGGGTGAGGGATGGGTAAAATAGGTGATGGGGATTAAGGAGTGCACTTCTTGTGATGACAGAATAGAAGTTCCTCAAAAAATTAAAATAGAGCTACCATAAAATCTAGCAATTCCACTTCTGGGTATCTAGATGGAGATAACGAAAACACTAATTCAAAAAGATATATGTACCCCTATGTTCACTGCAGTGTTATTTACAATAGCCAAGATATGGAAATCTAAATGTCTACTGACAGATGAATGGATAAAGATACACACACACACACACACACACACACACAATGGATTGCCACTCAGCCATAAAAAAAGAATGAAATCTTACCATTTGCAACAACATGCATGGACCTTGAGGATACTAAGTGAAATATGTCAAACAGAAAGACAAATCCTGCATGGTTTCACTTAAATAGGTAAAGGTGATTAAATACAAACTTCTAAGTATAAAATAAGTCAGGAGGATGTAATGTACAGCATGAGGAGTATAGCCAATAACACTGCATTAACTTTGCAGGATGGCAAATGGGAACTAGACTTATTGTGGTAACAATTTCACAATGTATACAAATGTCAAATTACTATGTTATACATCTGAAACTAATATATTATTGTATGTCAATTATACCTCGATAAATTTTTAAAAAGTTCTCATTACAAGAAAAAAATGTAAATATGTGGTGATGAACATTAATTAAATTCATTGTAGTGATCATTGGCAGTGGACACATCTGAAACTAATATAATGTTATATATCAACCATGGCTCAACTTAAAAAGGGTGTTAACTTATTTTCTTTATCATACATATTTCTTTTTTAAACAGCTTTACTGAGATATGCTGAGTATATAAAAAAGACTAGATGTAATTAATCTAAATTAATCTAAACAATTTGATGACTTTGGACATACACACCCATAAAACATCACCTCAGTCAAGATAATAAACATATCACTTCCAAAAGTTTTCTCATGCTCCTTTTTGATTTTGTTGTTTTCTGGGTTTTTTATTTTGTTTTGTGGTAAGAACACTTAAAATGAAATCTACCCTTTTAACAATTTTTAAAGTGTGTAGTACAGTATTGTTAACTATAGCCACAATGTTGGATAGTAGATCTCTAGAACACAAAACAAAATTTTACATACATCCAACTTCCCACTTCCCCTTACCCCTGTGTCCCAGGCATCCACCATAATACTCTCCACTTTTGGAAGTTTGATTATTTTAGCTACTACATATAAGTGGACACATGCGATATTTTTCCCAACAACGTATTTTTTTAATTATAAATCACTTTAAAATAGAAGTTTATGAATCCCAAACCCAAACCTAGACATTTAGGTAAGTCAGTCAACTTTAAAAAAGTTAAAATAGAGGTGTCATTTCCAAGAAAAATCCATATGGCCAAAGCAAAAATCTTCTGACTAAAGATGCAAATATGAAAACCAAAAAGAAATAGGCTTCACAAAGCAAAAATGAAGTCAGATCTGCCTATCCTACAGCCTACTCACAATACAGGTTTCTGCCATAGACTCAAAAATTCTAATGTGTTTTAACATATTTATCTGTGGGAGACTCTGCCACTTCATTAGCATTCTTCAAATTATTTTTACATTTAAATTGATTTCAATTACATGGACATTTCAAAACATTAATATTCATTTGAGATATTTCTGATATCTTCTCAGTGTGCTAAACTTTTTTTTGGCACTGGTTCATAATTAACCCACTCTACATGTAACTGCTGAAGAACAACCCCATGAAATTCTGATTAGTAGAAGAGCCTTTTTGCATATGCTTGAAATTCCTAAATTATAAACATTCCATTGACAAAGAGTTCACACAGACAAACTATGTTACCGAGATTTCACTTTCAGATTTCCCTTTCCCATTGTCTGAGAATAAGTATCTTGGATGAGAGAAAACCTCAAGCAATGAACACATTCATTCAGTTATCATAAAAAGAAAGGAGGGATTTGATTGGTCCTTTGCGGTTTTGGGGGAAGGGAACAAAGAATCTCAGGGGGGAAAAAAAAGACAATAAACTGACCCCTTCCTGCAGACCCTAAAAGACTCAGTGTGAACAGAATGGATGTCCTATGGAAACTTAATAGAAAAGCTAAACTGATTTGTGCAAATATAGGCAGCATGGACAATTTCAGGAGCCATAAGTAAAGGGAACCATGGGCACTTAACATAGAGAAATTAGCAGAATTTGTGGGTTGAAGTCATGGAATAACTAATGTTTGAAATAATGCCATCTAAATCTCACCGGGCAGAGAAACCCACATGTTATCTGGCCTACATGAGAATTAAATGAAATAATATATAAAATACTTGGCACTTAGAAGGCATTTAAGAAGCAGTAGTCGCAACTATTATATTATCTTATTCAGACTTCACAATTTATCTAAACTTGAGTTCAACAAAAGATTTGGGGCTGCATTTCCCCAAGAAGATTAGGCTGGAATGAAAGATTAGGCAACACTGCCCCCTGGTGGCTTACATTGTCCTCCAGAACGCTGAACCTCATTAGCAGACACTGAAATGAATGTAAGGCTGAATTCCTGCGTTTGGTTGAGGTCCAGGGATCCGTGGGAAAGAAGGTGTACTTATATTCCAATTGGAATGAGATCTTGTATGAAAGCCTGGAAACTTACATAAAATTGTATTAGACTGGAGAGCACTCTTTAAACCAGGGAAAAGTGCACCGAGTTAAGAATGGCCCAGATGGCCACAGCAGGTAGATTTTTAGAAGAACTAGTAGTTCCAGGGGAAGGTCTGATCAGGTGTCATTGTCCCTTGACCTGGCCTGCTGAAAGTCCTGTCCTCTGGGAAATAGAAAGGTGAGATATTAGAGGACGTCAGCATCACCTGGGATGTAACAGCTTTAGAGTTGAAAAATAACAAGGTAAGGTGATTTCCTGCCCAGTGGAAAAGAAGATTGGTAAGTCAGTGGGGTAAAGAAGATGGACAGCAGCACAAACAGGTTCTGTAGGTGGCACGGGGGTCGGTACATCAGAGGATCTCAGCACAAGCACGGGCAGAGGTTAAGGCTGGTGCAGCCAGTCCAACAAAAACAGGAGTAGAGAGCTGCTCTGGAGGCAGAACTTTTCAGAATTGTCCTTGTTCATCCTGAGCCAGAGATCCTAGAGGAAATGCTGAGGAGACCTAAAGGAGGAGTCTCTCCTTAAGGCTTTGTCATGGAACACAGTCACTGGCCAGGTTACAGTGTAAATCCATTTAATAGATGTAGATACTAAGATTCAGAAGCTTGATCAAATTCACACAAGCACTAAGATGAGGACATGGATCTTTATAATATTAATTTATCTTTTACCTATAACCACCTGCCTCCTTTTAAAAATATCTTGGGTACCAAGAGACGTGTATTTCTCTGCTCTTTTCACTTTTAAACTTTTCTTATTTTACATTACACTTAGTTACATACGTTTCTTCCAATCATTTTCTGAAGTAGGCAGGGTATAAATATTACATAAATGTAATATATGGGGAATGTAATAAATGGGAAAATGTGTTACAAGTACTGAACAACAACTGGTCTATAGACTACAACATTTTCGTGATTTGAGATCAGAATATATTGTGGTCAATCAGACGATCCTTTTATAATCTACCAACAGGTCCCATAAAAATAATTATAAATAAGTAATACTCTGTATATGTCAAACTACTTTGAAAAGACTTTTCTGAAAAGTTCTATTATCTGACCTTGATGAATATCTTCCAATACATAGTGAATTTAAAAATTTATATATGTTTTAAAGAAATCTGATGTGACAAGGTTATACTCCTAGAATTATATATTACCTTCTTTCAGAGATTTTTGGTCTAAACTTCCAGTGAGACAGAAATAAGCAGAATTGAAAATTATGGTTCAGTCACTAAGATAATTGTTAGTATACTTAATGTAAAAGAGAATTTTTCCATAACATAAAAAATTCCAATAGTTAAGGTTCTTTAGGGGAAAAGAGGCCTACAAAATATCTAGTTTTTCCATAGGATGACAGCATGGACAATAGTAAATTTAAATTAGATAGGCGGGAACCCACTGAATTATAGCTCTGGATGCTATACTATTTATACATTGCCTACCAGTGTTTGATTTCTGGATGAAATAGAAAAGTTTTCATATTACTATTTATCAAAGAGGCTAATTTTTTTTTCTAACCATTCCCCTTTGAAAAATAAAGGCAGTCCTCAAATAATTTACATTTGACTCCTGAATTTCCCCTACACATCTGTGTGGAGCAGCGGGCCTGGGTCAGTGGAGCTTGACCTCCAGCCCATAAACCACACCTCACAGAGGAGCTTCCATCTGATAGCCACCATGTTCCTCTCAGTGTAGACAATAGGCACTCAAAACCCCGAGAAAAATGTGAAACAGGAGAAGATAGGCACCCAAAAGCAGTCACAATCTCATCATTCTAGTATTTCAAGCAGAAAGAGAATTAATACAAGCGGTTAGGTGCTTTCCAAACTGTCAGACATGCCAGAAGAATGAAGAGGTCAGGAAATTCGGCCACTAGCATGTAAGGTTTACCATTACCTCTCGGAGACCAGAAGTTGTTTAGTACCCGTGTGGAAATGCTGCTAGTGATCAAAGCTGCTTCTAGCACTGGAGTGAGTCAGTCACAGGATAATATTAGAGGCCCCTGACCTCACATCAGCTGAAGCCCACATATCTGACCATGATTGCCAAGAGGAACCATAATGGCTTTCAGGTTGTCTCTCATTTTCCAAATCTCATACGAATGTGGCTGATCAGAAAAAATCTGTGCTTTCCCTGTGAGGTGCTGGAAATTCCCAGGCAGTGTCCAGACTTAGGACTTTGGCAGAAAAAGACTCTAGGGTCCTCTCAGGAACACTTACGGTTAGGGAAAAGGAATCTGAATTGGTGGCCCGGGCTTATTCAGGGAGACGTGGTTCTGGCACAACATGTAGCTGAGGCTGGCTGTTCATTTTAGCCAATTCGGGCCACACTCCGGAAACAATAGCTGAGCATTCGACTATGAACCAAAAAGGTGCAACTGTAAGAGACAATACGGAGTACCTTGGCTGAAGGAGTGAGGTTAAGCTCCATCAGAGAACCTGTGCAAGGAACTGGACCAGCAAACCATAAGCACAGCAGTGAGCTCTGCCAAACCAACTGATGAGAGCAACTCTGTCCACCAGCTACAGAACAAGTGGTAGCAGACAAATGAGTCCCACTAGCCAATCCAGCCAATTTTCCAATTTCCTCTTGGTGAAGCAATTATAAGCAAGATCTGCTCCTTTAAGTAATCCTCTGGAGTCACGGAGCAACTCAGAAGAAAGGGAAAGAAAGGTTGTAGATGTCCTGCTATTCTGGAAATTATGAAATTAAGTTGGTTTTAATTTAAAATTTTTTTTGAGTTTTTGGGTAAACATGGTGAATTAATGCATTTATAGAGCCCTGCTGTCTTCTAAAAGCCCAGTGAGCTGCATTTTTTTTTTTTTTATAAAGGGAAAAAGATGCATGGGCAAAGAGTTTTTGGAAAGGAGACAAAGACCACACAGTTTGGGAAGCTAGAAAGCAACTGGATGAGTGGTAAATTACTTGGCAAATCTGAGAGAGCTGAATTCTAAGCCAGTGGTAGGAAAAGCTGAGAAACAACCCAATATATGTGACAGAATCCCCCAAAGACACAAGATTTAGTGGACCAAGTACCTCTGGAAGACCCAGGGGCAAAAGTGATGATAAAACTGCAGGATCATTTGAAAGTGAATTCTGAGAAACATATTGACCTCTTGGACCCTCACCAAGCTTGTGAAGCTGGACAGCCATTCCTCGCTCTCTCTGGCGAACTCGAAGTTACCCTGCGGAGAGTGAAACTGAGGTTGTCTCCACTAAAGGCCCACCAGGCAGAGTTGCCGGAAGAGGGGCCATAATAAAAATGAGGAGTTAAATGCAAGCTCCCAGACTGAATGTTGAGATGTCTGCATTCTCCTGTCCCACGACCGCCCCCGACCCTTTCAGAATGCCAGTGAAGACTATCTCCATCCAGGCGGGAGGTCAAAAGCACCTTTTCTGGGCAATTTTGCAAGTACAAGAGAAAGCCTTGAAAATCCTCTCCTCAAGGATTTCCCAAAGAAACATTTCAGTCAAATTACTCTACTCTGAAGCCTACAGTCCATGTACTCCCACACACACACGCACAGTTTCCAAAGAGGATTTTTTTTGTTGCCCTCTTCTTAAATATGAATGGCCAATAAAGATATTTGAGGCGTGCATCTAAATGATAGAAAGTGGTCAAGCCGAACACCCAGAAAAGCAGCCTAAGGAAAAACAATACTACGCTGGAGAAAGAATAATAAAATTAAAAATAGCATTAATTTTCTCAGAGCAAAAAAAGTTATTACATCAACCAGTCGAAAAAAAGAACGATACCTTAATTAAGGTGATACTAACTGCTATAACAGAGATAACACCTTGGTATCTCAATAGCTTAACATCATAGATATTTATTTCTCACCTATATAAAGTCCAGTTAGTATGGGATGGGGTGAGGGGCTCTGTTCCACATAATTATTCCAGGTTCCTGGCTCCCTCTCCCTTTGTGACTTCTCCATCCCTTCTGTCCCTAGAGTTCTATCTTTTCATATGATAAATGATGAAAGAAATGGCAAAGGAAACATACTTAGTTCCTATTTCTTTGTCTTAGAAGAATACACACTATTTGTTGTTCACTTTCCAATAGCATGATGCAGGGTCAGATCAGAAATGCAGTTCTTGACTAAGCAGTCACCTTCCATCAGCAACTTTATTTCAAGGAACAAATACAAATCTAGATTGGATAGCTGACCGCCTGTGCAACACTACTGGGGGCAGGGGGAGAAAAGAAACCATTCAGAAAACAACAACAACAACAACAACGACAAATAGCTCTTGGAAAATAAAAGTGTGGCAGCAATTATTACATATACAGTGTAAGAGTTGGAAGATACAATTGAGAAAACATGAAAAAAAAATTGAGAAAACCTGTCAGAAAGTAGAGCAAAAGGGGAAAGGGGTGGAAGATAGGACAGAGACATAGAAGAAGAAGAAGAAGAGAAGAAGGAGGAGGAGGAGGAAGAGGAGGACAGGAAGAAGAAGAAGAAGGAGGAGGACAGGAAGAAGAAGAAGAAGGAGGAGGACAGGAAGAAGAAGGAGGAGAAGAAGAAGGAGGGGGAGGAGGGGGGGGAGGAGGAGAGGAAGTCAATCCATAGAGTCTAAGATCAAAAGGTATCCCAGAAAGGAAAAGACAGGGAAAAGAGGAGGGAAAATAATAATCAAATAAACAATTCAGGACAAATTCACAGAACTGTAAAAAATGAATCAACAGATTGGAAAATGTCATCAAAGGACTAACATAAGAGATAAACCCACGCCAAGATGTTTCAGATCACCAAGGACAACAAAAAGATTTGAAATATTCTAAGAGCAAAAAAAAAAAAAAAAAAAAAAGTGAGAGAGAGAGAGTTAACACAATGATCAAAAATTAGAGTGGTATTACTCTCAATACTACAATGGAAGCTGGAAGAGAGGGGAGCAGTGAGTTACAAAGAAGTACTCAGCCTCGAACTCTACATCCAGTCAAACTGGCAACTGAGAGTGATGTTGTGATAAAGACAGCGTCACATATGCAAGGCCTCAAAAAGTTTACCTGTCATGAAACTTTCTTTCAGGACACTACTAAAAATCATATTCCACTAAACAAGAAATGAACCAAGAAAAGAAATAATGGAGAGCTAGGGAGACAGGATCCAACCTGAGAGGAAAATAAAGAAAATCCACAGAATGACAGAGAACGGAATTTTTAAGACAGTTCCCGCATCAGGCCTAGATTTCAATCAATCTCCATAGGAGCAGAGAGACATGTTATTAAACAGATGACATTCACAGCATACCTGCAACACCGACCTGATGGTGAGGGGGTATTTCAGTGATGGCAGGAGAAGTTGGAGATGTAGAAGAAGTAGCAACAGCAGCAGTAGCTGTGGTAGGATTACAAAAGAAACGAATTTTTTTTTTAAAGATTTTATTTATTTATATATTTTAGAGAGAGAGAGAGAGAGAGAGCTTGTGCGAGCAAGGGGAGGGGGGGCAGAGGCAGAGGGAGAAGCAGACTCACCACGAGCAAGAAGCCTGATGTGGGACTCCATCCCAGGACTCCAGGATCATTACCTGAGCCAAAGGCAGACACTTAACTGACTGAGCCAGCCAGGTGCTGGCTCCATAGAAATTAATTTAATTTAATTTAATTAATTAATTTCCTTCAGCCTGGCTGAAGGAAAAGAGTAAATTAATAGAGCAAAAGAGCATGTATGAGATACCAGTTATATATGATTGAGTAGTCAGGTAAAATAGCAGGTTTTATAAAATGTCTAGCTCTGCCTTAAAACATAGAGGTTGACTGTTTTCATTTTACACGTTCCATGCCATTGAACTTTCCAGGAACCCATCCCCAAAGCAGAAGAGGGCCTATGTGGCCACTACGGAGAGAGAAATTATTTTCTTTTCAGGGGTGGCCTAGGTTTTACCTTCTTACAATGGTGGCCTTTCTTATGCACCATTAGTTGAAATCATTTGGTTGCTTCTGTAAAAACATTGGCAAAAATTTCAAACTTTTATTAAAATTTTGATCTTTTAAAGTTTAAATTATGTCCTTCGAGGAAAGGTATTGGCAATTCTCTCTCAATGTTCTGCAAAATAAAGTTAATCTTTAATAATTAAGAACAGGAAAGGCAACTTGGAACTCTGCAAAAGTAGGAGATTTACCTATCCATCTGGTACAATTTGTGCCAGCCATGGCAATTAGTACAGATTTAAGACTTACAAGAAAATTCCTATAAGTAAAAAATAAATAAATAAATAAGCCATTTTACCCTGACCAGTCTTACTAAATTTTAGGAATCACTTTTGATATTCATACCATAGCAGGACTTATGTGAGTGGAAAATAAAAACCCTATCTTGTTTAAGCCAGTTTTTTTTTTCTTATATATGCATCTTCACTCCATCTTTATTAAAGACACCAAAAAAAATACACTCCCACCTACCTCCATACCAAAAATTGCAAGTTTGGATCAGATAACAGTGTGAGCCATTGGTTAGGATAAAGGTTCAGTGGGGTTTCTCAAATGGGAACTTGTGGATCACATATCTAAGAACTGTAGGGAGTATTTGCTAAAAATGCAAATTCCTGGGCCCTGCCACAGAACAACTGATTCAAAATCTCTACGGTAGATCTGAAAATCTGATTTTTTTTTTTAATTTACCACTTTGCCTTATGATTCTCATGAAGCAAAAATTTGAAAATACACTGCTTTAGGATGTGGGATACAAAGGTCAGATCACCACAGAAGTCATAGTGCCACAGACTCCAAATAAAGGCAAGCAACCCTTATTCTCAGACACAGAGGCAGGATCAGGTTCCTACGGAAGCCACAGAGTCACTGAAACTGGAGAACAAGGAAGTAGGCCTTGAAAATACAGTTTGCAAGGGCTGAGCTCAACATAAATAAGGTTCTTCCTAGTTTTCTGCAGAAGTAGAGGCTTGTGATTGTGGACACTCTTGTATCTGCATTATTATTTTATTATTTTCATGATACTGATTTTCTAAATTTTATTTTTAAGTAAAGAATTGAGATAAAACAATGGGGGCTGTGTGTTTTGGGGTCTTTAACTGTTAGGACTGAGAATAGCTGCCTATATAGGAAATAACCCTAGCTTAAGCAAGAGGGGAGTTTTATTTTCGTCTCATGTAAGAGCTGATAAAGTAGGTCCATAATTTCTTCAGGGGCCCATGCTTCTTCCAGGGCTCTGCTCTATCATCCTAGTAGTGTGGCTAGGTGCTTGTCTTTATGTTTATATTATGGATGCTGGGCCTCTTGGCGTCATGTCCTATTCCAAGCAGCAGGAAGGAATAATGGCAGAAATGTGCATATCAACCAAATCAGCCTCCTTTTTAAGGCTCTTTCCCAAAAGCCCTACGAAACAACTTCCAGCTACCCTTCATCAGCCAGCTTCCATTGGCTATGCAAAGAAGCTTGTGAAATGTAGTCTTGGCTGGGCACACTGCAACTTCCAGCGAGAATGAGGTTCCACTGCACAAAGAGAGGAGGAAAGTGGATAATGAGTAGGTACCTGGAAGTCTAAAGTCTGTTCTGTACTTAATATTTGGTTATGTGAAATTCACCCGTCTTCCCTCAGCCTCAGTTTTCTCATGTGAAAAACAGAAACTGACACTTTTCATGATTGTTAGAACATTTAAAGATAACATATGTAAAAATCTTGACACATAGTAAGGATTTAATAAATGAAATGATTACCCCTCAAAAAAAGCTCCAACTTCTAAAATATATTTGTGTGCTTATTGAACATTGTTGTTGAAAGGTTAATTATCTGATCACATATGATGTCATCAAATACCAAACCATATCACACTGCCTCACCAGCACACCTTCACTCCATCGTTCTATCTCGTTTTGTTATCTCTGTCCTACTCGCTGGATAAGTACCAATTAGGAGTTAACACATTCTCACAAGGTTAGTCAGCTGCTGAAGAAAACTAAGTATCCAGGAATAATGGAAAAGACGAATAATAAAGAAATCCACACAGTGTGTGTGATATACAATCCACATTCATATGACCCTTTACTCTCCACGGAAGCAATGGCCTCATTAGCCCAATAGACAGTTCGTCTTAAAGACATACCACTTTCCTTTAAAAAAAAACCACAAGTCCCCAGGCTTCTCCAGCCATGTTTCTACAAGGAGTTTATAGGATCTAAGCATTTCTGTTCTACTCTTACTCATTTCTCTACTTGTTTTTTTGTAGATCAAAAAATATGACCACGAAGTCCTCCCATCCCCGGAAGCATGCCCCTTTGCAGGGTCATTTATCACTCTTCTATCAAGAGTTAGAGTCTTGAATCTAGGTTGGTCTTGGACTCACTTTGGCCAATAGAAGGTGGCAAAAGTGACATGATGCAACTTACAAGACTACATAGTCTTAATAGGCTTTAAGGCTCTGGTTTCACCCACTTGGAGCCCTGCTCTGAGGCTGCCATGTAATAAGAAAGCAGGTCTGGTCTATGAGGAGGCAGACACAGGTGCCCTGGAGGACAGCCAGCATCGACTGCCAGACACATGAGTTACACCATCTCAGACCTTCTAGCCCAGGCTGAATGCAACTCTGAGTGAGTGAGCCCTGAAGAAATCAGCAGAGGAACCACCCAGCCAACAGACCAAATGGTGAGAAGTAATAAATTGTTGTGTTGTAAGCCATTAAGCTTTGAAGGAATTTGTTACACAGCAATATAAACTGAAATATTATCACCTCAAGAAGAAATACGGTGAAGCTTTTATTTCCTTTACAGCGATCTTTACCCTGTTCAAAGAAGCCTAATACAGTCCTAGCACATGGTGGATGCTTAATAATTACTGGTAAAATGAATGAATGAGTCATGGCTCAAATTCCCTTTGATTCAATAAAGATCCCTACTCTGTAATCTGCTAATCATTAAATCTCCACCCGAATCAAGATCAGAGCACCCTCTATTGGTCAGCAGATAATTGTAAAGAGGCAAAGCAGGGATGAGTTTACACTCCCTTCATTTTAATGCGAAATTTAATAATTTAGTAACACTTCTGAGTGAACCATATGCTTGTCTCAGAAAAGAAAATTACATAGATGCACTGGGTGTTTCTCCCCCTTCTCTCTCTTTTCTAGTAGGAGCAGCTTTAAATTCAATGGTTTCCACTATTTTATTGTTATTTTAAAAGCTACCCCAAACCAAATTCACCCTTTATGAACCCAGACTGTAGTATCAGATGAGATTATTTATAACTTTTCCTAATTTTATATCTAGTTAATATTAGAAATCCCCAGGAATTTACATGGCCCAAAGTAAATGTTTTAGGAATATCTTATTGAGAATTGTTTTTAATTGCCACAATGGAAGATCAGTAAACCACCCTTTGAAATCTTTCCAGTTGAAAATCACTGTGCCTATGTTACATGATGTAGAATTCGGGGCATCAATCGCCCATCTGAGTTCTGGAATAAACCCAAATTGCCTTGCTAGGGAAATCTTGGCCTTTTGCACAAAATCTCATCAGGCACATATCCATCAAAGATCATGTGGCCTTTGAATCAGATATATATGCTATTGGAAGAGAAGATTCTCCCTTTCCTGCTAATCTTTATGCAGTGAGTAGAAACAGGAGGGGCACTCAGCAGTACCTCACCTCCACAAGCCATTTCTGGTCCCTTTTAGTTGGCACTTTATAGACCTAATGCCCAGGTGGAATAAGCAGTCAGGGATCCCTTTACAAAAACTGGCTTCCTCTGTGATTGGGAGTCTCCTTTTCTTAAAACTGTGCTTGCTTGTTTATTTGTTTTTCTTTTTCTACGGTCATGGGCTTCTTGTGAAAAGGGAATCCTTATGGTATAGGAGTTCCTGTATACAGGGAAGGCTAGGGTACCTGTAACACAACAGGACTCTTGACAGACCTAACTTGTTACCAAGAGGGGTCAGGGCTAGAGATGACATAGGGTGAGCCCAGACACTCTCAGAAGAATAGAGGTGATGTGGTCCTCATTAATGCGTAAATGTCAGAGGAGATAACAGTTAACTTTGAAGTAGATACAGGATTTGTGCACTTAAAATTGCCAGGAAACATAATCCAAACTCTCTTTTATTTCTTATCCCAAAGTGTGTGAGTGTGTGTGTTTATGTATGTATTGCATGTATGTGAGAGGAACTGAGAGAAAGAGGGAAGGAGAGAGACAGGAGATACAGAGAAGAAGAGAGATAGTGAGACAGAAAGAATACTACTACTATACTATTCCTGGAAATTTGCCTGAAGGCTATGCCATATTTCCATTCCTCCAAATATTCTAAAATGTATTCCCAGGTCAGTCAGACCATAAGAGGAAAGGAAACGTGTATTTCATTATTTTAAACATCATATAATTTATTTCATTTGAGCAACTGTTATTTTTAGTTAGGAGTTTCTGCAATGTCCTCCTACCTGGTGTTCCTATATGTGTTTCTATACCCCTCTAATGCATTCTCTACATGCCAATCAGGCTGTTCCTTGAAAATTGCAAACCCTATCTTGTCACATGTCTGCTTAAAACCTTCTGTGACTTCCTGTTGGAATTTACATTAAAGAAAAATCATTACCTGTTGGACTATGCATGACCTCATTCTTACCTCCCTCTTCGTTTCTCTCTAGGTCACTTGGCCCCCTACACTAACCTGATGGAATTATAAAGAAGGAGGTCCTGCAAATAATGTTCCTCTTCCCTATGTGAGTTCTAAACCAATTGCTCAGGCAAAAGAACAAGATAAATGAGAGACTTAAAAATCTTTATCACATATTACATTGGTATTAGAGAATATATCCTTTAAATGAAGGTAATTTCTGAAGGCTAAACCTGAGAATTAGGTTTACCCACCCAGATACAGGCTACTAGTACTGAATGACTTTTCCTCATGCCTGTGGGAAGAGCCTCAGTTACTAAGTTTAGGTCCTGGCTATAGTTTAGAAGAGCCTGGGTTATGCTGCAGTATCAAATGATTACCAAATCTTAGTGGCTTGAAGCCACAAAGGAATATTTCTTGCTCATTTGCCATGTCCGTTGTAGGGCAGCTGAGACTCTGCTCTGTATTCTGGTTCTGTCTCTGGGACCCAGACTGAAGAAGCAACCACCATCTCAAACTTTGCTAGTTGCCACTGCAGAAAGGTAAGATGGGGCTCTGAAAGTTTCTCTTTCAGGCAGTCACATGTTCTGCTCCCAAAGTGAATCACACCACTCTCAATCTCAATCCAGTGGTCAGAACTAATAAAATGGTACTACCAGGAAATTTAGCCCAGAGAAGAATGGGTGTTGGTGAGCAAAAACTTTAACTATTTCCATGGCCAAGAGCAACTGTGGGCAGGTGCTCTCCATAGGCATGTTGGCCTCCCAAGAGACACGGAAGTGGAAGGTGCTAGACTCCACATCAGAATTTCATGGAGGTGGATAAGACTTCTTTAGGTGATATCTTTCTCATGGAAACCAGAATAATAGGGAAGAGCTATTCCCCCCTTAGAAGACCGACTGTGAAAATTTGAGATTTGAGCTCAATTAGGACTAAAAATTAAACACAATCTAAGTTAGGTATTCTTCTAAGAATGTGGGCAGCTTCACATGGAGAAATAGATCAAGTAGAGCATGCCAATTATGTAGGAGGCTCCCAACAAATGATATAACTACAGTGGATTCCAGAAATTACAAGGTAGCATCATTAATCCTCAAGGAACAGAGAAAGTTATTTTTGCCACTCAATTTTTACAAGGTTTTTTCCATAATTTCCCAAAAGGGGGGCTCTGGGACAACTAGTAGTTCAGTATCATGGTATTTTCCTTGACATGCTTTAACTGAAATATTACATGCATACAGAATGGGCTCAGTGCCCACATGGACAAGGGCATGGAGGAATTCTTCTCCAAAAGGCTGGGTCCCTGAAGAGGACCTGGCCAATGAGGGGGGTGCCATCCCTGTTCCTTGTACAGTGAGAAAGTAGTTCAGACATGTTTTTAACTGAAATGTTACATGCATACAGAAAAGTATACAAGTCATAAAGACCTGATATATTTTCACAAAATGAACACACCTGGGTAACTAGGCACCCAGATCAGGAAACAGAACATTATATTACCTCAGAGCCCATCCCCACTCTTTGTATTTCTTTTTGGTCACTAAAATAGCGTATCTCCATACACTACACTACAGAGAGCAATTACGCTGTTGGGGAGGAGAATGGGAATGAAAGGGTAGGTAAGGAGGAAATTTCACATTTGCCATGAACTGTTTTAATTTTGCATATCAAGAATATGACTATATATTACCTTTGAAATAAAACAACTTACACCCTCCTATCTTAACCCCGTGATTCCCCTTGATGATCCTGTATCATCTTCCGTTCAGGTACAGTGATCATGAGAGGGACTCTGAAGCAATACAGAAATGAGCTGATGTCGTGTCTTACCAATCAGCAGCAGCTTCTGGGCCTTGATCAAGTTACGCAAATTCCCAAAGTCTGAGTTCCATCATCTAAAAAATTATGATAACAATAACAAATTCATAAAGGATTAAATGAGATAGCATTTGTAAAGTAATTAATATAGTAACTGAAACATACTAAGGGTTCTCTAAATTGTACCCTATTTTATTCTATGGAATAAAAATGTCAGGTTATTGGCCTTTGCAAATTGAAGAATATACTCTAAGTCATTAAATTAAAAACGTAGTTATTCCCTCTTAACTTGGCGTAGTTGAAGATAATGAGTGATATTTACCATTCACGGTACCTGAGAAACACAGAGTTAGCTAAGAGTATTTTAGAAATCATCATTATTTGCTTGAAATAATGAAATGGCATGCTCATTTATTTGCTTGAAATAATTGGCTTTATTTGCTTGAAAACTGAAACCAAAACAGTCAGTGATTTATTTTTACTCTACCATTTGTTCCCAAAAAAGTCAAAAACCTGATTTCAATTTCTCTGACTTCCAGGCCAGTGCTTTCTCTACTATGTCTTGATCCATTCACTCAGCCATACCCTAATAGAGCTAACGGTTATTGAGTGTCTCATAAGTATATTGCCAGTAAAATTCAGACTAAAATGGCTATCCCAGGAAAAGGTGGAAAAACACTTTCTATTAGATCAGACTGACTTCCATTTATTCCATCAGCAGCATCTGTGCTTACTGGAAGGGACTGCGAGGAGATTACCTATGTATTAGAAGATTGCTAATATGTGGTATTAAAAATTAATTCCATTCCTGAATATACTGAACAAGAGGGGATCTTATCAGCCATCTGCTGCTGAGTCCTCTGTTGTCCTGGTTGCTTATATTTATGCTAATGAAAAATCAACCCACAGGGCTGCAGAAATCTTTTGTTCTTCTTTCTTCCTCATATGCATCCTATCTAGGAAAAGGGATTGAGCCTAAAATTAGAGAGTTGTGAATTCAACTTGAGTGGAAAAGCCTAAGGAGACAAACTGGGGCTTGAGGAAGAAGGGAGCACGTGTCGTAGAAGAATTTCCCCAAGTATTGATGGCTTTGGTTTGGGGTGGGGGCCTGTGATTCAGTTGAGAAAAGAGTTTAAAACTCAGGTTTGAATCTTGACTTCTTGGTGTTGAATCTTACTGCTAATTCTGTGGCCTTGTCTTAGTCCCTTCTTTAGCTTGCTTTCACTTCCTCATCCCTAGAGCATCTTTTACAACTGATCTCTGAAACTGTAATATAATTGTCAGCAGCTATAATATGAAAGAATTTCAAACTGTTTAGAATATGAAGAAAGCTCTAATGTTTCAGCCACTCAACATACTACACAGCTAATCAGTCTCATAATTATTACTTCTTTTATTCTTTTTTAAACCTTATTGACAAATCAGGAAAACCTTAAAACTTTTTTTTTTCCCTTTAGTGGGGGTGAAAAAATGAAACAAGATGGGATCGGGAGGGAGACAAACCATAAGAGACTCACGATCTCACGAAACAAACTGAGGATTGCTGGGGGGTTGGGGAGTAGGGATAGGGTGGCTGGGTTATGGACATTGGGGAGGGTATGTGCTCTGGTGAGTGCTGTGAAATGTGTAAGCCTGAGGATTCACAGACCTGTACTCCTGGGGCAAGTAAAATATTACATGTTAAATAAATAAATAAATAAATAAATAAATAAATAAATAATATCTAAGTGGGACTGCATGGCCCAGTTGGTTGAGTGTTTGACTCTTGATTTTGGTTCAGGTCGTGATCTCAGGGTCCTGGGATCAGGCCCTGTGTCGGGCTCCCTGCTCAGTGGGGAATCTGCATGAGATTCTCTCTCTGACCCTCCCCTGGCTCTCTCTCTCTCTCTTCCTCTAAAATAAATAGATAAATAAAATCCTTAAAAATATCTAAGATTGGGAATAGCACATTTCCTGTATTTTCTTTTAATAAATAGGAATACTTTGATCAGCAAAGAGTATGCCTAAGACACGCATACATTGGCAGATCAATAGAAAGATAAAGAAAGATTAATATTTAATACATAAAAATGAACATAAAGGAGTAGAAAAACAAAATTTTTCTTAATCACTACATGTATTTTATAAATGACCATAAACTTTATGTCTTTTCAAAAGCATAACACATGGATACAGCATCAATAATTCCAAGTACCTCTTTTGTTAATGGTATATTCTTAAAAATAAGTAATATTACTCAATCACCTTCTGTAAAGCACTTCAAAGAGATGTGTTCCTTATGTATGTGTTCATAGTTCTGGTTCTCAAAAGTGAAGCAAATAACGAATCAATCTCAAAACAAACTTTGATTCCCATTTTAATAGTCTGGCATATTTAAAAAGTAACATTTTTTTTCTTAAAGATTTTTATTTATTTGACAGAGAGAAACACAGCGAGAGAGGGAATGGTAGTGGGAGAAGCAGGCTTCCTGCCAAGCAGGGAGCCCAATGCAGGGCTCGATCCCAGAACCCTGGGATCATGACCGGAGCTGAAGGCAGACGCTTAACGACTGAGCCACTCAGGCTCCCCAAAAAGTAACATTTTTAAGGAACTTTATTCAACAAACCATTAAAAACTTGGTGGTTATTGAGTATAAAGGCTTAATTAATCTTTAATATAAAGTTCTCTTTTTTCCCTCTGTTTACATTCTTTACAGTGAACAGATACACTGGGTTATACCATCCAAAGAATAACAGATACAGCAATTATTCCTAAAGTAATTCTAACCACTCCAGTTGTGAAATACCATACAAATAAAAAGTATATTAAACACAAATATACAGTATGGTAAATAAATAAAAAGCCAATACCTATGTATATACCATAGGGTCAGACATAGAGTAAGTTCTGACAGCCCTTTAGATATCCCCCATGAGTTTCTCCTTTAATATCCCTCCCTCCCTAGTTGGGATAACTATCATGACTTTTAATATAAAATCTCTTCATTTTCTTTATACCACTAATACCAACATATTTCTCTCTAAAAATATACTTGACTTGGGTCTATTTTGATCAGGATGTATATATTATTTTGTGACTGACTTCTTTTTTCAATATTATGCTTATATAATTAATCCATATTGCTGCACAGAGTTGTAGTTTGTTCCCTTTTGTATACACTGTGTATGATTTCATCATATAAATGTATAAAATGTATTTATCTATTCCAATATTGACAAACATGTGGTTTATTTCAAGTTTTTGGATATCACAAGCAATTCTATTCTGAATATTCTTATAATGTACCCTAGTACAAATGTGCACAAGTTTCTCTAGGTGTCAAAAACTATGGAGGATCTGAGCTTATGCTCTGCTTGCAAGCTAACAAGTCAATCGGCCAGTTTTATGAAGACTGGTAGCAGACAGGAGACTCCTGTATCAGAGGTGAAGGACAGTTTCTCATAACAATAGTAATAAGTAGAGAGCCAGCATTTACACCAATTCCCTGAGGCTTAATTCTCATAAGATGATACAAAGAGGGCCAGATTGACGCCTATAAACTCAGTGGGCTACACTACAGAAGAGGAACCCTAAATTGAGGGAACTCAAAATTTTTTTAATAGACATTAAGCCTAACCAACTTTTGTCCCAGTGGGGACACTATCTCTATCTTCCAGCTCTATTTTCTGTGCAAATATTCTGGAAAAGACAGAAGAAAGGCAGTTAGTAGCTCTGCCCAAAACATGAACAAAAATATAAGAAAGCCATGGAGAATTATCTCCCAACATTAGGAAATGATTATTTTTATGAGAAAATTAATCTTCTTATTTTTCTTCTACATTATTTTTTTAAAAGAAACATTGGTTTCTGAAACATGAATTTCTGAAAATATTAAAGTTTCCACTTACACATATTTTAAAACATAAATTATTAAAGGTAAATTTTCAAATTTTTTGAAATTCTAAATTTCACGGTTTAAAGAGAGTTCAGAAGAGAATTTTTGTTTTGTTTTGTTTTTTAAGATTTTATTTATTTATTTTGAGAGAGAGAGAATGAGAGAGAACAAGTGGGAAAGAATGGTAAAGGGAGAGGAAAAAGGACTCTCCCTGCTGAGCCAGGAGCCCTACTCAGAGCTAGATTCCAGGACTCTGAGATCCTGACCTGAGCTGAAGGCAGACACTTATTTAACCCACTAAGCCATCCAGGCACTCTCTTTTGTTTTTGTTTTTTTTTCTTACTTAAAGCTGGTGAAATAAAATTCTCCACAAACTGTTCTTTATTTTCTCAAATTCTTAAGAAAAATTCTAATTCCACACTCAACTCTCTAATCCATTTTAGGCAACATCAATGTAAATGCAACGGTAAATGCACTAATTGTTTGCACAGATGATAAAAGTGATTTTAAGGTTTTTTTTTTTTCCCAGCAAGATGAAGCCCGTTGCTTTATTCAGGTTATTGGTACATTTCAGCAAGTTTGGGGGTGTAAGGGAAGGAACCACGGTGAAAGCCACAAGTGCACGGGGGGATGTACTATAAACCGTTGTTCACTGCTTTGGGTAAAGGGAAAAAAAAAAAAAAAAAAAAAAAACCTTAAAATCAACACCCCACTCCTAAGTACAAGTGGGAGAGAAAAAACGTGATTGTTTTGAATCAGGCATTTGTGTGCCTTTGCGTTTCCTCTGCACAAAGGAAACTTTGATCTGTTGATCTGATGATCTGATGTGATCTGATGATCAATATTAAAGTGATCATGACTGAAATCCATTTCCTGCACCAAGGTGAGCTTCAAGTGCCATCATAACCCCTATTGTATTATTTTAGCTCTAATTTCTCCCTTATCCAAGTGGTCCTGCATAGCCATGTCTGTCAAACAATCTGTCCTCAAAAACAGATCACATAAATAGCTTTGCACAAGCATCTATGGAATTTGGCAAGTGCTACAAATGTTGTTATTTTTTAAACATTGTCAATTGCATTGGACATGTCTTTTTACTCTGATGCTTTGACATCTTGCATGACAATAGAAGAGACTGTCCTTTCCAAGGTTAGCCAGTTTCCTAGAGATAGCAAAGAATTTGCCTGGGAAAAGCTTTTCATATGCAAACCAGCCAATCCAAAGCCCAGACCCCACAACTACCTTCTTTATCTAGCTAGCTCTTATATTCAGGGCCATTATCATTCTATCCCAGGGCCAGGAACCAGACAACTAGAGACAGCCCTTATTTCCCAGAGTCCATCAAAATTATTCAAACTAGCCAGTCCTAAACCTGCTTACCCTACCTCAATTATTCCCTATCAGTCTTCTAGAAATCTTAGTCAATGTAAGACATGTAAGTCAATGCAAGACATTTCAAGAAAGAAAAAAAATATCTAGCTCTCAGATTTTAGTTTCTAAATACCTTCTTCCAATAAAAGGAACCAGGCTCTTGGAAGAATGGTTCTTACCCACATTGCCTTCTGCTCCCTCTCCCTTTGACCAGCCCTGGTGTTTCCCCATGAGACCCAGCATGGAATACCATGCTTCATGTTTCTAGAAATTGGCGAGTATAAAAATTTTTCCTGTCATGAAAGCCATTTCTGTGTCTATGTGTCTTACTATACCTGACTACAATAAGTCTCAGATACATCTTAAAACACGAGCACCCCTCTTAGCACCATCAACTCAAACTACATCCTACCCATACAAACATATTGTTATAGTCATGAAGAGGCCCCTCTATTCCTGCTTATGTAATGAGAGTAGAGAGACCACACATTTTTATTATACTTTAAATATAAGAAAAGAAGGCAATAAAGGGTGAAGCTTAGCATAAACTTTGGCAAAATCAACTCACTACTAGGCTATATCTGAGAAAGAAGAATTCTAGTATCATTACCCAGCATGATCTCTAAACAGTTTTCAGAAGTCGTTTAATTGGTTGCTGAGAACAACAAAATTGATTGTCCACACACCTCTTTCTGCCAATTCCTGTATGCCCCTTTGTATTCATCTCTGTGACACAGAAATGGAGATCAGGGGTCTTTCCAAAGTTGGAACTCTCCTATAATCAATTTCTCAGAGATACTGCAAATGGTTTTCTGGGGAAGAATTCTTCAGGGGTGAGTAAGCCAGCAACAGCCTATTTTGCCATGAGCCTTGTGGGGATGATTCAGGTTTCATATCTAAGGAAATGCATCCCAACATCTAGCTTTAATGAGCTTAGAACTGGTGAGCCCCATTTGGAACAAAAAGAACCTGCTACAGCTAGCATATAGGTGAAACCTCTTCTTAAGACCCCTGAAGAATCTTGAGAGAGTGTCAAGTTGAATGGACTTATCACTTATGATGAAATTTCTTTAAGAAGATATCAACTCAGATTTATTATAGAGCCAGATTCAGTATTAAAAGCTCGAAAGAAAATCCAGGAAGAGTTTGAAAAGCAGTTATCACCCAAGGAAAAGATGAAAGAATTAACACAGACATCTAGGAAAGAGTACCAGCTATGCTTACAGCTGGGTTACTAGAGGAATTAAAATGCACAGAAAAGAAAGAGAAATGCTCATGAATGAGGAGGAGGACAGATTATTACTGTACTCACCTCCCAGTTTCTCACAGTGCTAATAAGAAAGGCAACCCACTGATCTGAAAAGATTGCAGGCAGGAAGGTCAAGAGGGAAAGAGGCAAGATGCATCTGCATAAGCAAGTCATTTGGGTAGTATCTAGACAAGAAAGCAAACTCTGTGTTCCTATGATGGCTCCAGAGAAGAACAATTTTACAAAAGCCTGTGAATATAATTTAGATAAGGACATTTGTTTATCCAGTAATGTGCCAGAGGCAGAGAAAGGAGTGCATAGGCCAGATAGAGAAACACTTACTACATTTAACCAAATCGGATTGGGAACTTGGGAATCCTATCTAGGAACAAAACAAGACAAATAGGAGAAGGAAAAAGAGTAGCCAGGGCTTTGATGAATCACGTGGGAAATGACTAAAGACACTGTGGAGACAATGACAGTCTCCCCAATGTGAAATCATAGACTTCAAGGTAATAAAATGAGTGTTCCCCAGCACCCTACCCCTAAGATTCAAAAATAATAGTTCTCAAGCCTGTATCACAGTCTCCCACTCAAAGTCTCCAGTGCTTTCATTTGCTAGACTTTGGTCTAGCAAATCAAAAGATCAAGGAGCAAAGAGAGGAAAATTGATGCTGTGAGTAGCTGGGTGCCCATGAGCATGACAAAACAGAAATGTGAACACTGCATTTAATTTGACTTTCTTTAAGAAAGGTAATGGACCACAAAGGTAGACTTAGGGAACTCAACTGCTCATTAAAATGTAATAACATTTGTATCATAGGAGTCCCAGATGAAGAGAGAGATAAAGGGACAGAAGATATGAACAAATTATAGCTAACCTGGGGAAGGACAAAGACATCAAAATCCAGGAAACATAGAGAACTCCCATTAAATTCAATGACAGCTGACCATTGCCAAGGCATATCATAATCATATCATATCATAATCAAATTCACAAAATACACAGATAAGGAAAGAGTCCTGAAAGCAGCAAGGGAAAAAACATCCTTAACCTACAAGGGAAGACAAATCAGATTCAGAGTGGATCTGCCCACAGAGAGTTGGTAGGCCAGAAAGGAGGAGAAGGAAATACTCAACATGCTGAATGGAAAAATATGCAGCCAAGAAATCTTTACCCAGCAAGGCTATCATTCAGAATAGAAGGAGAGGTAAAGAGTTTTCCAGACAAACAACAACTGAAGGAGTTTATGACCACTAAACCAGCCCTGCAAGAAATTTTAAGGAGGACTCTTTGAATAGAGGAAAAAGGGACAAAAAGCAGTGAAGACTAGAAAGGACCACAGAACATCACCAGAGACAGCAACTCTACAGGTTACACAATGACACTAAATTGATATCTTTCAATAATTGCTCTTAATGTAAATGGATTAAATGGGCCAATCAGAAGACATAGAGTATGGAAAAGGATAAAAAAAACAAAAAACAAAACAAAACAAAACAACAAAACCTATCAATATGCTGCCAAAAGAGACTCATTTTAGACATAAAGACATATCGGGATTGAAAGTGAGGGGAGGAAGAACCAACTAGCATGCTAATGGAGGTCAAAAGAGAGCCAGAGTAGCCATACTTATATCAGACGCACTAGGTTTTAAAACAAAGACTGTAACAAAAAATGAAGAAGGGCATTATATCATAATTAAGAGATCTATCCATCAAGAAGATCTAATGATTATAAATACTTATGTCCTCGACTTGGGGGGTCCCAAATATATACATCAATAAATAATTAACATAAAGAAACTCATTGATAATAATACAATAATAGTAGAGGACTTTAACACCCCACTTACAACAAGGGACAGATCATCTAAGCAGAAAATCAATAAGGAAACAGTACCTTTAAATGACACACTGTACCAGATGGATTAACAGATATATTCAGAACATTTCATTCTAAAACAGCAAAATACAAATTCTTCTCAAGTACACATGGAACATTCTCCAGAAAAGATCACATAATGGGTAACAAATCAGCCCTCAACAAGTACAAAAAGATCGAAATCATACTGTGCATGCTTTTAGACCACAATGCTATGAAATGAAGTCAACCACAGGAAAAATATGGAAATACATGGCAAGACCTCACATACATGAAGGTTAAAGAACATCCTACTAAAGAATGAATGGGTTAACCAGGAAATTAAAGAAGAATTTGAAAAAAACACATAGAAGCAAAAGAAAATGAAAGTATGACAACCCAAACCTTTGGGGTGTACCAAAGGCAGTCCTAAGTATATTGAAGTAAAGTCCTATCTCAAGAAGCATGAAAAGTCTCAAATACACAATCTAACCTTACACTTAAAGGAGCTAGAAAAGGAACATCAAATTAAGCCTAAAGCCAGCAGAAGAAGGGAAATTATAATAAAAATTAAAGCAGAAATAAATGCTATAGAAACAAAGAAAACCAGTAGAACAGATTAACAAAACTAAGAGCTGGTTCTTCAAAAGAATTAATGAAATTGAAAAACCCCTAGCCAGACTTATCAAAAAGCAAAGCAAAGGGACCCAAAGAGATAAAATCATGAATGAAAAAGGAGAGATCACAACCAGCACCACAGAAATACAAACAATTATAAGAGAATACTATGAAAAATTATATGCTGACAAACTGGGAAACCAGGAATAAATGGACAAATTCCTAGAAACTTAGAAGCTACCAAAACTGAAACAGGAAGAAATAGAGAATTTGAACAAACCCATAACCGGCAAAGTAATTGAATCAATAATCAAAAATCTCCCAGCAAATAAAAGTCCTGGGCCAGATGGCTTCCCTGGGGAACTCTATCAGACATTTATTTTTATTTATTTATTTTTTTTTTAAAGATTTTATTTATTTGTCAGTGAGACACGAGAGAGAGAGAGAGAGAGAGCACTAGTAGGGGGAGTGGCAGGCAGAGAAAGAAGGGACTTGATCCCAGGATCCTGGGATCATGACCTGAGCAGAAGGCAGACACTTAACCAACTGAGCCTCCCAGGCATCCCTCTATCAGACATTTAAAGAAGAGTTAAAACCTATTGTTCTCAAACTGTTCCAAAAAATAGAAATGGAGGGAAAACTCCCAAATACATTCCACAAGGCTAGCATTACCTTGATTCCAAAATCAGACAAAGACCCCACTAAAAGGGAATTACAGTCCAATATTCCTGATGAACTTGGATGCAAAAATTCTCAATAAAATATCAGCAAATAGAATTCAATAGTACATTAAAAGAATCATTCACCACGATCAAGTGGGATTTATTCCTGAGTTGCAGGGTGGTCCAGAATTAGCAAATCAATCAATGTTATACACAATGTTATACAATGTTACATATTGATTTAAAAAATGGATAAGAACCATATGATACTCTCAATAGAAGCAGAAAAAGCATTTCACAAAATAGAACATCCTTTCCTAATAAAAACTCTCAACAAATTAGGGATAGATGGAGTACATCTAAACATCTTAAAGGCCATATATAAAAGACTCACAGCTACTATTGTCCTCAATAGAGAAAAACTGAGACCCTTTTCCCTATGGTCAGGAACAAGACAAAGATGTCCACTCTTAACCATTACTACTTGATATAGTATTGGAAGTCTTAGCCTCAGCAATCAGACAACAAAAGGAAATAAAAGGCATCCAAATTGGCAAGGAAGAAGTCAAACACTCAGTATTTGAAGATGACATGATACTCTATATAGAAAACTCAAAAGACTCCACCAAAAAATTGCTAGAACTTGTATATGAATTCAGCAAAGTTGCAGGATATAAAATCAATGTACAGAAATTTGTTACATTTTTATATACCAATAAGGAAGCAGCAGAAAAAAAAAATCAAGGAATTGATCCCATCTGTAATTACACCAAAAACAATAAGAAAAAGAAGTAAAAGACCTGTACTCTGAAAACTACAGAACACTTATGAAAGAAATTGAAGAGGACACAAGGAAATGGAAAAGCATTCCATGCTCATATATTGGAAAAACAAATATTGTTAAAATGTCTCTACTATCCAAATCAATCTTCACATTTAATGCAATCTCTATGAAAATACTACCAGCATTTTTCAAAGAGCTAGAACAAACAATCTTAAAATGTGTATGGAACCACAAAGAACCATGTATAGCCAAAGCAATCCTGAATAAAAAAAACAAAACTGGAGGCATCATGATTCCAGATTTTAAGCTATATTACAAAGCTGTAATCATCAAGACACTATAGTACTTGCACAAAAAAACACACAAAATCAATGGTACAGAACAGAGAACTCAAAAGTGGATCCACAACTATATTATCAACTAATTTTCCATGAAGCAGGAAATAATATCTGATGGAAAAACAATCTCTTCAACAAATGCTATTGGGAAAACTGGACAACAACATGCAGAAGAATGAAACAGGACAACTTTCTTACACCATAATCACACCAAAAAATTCAAAATGGATAAAAGACCTAAATGTGAGAGAGGAAACCATCCAAATTCTAGAGGAGAACACAGAACACAACCTATTTGACCTCGGCCATAGCAACTTCTCATTAGACATGTCTTCAGAGGAAAGGGAAACAAAAGCAAAAATGAACTTCATCAAGATAAAAAGCTTCTGGGCAGAGGGAGGCAAGATGGCAGAGGCGTAGGAGGCTGAGATAGCATCAGATCTCAGAAGTTCTGCTAGATAGGTATCAAACCATTCTAAAAGCTGGCAAACTCCACAGGAGAGAGAAGAGAGGAAGAACAGCAATTCTAGGAGCAGAAAACTGACCACTATCCGAAAGGTAGGACGTGTGGAAAAAGTGAAACCAAAGCAAGGGGAAGAGAGATCCCTGGAGGGAAGAGCCGGCTCCCAGCAGCTGCAGAGCCGCAGAGTACAAAATCGGAAATTTTAGTCTGCTCCACTGAGGGACATTGCTTCAGAGGCTAAGCAGGAGGGTTTAGCCCTCATGGGAACAGTGTGCTTTCAGGACCTGTGGGATCACAGAGGGACCAGGAGTGCCCGAGTGCGGCAGAGCTCCCAGGTATTGGGGAGAAGAAGCCAGTGGCAGAGAAGGAGCCACGCAGCACCCTATCAGCTTAGGCTTACCTTAGACTATGATCTGAGACACAATCGGGCTACTGCTCTTCAAGCAGGGACACCACAAAAGGCAGCTCTGGAGACATCCCCTCCTTCCTCCTCCAGGAGGAGAGGTACGGGAGCACGCAGCAGGAATCTGCTGGGTTTAGAGACTCCAGACAGGGCTGCGTGCACCACAGATAGAGGGGCTCCGCCACAGGCTAGCTGAGCACAGAGGGCAGGCCACAGACAAGGGAGACAGGAGTGATTGACCACTTTCCTCTGTGGGTATGCTGAGAAGCAGGGTGCACAGCACTTGGCTCCTCTGGGCTGGAGACTGAGAGCCCGCCATTTTCATTCCCAGCCTCCAGGGCGGTACAGAAAGCGCTCAGGGAATGAAGACTCCCAAGAGTGAACCTGAGCAAAGTCCTTGGCCCATCCCCTGGCAAGGGCAGTGCAATTCCACCTCGGGCAAAGACATTTGAGAATCATGGCAATGGGCCCCTCCCCCAGAAGATCTGCGAGAATATCCAGCCAAAACCTAGTTAATCAATCAGTGAAAACTGCGGAACTCCAGAGTATTTTTCTCTCTTACTCATCTACTCTTATCTTCATAAAATGACAAGGTGGAAAAACTCACCACAAAAAAAGAAGACACAGTACCAATGGCTAGAGACCTAGTCAATGTGGACATTAGTAATATGTCAGAAATAGAGTTCAAAATGACAGTAATCAAGATGCTAGCAGGGCTTGAAAAAAGCATAGAAGATATTAGAGAATCTCTTTCGGGACAAAAAAAAAAAAAAACCCTTTCTGGAGAAATAAAATAAATAAAGTCTAACCAAGTTGAAGTTAAAGCCTCTGCCTTTGGCTCAGGTCATGATCTCAGGGTCCTGGGATCAAGCCCTGCATCGGGCTCTCTGCTCAGCCTGCTTCCCCCACTCTCCGCCTGCCTCTCTGCCTACTTGTGATCTCTCTCTCTCTGTCAAATAAATAAATAAAATCTTAAAAAA
>CM053603.1:149474946-149488744 GCA_028646535.1 Procyon lotor
GCAAGAATCTATAGGTATTGGCAAGGATGCAGAGAAAGGAGAACCCTCTTGCGCTATTGGCAGGAATGTGAAATGGTGCTGCCACTCTGAAGAACAATTCGGAGGTTCCTCAAAAAGTTAAAAATAGAACTAACCAATAATCCAGCAATTGTACTACTAGGTATTTACCCAGAAGATACAAAAGTTGAGAGGAACAGCTGCAATGTAGCCTCTGAGGGAGGAGGAAGCCCAGACTATTAAAGGCATTGGTTGGATGTCAGTCTGATTCGAGTATAAATGGTGAGTTGGGAAAAGCTTTTGACAATTTCAAGTAGAGTAGAAAACAGGATCTGAACTTCATTCAGTTGCAGATGAAGATTCACCAAAGATTCATGAAAAGACAGTTGACCTCATGAAAGTAATCATTTAAGAGGAGTGCTTGGTGTGATGCAATCTGACACCTGGAGAACTGGTACAAAATGAGAGTAGCAAGATGCCGGTGACAGCAATGAGCAAAAAGGCAGAGAGAACTGGAAATGATAATGAAGGGGGGGGTTTAAGATTTTATTTTATTTTATTTTATTTTATTTTATTTTATTATTTTATTTTTTTATAAAAGAGAAAGAGCTAGCAAGTGGAGGGGAGGGGCAGAGGGAGAGAGAGAATCCCAAGCAGACTCCTCACTGAGCATGGAGCCTAATGTGGGGCTCGATCTCACAACCTTGAGATTATGGCCTGAGCTGAAACCAAGAATTTAATTCTCAACCCACTGAGCCATCCAGGTACACCATAGGGAAAATTTTTTGATGGCATCTTAAGATTTCTTGGATATGGAAGATGAGGAAAGAGAAAAGAGAACAGTGGCTCAAACTTTCAGTTCTGGGTGTAGAGGTAAATTACCATCTCACTGAACAATTGAGGAGATACAATGGAGCAGAAGCTGGTTTATGGGGGCAGCCAATAATTTCAGCTTTAGACATACCCACTTTAGATCCCAGCAGTGTCATCTCTATCCCCTGCCCTTCAGAATTCCACGGGGCACAGAGATCTAGGGCCCCCTCTCCATCTACTGGGCTCTGTCATTCTCAAACCCCAAACCTGACGCTGGAATTCTCTCCAAAAAAACAATACAGCAGAGAGCTTAAATTCTTTTTCTTGCTAAAATAATCTTATCCCCTCCCTTCCCTGTTATCTCTTTTCACCCCTACTCTCCCTAATTCTGAAGATCTTTCTTTTATGGTAAATATTCTCACTTTAAAAAAAAAATCCTTTCTGTAGTATATTCCTATGCTAAAACAGTGTTATATTGTTATAATTTGTATTTTGAATATCTCATTTTAAACATACTGATATATTTATTATTCCATCCATTCTCCTAAAAAATCCTATGGGATAAGTGAGGGTAGCTGTAATTAACCTTATTCTGTAAATGGAGAACTAAGGCATAACAAATAATTAATATAATCAAGAAACTGATTCAGAGGCAATCGCTGCTTTACAAATTCCTTTTCAATATCCTACCCAATAAACAAAATGTTGTTTTAAACTCTTCCTTCCCTTTAAAAGAAAAATGCAATGTAAGTTTAGTTTTGTTGTATATGGTAATTCTAATTGCATCTCAAAGCAATATAAGGTAAAATCTAAATAAGAATTAGGAATAAACGCCTCCTAATCAAAATCCCATTGCCTTTTTCCAAACTTCACTTGTTTTCTAAGATTATCTACAACAACCAGAGGGGAACACTACTAAATAAAATTCTAGAAGAAGATGATCCTAATGCTTTTTGATTTTGTGTGCCATAATTTACTACTCAAATAGGGTAAACTAGGAAAAAAAATAAAGCCCTTACCATCTCTAGCCTGGGCATAAAAACCTTATAATTTCTAGTATATGTTTATTAGCAGTAGAGTGTGTTTAAATACAAACAATAAAATATAAAGACAGAAACTATGCAAGCCAGTTTTAGGTACAAAAGGTGCTTACTCTGTGAGTATCTCAAACCGCAGTCTCCTCACGTCTCAGATCCTTAGCAAAAGGCACGCAATCAAGCCTCTATTCTGAGCAGAATGCTTCTAACTTATTAATTCTAACAGACAAGATAAGGGGAAGGAAACCCTCTGAAGCATGTAAATTCCATTGTTTTAATGCCTAAGTAGCTTTAACCCTACAGGGTAGCTCAGCAACAATTGAGGAGCTCTTTAATGTTGAATGATGTTTTTCAGTTCTTTGTTTTAAGTTCAACATAATTATTCTGTATATGAGCAATGTTCTGAAAACAATGGTTTTAAAACTTAAACCAGTTGTTCTCAACATTGGGAGGCAGACCTCTGAGAAACAATGGGGTTACAAGGTCTGAAGCAATAGGGATATAAGCACATTGAATGTAGACTGTAGTGCATAACATTCTGCATTTACAGAATGAGGTTAATTAGAGATACCCTCAGCTATCTCACAGGATTTTTTTTAGGATAATGGATGGAATAAGAAATATTCCAGCATAATTCACATTAAATTTTCTAATTACATATTTTCCAATTAACGGACCTAAAAATGCAAATTCTGTCTTTCTGGCATATTCATAATATTTTGCTACTGTGCAAGAATTTTCATACCAAAAAAAAAAGAACAAGTTGGGAGCCATTATTTGAATCTTGGAGTGGACAAAGTATTGCACTCCTGGTAGGATTATTACTATTTCATCTCTTGTGATATTTTCATTTTATATATTTTGGAAAATAGTTTTTAATCAGCAAATATAAGAACCATGTATAATAAACAAAACATGTAAGATATAGAGAGGAAAAGTGATTATCAGGGTCCCTAAAGTTTGGCTGTTACTGTGAACTATCTTTAGAATATGTTCTACCTGAAAAATGGGAATATAGTTCCTTTATAACTTCTTTATCCGTGGAAATTTTTTTTAACATTTTAAATTTTTAGATTAATAGTGAAGTCATATCTATGAGTACAGTGAACTCCTTGGAGAAAGGGACTATGTAAATGCAAAGCATCGCTATTATTGCTCTGCAATAAATCCCAGCTAACATAGTAGGTAATTAAGGGAGAGAGCTGGGGAGTAATTAAAAGTAATTGATATCTCACTGTCCTTGCGAGGTGCTGTTTTTGCTCTTCCTTGATACCTTCAAAGCAGTGTCAAGTACAAAAAATAAATAACTCTTAGATGAAAGAAATCTGTCAAGTCCTCTTTTTCCAACCTTGCCATTCTGAGACACAGTACCACCCACCTGAGAGGGGTTCTCAGGAACTATGGACCTCATTATTAATAGTGAAACTTTCCAGTGTCATGTAGGGTCTTTGTGCTTCTCACATGAGGGGTGACTATTAAAGCATTGACGGGAAATAGTCTAAATACTTAAATGTTTTGATTTCTTGCCAGTCATTAAGTAGGTTGCTTAGTGCTCAAAAAATGCTTATTGCTGGGCACCTGGCAGGCTCAGTCAGCAGAGCACGTGACTCTTGATCTTGAGGTTAAAAGTTCGAGTCCCATGTTGAGTGTAGAGGTTACTTAAAAATGAAATAACTTTTTTAAAATTAAATTTAAAAAAATTTAAAAACCCACATATTGTCTAACTATGTCAGGTATGAGGGGCTTGAAAGTCTGTGGATGCTGACATCTTCTCACAGAGATTCCTCCTTCCTCCTTCATTTCCAGCTGAAATCTCACTACCTGGTGTTTAAACTTTGACTAAGCCAAGATCATCCCCACTGGCATAAATTTATTCATTTCTCAACTAAGAATGGTCTGCTCATCTTTCTCTACTCACTCAAATTTTGTCTATCATTCAGGGGCTACTCTCCCATGATTGCATTTTTCAGACAGAATTCATATGTGTCTTCCCAGGATCATATTTAGAATTTTTTGCTCTAAAATCTTAGTAATTCCTAAAGACACCAGCCACACAATAACAGAAAGTACAGATATTTAGGAAATAATTTCTGACCAGGGTTACAGCTTACTTTCTGAAATAGGGACCAAAAGGAGGTTTGCAAATCTTTATGTAATCTTTCAAACTGTTAGAGTGTTAAGTCATTAGCAATCCACAGGAAATCATGTTGGAGTAAGGCAGGAGGTAGGACAAAATTGACCAGGGCCAGTAAAGCCGTCATGTAGGAGGAGTCTCCTGACTTGTTTTAGACTAGGCTAAACCCAGACATTAATAAGGGCGCAAAACAGTATATTTGTTCTGTCTTGACACTGTACCACTGTATTTCCAGGTTGGCTTTAGACTTTCGTCTAACTACTCTTTTGCCCACATGTTGGTTATCAACACAGTTCCTTCAACAGTAACCCTTTGGTTTTCTCCCTGCCCTGCTTAACTTTTTGCAATAGCTACTCCTGAAGTTATCATATCAGTGAAGCCACCATCTCTACTGGGACAGTTTCCTGCCCAAGATACCACTACTACTGATTGTGGCTGGCAGAGAATTCCTGAGTCAGCGTCTATGTCTTGAGAAGTCAGACTCTTAGGAAGGTCATTTCTATCTGAGTTGAGATTCCCAGAGTGAACAGCTAAGGTAGATGTAAAGAAGAAAGAAACTTCCATTTATAGGACTTGGTATGCCAGGTATTAATGCTGCTACAGTTAATCCTTAACAATAATCTTGCTGAGGACACAGAGACATGTAAAAAGTGAGGTAATTTTCCCAAGGTCATATTATTTCAGAGCTAGAATTGCACTTCAGGTCTGTGCCACTTCAAAGCCCTTCTGTCCACTGTGCACTTCTGCATGTCTAGCATCCAAGAAGCACACAGCCCACTGAAAGTGTCAGATAAGGGAGCAGCTGAGTGAGCTTGGGCTATTTGCTCTCTGAACTGTTTTTACTGCTCATTGAGCGTAGGGATTTTGGACTTATCCATGGTAATTATAACTGGATAGCTTCTAGAAACTGTGAATAAATCTGCCCTCCAGGGATTCTGGGACCAAAAAAAAAAAGATGGGATTTCCTTTCAAATGTGAATGGAAAGAATAAAATAAATAAAAGGATGCCAACACTATGCCCCAGTCTTTGGAGAACAACTTCTAGGTCAGTAATTTTGTTACTAGGTCAGCAGCAATGGCTGCTGCAGACAGAGGGATCTCTGCCACCCTGAGACAGTTACCTTTCACATTGACAGCACCCCTTAGGTTGAAGCACTGTGAGACACACGACAAATGCATCCCATCAATCAGATATTGGCTTCCTATTTTCTGTGAATTTGATATATCCCTGTTTTCCCATATGCCTTGCCTCCTCCTGTTACACATTGCCTTCCCACTCTCCCTCCCCCTCTTCATTTGTCACCTTCTGTTCCCTCCCCTGCTTCTTCTGCTTTCAATTTAGTGTTGTTAAATGTTTTAAGTGTGAAATAACATGCATAATACTAAGGGTCTTCAAGAGAACAATAGAAATATATAATCCATCACTGTGTATGTGTGTCTCTGTGTGTGTGTGTGTCTGTATGTGATTATGGTGTATGACCATAGTAATAATAATATAGCATGAGACCAGAAAAAAATGTAGGATGGGTGAGTTACGGTGTTAATAAAAACACACAGTATGTCTCAGGGCACTCTAACTGTCCTTCTTTGGACCTTGATATCCACAGCTATCCATGTATCATTATGAAAGCACTGGCAAATGCAAGAAGGTCTGATAATTATTTTGCAGAATAGTGTAAAGGTCTGTGTGGCTCTGAAATGTTTTGAATATATCAGCATGACAACACAGCTTCTCCTTGGTAGATATAGTAAGGATGTGGATAAATTAGAGCATTATATATTTCTCCTATGTTAAAGAGCCTCAGGCACTATATAGATGACAACCAAATTTACAGACAGAGATCTCAAGCTCAGTAACACTTAGTGTCCTTTGTATGCATAATCTTTAAAAAGCTGATGATCTCTGAGACAGGGTTCATAGTAGAGTGATACCTGAATTAACACAAATCTCCCTGAATCAAAGGTTCAAGTATGGACACGGTTGGGATAACAGCTGCTGTCCTTCGCACAAGGTCAACAGAAGGTACAAATAGGAAGACATAGTGATGATTTTTTCAAGTAAATCATTTCTAGGTGACATAAAGTCATATTCTGGACACTGCCAAAGAGCTCAGTCATCTAGGAGCTGGGAAGCCAGGGGAAGGCAGGGTGCTGCTGGTTTAATCTTGTTTTGCCTCTAAGAGAAACTTGAACATCCAAACACTCCAAGATCAAGAATGCATAAGCATAAACGGAGAAATGAGCAAGGAGAAAAACTCCTTCTCAAAACAATTACAGGAAGGAATCTACTTTTGGAAAAATTTCCCAATCCTTTCTGTATTACTTGGTGGCAGGACTTGTAGCAGAGACAGTCTCAGCAAGAAATAACTGCAAGTCAGTGTAACAAATGCTATAAAACAGCTATATAGAAAGTACAGTGGTAAAAGAATCCTTTCCTTGACTTTGAGATGTGAGGATTTAGGGAAAATTCCAGAAAAAAGGTTATATTAGGACAGCTGTTAAATCTTGAGTTAGAATTTGAGCAGAATGATAGAGAGGGAGCTCAGATGGTAGGGAATGCATATGTAAATACAAGGAGGGTATTTAGAAATGATAAGGAAGTCAGAGATGAAGAGGACAGTGCATGTTGTGGGGACTGCTTAGAAAAGAGTTCTGAAATGTCTGAGAAGGTGAGGTACTGAGGCATTTTGTAAGCCAGTCTCTAGATTTTGGAGCTGGGCCTCACCTTAGGCAAGAATGTGACATGATCAGATTTTTATTTTTAAAAGGTTAGTTGAAAAACTGTATATCATGTATTATAATGGTGGTGAGATTTTGGGTAACAAATGACTACTGAACAAACACTGAAGAGTCACAGCAATCAGATTTAAACTGGAAGTACAGAGAAAGCAAGGAGGTAGATATTCCATGTGGACAGATTAGATAGAGTATTATGAAGAAGAGTCAAGTAAGACATTAATATTTCTCTGCCTGAGGGATAAAGTAGATGATGCTTTTAACCAAGGCAGAAAATATAGCCCAAATGTCAATTTTTCATTAGCTTTCCATCTGATAGCAGCAGACCCTCAGCTTCCTCCACAAAGCTTTCATTTATTTTAATGTACCCACAAACCAATAATTCAACTAGAATCACTATGCTGCACCTCCTGTGTCCTTTTTCTCTTGATTAGGCTCCCACTCACTCACATCTGCTGCTTGTAGAGTAGCTTGGAACAACTCCTCCATTGCCATGATAACATGCCTTGTCAATGACCATATCAAGGACATTATTTCTAAGTGACCCTATGGCTTCCATGTTTCTATCCTCCAGAATGGCACTGTGTTCCATGCCAAAGCAGAACACTGGGCAAATTTGGGCTCACGCACTAGAATTTCTCTTCCATTAGAATGTATATTCTATAAGTGCAGAGATTTTTATGTTTCATTTACTGCAATATCTTCTGTATCTACAATAGTGCTTGGCCTAGTGGCTCGATAAATATTTTTTTAATTAAACTTAAGGTAATTATAACCTCACATGCAATTTTAAGATATAATACAGAGATATCCAATGTACCCTTTAGTAATTTCCCTCAATAGTAACATCTGGAAAAACTATAAGACAATAACACAACCAGGATATTGACATTAAAGCTGTCAAAATACAAAACATTTCTGTCACCATAAAGATTCCCCATGTTGCCCTTTTATAGTGGCACACACTCCCTCCAAAAGAAAGTTGCTACAAATATTTCCAACAAATGAGGCCCATGAGAAGCAACTACAAGACTGGAAAAAATCTAGGGGAATTCTATACTTAAATTGTTTCACAATTAACTTAATTTTTACATTAGTTTAAAGAAACTTAAATGTGACAAATTGAGGCTGTGCTTTAAAGAAAAACAAGATAAAAATTTTCTAATCAGTGCAGCTAATTAGATATTGGCCCTAAATCAAAAGATTGGCAAGTCATTTTTACTTACAAGTATATTTATTTAGGTTAAAATAGAATTAAAGATATATACACTTCTGTTAAGATTATTATTCCATGAAATCTTGCCATTTCCAACAACATGGATGGAAGGAGAATGTACTATGCTAAGTGAAAGAAGTGAGCCAGAGAAAGACAAATATCATATGATTTCACTCTTATGTGGAATTTAAGAAACAAAACAGATGAACATAGGGGAAGGGAAGAAAAAATAAAATGAGATGAAAATTGAGAGCGAGGCAAACCATAAGAGACGCTGAACTCTAGGCAACAAACTGAGGGTTGCTGGAGGGGAGGTAGGTGGGGGATTGGGGTAACTGGGTGATGGGCATTAAGGAGGGTTCTTGACGTAATGAGCACTGGGTGTTATATGCAACTGATGAATCCCTAAATTTTATCTCTGAAACTAATTTTAAAAAAGATTATTATTCCATATTTTATAAAACTTTTTAATTAAACAACTACTGATCCCAGCCATCTTGAAGAAAAGGCCATCTGTCTGAGTCCATCAGTGTAGTTAAGTCTTTCACTCTCAAAATGAGGCTCAAACTTAGTTCAAGGGAACTATTGGGCACAAATGCCCTCTCTCTTGTTTCACTTTTCTGCCGTTCAGCCCTTCCTCTCATCCCAAGTTTTGTTATCGTCTTCCAAATGTAAAACAAAGATGTCCATGAATATGATTTAAAATACTGATGTGAGATGCCGAGTAGGAGGAGAAAGAGGAAAGGTCAACATCTTTAAGCAGCAGCAAGCCACAAATGCTCTGTTACTTAAAAAGAATAAAAAAATATGAAGCAATGGGAAGTGTAGGGGAGTGGCAATCAGAAAAATGGGTTCAAGATTGAAGATGATATGTTTCAAGACTTTTCCTCTTTATATCCATCCTACCAGCAGCCAAACTTGGTTATGTGACTCCCCGGCTTGGCTTTCCATTACCTAAAGACAATGTCCAAAGTCACTCAGGTGATCTATTAAGATAGTCTGGGTTGTGATCCTTGGCTGTTTCTCCAGTCTTTTCATCTGTGATTTCCCGTCAGGCGCTTCCCTCTCCAGAGACACCAACTGACATTCTCCTACACACACACACTAAGCTGTGTCTCCCTTCAGAACTTCTATTGGTGCTATTTCTTCTACCCTGACTACTTCCTCATATCCATCTTTGTCCCCTTACTTTCTCTGGCGAGAGCCTGATTCTTACTCATTTAATAATTACTCACTTCACTCATTACTTCTTCCACAAAGCTTTCCTGGAAGTCTCCTCTGACAATTACTGAGTTAGATGACTTGAGTCTATCAATCAATATTCTTTTTCTCCAAGCCACAGAAACCCAATTCAAATGAGCTTAGGAGAACAAAGAAAATCTGTGTCACTCAAAAAGAAATTATAGGAAGATCATCCTATGGGAAGAGATGTCCATTTTACTGTGAAAATCTGCACTATTATACTTAATACATGGTATTATAATCTGTTTATGTTTCTATATTCCTCAGTTTATATGCCTGAAGATATTTATCTTGGGTTTTTTCAGTACCAAATGTAAGGTCCAGTATGGTCTGTTAAATACATGTTGGTTTAAAAAAGTAAATCATTACATTTTGGTAGAAAATTCAGAAAAGTGATGTCTAGAGGGAATATTTTATATACAGGAGATCTTGTTTATCAGTACAGATAAAGAACTTGATGGGGTTCCTGATTGGCTCAGTTGGCAAAGCATGGGACTCTTGATCTCGGGGTTTTGAGTTCAAGCCCCTGTTGGGTAGAGATTACTTTAAAAAATTAAATTTAATTAATTGGGGTGACTGGGTGGCTCAGTGGGTTAAAGCCTCTGCCTTTGGCTCAGGTCATGATATCAGGGTTCTGGGATCGAGCCCCGCATCAGGCTCTCTGCTTGACAGGGAGCCTGCTTACCCCTCTCTCTCTCTCTGCCTGCTTCTCTGCCTACTTGTGATCTCTCTCTCAAATAAATAAAAATCTAAAAAAAAAAAAAAAAAAAAAGCATATATTTCTTCTTAAAAAAATAAAAAAATTAAAATCTTTTGAAAAAAAGAACTTGATGAATTGTTTCAGAATGAAATAAAAAATTATAAAAAATACCTTTAAGGACAGATAATGATCCTAGACTTCCAGTTTAATCTTGGGGAAAAACAGGAATGCCTTTCCACTGAGATGGGAAGAAAGAAGGTAAAGTCAGTGATGATGCAAGTGCAATCAGAAGTGAGGAGATAAGTTGAAAGAGTTTGTGCCTGCTGGCTGCTCTCTTCCCTCAGTGATAAAGTCATCTGCTTCAGAGCAAGAAGATAACGGTATTTGGAACTGAGGTAGGAGGAATGACAAAAGTACTAACTTGTAGGAAAAACTTCTCAGGAAAATGGGAACAGTTTCTTTCAAGGGACAAGGAAAAGAGAAGTGGAGGGATAATATAATACCTGCTTTACCACAGACCCTGTACCTCACAGCACAGCCACAACAACCTGGCCAGGAAACTCCATGAATGTCCATGTGTCACTTTATCCACTAAGTTGGCTCTTCCTAGAAATCAGTCCCTTCTATCTACCTCTATACTTACACCTATATTTTTATCTGTCTTTAACTTCCTTTCCCTCTTCCTATGAATATGCTCAAGTCTCACTCATCCCAAAAAAGAACGTTTTTGTTTCCATGCAACTAAAATATTTTCTCCTTCTCATCCCCAGAACTTTTGAACAGTTGTAATTATTCCCTCTCTTTTTACTGACTTTCCATTCACTCTCTCATCCACTGCTCTTTGATTTTTGGCTCCAATGTTACTGAAACAGCTTTTACAAAGGTCACCATCATCTAGTTACAAAGAACTGCAGCCTTTTTTCTTAATCTTCATTCTTTCTGGCATTTCTGAAAGCTTTTGAGCCCACTGAAAATCCCCTCCTTTGAAACATTCTCATCCTCTGGCTCTGGACATAGCAATCAGAATCACCGTACAAAATGAGACACGATAGTAATATAGGGCAAAAACTGTGGCCTGAATCCAGGCCATGTGGTTCCCCCACTGTGTGGTATAAAAGAAGTCATTTGGCTTCTCCACATATCAGTTTATGTAGCTACAAAACAGATATAATACCCACTTAGCAGTAATGCCTTCAGAACTCAATCATTTAACACTTAAGAAGTATCAAATGCCAAGTACATACCAGGTACTTCTTGAGTGCCTGGAATACATTAATGGAAAAAGAAAAAGACAAAAAACCCTGCATTATTCAGTTGGGAAAGGGAGACAACAAATAATAAATACAATAAATATGTTTATGGTATAGTATATCAAAGGATGAGGAGGAGGATATAGAAAAATAAAAATTAGGGAGGGGGAAGAGTCACAATGGTGGAATGGACTGCGATTTTTTTTTTTAAGATTTTTTATTTATTTGACAGAGAGAAACACAGCGAGAGAGGGAACACAAGCAGAGGGAATGGTAGTGGGAGAAGCAGGCTTCCCACAGAGCAGGGAGCTCGATGTGGGGCTCGATCTCAGGACTCTGGGATCATGACCTGAGCCGGAGGCAGACACTTAACGACGAGCCACCCAGGCGCCCCTGGACTGCGATTTTAAATAAGGAGGCCAAAGTAGGCCTTATTGAGAAAATGACATCTGAGCACAAATTTTGGAGGGAAGGGAATTAATCACGTGGAAATTTGAGAAATAAGAGCTCAAGGCAGAAGAAACAGACTGTGTAAAGTCAGCAGGAGATGTGTTCAGAGAGGTAAGGGAGAGTGGAGTATGCTCTGGTAGGTCATTATGAGGAAACTGTCTTTTATTTTGAGAGACACTGCAAGCCTATACAGGGTCTTGAGTGAGAAGTAACATAATATCTAAATGATACAGCAAGCCCACTGTGGCTGATGTGCAGATAACAGACCACCTGAGCTAAGGACAAAAGCCAGAGTCCAGGGAGCTCTTGCAACAATCCTGCCAAGTGGTGAAGGTGGTATGTATCAGAAAGATGGTGAAAAGTTGGGGGAAAGTGATAGGAAGTGATTGGACTATTAGGCATATTTTGAAGGCAGAAATTCAAGTATTTTCTAATATGGTTGACTCTAAGAGGAACAGAAAAGAAATGCATCATCCCAAGATTGGGTTGGCCTGAGCAACTGAAAATGAAGTTTGCATTCTCTGTAATGGAAAAGACTAGCACAGGGAATGAATGTCACATCATAAAATTTATCAAAATACTCCGTTGTGCTTTTAAAACAATATACACATCCCCCTCCTTATCACATAGTGTTGCAGCATTTTTGAAGTAAATTCATGCACAAAATATCATTTGTTTTGATATTTACAACTATTTTTTAGAGGGGCAGGAAAGATATTATTCCCCATGTAACAGATGAGATGACTAAGGCTCAAAAGAGCTATGAGATTAACTAAGGCCTCAACGTGGTTAGAATGGATTATACAATAGAATACTGAGGTTTTTTTGTCTCTTTATCTGGTTAACTTTAGATCATATAGTGTTTTCTAAGAATGGGGCAGTGCAAGATAACTTCAAGACCATGCATCCAAACCCCTTTACATTACACCTAATGAAACTAATTCAAGAATGTAAGCAACCTACATTGAGTCACCCTGTTTTTGCTTTTGAAACCTCCTAGTGATTTCCAAAGACTAGAGGGAGACTCCATTTTGGTATGCCAAATGACTAATGTACTACATTTTTCAATCAGAAAAATGCCCAGTGGTATAGGAAGGAAATCAAAAGAGAGTAATATCCTAATAGCCAAATGAAGAAAGTTTATGGGGGAGGGCAATCTATTTCACCAAATGCTGCCAAGCAAGAAGGATGAAGCCTGAGAATTGGCCATTGGCTTTAGCAACATGATGATCACTGGCAACCTAGACAAGAGCAGTTTTAGGGAACTGGTAGAAACAGAAGCCTGACTAGAGAGGCTAAATGCGAAGAAAAGAGAAAACTTGAAAGCAACAAGAAATTCATTACAAATTGGAGCACTGAAAAATGAAATCAAAAGAAAATATTTTTCTCTCTTTTTTATTTATTTTTTTACTTATTTTATTTAAATTCAATTAGTTAACATACAGTATATCGTTAGCTTCATATGTAGAGTTTAGTAATTCATCAGCTGCATATAACACCCAGCACTCATTACATCACATGCCCTTTTCAATGCCCATCACCCAGTTTCCCCATTTCTCCCATGCCTCCCCGCCAGCAACCCTGAGTTTGTTTCCTACAGTTAAGAATCTCTTATGGTTTGCCTCCCTCTCTGATTTCATCTTATTTTATTTTTTCCTTCCTTCTTCTATGATCCTCCATTTTGTTTCTTAAATTCCACATATCAGATAAAGGGCTAATATCCAAAATCTATAAAGAACTTGTCAAATGCAACATGCAAAAAACAAATAATCCCATCAAGAAATGGGCAGAAGACATGAACAGACATTTCTCCAAAGAAGACATCCAAATGGCCAACAGATACATGAAAAAATCTCAAAATCACTCAGTATCAGGGAAACATAAATCAATACCACAATGAGATACCACTTCACACCAGTCAGAATGGCTAAAATTAACAAGTTAGGACAAATGTTGGTGAGGATGCAGAGAAAGGGGAACCCTCTTACACTTTTGGTGGGAATGCGAGCTGGTATAGCCACTCTGGAAAGCAGTATGGAGGTTCCTCAAGAAGTTAAAAATAGAGCTACCCTATCATCCAGCAATTGCACTACTATTTACCCAAAGGATACAAACATTGTGATCTAAAGGGGCATCCACACCCCAGTGTTTATAGCAACAATGTCCACAATAGCCAAACTATGGAAAGAGCCCAGATGTCCATCAACAGATGAATGGATTAAG
>CM053603.1:149494887-149602651 GCA_028646535.1 Procyon lotor
ATTATTCATCACATCCAAGTGGGATTTATTCCTGGGCTGCAAGGTTGGTTCAACATTCACAAATCAATCAATATGATACAATACATTAATAAAAGAAAGAATAAGAACCATATGATCCTCTCAATAGATGCTGAAAAAGCATTTGACAAAATACGACATCCTTTCTTTCTTTCTTATTTTTTTTTTAAGATTTTATTCATTTATTTGACACAGAGAGAGATCACAGGTAGGTAGAGAGGCAGGCAGAGAGAGAGGGAGGGAGGCAGGCTCCCGGCTGAGCAGAGAGCCCGATGCAGGGCTCGATCCCAGGACCCTGAGATCATGACCTGAGCTGAAGGCAGAGGCTTTAACCCACTGAGCCACCCAGGAGCCCCCAACATCCTTTCTTGATCAAAACTCTTCACAGTGTTGGGACAGAGGGTACATACCTCAATATCATGAAAGCCATCTATGAAAACCCACAGCGAATATCATCCTCAATGAGGAAAAATTGATAGCTTTTCCCATGAGGTCAGGAACATGGCAGGGCTGTCCACTATCACCACTGCTATTCAACATAGTACTAGAAGTCCTAGCCTCAGCAATCAGACAACAAAAAGAAATAAAAGGCATCAAATCGGCAAAGAAGTCAAACTCTCACTTGTAGCAGATGATATGATACTTTATGTAGAAAACCCAAAAGACTCCACTCCAAAACTGCTAGAACTCATAAAGGAATTCAGTAAAGTGTCAGGATATAAAATCAGTTGCATTTCTATACACCAACAACAAACAGAAGAAAGAGAAATTAAGGAGTTGATCCCATTTACAAGTGCACTCAAAACCATAAGATACTTAGGAATAAACCTAACCAAAGAGGCAAAGAATCTGTACTCAGAAAACTGTAGAATACTCATAAAGGAAATTGAGGAAGACACAAAGAAATGGAAAAACATTCCTTGCTCATGGATTGGAAAAACAAATATTGTGAAAATGTCTATGCTACCTAGAGTGATCTATACATTTAATGCAATTTCTATCAAAATACCATCAACTTTTTTCAAAGAAATGGAACAAATATTCCTTAAATTTATATGGAACCAGAAAAGACCCAATAGCCAGAGGAATTTTGAAAAAGAAAATCAAAGTTGGCGGCATCACAATTCCAGACTTCAAGCTCTATTACAAAGCTGTAATGATCAAAGCAGTATGGTATTGGCACAAAACAGACACATAGATCAATGGAACAGAATAGAGAGCCCAGAAATGGACCTTCAGCTCTATGGCCAACTAATCTTCGACAAAGCAGGAAAGAATTTCCAATGGAAAAATGACAATCTCTTCAACAACTGGTTTTGGGAAAATCGGACAGCCATATCCAGAAGAATGAAACTGGACCATTTCCTTACACCGCACACAAAAATAGACTCAAAGTAGATGTAAGACCTCAACATGAGACAGGAATCCATCAGAATTCTTGAGGAGAACACAGGGAGCAACCTCTTCAACCTCAGCTGTAGCAGCTTCTTCCTAGAAACATTGCCAAAAGCAAAGGAAGCAAGGGCAAACTTGCAAAGGAAGCAAAAACAAACTACTGGGACTTCATCAAGATAAAAGCTTTTGCACAGCAAAGGAAACAGTCAACAAAACCAAAAGACAACTGACAGAATGGGAGAAGATATTTGGAAATGACATATCAGATAAAGGGCTACTATCTAAAATCTATAAAGAACTTCTCAAACTCAACACCCAAAGAACAAATAATCCAATCAAGAAATGGGCAGAAGATATGAAGAGGTGTTTCTGCAAAGAGGACATCCAAATGGCCAACAGACACACGAAAAAGTGCTCAACATCACTCAACATCAGAGAAAAACAAATCAAAACCACAGTGAGATACCACCTCACACCAGTCATAATGGCTAAAATAAGTCAGGAACAACAGATGTTGTCAAGGATGCGGAGAAAGGGGAACCCTCCTACACTGTTGGTGGGAATGCGAGCTTGTACAGCCACTCTGGAAAACAGTATGGAGGTTCCTCAAAAAGTTGAAAATAGAGCTACCCTACGACCCAGCAATCACACTACTGGGTATTTACCCTAAAGATACAAATGTCATGATCCAAAGGGGCACGTGCACCCAAATGTTCATAGCAGCAATGTCCACAATAGCCAAACTATGGAAAGAACCTAGATGTCCATCAACAGATGAATGGTTAAAGAAGATGTGGTATATACATAAATATACAATGGAATACTATGCCGCCATCAAGAGAAATGAAACCTTGCCATTTGCAAGGACGTGGATGGAACTAGAGGGCATTATCCTAAGCGAAATAAGTCAATGAGAGAAAGACAATTATCATATGATCTCTCTGATATGAGAATTTGAGAGGCAGGGTGGGGGGTCATGGGGAGTTGAGAGGGAAAAAATGAAACAAGATGGGACCGGAGAGGGAGACAAACCATAAGAGACTCTTATTTTTTTTTTTTAAGATTTTATTTATTTATTTGACAGAGAGAGTGAGACATCACAAGTAGGCAGTGAGGCAGGCAGAGAGAGTGGGAAGCAGGCTCCCCGATGAGTGAAGCCCGAGGCTTCATCGAGTGGAGCTTGATTCCAGGACCCTGAGACCATGACCTGAGCTGAAGACAGAGCCTTTAACCCACTGAGCCACCCAGGCACCCCCATAAGAGACTCTTAATCCCAGGAAACAAACTTGCTGGAAGGGATGGGGGGTGGGAAGTATGGGGTGGCTGGGTTATGGACATTGGGGAGGGTATGTGCTATGGTAAGTGCTGTGAATTATGTAAGACTAATTCACAGGCCTGTATCCCTGAAACAAATAATACATTATATGAAAATAAAAAATAAAATAAAATAAAATAAAATAAATCACTCCTAGCTAGCAGCTAATGCCATCTCCAGACATCCAGATTAAAAATGTAAAGATTCATGAAAAATCTAGATATTATATGTTTAATCATAGAAAATATTATATATTTGGGAGGCCTTCTAGATAAGTACCTGGATTTTTTTTTTAATTCCTATGTTTGATACTTTTTACCTTAACCCATACAACAGATACATTTTTGCAATGAGGAAATAGATGATAGTGTGGCAGAGAGTGAGTTACTAACTCCATATGAGGCCATGGACAGTTCATTTTCCCAAGAACTCATTTCTTGAGATGTTTGCTACAAACTCAAGGCACACTAGGTGCATCATAAAATTCATGAGAAGCCTTAGGGCACCTGGGTGGCTAGGTTAAGCAACCGACTCTTGATTTTGGCTCAGGTTATGATCTTAGGGTCCCAAGATCAAGCCCTGCATCAGCTCTGCCCTCAGTGCAGAGTCTCCCTGTCCCTCGTCCCTCTCCTTCTGCTCCTCCCCCCATGAACTGTCTCTCTCTTTCTATCTCTAAAATAAATAAATAAATAAAATCTTTAAAAAAAATTCACCAGAAGCCTTTATATTGGAAACAATAGAACATTTAGAGCATGCTGTCTTGGAGTGTCGGTTATCTTACAGCTTCTGTAGGAAGAGGAAAAAAACATCTATAGTACTGATGTTTGAAATACTTGAGTTCTTCCCATTCACAACCCAGAATAATGAACGAAAGAATTATACTTATAATCCCCATGCTCCCTGCCTCATACTGTTTTCTGATTCAGTTACATGTCTTAAGAACACAGACCATATCATTGCATTAGTTTTCTTACATTAGTGGAGTTCCTGGTCTCCACAAATAAATTCTCCACATTCCACAGATGTGGAAGCTAGTCAGAGAGGTGGAGGGCCTGGTGCAGGTGGAAGGGCAAATCCCAAGCCAGGTGACTGCAGCGGGGCCCTGGCCCTCACCCGCGCCCATGGTGAGGTGTGGAGGGCCCCTAGCGCAGCACTCTCCCATAGGCAGCTTCCTATGAAGACTACAAATATCTCCTATTCCTCAATTGAAAGATGGTTCAGAGAAAGGGAAACTTAATAGGATACAATGTGGCAAAATACCATTTACTGACAGAGATAACATTCTGCCCAGGTAAACTAGTGATGATATCTCACTGCTGCCTCCCTTCCTAAAGTTGCTAAAAAACGGTAATTTTCTGTGCCAACATGATTAAAATCGCTTGGGATCCATTTATGGCAAATGTAATCCAAGAGCAAAAATGCACATTGTTCCCTACCACATGTACTCTTATGCATGTGCTCTCCAGGAGGATTATGTGATAGACACCTTTCAGGAGATTCTGTGTCAAGTGAAAGATAGCAACCTTAATAGTGGTTACAAATATTTAGACCAGGTGCGATTTCCTGGCTGTGTTTAACCAAATCTCCCACAGACCCTTTCCATCCAGCCCCTCTCAGCGCAGTCTAGGTAGACTGGCGTACATTACAGTTAACTGTGGTACAGCAAGCTTCCAATAGAGTCTTGTCAGTGTAATTTCATACAATGAGTGGGCATGTGGGTTCTGCATATTAGGAAGCTCTTGGCCAATGCAACAGGTTTTTATTATTATTATTATTATTATTATTACAATTCTGAATTAATTTAAAGCCTTAAATGAAGTTCCAATGGTAAGTGCTATCAGAGAAGAAAAAGTTACAATGATAGTTGCAGTTCTTAGAATATCTTGGCTTCGTCAACCAAACCATTTAGGCAGTGAACTTGCTCTACTATGGTCTGTTTCTACTTCTTGCTCTCATGATGGCGATTTGGATTAGAAAGGGTCTGATTATTTTTATTAATGGGAAAAAAATTTTATTGTTTTTTACTGTGTGTAAATTAAACATGTAGGGATGGTGGAATTAACTCTCATTTCTTACTTTATACATTTTGCACCATTTGAATTTTCAAATAGCATGTGCTATCTTAACAATTTTATATATTAATGAAATAATTTTTAAAATAATGGACATTTTCCTAAATAAGCAAACCCAAGCAATACTTGCTTTTCAATATAGAGAATATAATAAAATATACAAAATAGAAAGCAACCATCATCTAGAAATATCAACTGGTATGTACATATTTATTTAAACTAAGCAGTGGAAATACTTTTAACTTGGTTAACAGTTTTGTTATATATTTCTTTCTCTTATAATGTAGAATGATCTTTTCATATAAATGTGATTCTGCAACATTTTTTTTAAAGATTTTATTTTATTTATTTGACAGAGAGAGATCACAAGTAGGTAGAGAGGCAGGCAGAGAGAGGAGGAAGCAGGCTCCCTGCTGAGCAGAGAGCCCAACGTGGGGCTCGATCCCAGGACCCTAAGATCATGACCTGAGCCGAAGGCAGAGGCTTTAACCCACTGAGCCACTCAGGCGCCTTTGCAACATTATTTTTAATAGCTTCAATATATTCCATTATGGGCATGTCTTAAATAATCTTTAGCCAATCCCCTAATAATATACATTCAGTTTGCTTCCAATTTCTCAACATAATAAATAATACCACATAAACATTCATGCACTTCTCTGTTTAATTCCTTATAACAAAATTGAAAAGGGTATAGATTTTTAAGGCCCTTACATATGTTGCTGGATCACCAGGTAAAAGGTTGAAGCCATTTGTATTCCTATCCACCATATAATAAAGCTACCACTCATTTATAATGGTTTTCCTATCTCACCATAAAAACAAAAGAAAAATAATTAGATTTTAATTAATGAAAACAGAAGCTAGAGAATCAAAAGTACTAACACCAGTTAGTGTAGTACTCTTACCAGCTCAGTTTAAGCATCAGGACAGCTTTGTTCATATTCCTTTCATTGGGAGGAAGGAAAGACCTTACTACAATTTGTTGGGTACTCATTCATAATGGACTAGTCACTCTGCAAAATGCTCGACATAAGGCATTCTATTCAGTCTTTTGTAACAACTCCAGGAAACAGGTATATATATATATAATATATATATAATTATCTCCATGTAACAGATAAGGCAACTAAGGGTCATGAAGGCTAAGCATCTAGACCAAGACAATAAGTTGCAGCCCTCATACCCAGGCAGATTTGTCTGACATCATGTTCTTTTATCATTCAGATTTGATATTCTCCACCAGATTCCCAACTCTTTATCATGTTGGTGACACATGACCTTGTCGAGTTCCCTATAATGCAAGGCACTCCTAGTCTCAAGTCTAGAAGATTATCTGCTTCAGCATTTACATCTGCTTCAGCATTTACATCTTTTATAGGAAAACACATAAAGCAATCAGACAGGAAACGAGAATATTATTTTGTAACATTTTTATATAATTTTCAACTCAGGTCATTCACACCCTGTAAAACTCAAGTTTCAGGCAAAGAACTTTACAAACGGGTTTTGGGAAAAGACATTTTCAGCTACAAACTTTTGCCCTGAATTTCTTTAAAAAAAAAACAAAAAAACTTTAACTTACTAATGAGTACACACCCTGAGAAATAAATGGCAGAGAAATATAAAAAGCCAAAATGAGAGCTGAGAAAGCAATGCTGGATGCTAGGGAATATGTACTTAAGAACAATAGTGACAATTTCTAATGCATAACTCACATCCCACATGCCCATATGAAAGGCAAAATCTTAATAGATTTAACTGTCAATTATACTATCTGTTCTCACATTTAGTGTTAATGAAACTGGAACAGCAGGAAAATGCACATATTTTTTTGTTAGAAACAAATGGGTGACTTCACTTGTTCCAATTTTTAAAATTTCTTTTGTTGACTACACTTTCAGGTTTTTTAGATGTTGAATTTAACCATGAGGTCATCCTTTCTTTTTTTTTGAGGTCATCCTTTCTTAAAAGAAAATTATCCCCTTAAAATACTCAATGCAGTATCATGCAAAAATGTATAACTTCAGTTAAGTTTCCTATAAAAATAGTTACTCCTTAACCTGGCATTTTAATGAAGTTGGCAGAGCCACAAAGATTCTGTTTTTCCTAGCCCCCAACATTAAGGCAATTACAAATTCTAAATTTTAAATCAGCTGATTATGAAATCTCATAATCTCTTTATTTTAATAATGTATTTCCTACTTCTCCAACATTGCAGACTATAATGTATTGAATATATATGAAGTACCCTAATTGTTACAGGAAATTCTGGAAATTCATAAAATGCTAATCTTGCTTTTTATTTCACAACTTCAGTTTGCAAAGTGGCAAAATTAAAGTCAGAAAGGAAGGAAACTAGGAAAATCCTAGCTGATTTACACTTTGGAGAGGGAATTTTTTTTTTCTTTTTCTGATTGCACATATAAGCCTAAAGAGACAAATTTAGGAGAAGTAGATGCTGGCATTCTCCTCTAATCTGATATTTGAAAAGCAAATCTTCATTCTTCTTTATCTATACTTCAGGAAATCAGTTTTCCCCACGCTTTGACAAAAGGCAACCTCCAGAATCCTGACATTGATGCACATAGGTGGCTATTTTCACTCTGAGACCAAGTTAAAAATGCCCCCTCCCCCCCAACATACACATATACAGAGTACCAGTTTCCCTCACCAAAAACTTCTGGGATGCTCCATGGCATTCAACTGCACTAGCACAGCACACATCTCAACTGAAATACTTCCAATATAAAATCAATGGTTTCAATCCCAGGAAAGAAATCTCCCTAAATAAACCAATACTTGGATGGTATGACAATATTTTTACCGAGGAATCAGGCTTTTGAGATTCAGCCATGTTCAGTATGGTAACTAGAATCAATGAGTTCCCTGCAGATACAAGACATTGGCATTTGTTGTCCATACTATAAAAATATCAAAGTTATGATCACACAGTGTCTGATGAATCTCAATTTAAAAAGCTGCATATAAACTCTATTTGATGTCATTTGAATTGGTCTGAAAGCATCTTTCAATTTTTTTTAGACGTCTTGGGAACATAGCCTCACCCTGCTATGTCCCTGCCTCCGCAGAAGTGGTGTTTCCAGAAGGGAGCATTCTGTCCTTATAAGAACTGGGAAGAGGAAGCACACCTATGTTCTCATTGGCATACAATGTTCGTTAGAACTCTGAGAGCTGAGGTCTCTCATCAACACAATTTAAGCAACTTTTATTTAGGCAACACTTAGAAAACCCATAAAGAAAGCATAGGTGGCCTTTAGGCTATTCCTAAATGATCCTAGGAGTGACACACCTCCTCCTTTCTGCTGGGTAGAGGATCTACTTACTTTTCTACGGAGGGGCTCTATTTTCTCTTTCACTTTTATTGACAGGGGCATGGGTCTACTCCTACTGAGATTCAGTCCCAGGGGCATTTGCAACTACAGCAAACAGAAGCTTCTTCATATTCTTTCCACATCATGGTCCAAATGCCCTAACACCTTGTATGGGAGAACACACAGGTTGGAAGCTGATGTTCATATACAATTTCTATAAGCATCTTTGCAGCACTACAGAGATGAAGGACTGGAACACTGAAAATCACAGAGAGGGTAAGCTTAAAATCATTTGGTTGCTTTCTGGACCGTGAAAACTACCTATGAGCCAGACCTGACATTAACCTTCAAAGTGCATGTTAAGTCTTGGATGGGGGCAGTAATGGAGGAGGAGGCTGGGGACTTGCAGATTAGGAAAGTGAAGGCAATGAAAAGTCTACTCCACTTTGTGACTAGTTGTCACCTCTTCTAAGTAAGAAGTATGTGAAATATTTTAAAGTTTACATTCAACATTTTATAAACTTTAGAAAAGACCATTTCAAAGTATCTATGCTATCTGTATATGAATGAGAAATAATGAAGAGCAAGCAGTTAGGTGGTACTCTTGTTTATAGATGAGGGAACTGAAAGTTCAGGTAATTTACCCAAGGTCACACAGCTAGTAAACTCATGGTAGAGCTGGGCTCCTACCCAGGCATTCTGGCTCCAGAATTCACTCTGTTTGCCACCACATTACTCAACCTCTTTTAGTTTCCAGAAAATTTTATTTTTGAAGTTTTGGAAATCTTATTTCCCTTTTAAGTCATCATACAGAGATATTAACTTGATCTAGTCTCAGCTATCCAATCCCTCCCTCCACCTCCAAGTCCCCTGGCTAGGTTTACCCTAACCGTATGCACATTGAAGTTTTTGTTTTCTCAGACATGATTTTGTAAATAGGATAAAGTTCTTTGAAATTCCCAAATAAATGCAAATAGAGCTTTGGACCAATATTTGAGGCACCAGCAAGCTGTGCCAAAGCCATTTTTATCACTATAAAAAGCAGGTTTCAGTGGCCCAATTATTCTTTTATTTATTTATTCAATCATTTATTTATAACATCTAGAGCATATGATCTTTTGGGTTAATCTTACAGTTGAAAAATCTCATAGAGAGTGGAGAAATGGACAGATGGCATCATTCCAGGAAAGGCCAGGAAACTTAGTAGTTTCTGTATAGCAATTTAAAATTCACATCAAAACTAGTCAAAAATGACTAGTTAAAGCAGGCAATCTGTTGTCTGGGTTAGAGTTTATAGGAGAAAGCCCAAGTATCACCAAAAAGCGTATCATCTCTGATTCCAAGGATGTTTTCATACCCTCTAATTGGTGCCATTCTATACTAATCAATACATTACAAGCATCTAATAGGCACTCCTGTGAATCCTGGCAAAACAACTCACACCACAAAAAGCACCGTGGCCCTGAATATTCATATCCAAGTGCAAATGTTAATTCATGCAGTGCTTGCGTTAAACTGGTCTAATTATCTACTGAAGGAATCTATTAAAGGCATGCTGTCAATCCTACAGATTAGGTTCAGCAACGTCAAACTGAATTGGGTGTCTTTTCAACTAATTACAAAATTCTGCCTGACATGCTTTAAGAATGGTCAAAAAAAGTGCACATTGCCAACATGCACCACATCTCCTCTTGTCAATCAAGGAAATATAGAATACAAAGTTAGGGAGAGAAGCGTAGCCTAGGAGACCAGGTGTCCTTTCATTACATCTCTCATATTGTCCCATAAGAAACATGACCTGCCACAGATAACCAGATTTTTAAAAAAATCTCCAGCTGCCCATAAGTGGTTTTTCATTGCATAGTTTAAGCGGATAACCAAGAACTTTTAAACACTTAGAAATAATTCCTCAATGACTAGTCTATATATTTGGCTTTTTAAAAATCTGTTTACAGAGTTCTTTTTTTTCCTGTGTCTCCAATATTAACTTAAAAATGAAAAAGAAAGTGTGATTCTTCCCTTTCTGCCTCCCCCGTTTTCTCTAGGTCTTAAATTTCACTAGGTCTCAAGTTGCTACCAGCTCATCCTATAATCATATAACACATATGAGTAGACCTCATAAGGATGGCAGTTTACAATATGGCATCTAGATAATGTTTGAAAATATTGGTGGGATGGAGCCAACTTACTGCCAAAATCAGACATTCTTGTCCTCTACCTGGAAATGTTCACTATTGCATAACCCAACCAGATTTCCTATATCTTTTCTCCTGACATATCCACATCTTATGTTTTATACCACCCACATCTGTATTTAAAATACCTATATAAAAACTAAAGCAGCAATGTCCACAATAGCCAAACTATGGAAAGAACTTAGATGTCCATCAACAGATGAATGGATAAAGAAGAAGTGGTATATATATATAATGGAATACTATGCAGCCATCAAGAGAAATGAAATCTGGCCATTTGCAACGACGTGGATGGAACTGGAGGGTATTATGCTAAGTGAAATAAGTCAGTCAGAAAAAGACAATTATCACATGATCTCTCTGATATGAAGAATTTGAGAGGCAAGGCGGGGGTCTTTGGGGGAGTGGGGAGGGAGACAAACCATAAGAGAACTCCTAGACTCATGAAACGAACTAAGGGTGGCTGGGAGATGGGGGGGTAGGGATAGGGTGGCTGGGTTATGGACATTGGGGAGGGTATGTGCTATGGTAAGTGCTGTGAAATGTGTAAGCCTGACGATTCACAGACATTTACCCTGGGGCAAATAATACATTATATGTTAATAATAAAAAAAAAAGCTAAAGTTCAAATAATAACCCTGAGCTATCAAATGGGCTGATTTTGCATCAGCACACCTTTATAGAAGACATGCAGCATTTAAGGAGCTTTTACAAAGATTACCCTCAATGATGGATAAGGGATTGAAGGCTAAATTATTCAGACAATTCAGTACATAATAACTCATATCCTTTTCCTCTTTCTATCACATAACATGCCCAAAATATCAGTAAATCTCATTAGCATTACCTTAAAAATCTATCCATAGTCTATCTACCTCCAATCTTTCTGCCATGTTCAAGGTACCATCATCTTTTGCCTATAGTACTGTAATGGCTTCAAAACTTGTACTTCTGCTTCTTCCTTTGTCCTTCTCTTAGTCTACATTCCCTCCACATAGAAGCTATAACATAAAGATAACATAATGACTAAGTCAAAAATATAAAAGTCATGTCAAAGTGAAATCAATCAGTCACAAAATGACAACTACTGGATGATTCCACTTAGATGAAGTATCTAAAATAGTCAAACTCATAGAAACAGAAAGTAGAACAGTGGTTGTCAAGGACTGAGGGGAGGAGAAAATGGGGAGTTGTTCAATGGATATAAAGTTGCAATTTTGCAAGATGGAAAACAGCTAGAGATGTTACACAAGGATATGAATATAGTTAACCCTACTGAACTATACATTTAGAAGTGGTATTTAAAAAAAAAAATGGTAGAGCTTATTTTTCCTCTTCTCAAAATCTTCCTAAAATTTCACATTATTCAGCAAAATCCTGAACCTTTTCCTCGGCCCAGAGGGCTAAGCATGATTGGACCCCCACTATTCTCTACAGTATCTGTGCCAACCCCCATACCCATTTGCCCAACCTCATTCCCCACTTTCCCCTCACTCATTTTCTCTGCAGCCAAACTGGCCCTCTCCCCTTGTCTTTGATATACCAAGCCCACACCATTGTGAAGCAGTCACTTTTCCCTACAGAGATTTACATCATTAATTTGTTTATTTCATGTAGGGCTCTGATAAAAAATCACCTGCCAGTGATGATGCAACTGTCATCATCAACCTAAAATCACACCTGTCATTGGGTACCTTTCTCCTGGTTTACTTTTTGTCCTAGCATTTATTAACACCTGGTCAACTTCCCATTTCTTTCCTGTCTTTCCCAACTAAAAACACAAACTCCAAGAGTTCCAAACATTCCCTTTATTCACTGCTCTATAAGTACCTGCTCAATAAATATTTATTGAATAAGTGAATGAATAAATGGCATGAGTTAATGTGATTATGTGTAACTGCACAATAAAGAGAAATAAATTTCTCTTTTCTTTTGGTTTTTACCCAAATTCCTGACCCCATTTCCTAAGGATACTCAGCTTAACTCAGTATTCTTTTATTAAAGTGGAAAAATTATTTATAGAGATTAAGAAATATGCTAATATATGAAGTACAAAAGTTGTTTTATCTAGTTTTTGATGTTGTTTATTCTTCTTCATTCTTCTGAGATCACAATATACCCACAAGCTACCATGTGATAGGAGCAGCAGTGCTTATCAAAGCTGCCTTGTAGCACAAGTATGCAATGGTCTCATTTCTGTGAGGTGGCCGTAAATTCCAGGCTGATTCACACACACACACACACACACACACACACACACACACACACACAATCTATGTGTTATCTAAAGCTAAACTTACTAATTTAGACCTGCAATGCTGACTGTTGATATGAATTGGTGCCAAGAGGCCTATAAGGATGAAGAAAGAAAAAGTAGGAAGGCAAATAAAGAGGGAAAACAGTGAAGAAAACTGGAGCAAAATGCAAAGACAACAGAACACTAAATCTGTAGCAGGGAGGTAAATTAGCACCTCTTTAAATTGTTATGAAAAAATTTAGAAATGCAATATCAGAAGTTAACTAAGGTCATTCATAAGAGAATATCTGTAGCATATTTCCAACCTACTGTGGAAGTAAAATTCATGAATAATATTAAAGGTATTTACATGATCCACTGTTCTCCCGAATAGTGTTTGCCTAATGTAATAAGATAGGGATTGCTTGAGCAAAATACAAACTTGGGGTTGTAAGACTTAAACCTGACAGCCCTTTAGTGAAAAAAGATGAACTTTCTCTTAATAGAATAGTTTACACCAATATTATCACTTTATTCCATTTATGTTACAGGTCATTATGATTAAATTATTACTCTGTAGTAATTATACTACACAACCCTTAACTGAGATTCTATTCTTCTTTTTGAGTATACTTTGTTGTTAGTTTCACTTAAAATCAAGTCTTAAAATTCAAATATAACTTAAGCAATTCCAATCTTCCTTTGTAAACAGCATATGAAAAACGTCTATCCTAAGACAACAGAATATTCTTTAGTAAACAAAAATCTGACTAAAAATTACTCTTCTTTCCAATTTTCCTAAAGTCAGTTTCTTTTTAAACATGTATCTACCTCATTTCCTTCCAACTCTTAAAAGTTGATAGAATTACATTTACAAATGCAAAAAGCAAAATTCTTAAAGCTAAGGAACTTTCCTCTTTTTCTTTCCCCCATCTTCTCTCAGTATGTATTTATATAAAACATCCCTGAGGGAAAATGAAAAAAAAAAAAAACATGTTATTAATATCAGAGTTTTCTAGCAGTAACATGTCTCTCAAACCCTATAAATGCGGATAGCCTGCCTTTATAATTTACCTATATTTTATCTTTTTACCTAGACTTTATCTCCAGATAGCTAGTGTCTCCTGGAAATAATTTAGATGCTTTCTCGGGAAGGCTTGTTTCACTCTTTATTAACTTCATTAGCCTGGCTCAACTAAGGCAAACATTTGATAGATATTTTTTACCACAGCTTCCTACCTCCCCTCAACACACACTTTAGCTCTACCTATTTTAACTTCACTGTGACATATGGCAGAACCTCTGGTCCCTCTGCTTCCCTTCCTGTTTGTTTTGCTGTTATTCTATAGCCAGCAGTTTAACTCTCTGAAGAAATTAATCCTTATCTCTTCTTAGAAGCACCAGATAGATAACTGTTAGTGAGTCAAATTTAATGGATTTCAGTTCTTTCCCTCATCAAATAGGAAAGCATATAAGCTATCCAAATAATATTTGGAAAGCACTTTAAGTTAGTGTTTTCATGTTCCTTTTAAGTCCAGTAGATGTGAAAGGACATCTCGCTATGACACAGCTCTGTTCTTTATTGTAGATTCATATAATTGATTTAGTGAATAATTGATCGGCCAGTATTTTGAGAGTCTGTCTATGCAATGTGCTGTGCTATGTTCCATGGAAGATGAGGAGATGAATTAGGTATGTTCCTTGTCCTCAAGAAGCTCACAAAAACTTAGAGGTTTACATTTTAGTTTTATGTATCACAGGAAATTATGAAACATATACAGAAATAAGATAATTGTGTTATCATTATTGGAAAGCAAAGACCTCTGTATAAGAATTCCATCAAATACTCAATCTGCAAAGAAGGAAACTGCAGTAGATTGATTGCCAAAATGTCCTCAATTCCTCACCCCCTCTTCATGCCCTTTGCAATGTGACCATCTGCTTCCATCAAAAGGTAGAATCGATTTCCCTACCTTTTGAATCTGGACTAGCCTTATAACTTGCTTTGGCCAACAGATGGTTCCAGAAAAGTCCATGTGCCAGTTCTGAGCTAAGGTTCCAAGAGGTTTGATCTCTTTTGTTCTCTCTCCTGGAACCTTGTCACAAGAACATGAGCAAGCGCAAGCTAAATGGCTAGATAGTGAGACATATCTGGCCTGATTACCTCCATCACCCCAACCAGCAACAAGCACAGCCAGACATGAGAAGGCTATTTTAGATGAGGCAGACTCTAGCTCATGCCATATTTCCACAGATGTGTAAGCTAACTCAACTGAGATCGGCTGAGCCTGGTCCAGATCAGCATAATTATCAAGCTGATTCATAGATTCATGAGAAATAATACAAGTGTATTCTTTTGAGCCACTGAGATGGTTTATTGCGCAGTAATAATATATTGTTGTGGTGTTACATAACCAAAACAGGGTAGTGGACGTAGCATTTGCAAATGCATAAGGAGCCATGGTTTTCTCTACTTGTAGTATGCATGTACATCTATATAATTTAAGCTGAATAAATATTTCAGTGTTTAAAATAAAATAAATGAAATGTCATCAACAAAAATGTAATAAAAGAAACACAAGTTCCCAAGATTATGTTTTGTTTCAATTTTGTTCACTGAAGTAGCCCAACCATGAAGAGGAGGGACACAAAGTAGGTGCTCAAAAATTTTTTTTTGGTTAAAAACTAAATGCACTTAACCAAATATTTTTTATTATCTCTGAATGCAAAATTAAAGCATTTAATGGGTTCCAAGAAAGTGAGTAGAGTTCAGGAAACTAGAAATCTATAGTGACACTCCAGATATGCTATGATAGGTCTTAAACTGGATTGGTTACAGAAAAACTGAAGAAGGATAAATCAATTTGGCCTCATTAAGTGGGCTGAGCTTGTCTCCAAAATGTGTGTAATGAATCTCTTTCATATATCCATTTTCAAAATATTAATGAAACTGTGATAAAATTTCTAAATTCAAGTATTCAGTCTAATGATGGAAATATTCTAGCCATCTCCTTTCTGTATTACAACAAAATTTGACAGTGCTACCATAAAGGTAGACACAGACAGGGACTGGGGATGCAGTTTGGAAGTTTTCCTGGACAAAGGGTGATCCAGTGCTGAGGCCAAAAGAAGTATCCAAATAAATGATCAAGTGAAAGATGTGTTAGGGAGGAAATTCCATGAACACAAAGAACTGAGGCAAGAGAGAGCATGGCAAACCCTAGGAATTGCAAATAATTCAGTGTGGTTGGAGTAAAGCTTCAGAGAGGAAGTGAGGCAAGAGAAGAAGTGTTCGTTTAGTTTAGTTTGTTTAGTTTTTATGAGTCCATAAAAAAAATAGACATTGATAAATGTTCAGATTTACTGGTAAGCAATGCGGAACCTCCGAGGGGTCTTAAGCAAAGCAATGACATAACGAAGCTTAGAGTTTAGAAAGATCCTCTAGAATGTACTGTGACAGCTGAAGGGAGAGGAACAAGAATCATGTCAAAGAGAACAGTCAACAAACATCTCCAGTGGTCCCAATGGGAAATGTTGGGTACTTGAACAAATGTAGTAGCAGTGGTGATATATGCAAGTAGGTAGATTTGATATTTTGGAAAGAAAATATGAGGGAATAAGGAGTGTATAAGTAAAATTCTGACTTTGGCAACTTGTGGATGGAAGGGGCAAGTGTGAATGAGAAGATACAGCAGGGATAGCAGGCAAGAGGGAAGACTATAAGTTCACTCTTTAAAGTTCATGCATGCTGTGTTTGAGATCATTTATGCAAAGAGAAGCCATCAATCTATCGAGCATTTCGTCTAGTTCTGCAGGGTACCTGAACAACAATAACTGTTCAGTAATCCATTTTTGAATAAATGAACAAAAAGTCTTGGAAAAGAGATCTAGACTTGAATCTAGAAAAGAGAATTAATATATATGTAGGAAAATTGATGCTGTAGGGATGTATTAAATCAGTTCTGCTCAAAATAACAGACTTCAGACAATGCTGGTCCTCAAGCTGTCATGTTTCTTTAAGATAAAAACAGATATTAAAAATAGGCATTTGGAAACTTTTATAGCAATTTAACAGAGTAACTTTTGTCTGTTTTATTAAGATAAAAATGGGCTCATATTTTATATGTTTTGTTTTAGTTTTTTAGTAATATAATTTTTTTTATTTTTACAAAAATTTTTGGTATGTAATATATTGGATATGTTACAAAAAATCCTGATACATCATCACAGGTAGTTTAAGGACTGAATTAGACCATTTGAGGAAAATATTTATGGCACTCCTCTTTGACCTGTTCTCACCTTTCTTCTTATCTGTTTCCTAAGCCCAATTTGATTCCCTCTCTAGAATCTCAGTAGTAACTAAAATGTCTTTTGTGCATTTTGTACTTTTACCCAATTTGGCTACAAAATTGTTCCAATAGCATGGATAAAAGGCACTTCTCTCCCTTATTTGAGTCCTGTAGAAAGAACAGTGTGGTTGGCAAAATTCTGATATAGCCTCTTGGTGTTCTACCGTGTATAATCCATATCCTTTGAGTGTAGACAGGACCTGTGACTTGCCTCCAGCCCCAAAAAACAAAAACAAACAAAAATATGGTAAGAGTGACTGGATATCACTTTCCTGTTTCACATAGATAGGTGAGACTGATATCAATTTCAGTCTCACAATGGCACTGAAGAAGCAAGCTACAATTAGTTCTAAAGCTACACACATCCACCCCACCAAAAAAAGAAAAATAATTCTTACCAACAACTTGTGGGCACTTAGCAGTCTCTTCAATAAATGGGGCTGGGAAAATTGGGCGGCTATATATAGAAGAATGAAACTTGACCACTCTCTTACACCATACACAAAGATAAACTCATAATGGATAAGAGACCTCAATGTGAGGCAGGAATCTATCAAAATCCTAGAGGAGAACATAGGCAGTAACCTCTTCGACATCGACCACAGCAACTTCTTTCAAGACATGTCTCCAAAGGCAAAGGAAACAAAAATGAAAATAAACTTTCGAGACTTAATCAAGATAGAAAGCTTCTGCACAGCAAAGGAAACTGTCAACAAAACAAACAGGCAACCCACAGAATGAGAGAAGATATTCGCAAATGACACAGACCAAGGTCTGATATCTAAGATCTATAAAGAACTCCTCAAAGTCAACACTCAAAAAACAGATAATCACATCAAAAAATGGGCAGAAGACATGAACAGACGCTTCTCCAAAGAAGACATACAAATAGCTAACAGATACATGAAAAAATATTCATCATCATTAGCCATCAGGGAGATTCAAATCAAAACCACATTGAGATACCACCTTACACCAGTTAGAGTGGGCAAAATCAACAAGACAGTAAACAAAAAATGTTGGAGAGGGTGTGGAGAAAGGAGAACCCTCCTCCGCTGTTGGTGAGAATGCAAGTTGGTGCAGCCACTTTCAGAAAACAGTGTGGAGATTCCTTAAGAGATTAAAAATAGAGCTACCCTATGACCCTGCAATTGCACTACTGGGTATTTACCCCCAAAGAATTACATGTCTTTGCAGTACAAAAAAGGGCCACATGTACCCCAATGTTCATAGCAGCAATGGCCACATCACCAAACTGTGGAAAGAGCCAAGATGCCCTTCAACAGACGAATGGATAAAGAAGATATGGTCCATATATACAATGGAATATTATGTCTCCATCAGAAAGGATGAATACCCAACTTTCGTATCAACATGGACAGGACTGGAAGAGATTATGTTGAGTGAAATAAGTTAAGCAGAGAGAGTCAATTATCATATGGTTTCACTTACGTGTGGAGCATAAGGAAAAGCATGAAGGACATTGGGAGAAGGAAAGGAAGGGTGAATTGGGGGAAATCGGAGTGGGAGATGAGCCAAGAGAGACTGTGGACTCTGAGCAACAAACTGAGGGTTTTGGAGGGGAGAAGGGTGGGGGGTTGGGTGAGCCTGGTGGTGGGTATTGAGGAGGGCACGTATTGCATGGAGCACTGGGTGTGGTACACGAACAATGAATCTTGGAACACTGAAAAAATTAAATTAAATTTAAAAAAATCTTGTGGGCACTTAGAAGTGGATCATTTCCCAGTTGAGACTTCAGAGGAGACCTCATTCTCAGCAATATATTTACTGTAGCCTTATAAGACCCTCAGCAGAGGACCCACCTAAGCCATGCCTAGAATCCTGACCAAGGGAAAATGTGAGATAACAAATGTATATTATTGTAAGCTGCTAAATGTGTGGTAATTTATTCTGCAGCATAGAAAACTAATACAATTAGACAGGTGGTAATTGCTTGGAATCAGGTAAAAAGAAACTTGGTTAAAGGGGGCACTGGCAGTACTATTTCTATCATTCCAGACATGCAGGAAATAAAAAAAAATCACAGGCAGAATATAAATTATTTTAGAGCACTAAAACTAGTACAATACCTAAATTACAATTTTAAAACTTAGAATCATAAAATCATGATTTTAAAACTTAGAAGAGCTACAAGTTTGCTGTCAAGTATTTTCAGGGACTCATTATGAAACAAAACATCATGTACCAGCAGAACACAGAGAGGCTGGAAAGAAGAGCAGTGGGGGAGCAGAAGAGTCATGAAAGGTCATAGCAAATGAGGGGAAAAAATCATGATGAAGAGAATTAAAACCAAGTCAAATACTTAAGGGATGTCAAAAAGAAGAACCATAAAAAAAGTCACTATATTTCATAAGAATATGGAAAATGGGTACGGGAATCTTTTGAGAGAGTAGCTTCAGTAAACTATGGAGCTTTGAAGTAAATATTTTAAGGAGTTGGGGAGGAGATGGATTGTGCACATTTGGGGATACTGAATATAAATAAATAGAACAATTTTGGAAATTAAAGAAATGTTCAATGAAAGTTGAATGATGCCGCATGTAGGGTTAAGGAATGTGTATTTTAACATGGTGAAAGTAAGAGAAAAAAAAGATTAATGATGCTGGAGTGAGAGGTGATTAAGGCATGACACCTGGGACTCGAGTGGAAGCATTACCTCTAAAGGAAAACACTTGTTACTCTCAGACTGTTAAAAAAAAAAAAGACGTGAAAAGAAGAGGCGATTAAAAAAAAAAAAAGGCTCCCATAGGATATTCTCTAACTTCTTGATAGAGAAGGGACACTGTCCACTTCAAAGTGAAAGAGAAGGATGGGCCCCTGAGTCAGAAGTGAGCGAAGGTTTGGAATAGCTCTTGTGCAGACTGTGTTAGAGGATCAACAAGAGATTAATGAAAGGATTAAGAAGCAATTAAAGTCAGGCAGCATGAATTGGTTATAGGCCAAGTCTGCAGAGTTTTGCTTGAAATCTGTCACTGATGCTGGGTAACAGCTAGTAGGGAAGCTGGATTGATGGCGGATCGGTGGCTCATAGAAAGCACAGCATACATCACTAAGGATGAGACGTGCATACACTACTTGATTTGAAAAGGACAGCCAGAAGATTGGAGATTTTAACAACAGATGGCAAATATACTTTCAGCCAGCTATGACATTGGTAAATTTTAAAATTCAACCACTAGAAAACAGAAAATGCCCTAAAGCATTTTAATCACAGCCTATTATAGCATTGTCCCTAATAGTCCGGCTAACTTCCTTAGACCAGTCCTTTTTCTCCCCCAATTCCTTGTATATTAAAATATTTTAAACAGAAGCAGCATAGTCTTCTAGGAATTTGTATGTAGAGCTTATTAGCATCCTGATTCTGTAACTCAACTAATTGCATTGGGAAAGTTATTTCATCTCTCCATCCTTTAGGTTCCTTATTATAAGTGGGGATAATTAACTCTCAGTGTAGATATAATCATTAAATGAGGCAATTTATGTACTGCTATCATGATATATATATGATGGATATTTAAACAATGTTATTTAATTTGTTTAGGAACAATGTAATTCCATATATTATTTTCATTTTCTAGAACAAACCAGCAAAAAATACTGAGAAATTCAGAAACAATAGAAAAGTAGGAAAAAAGGTAAGTGTGATCAAAAATCCATCATCCAAACATTAAAACTTTTAATATTTTAGTACTAAATATAAATTTTTATAACCAGAGAGATAGTTTTGAAGCCATAAGGTTCAATCTCTACATTTTACAGATGAGGAAATGAAGGCCCAGAGACTACAGCTGGCTTTTGTTAGGGCACTAAACTTATTAGCTATAGAGCAGGGACTAGAAATGAGGTCTTCCATTTCCAATGCTTTTCCACTCACTGTGATGAAAGAGGTAAAAAACTGCACTGTCAACAACCAACATCTACTGGGTTTACACATACTTAGGGCATTCACCACTCTGGGTATATAATCATTATTTGTTATGATTTCACACCTCCTATTATGAAACTGATCGAAAGCATACATGTAGATCAGCAAAAAGACAATCCTTCCAAATAAAATAGAAAAAAAAAGCACCTTATACCTATGCCTGAAGCATAAACTGTATAAAATTCATTTCCTCCAGTATCATAGTTTGCAAAAAGTCTATTTTTGCAAGAGAAAAACATCAATTTTTCAACTCTCCTTGATATCAAGAAAAGCATGGCAGCTGTAAGTCGTTCACTTTGTAAGCTCTTAAAATTCAGTCCCGAGGGTGCTTGTGCCTTATCCATAGGCCTAAATGATGTAAATTAGTCCACAGAAAGTTCAGAAAAAATATTTTCTCAGATTGTTAAAGACCTCAAGTCTTGTCCATGGACGCCACACTTAGCCTGCAATATGGTAAGACTCAAACTAGCTTTTATAGGTGAACAAGGAAAAAGACACAAGGAGATATATGTCGACTTCAAAATGATGTCTCCCGAAGGTTCATGGTTGAGTTCAACTTGCAGGTGATAATTTAGCAAAGAAATAACTATAGCATATCCTCCTGTAATGATTCAGACATTGGTCCCCAAATCTTGTTTGCACAACTTAAAAAATGGTATTTGCAAAAAGAGCACTTCTATCTGCTTCTTTTAAAACAGTAAGAGGTTAAGAATTATTAATTGGACAGTGTAACAAGTGCTACCCAGGCCACCAACCTAGGGGTATCCCTCCAGCTCAGAGTGTTTAGGAGTGTGAGACCTGTGTCTACGGTGAAGGTGCACAGCAAGCTTCGGTCAGTGTAAGAGAATTTTCTTTCGTTTATTAAACACTAATTATCTGCCTACTCTATCTGTTATTTTAAACACCTGAAGATATAAAACTAAGCAAGTCCTAGGTCCGGCCATCTAGAATTCTATAATCTTCTAAGGGAGGCAGACACTTAGACAGAAAACTTCTATATGTTAAATTAGAATGTGGCTCTATTTGGAGCACAGAAGTAAAGGGACATGGAGGGGGCAGTTATTAACCTCATCTTTGGTTCAGGATTCCTGAAGATGAAGATGGTTAATGTACTGGAGAGGATGAGTAAAGAGTTAGCAAGGTGGTAAAAGATGAGAAAGACATCCAGGCATGAACAAAGCCCTAAGGTATTCACCAGGATGGTATGTTCTGAGAAGAATGCTCTATTAGATGTTGCTAAACAATGAAGTTCAAACGGATCACAGGAGGGGACAAGAATTAAGAAGTACTGAAAGCCAGTTATCGGAGAGACTCAAGTACCACCGTGAGTATCCAAAGAGCTTGGGCTTGATGCTGCAACTCACCAGGAGGTAATCAGAGCAGCAGAGTGTGGTAGAAAGTTTACCCTGGGCAATAGAAGGGCTGGGGTTGGGGGGTGAACTGAGAAGGGTGGGGCCAGCTAGAAGGATTCAGACAATGCCGTGAGGATCTGGTGCAGGGCAATGAGAGTGTGTATGAAAGGAATTAACAGAGGAAAGAATGATTGAAGAGGGAAGCAAGCATGGAGGGACCTGGGATGTGTCAGAGGAGAGGGAAGAGTTCAGGAATGACACCGTGGTTTCTGGCATGTGTGTCTTGTGTTATTATCTCTGGTTACAGAGACAGAAAGAACAGAGCTAGGGAATAGAAAATGAGTTCATTTTGTGACATGTTGAAAGCAAGGTATCTGTAAAACATCAAATGGTCTGACAAAGAGAAGTTATATGAGACTGATGCTCCAGGGTTTCTCTCTACGGCCATCTTCCTCCTATCCTGGTAACCTGTAGCAACTTTTCCTGCTACCTGCCCCAGGAAAAACTAACACAGAGAATCCAGGCATATTCCTCTTGTACTTGGGATGTATTTCCTTCTAGGAAGCCTCCTGTACCTTGGATAAAAAGCTGGACTATAGTTAGGGACAAAGAGAAACCAACAGGATTATGTTGCCGATAAAACTATAGTGCCTCACAGAACCCCTGCCAAACCCAGTCAATTACTTCTCTGTCTCTCTGTGTTTCCCTTTCTACTGACCATGTGGGATAGCTCCAGGCATTGAGTAAATAGTGTTGGCTGACCATATCCCCATACCCTCAATCCCAGTACATCTTGTGGCCTCTTCTGTTTTTCTGTCTCCCTACCTCATAGAAGAATCCCTTCCAATGAAATTGAATTACTCAAGACCACTTCATGTCTAATCTGCATCTCCCAGAAACCCACTTTTCCCTCCCCCCTCACTTCAGGCCAGACACCTGTCTTTCTCACCGCCTTAGATTAGTCAGCTCATTCAGTCTTGCATTCACTCACAACTTGAAGGATTCTAGATACAGATTTAATTTTTCTCCTCCCATTTTATAGACTCTCCAGCTCACTTCTAAACCCAAAGACTTTTGGGGCACCTGGGTGGCTCAGTTTGTTAAACATCTGCCTTTGGCTCAAGCCCTGCTTAGGGCCCCTTGCTCAGTGGGGAGTTTGTTTCCCCTCTCCCTCTGACTCTTCTCCCCTGCTTGTGCTCACTCATCTCCGTCTCTGCCCTCTCTCCTTCCCTCAAATAAATAAAATATTTTTTTAAAAATAAAAATAAATTCAAATAAATTCATTATTTGTGTCAGTGTGACACATTAGACCTGAATTTGAATCCCAACCCTATCACCCAGAGAGGCAAGTCACATAAGCTTACTTAATTTCCTTATCTGTAAAATGGAGGCAAACATCATTTCTTTTCAAGATTGTTGTGTAAATTAAATGAGAAAGCATGATAACAAACCTGGCAGGTGGTAGATAGACAATGAACTCTGTTTCCCTTCCTGTCTTCTCTTTTAAATTCTCTCATGTCTTCTTCACAGTGCATTGTTTTTGTTCGTGTCCTTTTATATTTTCTACAGTTTCCTTCAACCAATGTCCTAGCTTCCCTTCCCTCCTCTTAGTTAACTCCTCCCTTGCTTCGCACTTCCAGTGCAGAGATGGGGTAAAGCTGTGGAGAGAAACCCAGACTTTACAACATCTATAGTTAAGGTATCATGGTCTTCTTCTCATATCTCTAATTTCCCTTGAAAATAAAGTCTCTGTGAGGGAGATGTCTTTTCTTGATTTATTTCTATAGTTAAGTGGCCATCAATTTTCTAAATCATTGCCCATTGATGTTTATCTCAGTCGATTAAATGTCAGTGGGGTTCCTTTTTCTCCACCAATTTTCTTTGTTGCTTATCTTGCTCTCATACTATAAAACAGAGGTACTCTGCTTGTGAGTATCTGTGTTTCTCACCGGTGTCCTGAGATGTCTTCTCTAGAACCAAAGGTTACAGAATCCTTTCTATGTTCATGAATAACCAACCTGTGGCTATACAGTTCACTCCATAAATTAAATTACATAGATTCATGAGATCTCAGGTCTCATAGGTTGTTTGATGTTTTTTTAACCATGCTTGGAATGAAAGGAGATATTTTGTATGCTGCTTAATTAAAGCATTAAGGAAGTGCAATCTTCCCCCATAAACAAAACTCTCCTCCTGCAAATTCAGAGTATTCAGTTGCATCACATACACTTTCAGCTTCTGTTAACAGAAATGACTAGAAGCAGCTTAAAACTCTATGCTCATATTTTAAAAGTCCAGAAGTAGCACTCATTTTTAGTTAATTCTGTGGCTCAGCCTTGTCATTAAAGATCCAGGTGCTTGACATTGCTCTAATCTGCCATCTCCAGCATGTCAGTGATCCATTCCTCATAGTTGTAAATGGTTGTAATAAGGCTAGGCATCATTTGCAAACAAGATCATGTTTAGCAAGGAACAGAGGATTAGGGAACACACGTTTCCCAGAAGCTCCCCAGCAGAACTCCCTCAGGTCCCACTCACTGAGATTAGATCTACTCATGGGAACCAATCACTGGCAAGCGGTACAGGGTACCATGCTTGCCTTAGACATATCCTATCACCTCCTAGGGTTGGTTAGGAGCCCATCCATGAGCATAGAGCTCCATGAAGGCCCCTGCACAAAACTCAGTCTGTATCAGCACAACAAAGAGGAGAGAAGTAGCTGTAGCAGTTGCAACCAACAGTTCTTGCCACAGTCAGAGCAAATATTGTTAAGTACATGGCCCTGAAGAATGCTATAGACCAGGGCTGAGATTAGGGCACCTGGGGCACAAAATTTAAAGAAGCATTCACTCTGTACACTTGCAGGGCCCTGAGAGTAAACACCTTCTTAAATTTGTGGTCCTACAAACATAGCTGGCTTTACCCTAGTCTGGGTCCTGCCTATGGACATGGTATAATAAGTTCAGCAAATGCATTCATTTAATTTTAAACTGTGTTCGGAAACATATTTTGCCCATAAATATCTCAATTGGTTCTTGAAATTCTATCATTAGCAGTTTATTCTTTGTGCAAAGCCTTGCCTTCTCTCCATGATATATTCTTCTACATTCAACTGCCCTGAGAGAGGAGTTTAGTATACTATCATAATCTTGCCTTGTAACAGAAGAGGTACATTTTAGAATCAAACCAGTGAGTTATTTCCCCATGATATCTGTGTTACCCTTGGGGTGCCTGAGGCAACTTCTCTGGGATCTTAGTGAGAGAGAAAATGTAATACTATAGAATGGTGGGCAAAGGTCGCGGAAAAATGATGTACTTCAGCAGAGCGCCTTCAGAGCACAGTGCTGTCTCCATAAACTTTGGGGAGAGCATGCTGGGGAGGGATGCAATGGTATGGTGAGCAGTTAGCTTTTCCTGCAAAACAAGGTATCATACAACCCAGAGGCTTAAAACGACAAACATTTATTATTGCTCCGGAACCCATGCATTGGCTCGGAGATTCTGTAGATTTGGGAAATTTAACTGGTATCTCTTCAGCTCACTCATGTGGTTTGGAAAGAAGCTGCATGGTCTGGAATGGTTTCATTGTCAGGAGCCATGTGCCTTCTATCATCCAGCCAGTGAGCCTTGACTTTCTCACGTAGAGTTTTCTAGGTTTCAAGAATAGAGGAGCAAACACCAAAGTGCAAGCGCTTTTAGAGACCCTGCTTATGTCATTTTGCTCATGTCCCACTGGCCAAAGCAAATCACACTATTAGGCTAATAGTGTGATTTGTGGAGTGGGAGCTGTGGGGAATGGATGCTAATACTATAGATAGAAGGAGTGTGAGTGTGTGTGTGTGTGTGTGTGTGTGTGTGTGTGTGTGTGCATGTTTGCATGTGTATTTATGGCCACTTTTGGTATGTAACACAGTAAGGGTTCTTGCTTGGCAGCATACGCAAGGTATGTACTAAAGGATTCCAGAAATAGTTGGGAGTCTTGCCACAGTAGATGAACTGGAGGAAAATCTATTTGTAAAGAGTATATCGTTCAGAGTAGTTGTTTCAAATGGAAACAACTGGCAGATGGGAAATACTGGCAGTACTCAGCCAAGTACTACCAAAGGGAGGAGGATGCCAAGTGGACTTTCCCATCTCCATGAATCTCCACTGCAGAAATGAAAGAATCAGTTTACTTGAATCAAAACTACCTTTGCTCTACACTTCTCTGTTCATAAGGCAAACTCCCTGTGCTTTAACTTCTTACGCATTTGGCCTATAGAGGGAATAATACAGTAAAGACAATATGATGGCTAGGTCTGCTTCATATTTATATTTCTTATTGAAAATCAATGTTAGGATTCTTATTTATACACTTCACTATTTTATGAGATTTTAACAGGACCTAAGAGCCTTCATTTCCAAAATAAATCACAGATCTTTTTAGATCACAATGTGAAATGAAATACTATTTGCAAAATTTCATTTATGTTATCACTACTTTCACTAGATCTTGTTATTTGAATTAATAAACAAGCAGAAATTACTACAGCATGATTTGTTTATAATTTTATAACTATTTTAACATTTGTTTCATTATGAACAATCACTGGCAAGTGACTTTTATTTTATACCTTTAAAAAATTATTCTGAGGGGCGCCTGGGTGGCTCAGTCGTTAAGCGACTGCCTTCGGCCCAGGTCAGATCCCAGGGGCCTGGGATCGAGCCCCGCATCGGGCTCTCTGCTCTGCGGGAAGCCTGCTTCTCCCGCTACCATTCCCTCTGCTTGTGTTCCCTCTCTCGCTGTGTTTCTCTCTGTCAAATAAATAAAATCTTTAAAAAATAAAAAATAAAAAAATAAAAAAATAAAAAATTATTCTGAGATGAATCCTGGGACTCCATAATATTACAAAAGGAAAAAGGGCTTTAAAAGGTTAATTACTTGTAATTACTCACCTACTCTAAGAAAATCTAAAGCACTGACAAATGTTATTGGGCTTGAAAAGCCAAGAAGGAGACCCTAAATCCAGCCAAATCACAATGATCAGACACTCTTTGTACTGTGGTAGAACATGTAAGTATATATGTATGTATGTTCTACCATACCCACGAGTGAACTAGAAATGCTGAGGATGATCATGAAAGTGAGGATGTCGGACTAGGCAATCTTTAAATGCCACTTCAATCTAAAATTCTAGAATTTTATGACTCTATGTCCTACCTCAAGCCCTGGACACAGTCCCCTCATAATTAAATGGAGAAACCCATATTTAGTCTTCCAGAGTGAGCCTGACAACTGCCACCCACAGGAGCACTGTTTTCATCCTGCATGTGAGTTAAGAATATCTTCTCCATTTTTACTGACTGAAAAGTCAAAAGAAGCATCACTTTTTGCCACACTTCGTATTATATGAAATTCAGATCGAATGCCAATAAATTTTGCTCTGCTATGAGGCAGCCATGTCTATTCATTTGCATACTGTCTACGGCTCCTTTTGTGCTACACCAGAGGAGTGAGGAGATACACTAGAGACCATGTAGCTTGCAGAACCTAAAATGTTTACTATCTGGCCCTTTCCTAAAAAGACTGCAAACACCTGAACTGAAGGAAGAAAATGGAGTATCTAATCTTCTGCTTCTTCATTCCCTTTAACGTCTCATCCTTTCACTAAATGTTCCTCCCCAGATTAACCAGACCTCAAATAACTTGCTCTCTTCCCTAGCTCTACTACTGTGTGGAGAGGTTTTAGTGTGTTTTCCACTTCACAAGTAGCATGCCAGGCAAATCATGCATATAATTCACATTTTAAATGAGTTAATTATTTAAGTGCTCAATCTTTTAGTCCGCCTATCAGCCAGCATTACAATGAGGAAATGAATAAACATGAGGGCCCTTCATACTCCTCCCCCTAGTCATTCATTAAAAACATTTCAGAGACTCATTAGTCAGGAGCTTATGCAGCCTTTATAGTAGGCTGATAAGATGCCACACATTACTCTCCAAACTACACGAGTATCACCTAAATGGAAGGAGTGAGATTCCTATCAGCTCAGTAGAAATTAACTGTGACTCAGCCTCTCACTGCCTTTCTCTAGCTCTTCAGGAAAATCTAATTCCATCTCTGTGATTTATTTAAATTGCTGGAAAAAATGGTTAAGCGAATAAAGCACTTGGATGCATAAAATGATATGTCACTTGCATCCCATGGAGTGCATTCTGTTCTAGTGTCACGAAATGAAAAAGAGCAAGAAAAAAATGGGCAGTTGTTAAAAGGATTTTAAATCAGCACCCTGCACGCCCCAACTCTCTCATGATTCCTAAAAGCCTGTTGTGTACTTTCTCCCTTTAATGGCATTAAGATGGCAAAAGTACTTTCCTACTTGAAATTTACTTTCCAAAACACGTTGTCACTCTCACACTGCCACCGGGCAGGGCCTCTTGAGCACCTTGCATGGAAAGGCACAGAGTTTACACGTCTTAATCTCATCTGTTAGTTCTTCCTCTGTCCTCACGATGTGTACACTGTAGCCATATGGTGGGTGGTGACATTAAGAAAAGCCCCTTGGGTCCTGAAACTTTTGGTGGCATTTTAGTTTTTATGGCCTCACGCAGTTTTTCTGGTTGTTGTGCTTATGTGGGGGCTTATTAAAAAGAGCACCATATTTGAATAGCCTAGGTGGCTCAGTCATTAAGTGTCTGCCTTTGGCTAAGGTTATGATCCCAGAATCCTGGGATGGAGCCCCACATTGGGCTCCCTGATCTGTGAACCTGCTTCTCCCTCTCTCTCTGCTGCTCCCCCACTTGTGCTCTCTCCCTCTCTCTCTCTCTCTGTCAAATAAATAAATAAATAAAATCTTGAAGAAAGAGAGAAAGAAAGAAAGAGAGAGGAAGGCAGGAAGGCAGGAAGGCAGGAAGGCAGGAAGGCAGGAAGGCAGGAAGGCAGGAAGGCAGGAAGGAAGGAAGGAAGGAAGGAAGGAAGGAAGGAAGGAAAGGGGAGCAGCGTATTTCAGTAAAGGAGAAATCACTTAAGAGGGGTAATGAGAAAAGGGTTTGTACTTCCCTTTTTAAATAAAACACCAAAGTCTGGTGAATTAAATAAAATGAGTGCCTTTTGAATGCTTGTAGTTTTCGCGCTTACTCTTAATACTACAAATCCCTGGAGTTTGGCCGATGTGCCGGGTGCCAGCGTGGCATCTGTTAGTCAAGGCAGAACAGATTAATTTGTAGACTCCGGAGAGCGGCTTCAAGTTCCAAAGACTGAAAATGTATGCCTCTTGAAGAGAAATGTTTATTTGGGCAGAGAGGCGCAAGGACAGCAGATTGGGCCGATGTGAACAGAAAAACGTAATGGAGCCCTGTGCAGCCACTTAACGTCGGCCCACCTCCTATGAAATGGTAGCCCTTGGCAGGGAAGCACTTCCAATGGAAAACAATGAGCTCTCTCATTAAAAAGTAATAGTTTGTGAAGTAAAATTTCAAAGCATAATTAATGAGCATGTGAAAAGTGCCAAGCTAGCAGTAGCTTAAATGTCAGCATTGATAGTTACACAAGTTCAATATGGCAAAGGATATTTGCTGGCACGGTTTAAAGGCTTACCTAAAACCTCAAATTATCTTTTTCTTTTGTAAAAGTATTTTGCTACATTCTTTACAACCTATTGCAATTTTGTTCCCCTTGGATTTGTACTCCAGTACATTATAATTAAAGCTTTTTAAAAAATATGTAGATTATCATGTAAAAGCTAAAAGTGTTCTGCTGTGAGAGCCAATAGCTGCATGTCTTAGAGCAGAATGATGTAATTTTCCAATTCAGAACTTTGAACACACGGTCACTCAGTGGGACAGAATATTTGAAATCAGAGTTGCTCCAGAAAATCCAGAATGTTTGGCTACCATAATGAAAAGTTAAAGATATAATACTGCAAATGACTTTACTCTTAGACATTGTAGTATTCCATGGTAGCTACTGTGTTTGTCGTCTTAATATGCAAGGATCTCTTTCTCCTTTTTTGTTGACAAATACAACCCAGCCCCCCAGCTCCTGACAAAAGAAGGATTGGTCATGGGAACCTTACCCTTCTGGCCTCCATTCACAATGGATTCAAAATACCATTCTGGTCTCCATGGTTCATTCACTGTGGTAAGTGACTAAATAAGGCCCAGAAGAGTCTCTTCATGGGATTGTAATATGGACAATGGAGGAAGAAGGTTGACTCTCCCATTTTAGAAGATGTTTAGATGGTATCTTATAGGCCTGAAGGTGCCAGCAAAAGAAAGCTGGAAAGCCAATAGGAGAGAATGAGACTAACATACGCAGAGAGAGAAACAGCTGAGTAGTAGAGAGAAAGAGATCCTGGAAAGATCACTTAAGTGCTGGATCTGGTCACATCTGGTGCTTTTTTTTTTTTCTTTTCTACCAGTTGGTGAATCAATAAATACCACTGTTTTGCTTAGGCTAGTCCGAGTCAGGTTTCTGTCCTTATAACTTAAAAGGGTCTGACAATCTGTTAACAGGTAAAATAATCTCTCATAAAAAGTGCAAGTTCTAGCCATGATAGAGAAGTTACTGAAACTGTATTTAATCAATTCCACAGCAACTGTATGCCACGGAATGCTATAATTTGCCCTCTCCTAGTTAAAATAAAGATGATCTTGAGTAGAAAGAAAGAAAAGATTGATGACAGCTATTTTCAGAAAAGAAGTGCCATAGGATAATGTTAAGATGTATAAACCACCTGAGAGAGTCTACAGAATTCATATCAGATGAGGAGCTTGAAACCCTAAAACAGACGGTAAATGGCAAAAATAATAATTTTGTTGGATTTTCATATCTTGGGGGCTTTTGTAACTTTTCACTGTTTACTATTTCAGTGCTCCATCGATATTTCTCCGTATTGATCAAAAGAAAAATTCTCTTAAAGCTCCCTGTCAACATAGGATAAGTGAAACCTGAGGATATACCCACAAAAGCAAAGCTGTATGTGGGGCTGGGCTATGAAAACTTAAAGAAAAAAAAAAACCTTTTAAAGTAATAATTTTAAGGTTGTGAAATCTTCAAGTTTGTTATATATACATGTTGACAGCACACACACTTCCTCAGCAGCATAGACCATAACTGAGCCTAGTTAGCAAGACAAATTAGTCAAAAAGAGGAAGCTGCCAGATGGTGCACATCGTTAATAACGCCCATCTGTGAATTATGAAGCTGATTTGCGGGTACATTTGGTGCTTCTTTTCTTGGACGGCAAAGTTGCTAGTAACAGCTTTGCAGAGGTGCCTGGATGCTCTCGTGGCTTCACAGGTAACTTTAATTTATTCTCAGACTGAGATTTTGAGGAAAAGTTGCTCCTTCTAGCCCAAAAGGACCAAAGGAGCAACTTGTGTCATTGATAATTGCAGGTTAACAGCGAATTGCTACCCTCTTTCAAAAATCAGGAAATTCGTAAAATGAAAAAGTCTTTAGGGTGTTCAACTGTAATCTTTAGGGTGTTCAACTGTAACCTTTAGGGTATTCAACTGTAACCTGAATGATACAGATATGCAAAGTAACTCAAAGAAACCAGTCCTCTAGAGAGAGAAGTTTGGGTTCAGCTAGGAAGCAGAGAAAGAAGAGGTACGGGTCTCTCGGTCTAGACAGAGCCTAACTTTGACAATGTGCCAAAACAGAGAGCCTTCCACACTGGAACAGATTTCCACGAGTACTAGTCTCATCAGGAAGGCTGTAGGGAGGTGGCATATGGAGGTTGTAGGCAACAGATTCTGAATCTCCAGGTAGATACATAGATGTTTCAGGCTATCTTACCCTGACGTCATTAGACAGCTTGATTCTTTTGATACCTCTTACTCTGATTCTATCCTCACCACGCAAACTTCAAACTCCAAAGCTGGTCAGTCTCTACTGCAGAATTTTCTAACTACTCAAACCTCAAGTATCACTCTGCATGTGATAGTAAATTCAAATTTAATCAACAAAGTGGTTGATTATTATTGTTTTTCCACATACTAAGTCAAATGTTATGAATTTGTTAATCTTTGTCTATTTTTTGATCTATAAAACAAGGCTTCAATAGCTTGGCTACATTAAGAAAATGAATTAATAATACAGACTTCAAAGGTTTTTGTCCACACGCCACTTAATTTATTTTGCAAGCTAATCAACTGGTACTCCAGTGTCTCCTTCAGATTAATTGGCTTTTTGGTTAAGATAAGAATGTAAAACTGCCACCGAATCTTGGAAAGTCAGAAATAAAAGGGACCAGACACCAAATAGTCCAATTCTCCAATTTTATAAATGAGTAAACTGAAGCCCATACTGGCGAAGCAACTTGTTTGAAGGTGCAGAGCTTAGTAGAGTCAGAAGCAGGACGGGTGCCTAGCTTCCAGTACAGTCATCTTTCTATCATACCATGCTGAACATACAATATAAAAGAAACACAGCTAAGGGGGGAAAAATCTGAACTAAAATAAGGGAGACCAACATCTTGTTCCAGCTCTTCCTTTAAACTTTAACTGTTTGTGCTTTTATTCCTATTGGCAATATAAGCACTGTAAAAGGCACCATACTATTAAAACATATGTAATATTTTAGTTATAACTTTAAATGTCTTTATTATAGAAAATTTGAAAAATGCACAAATTTGTGCAAAATAATGAATATTATCTATAATTCCACCTACAATCAGAAAAATAAAATCAATATTCACATCTGGCATATATTTTCCAGAACTTTTTTCTAGGCATATATATGTTTTACTCCCTCACCAGCATGCAAACAGTGCTCAGCAAAGAAAAGGCAAAATCATGTGGATTAAGAAAACAGACTCAGAGCAAAACCGTGTTCTGCTCTTACCAACAATGTGGACTTAGCTAATTAATTAGAAACTTTTCCTTTCCTGAGGTCAAAATAGTTCTACTTCATAACAGAGTTATGAAGATTTAATGACATTAATATTTGGAAATGCTTTGAATAGCACCTTGAATATAGTAATGTGCTATACAGGTACTCAATATATATTTATGGAATAAATGAGTATATACATGTGTGCATAATTAAAACTAATACTGAATATACAGCTTATACCCTGTTTGTTTCACTGAATATTATAGTTAGCATTTCCTACGTTATTAAAAGCAATCCTGTTTCATCAGATTTTTACTTTCTGCTGAATCATTCCTATTAGTTTACATACTGCTATTTCCCTCAAGATATCTGTATAGCTACCACCATCGCCAAGTCTTTGGTCATACTGTCTTCCCACTGAGTCACTACCTGGTCATTCTGCAGCCACCAGGACCAACACCCACTACTTTCTCTACTTTTTGATGCCCTATAGCACTTGTTCTCCCCTATCAGTATATAAGTAGTATTACATAATATTTATTTATTGTATTTATATTTACTTTTACCTGCTGGACCATAAACTCCTTGAGAGCAGGAAACTATTTTGCTCACTAAGCAAAATCCCAAGCACCTAAAAAATACCTGTAACAGAGCAGGTGTTCAGTAAATATTTGCTAAATTGAGAGAGTTCCCTACTTTTTTTCTTTTTTACTATTAAAATGTTGTGATGAACATTTCTGTATATAAAGTTTTCTCACAACATCTACTTATATCTTGCATACTCTAGAAGTGAAATTGTTAGGTCAAATGACATGAGCATCTTTAAAGTTCCTACTATTTATTGCCATATAGTTTTCTAGTTCTCTCCTAGGGAAGATAAATTTACCAATGTAGTGTGTGTGTGAGTGTGTGTGTGTGTGTGTGTGTGTGTGTGTGTGTGTGTGTAGTGAGGGAAATAACAGCAGCCAGACCTCCTCCATGCTTCTGTTGCTCTGCGTACCACTAAGCAAACCCCCTCCCTAAGCAGTGAGGATCTGCTAATCTGACTGATCTAAATCCTGGATTTATTGGACAAAAGATAGTAATGGAAAAAAAAAGAAAAAAAAAAAAAAAAAGATAGTAATGGGAGAGACAACTCCATATTAAAAGATGATGCATCTGTGCACAGCTAAAGGAAACACAGCACTTTTCTCTCAAGTACTTTTCTACCTTTGAGCACCTTCAATAATCACAAGTACATACCTCCAGAAGCAGCTACTTATCTCCTTAATTCTTTTGATTCAGCCTATTTTCTTCTATGCATAGGTTCCGGTCCATAATTTGAAAACTTAACTAAAAATCTGAACCTTGTGGACATACCTCAACATAATAAAGACCATATATGAAAACCCACAGCTAATATCACGCTAAATGAGGAAAAACTGAGAGCTTTCCTCTACAGTCAGGAACAAGACAGGGATGTCTACTTTTACCCCTATAATTTAACACAGTACTGGAAGTCCCAGCCACAGCAATCAGATGACAAAAAGAAATAAAAGGCAGCCAAATTGGCAAGAAAAAAGTAAAACTTTCATTATTTGCAGATGACATGATATTATATATAGATTCCACTAAAGAATCCAAAAGATTCCACTAAAAAAACTGCTAGGACTGATAAATTCAGTGAAATCACAGGATATAAAATCCATGTACAGAAATATGATGTATTTTTACACACCAATAATGAAGCAGCAAAAAATGAAACTAAGGAATCAATACCATGTATAATTGCACCAAAAACAATAACACACCTAGGAATAAACCTAACCAAAGAGGAAAAAGATCTGTACTCCAAAAGCTTCCCCTGGTCACCAGGGGCCCCAGGGCCTGCCAGGTGAGGTAGGTCAATAAACTGTCCTGTGGATAGTGAAAAAAAAAAAAAAGCTGTAAAAAGCTTTACAGCTGTAAAACTGTAAAAACTGAAAAAAAAAAAAAAAAGCTGTAAAAGCTCCAAAAGCTGTAAAACACTGATAAAAGAAACTGAAGATGATTCAGAAATGGAGATATATTCCACGCTCATGGGTTGAAAGAACAAATGTTGTTAACATGTCTGTACTACCAAAAGCAGTCTTAGATACTTAGTGCAGTCCTTCTTAAAATACCAACAGTATTTTTCACACAGGTAGAACAAACAATCCTAAAATTTGTATGGAACCACAAAAGACTATGAAGAGCCAAAGCAACCTTGAAAAAGAAAAGCAAACCTGGAGGCATCATGATTCCATACTTCAAGTTACATTAAAAAGCTGTAGTGATCCAAACAGTATGGTATTGGTACAAAAATAGGCACATAGATCAATGGAACCCAGAAATGAACCCACAACATAGTCAATTAATCTTCAACGAAGAAGGAAAGAATGAATATACAATGGGAAAAAGACAGTCTCTTCAACAAATGGTGTTGGGAAAACTAGAGTCACATACAAAGGAATGAAACTGGTCCACTTTCTTACACCACACAAAAAATAAATTCAAAATGGATGAAATACATAAATGTGAGCTAGGAAACCATGAAAATCCTAGAAAAGAACACAGGCAGTCACTTCTTTGACATCAGCTATAGCAACTTCTTACTAGATACATCTCCTGAGTCTAGGGAAACAAAACCAAAAATAAACTATTGGGACTTAATCAAAATACAAATCTTTGCACAGTGAAGGAGACAATAAGCAAACTAAAAGGCAACCTGCAGAATGGGAGAAGATATTTGCAATTTACATAGCTGGTAAAGGGTTAGTATCCAAACTATATAAAGAACTTATAAAACTCAACACCCCCAAACTGTATAATACAATTAAAAAATGGGCAGAAGATATGAATAGATGTTTTTCCAAAGAAGGCATACAGATGGCCGATGGACACATGAAAAGATGCTCAACATTACTGATCATCAGGGAAATATGAATCAAAACTACAATGAGATATCACCTCACACCTGTCAGAAAGACTAAAATTAAGAACAAAGGAAACAACAGTTGCTGGCAAGGATGTGGAGAAAGGGGACCTGTCTTGCACTGTTGGTAGGAATGCAGACTGGTACAGCCACTCTGAAAAATACGGAAGTTCCTCAAAAACTTAAAAGAAGAACTACCCTATGATCCAGCAATTGCATAACTAGGTATTTACCAAAGAATACAAAAATACCAATTCAAAGGGATATAGGCATCCCGATATTTATAGCATCATTATGGAAAGATCCCAGGTGTCCACTGACTGATGAATGGGTAAAGATGTATTACACACACACACACACACACACACACACACACAATGGAATATTAGCCATAACAAAGAATAATTCTTGCCATTTGCAACAGCATGGATGGAGCCAGAGTATTAGGCTAAGCGACATAAGTCAGAGAAAGACAATACCATATGATCTCACTCATATGTGGAATTTAAGAAAGAAACAAATAAGCAAAAAGAAAGAGAGAGAGAGGCAAACCAAGAAGCAGACTCTTAACTATAAAGAACAAACTGATGGTTACCAGAACGGAGGTGAGGGGGATGGGTTAAATAGGAGATGGAGAGTCAGGAGTGAACTTGCTGTGATGAGCACCAGCTATTGCATGGAAGTGTTTGAATCACTAAATTTCTAACCTGAAACTAATATTACACTGTATGTTAACTGGCATTTAAATAGAAAATTTAAAAATATTAAAATAAATGAATCTAGGAACCTTGAATCCACAGAGCTCATTAAATATTTGAATCTGCTTCTTACATGACATAGATTTGAAATAGTCTAACATTTAAATTTTCTTCTCTGAATATAGCTTCACTTGTTTCTATTCCTTTAACAATTTGATATTCAAAATATAATGCAATATCCCAACAAATGTCTGAGCAGAATATGGTTGTCACCTTCCTTGTTCTAAATTGTGTTCTTCCATTAATGTCCGTTAGCTGTATTAGTTGCTACAATACCCCATGGGTTCAGTAAGTTTCCTGCTGAATCCACCTCCCATTTGGCTATTTGTATGGATAGCCAATCACCTCTTTTCTATACTTATGTCTATGTATTTCTGGAGTTAGATTCAGGCTCTTATACAGTGTTGGTGCCCATAGGAAAGAGTTTGACATACACCCATATCAACCATTTGTTCATTTCTAGATAGTTTCCCCAACTCCATTGTAATTTCATGTTTATAAGAAGTACTGTTCAAAAAGAAAATGAGATATGGTGTATTTTATGTGGGGTATATGCCATACACAATCAGCAAGAGATTTTTCAGCATTTTCTGCAGCAAAATTCGAAGCCAATTTTAAAGGATGCTGACTGTGGAAAACTGACACAGGAAATAAGTCAGCAAAAGAATTTAAAACACAAAGGACAATGGGAGTACTGAGCACAAAAATGGCAATATGAGGTGGTTTATATATTTCGGGAAATTAGACTGTCATCTTTAAGCACTCATCAGTTAGATTTTAAGCTTGCACCTGTTTCACAGACATAAGCTTTGTGTCTTAATTTCATGTAAACATTTTAAACAATCAGAATATATAATTCACATTACTTTGCTGGGGTTCCACTGGGAGGATTACTTTAACTACATTTAACTCTATTTCAGACTGGTGGAGAGGAAATGTAATATAATAAGAGGAGTGGATGTGAATAAAGTTCAGGTCAGGGATTTCTTATATTCTTGTGTATTTCTTATGTTCTTCCCTCCACTATTGGGCATAACCAATTTTAAGATGAAATACTAGAGCAGTGAACCCAGGAAAATAAGGGAAGCTACTAGTCACTTAGTTTTTATACCTTTCTTTGAAGGCCAGACTTGGTGGATAATTTGTGAAATGACAGATTATTTGCCACATTTCAAAACCATGATTTCTCTGTATCTTTCCCTTTTCTCAATGTCATTATTCCTGAACCCTTACTACCATCCAAACTTCTTTCTCTCGTGTATTAATTTTATTGAGAACCAGTTAGCTTAACTAGCTAGTTAACTAGCTAGTTAATTTCATTGAGAACCAGCTAGCTGACTAGTTAATTAAGAACTTAGCATGAGATACAGACTGTGACTATACAGAACCCACACATGTATCTTAGAGGCCTCAGGGAAACTTTGAGTAATTCCTGAAATTCAAAGTACCTAGGGACTCTAACCTTGTGCCTTAAAAGGAACATTATTACTGAAATTGGTCTGTGGTACCAAGTTCCCCAGGTATCATGTTCAGACACTGCCAGCAATAGCCTTATAGTCTAAAGATACTACTCAGAACAGCACACTGAACACTGGTTAAAAATAAAGTCTGTCTTCAAATTCTAGCTCATCTAATCACTATATGTGGGATGTAACCTCTCTGAGCCTCCATATGCCCATCTGTATAATGAAGACATGACTATAAACTTAGAGGATTAGTACAAGAATAAATCATATATTTGTTTGAATATGGAAGGCATTCAGGAAGTACAATGATGATTATATTAGCTATCTACTGCTGTATAACAAATTACTTCAATGCTTAGTAGCTTTTTTTTTAAAGATTTTATTTATTTATTTGACAGAGAGAGAGAGAGATCACAAGTAGGCAGAGAGGCAGGCGGCCCAGGGGGGAGAAGCAGGCTCCCTGCTGAGCAGGGAGCCCGATGCGGGGCTCGATCCCAGGACCCTGAGATCATGACCTGAGCCGAAGGCAGAGGCTTTAACCCACTGAGCCACCCAGGTGCCCCATGCTTAATGGCTTAAAACAAAACAAGACAAAACAAAACTTTGATCTCATAGTTCTTATGGGTCAGGAGTTTGGGAGCAGCTTAACTGGATGATTGAGGCTCAGGGTCTCTCATGAAAGTATAGACAAAATGTTGGCCAGAGCTATAGTCCTGGCTAGGGCTGAAGGAAGCCCCTCAGGTTTATAAACCATCTTGGTTTATTCACTGGACTATTGGTAGGAGTCACTCCCCTGACACATAGTCTTCTCCAGAGGATTACTTCAATGCCCTCATACCATGACACCAGGCTTCCCTCAAAGCAAATGATTCAAGAGAGAAAAGCTGAAGCTGCAGTTTTTTTTATGGACTATGCTCAGAAATTACACATAATTGTTTCCACAATATCTTATTGGTTGCACAGGTCATCCCTATTCAACATTGAAGAGTGCAAAAGAGTGTGAATTCCAGGAGGCAAGGATCAGTAAGAGCTATCTTAGAGAGTAGCTGTCATGATGGTCATGATGACGATGAAGATGATGATAGTGATGGCACAGCCTTCAGGCAAGAACTCATAGAGGAAAATTTCATGTAATCATAATCATGATTATTACTTAGTGAAGACAGACTAGGTGATTTATAATTTTTAGTTTTGATACACAAATAGCTTTATTGCTAAAATAGCATGCCATTCTAGGGAGAGAAATAGGGAGAACTGAATATATACTTCCAAAGAATTTCTAAAACCAAATAATACATTATATGTTAATAAAAATTTAAAAAAAAAAAAAGAATTTCTAAAACCTAGTGGTCTTTGTATCAATTTCCACTTGCCTGAGGTAAAGACCACTCTCTGTAGCATTAATAGACAAAGAGGGAGAGACAAAGCAGATAGCTACAAAAATCACACTTTTAGGAACAAAATGAACAGCCTACATGAACCACAAAATAGAGAGATGGCTCTCATTCCATAGAATTCTTTGGAAACTTCCTATAGTGGTCTAGTGGATGAGTGCCCGCCCAAGTTTTAAGCATGAACACCATGTCCTTGCTGTATGATATCGCACAAGTGTACATGACATACAAACTGTATGCCAATGGTTTAAAAGTAAAAGAAGCCAATGTTGGTTTGTCAAATAAATACAATTTCAACCTCATCTTGCTCTTTATTTAAAAATTATGTATTCCTATAGATAAATCATAAGCCCACGAAGCACAAACTCATAATTCGACACCAATCTTTTCTCTTGAGAGTCATTACTCACATTCTCATCTTTGCAAGAGAATGGTGACATTTTTGCTTAAAAAAGAACTCATTTTAATTTTAATTTCTACCCACCATGCATTTTAAATCAGGTGGCATGAGCTGTGGAAGGTTTGCCTCTGCCTCTGTCAGGTCTGTGGAAGCCAGTTCAGGGGAAGGAAAGGGAAGAAGGGAAACAGACCTGTCAAGCTCACAAGAGTCCGAGGGTGCACAGGGTAGGCAGAGAGGCCTCCCTGATCAATATGAGTTTTTGACAGATGTCACATCACTGTTGTCCTCTTCCCTTTGCCAATTTTTAGCTCTTATCATATTCAAGAATTAAATTCTCACTTTGAGAAGGGAAAAAAAGAATGGAGACAATGTTTATTCCCGATACTCTTAGCTGTGGTTTGCCAAGCTGATTTCTGAATATGTAAATACTTTGCACATGGATATGCAAAGACTGTCTTCTTGGTCTTGTTAAAGATAGGCATTAAGCCAGAATGATCTCAGGGTAGGCTGGCAGAGAAGCCAGGGAGGTATATTCCACTTATGTAGCTGCTTAAGCTAATTTATCTAGAAATCCTGACAAAATAACTGAGTACTTTATAATCACTGCTTTTAAGTACAGGATGACCTAGTTGGGGGAGAGGGCTGGGAACCAAATAAAAGTTTTTTGTTTTGTTTTTTTTAAATTTTATTTATATGACAGAGAGAGAGAGATCACAAGTAGGCAAAGAGGCAGGCAGAGAGAGAAGGGGAAGCAGGCTCCCTGCTAAGCAGAGAGCCCGATGCAGAGCTCGATCCCAGGACCCTGAGATCATGACCTGAGCCGAAGGCAGAGGCTTTAACCCCCTGAGCCACCCAGGCACCCCCAAATAAAAGGTTTTACAGAGAAAAGTGAAGTTCCACTGTTGACAAGGCTTTTGTTCCATGGTAACTCACCAGTGAGGCAGCCTGCAAGCATAATGCCTGGGTCGTTGGGAAAAACATGGGGATTTCCTTACTGATAAGGGGCTTATCGTGAGACACTTGGGAGTCATGCCTCTGAGGAATTTTAATCTCAATGTTAGAAATTTGTGACATTAAATGTTATAGGATGAAAACACATCACAAAGAGGAAAAAACATATTCTTATAGTCCAGTGTGAAATATATGATTAGTACTTTGCAAGTTTTTTAGAATAAGGCATATTTGTGCACCAAATCTGGAAAAATGGTAAGTATGGATAAGCCATTTTTGATAGAGATCTTCCACATAAGGTTGGACTTTCCAGTATATCCATTTGCTCTCCTCCAGGCTGCATTTCAAAAGCAGCAAGAAGCCCAAATGGAGACTGGGTAGCAAAGAAATGTATAACCAGAATGTTAGAGGACCAGGATCAATGCATTCCATCTCCACCCCCATGACCGCCTCAATTCCCCAATTTTTATTCAGGGTTACTGGCACCCAAAGAAGTAAATCTGTCAGTAATAATTCTGAGGGACAATTCAGATTTAATGCTTTGATTGGAGCTACTGTTGTATTTACAAATGTGCTGAGCGCTATTCCTACTGGAATAGAGTCAGAAAAACAGGCAGAAGCTAGGTCACGAGATTGACCAAGTATGCTTCCTGACCACAGTTTCTGGATGAGGTTTACTGAACATTAGCTCATTCCTTCCTTCGCTCATTTCTTTGCCCATTCATTCATTCATTCAAGTTTATTGAATATATGCTGTGTTCCAGACATTGTTCTAGGATGTCACAGATAAAAAATAAGTATGACAAAGTCCCTGCCTTTAAGAAGCTCACCATCCTGTGGTGCTCCTCTCAAAGCTGCTGGGATTCTGCAAGTTATAAAGATTAAGCTGAAGAAAAATGAAACTATTGAAAGAGTTTATGGACAGAGTGACTGATCTTCTGTCATGGATACGGATACAAAAGAATGGTTCTTTGGGCTCACTGAAAGTTAAAATATATGAATGTGTAAGATTTTCAATTTCCTATAAAATACCGATTGTGTGAGAGGCAAATTAGTGTGAAGAAAAATGCTTTGTAATAAAAACCACCACACGTATATACATATATATATGAACACACAAAGGCAAGATATATATAGTCTGTATATAGCCTTTTTATCCTTGAACTAGCTGGTGGAGGAGTATCTTGCTTCTGTACTAAAGGGGACTGGGATATCTACAGACATCATTCAGACAGTACCCTTATCCAAGTCTCCTGCTTGGACACGTAAGATATAGCAGAAATAGCACTAACTGGCACTCTCAGTACTCATGTTCTAGTCTTAGCTCTGCCACTAACTTATTATCAGAACCTTAACTACTTTGGGCGTATCAGCATCCTTAATTGCAAAGCAAGAGGGATAAGAATTCATGATCTGATTTAGCTCTAAAGTTCTATGATTCTTTCAATTTTCTGTTCCTGGACTATGCAAGAACAGGTATAATTAAGAATAAAAAAGAAGGGCGCTTGGGTGGCTCAGTTGGTTAAGCGACTACCTTTGGCTCAGGTCATGATCCCGGAGTCCCGGAATCAAGTCCCATATCGGGCTCCCAGCTCTGTGGGGAGTCTGCTTCTCCCTCTGACCTTCTCCCCTCTCATGTTCTCTCTCTCTCTCTCTCTCAAATAAATAAATAAAATCTTTTTAAAAAAAAAAGAAGTAATAAGATCCAGCGAGGCTTTTGCCATTCCCCACTTGAATCCTTGAGGCTTCTGTGCTCACCTCCCTGCTTGCAGTTCAACATACACACTCACCACTTTTGAACCTTCAAAATTACCAAATCCAATCTGTTGTTATTGTGCTCCTTTCCCCTGACCTCTCTGTCACACATGACTCCAGGGATCACCTGCTCCTCCTTAAAATTAGTTCTTTCCTTGTCAACTCTGGAGCTATCCTGCTTCTTTCTGTTTCAAACTCTTCCTACTGACTCAGCTTCCATCCTAAGTATCTGCACTGTGATAGCTTCGCCAGGGCTTTCATCATATACATTGTGCGCATACCCCAGGTTTCCATAATCCCTCACTGCTTTTCCTCCCTCCTCAAAGTCTTTCTAGAAGCTCCCATCCTACTCATGATTTAAAAAGTCACTTCTATATTGCTCTCACTCATTTGCCTGGAATTCCAATCATTTACCTCAAATTGCCTGAAAAACAGTTTCACTTGGATGGGAAAAACCACCTCAAACCCAACATATCTAAAGCAATTATTTGTCCCCTCAAAGTAGCTGTGTTTTTCTTTTCCCATCAACAGTAGTACAGGTTCACTATCCTGTTCCTAACACCCTTGAGCTAGACAGAACTTGAAATTAGATATTTTTGAATATTTGAAGAGTAACATGTTACATATACCACACGTTTTTTGTTTTAATACTCCCAGGAGTATCACTAATATTTAGGGAGCAAAAGATAACCCTTATTTACACAGCAAATAAAGATACAAATAACTTCTCAGTCAGTTCAGGTAAGGTTTTGTTATCAAAGGACTTCGAGTCAGGTTACTGAACGTATTATCAAAAAATTTAAAAAAATTTTTCAGAGCATTTTAGATTCGGGGATTGTGAATTAAAAGACTATTAACGAGGACAACAGGATCATAATAACAACTATTTACTGGAAACCAACAATCACTCAAGTAATGTGTTAGATATTTTAGGTATATAACAATAATAATAGAAATGTGCTGTTAATTTTCCTCATTTTAATGTAGGAAAACTGTAACCATCATTCTTTTAAAAGATTTTATTTATTTATTTGACAGAAAGAGTGAGAGAGCCCAAGCGAGGGGAGCGGGATGGGAAGGAACAGGCTCCCTACTGAGCAGGGAGCACAATGTGGGGCTCCATCCTAGAGCTCTGGGATTATTACCCGAGCTGAAGGCAGATGCTTAATCCATGAGCCACCCAGGCGCCCCAACCAACATTTTTTTTTTTAAATTATCCCAGCTAGAAATCCAGAGTCATTTTCAGTTCCTCTCTCTCTTCCATTCCACCCATATTAAATTAGTCTTCAAATCCTATTAATTCTTCCTTCCCATCTATCCCTCCCTTTGAAAGCTCACTACTATGATATAACCTAACTCAGATCCTATGACTACACAAGACATGTTTCAGATCCTTAGTATATTACAGACCAGACCAATATTCTATTTCCTCTAATTCAACCTTCCCTAAACTATCACTCTTCTTAAAATAACATAATTGTTATGTACTCATTCATTCTTTCTACAAATGCTTATTCGACATTTACTCTGTGCAACATCCTCTTCTGAAAAAGGTTCAATGGGCTGCCATTGCCTATTTAATAAGTCCAAACTCTTTGGAGTCCCACTTGAAGCTCCAAAGAAGGACTACATTTTCAACTTTATCCCTTTCTATTCATTTAGTTGAGCTCTGGACTCCAGCCAGACTGCCACCCCATGAATATCTTTCATTGTATGTGCATCTGCATTGCTGTTCATGCCACTCTACCCTCCTGAAATGTCCTCTTCCATTCTCCCCATCTGGTGACATCCTTCCCATCTCTATAGGTTTAGCTGTGGTCCTCTACTTCCCTTAGCTATCCTCAACATCTCCAGCTTATAATTATGACTCTATCATTTAACAATCACTATTCACTGACTTAAAATTATATACTGCCTTCTATTGTGACTTAGTTCTTCATATTTATGTCTTTCTTTGCAGCAAGATTGAGTATTTGTTGACAATAAAGGTAACTTTTTTTTTTTTTTAATTTTATTTATTTATTTGTCAGAGAGAGAGAGAACACAAGCAGGCAGAGACAGAGGGTGAAGCAGGCTCCCTGCTGAGCAAGGAGCCCGATATGGGACTCGATCCCAGGACCCTGGGATCATGACCTGAGCCGAAGGCAGCTGCTTAACCAACTGAGCCACTCAGGCGTCCCAATAAAGGTAACTTTTTATTTCTTTGTACTCCCTACGACACTGAATAGAATTCATACAACAAAAATTATAACAAATGTCCTGTTTAAACCACTTGCTACAGGAGGGATATGAAAGAGAACCCATACCTTCTTAACTCTACATCCTTTCAATCATTTTTGTCTCATTTGTTATCTCAAGGGATCCGAGATGATTATAACAATAAGAAAAATACAGTAGAGTTGTTCCTTTATAGAAACAGGGTATTAAATACAAATAGTATATAATCAAAATTACCTTTAAAAATTTCTTAGGAAAGTGCTCTATGGGAGATCTACTAGGTGTCAATAAATCTAACATAGCCAGTTTATCTTCCAATCTTAAAAAAAAAAATGTTGTTTCTTCCATCTACCCCCTGATTAAATAGTTAAGGGCCATGTTATATAATTAATATGTATAAATAAGTACTATAATCATACTCAGAATGGCAAGATGCTTATAGGAACAGAGGCCTGCAGCAAGAGAACATCAACCACAAGTTTCTCATACTTACTACAGTGCACACACTCAATGAATGTGGAATGGTGAAAAAATGTGATTCTCTCTCTCTGTAGTGACTTGTTTCCCAAAACTTAAATGCTCGTTCAGAGGGACTCTGAAATTATATCTTGTGTTAATGCAGAATGCTAAGATGGCCCCTAAGATTCCCACCTCCCTATGACCCTCGCCATTATATAATCCCCTCCTCCTGCATGTAAGCCAGACCTATGAATATGATGAAATACCACTCCCAAGTCTGAGTTACTGATCAGTTGACTATGAGTTCATCAAAAGGGAGATTACGTTAGGTGGGCCTGATCTAATCACTCGAGTACTCAAAGGGACTAGGAGACTTTTCTGAAAGAAGAAATTAAGAGGATTAAGAGATTTATAGAGTGAGAAGGCCTAGGGAGAGGGCCATGTGTCAAGGACCTGACAGTGGCTTCTAGTTGCTGAGAGTGGTTCTAGTGAACAGTTAGAATCAAAATTGGACCAACAAATTGGGAGAGCTTGGAAACAGATCTCTCCCTAGTCTCATCTCTAGATAAGAGCACATTTGCCTTACATCTTGATTTTTAGCCCTTTGAAACCATAAACAGAGAGCCAAATTATAAATGTCCTGGACTGCTGACCCATGAAAACTGTAAAATAATACATTTTAAAATGGTAAGTTTGTGGTAATTTGTGACACAGCAAAAGAAAACCTAATATATCAGCTTCCTATATATCAGAAACCATGATTAAATATGATCTTTTAATTATCTTTACCATAGATAGAAGGGATCTGAAGTTTAAAGAGGCTATATAATCTGCCCACATTTGGATAACTAGGGAGCAACAGAGACAAGAGTTCATATCCAGATTTACCAAATGCCCATATTCTTAACCACCACTGATAGGAAAACTGGGCATTCTAAATTGGCCTTACTGCCTCAGCTAACATTGTGAATATCAAACTCTCTCTGTGCTTTCATCAAACTCTGTGTGGCTTTTTACTCCTTACTGAGAACTTCCTTACTTTATTGACATTGAAAAGAACCAGTCAGATTAATTTATTTCATTAAACATTTATAAAATACCTACTGTAGCAAAGCACTGAATAAAGTGCCGAGGAAATTCAAAGACTGGTAAGACAGATCCTAACCCTCAAGTTTCTTGCATATTACCGGGAAAACAAACACATACATACATATCACAAAGGAGTAAGTAAGGAGGGAGGGAGAACTACCCAGCCTTGAGATTCCAAGAGAACCATTCATCTATTAATTCACCTGATAAAGGGATAGTTATAGAATAAGATGCAAAGACACATTTATATGCTCACTTCAGATAAGATTTTATATTTATGGGAGGTTACTAGTTCCATAAGATGGGAAATAAATAATAAACAACTAATTGTATGTTTGCTTTGAAACTTTAGATGATACCAGTAATAACTTCATTAGTTATCTGTCCTCTTACTACAAGGTAAGCAATGTTGGAAGTAATGACAAGTATTATCTCATTTAGCTCTCACAAAAACCTGTAAAATAGAAATTATTATTGTTATTCTAATTTTACTGATGAGGAAACTAAGATACAAAGAGGTTAACACATTCTACAACATGATGATTTTATCTGAAAAGAAGAAGAAAAGCCATGTAGAAAAGGACATAGGTGAAGGGAGACAGAGATATTTGCTGCAACTGATCACAGAACTAAGCTAGGTTTCTCAGCACCCAAGGCAAAACGAGAAATAATCCAATTTATATTGTCTTCCTAGTCTGAAAACATTCACTAAAATCTAAGAAAAATTCATAATTAGGGTCCTTACATGGGGAAGATTTTGGACACCATAGTATAGTATCTCTTATATAGGCCTTTTTAAAAGTGTTCTGATATTAACTTTTAAACCAAGAACCAAACAGTGTTTTGAGGTTCTGTGAAGGCATGTAAAAATAAATTAATAAAGGACTTTTATGTACCTTCTTACTTGACATAGTAGGAATGGCTGGCTAGCAGTCTTTTCAAACCACAGATCACAAATGAAATCAATCAAGTAAGTCACAGGCAGTTTTTAAAAAAATTATACAGTCATATGGGGTACTTGGGTGGCTCAGTCGGTTGAGCATCTGACTCTTGATTTTGGCTCAGGTCATAGTCTCAGGGTCTTGAGATAACCCCCATGTTGGGCTTCTCAATCAGTGGGGAATTTGCTGGAGATTCTCTCTCTCCCTCTGTCCAGCCCTCTGCTCTCTCTTTCTCAAATAAGTAGGTAAAAATAAAAAAAAAATTATACAGATATGTGGGGGAGGGGGTACATCTCAAGTTCAAAAATAAATACAAGCATACCTTGGAGAAATTGTGAGTTTGGCTCCAGACCACTGAAATAAAAAAGAATAGCACAATAAAGAGTCAAATGAATTTTTTGGTTTCCCAGTGCATATAAAACTTATGTTTACACTCGACCATAGTCAATTAAATGTGTAATAGTATTATATTTTTTAAAAAAGAATGTATATGGGATATATATATATATATACACACATGATGGAATATTATTTAGCTATTAAAAGAAGAATGAGGGGCGCCTGGTGGCTTGGTCGTTAAGCCTCTGCCTTCAGCTCAGGTCATGATCCCAGGGGCCTGAGACTGAGCCCCGCATCGGGCTCCCTGTTCAGTAGAAAGTCTGCTTCTCCCTCTCCCACTCCCCCCGCTTGTGTTCCCTTTCTCACTGTGTCTCTGTCAAATAAAGAAATAAAATCTTTAAAAAAATAAAATAAAATATAAAATAAAGTAAAATAAGAATGAAATCTTGCCCTATGCGAAGACATGGATTAAGCTTAAGCAAAATAAGTCAGAGAAAGACAAATACCATATGATTTCACTCATATGTGGAATTTAAGAAACAAATGAACAAAGGAAAAAAGAGAGAGAGAGGCAAACCAAGAAACAAACTCTTAACTATACAGAACAAACTAAAATGATGGTTACCAGAGGGGAGATGCGTGGGGGGGATGGTGTAAAAAGAGTACACTTATCCTGATGAGCACTGAGTAATGTATAGAACTGTTGAATCACTACATTGTACACCTGAAACTAATATAGCGCTGCATGTTGACTATACTGGCATTAAAATAAAAAACAGTAAACAAATGTGCATACCTTACAAAGCACTTTTTTGCTAAACAATGTCAACTATCGCCTGAGCTTTCAGCAAGTTGCTATCCTTGATCACAGATGACTATAACAAATATAATAATGAAAAATGGAAAGATTGAGAGAATTATGAAATGAGACACAGAGACATGAAGTAAGCAAATACTGTTGGAAAAATGACGCCAATAGACTTGGTTGATGCAGAGTTGCCACAAAACTTCAATTTTTAAAAAACACAACATTTGTGAAATATAATAAAGTGAAGCAATAAAGTTTTGGTATATTTATGGGTTTATATGTATGTGCTATCTTATAAATATGATTCACTTTTTTTTTTTTTTTACAAAGTTTGAATGACATTCCTTAGTTTACACTATGCATCTTGACTCAGTTATCTCAGCTGGGATCTTGTCAAAGTTTCATAAAAAATTGTATCAAGGGGCGCCTGGATGGCTCAGTCGTTAAGCGTCTGCCTTCGGCCCAGGTCAGATCCCAGGGTCCTGGGATTGAGCCCTGCATCAGGCTCCCTGCTCGGCAGGAAGCCTGCTTCTCGCGCTACCATTCCCTCTGCTTGTGTTCCCTCTCTCGCTGTGTTTCTGTCAAATAAATAAAATCTTTAAAAAAAAAAAAAAAAGATTTTTTTGTGCTGAGATGGAGGAAATCTCATTTCTGCAGAGATGGGGGACTGTAGAAAAGTGTCCATGAGAGTCAAAAGTTTTTCTCATGAAGCCTAAGATATATTTGATCTATTCAAATGCATGAGTGTCTCCCTCATCCTGCCCCATGCACATGTAAGTTGACCAAATGACCCATGAGTCCATGATAGTTCTGGTTTCATCAGTTGTCTGCTGAAATTATTAATAGCTTATTCTTCCACTCTCAAAAATGTCCTGGATGGATGACAAATTATATGACCACCCTTTCCATAAGCAAGGAAAAATGTCCCTGGCTTGGAAATATTTGTAGAGATGAACTGTGTACCAGAGATAGTCTATCCTTCAACTCATATTATGATTTCTATATGCTTCTCTTTCTCCTGGTAAATCCTCTGAGACATACTTGTCAGAGGAAACTCCATGTTCTCCTATTCAGAAGTGTAATAAAGAACAGAGAAGTATTTCTCAGACCAAGTTCACTGAAGCTATTCTAAATTAAAAAAAAAAAAATACAAGGGCACCTGGGTGGCTCAGTTGGTTGGTCTGATTCTTGATTTCAGCTCAGGTTATGATCTCAAGGTCATGAGATCAAGCCCTGTGTGGGGCTCTGCACTCAGTGGGGAGTCTGCTGGAGATTCTCTCTCCCTCTGCCCATCCCCCTGCTCCCTCATGCATGTTCTCTAAAATAAATCTTTAAAAAAAAAATAACTCTCCCACAAAGAGAACATGTGAACATATGGTGAGAAAGTAGCCACCTGGGGCTCCTGGGTGGCTCTGCCAGTTAAGCATCTGCCTTTGACTCAGGGACCTGGGATCGAGCCCCATGCGTTGAGCTCCCTGCGCAGTAGGAAGCCTGCTTCTTCCTCTCCTTCTATCTTTGTCTCTCTCTCTAATAAATAAATAAATAATCTTAAAAAAAAAAAATGTAGCCACCAAGCCTAGAAGAGAGTCCTCAGAAAGAAACCTACTTTGGGGGCACCTGGGTGGCTTCATCGGTTAAGTATCTGCCTTCAGGTCAGGTCATGATCCCAGAGTCTCAGGACTGAGTCCTGCATCGGGCTCCCTGCTTCTCCCTTTGCCTCTCTCTCTGTCTCTCATGAATAAATAAGTAAAATGGTAAAAAAAAAAAAAAAAAAGTAAAGAAACTTACTTTGGGGCACCTGGCTGGCTCAGGCAGTACAGTGTGCAACTCTTGATCTTAGGGTAGAGAGTTTAAGTCCCACTTTGGGTTTAGAGATTACTTAAACATAAAAGCTTAAAAAAAAGAAATAGAACATAGGCATACTCATTATCTGAATGGTCACAGTAAGATTGTAGTGCCTAACGTACTGTTTTAATATCTGTGATATAACTTAAGAACCCTAAAGGTGTTCTTAATATATAAATTCTGTATTCATGAAAAGTTGGAGACAAAACGGCATCATAGAACACACAAAAATGAAGGGTTTTCTTTAGTACAAATAGAGAAAATTGGTGGAAGGATTGAGAAATTAATTGATGCATGATAGCCAAGATAGGCTAAACTCCAAAGCCCTACACCTTAACAGTTAATACCACACTCAGATGTCAAGTGGCAATACAGTTTCAACAGAACAGTGTCATCTGTGATATTAATTATTGCTATTCGTTTCAACTCCATTTTTCAATTTTTAAAATCTTTATAGGGTTTGTGGGTTTTAGAGTTATGTAAAACAATATGTATACAGAACTTTATATATTGTTCTTTTTTTAAAAGATTTTATTTATTTATTTGAAAGAGAGCAAGCATAAATGGAAGTAGGGGCAGAGGGAGATAGAGAAGTAGACACCACCTCACCCCCATCCCCTCCCCTGGAGCTAAGCAGGGAACTGAATGTGGGGCTTGATCTCAGGATGCTAGGATCATGACCTGAGCTGAAGGCAGATGCTTAACCAACTGAGCAACCCACGCACCCCTATATACTGTTCTATTTTAAAATAAATAAGAAAATACTGGAGCCTCAGAAAATAATTTTGCTCTTTAAAAAGGGGGCTCTAATATTACGAAAGTTTGAGATATATTAGACTGAAAAATATCATGCTTTGGTTTTCAACAAAAAGGAAATAGAAACAACCAGCCTTTCTGGCATGTTATTTTACAGAAATGCCAGTTTATCAAGATGAATGTAACTGCCAAGAATATGAATTAACATGGTAGTTGTCCTCTTCAACCAGGCTCTCCTGCCTGCTACTCCTTTGTTGATGCTTTGCCTACTCAGGTCTCTCTCTTCTACTTATCAACTCCTCTTAGACTATTTTGGTTCATTACTGTCTATTTTCTCTCTTGACTTTAGTACACAATATTAGCCTTTTACCTCAATCTCAGTTTCAGGTTGGAGAACCTTAAAAAGAGAAGAAACTGGGCCAAATAAAATAACAAGTATGTAAATACTTAGAACAAGGCCTGCAATATTGTAATGACTCAAAACATATTCACTTCCCTTAGAGATAATCTATTTTACTCTAAAAATTAGGCAACCAAGATTTAGAAAGTTAGAGACCTATTTAATGTTACAGATAAAGTTAAAGGCAGAAGTAGCTCCAAATCATATTAAAAAAAAAAAAAAACTCTGGAGTAACTGGTAAGTTTACAGAGAATAAGATTTTTCTATAGTTTCTGCAAGTGCCACTTTAATAATCTATTTTTTGACTGTCCTTGATGTGCTGAAGTACAATTTCTTTTTCTATTTTAAGACATTCTCATCTGCTGTTCTGCCCTTGGATATTCCTTGTAGGTTTGAAGGATCCTCTAGAAGACAATTATGGATTTATCCATTGGCATTCCAACCTTATTATTGAGCCTATTTCATTTTAAAATTTTCCCACACTGTATGCATGCCTAAGCATGCTCATAATGTAGTGGATTCTCTATTTAATTTACATCTCTCAGTCCAATGCACAAGCTTTTGAAAATGATTTGACTATTCTTTCAATTCACTATGGAAAAACCAAGTATTGCAGCCTAAAATATGCCTTTATTGTTTTCAGATAAGAGCATAAGAACAAGAAACTATATTCTTAAAAATCTAGATCACTTTGAAAAAAAAAAATCAAGTTCTCTAGTAGAACTCTGGCTAATTATAGAGTCAGGACACTGGCAAATTATTTAAAGGATATCCCAAACAATAAGTTGGGACACTTCATACATTGTGGTATTGGGTTTTCTCAACATCAATATTCAAATTTCAGTGATGCTAACAAGAATGTAATTGTGTGTGTGTGTGTGTGTGTGTGTGTGTGTGTGTGTATGTGTGTGTGAGAGAGTGAGAATGAGAGGGAGATACAAATCTCAAAACAAAAGGATCTAGCATGAGATACTAAGGGCTCAGATTTCATTTTATAGGCCATTGAAGAATTTTTTTTTAAAGATTTATTTATTTGAGAGAAAGAGAAAAAGAGAGAGAGCATGAGCAGGAGAGGCAGAGGGAGAGAGAGAGAATCTCAAGCAGACTCCACACTGAGAGCAGAGCTCAACTTGGGGTTCTATCTCACAACCCTGAGATCACGACCTGAGCTAAAACCAAAGAGTCGGAAGCTTAATCCATCCAGGGACACCTCCTCCTTTTTCTAAAGATCATTGAAGAATTTTAATCAGGGTAATGGGATGGGATTTTATTGTATGGAACAGAACTTTAGCAGCAATTGAGTGTGTGGATTGTGAAGTGTGAGGCAGGAGGTAGTAAGATGAATTGGGGAGAAAATTCAATAGCCCAGGTGGTCTTAACTAAGGCAATGCCAATGGTATTAAGAGAAAACAATAAAAAAGATTTAAGACTTGGTTATTATCTAGAAGTGAGAGTGAAAAAAGGTAAAGAGAAAAATTGAACGTGGCTCCCAGCTGTCCAGCTTATTAAGGCCAAATGGATGGTGGTGCTTCTAAATAAAATGAAGAGGAGTATGCATGAGGAAAGATTAAGGACATTCACTCTGATGGCCATAATTTTTTTAAGGAACCAGGAGGCAGGAGTATCTTCTGATAGAAAGGAGGAGAGTGTTTATATAGGACAATTGTAGAAAAGAGTGGAAGTTTGGAAAAGTCACTAATGGGAATGGAGAAGGAAGCTGGCCAAAGAATGGCCAAAGTTGGGCACCTGGGTGTCTCAGTTGGTTAAGCGATTGCCTTCAGCTCAGGTCATGTTCCCGAAATCCTAGGATCGAGTCCGGCATCAGGCTCCCAGCTCCATAGCGAGTTTGCTTCTCCCTCTGATCTTCTCCCCTCCCATGCTCTCTCACTCTCTTTTTTAAGATAAAATCTTAAAAAAGATTTTTTAAGATAAAATCTTAAAGATTTTTAAGATAAAATCTTTTTTTTTTAAGATAAAATCTTAAAAAAAACCCACAAAAACCAGAATGCCCAAAGTTATTGAGCAGTATAAAAGTCTTAGGGGAGGCAGGGGAACATGAATCTGTAGTAAAATCAATCTGCACAGGTGTATGAATGTGTAGTGACATCAGTCTGCACTCCTATATGGTTTTCTTTTTTTCCAAACAATGCTCAGCCATCTAGGCATGACAGAGGTAGATGCAGGAACTACTAGGCTGATCCAGAGTTGCAAATTAAAATGTTAGATGCCGTAGAATCCAAAAGTATGAGGAGATAATAGCAGTGTCAGAAAAAAGTTTTAAGTCGTCAACCATAGGACTGAGGATAGATAAGGAAAAGAGACAAGAGGAATGGACAGCCTCAGGGGGGAAAATGTTTAAAAACTACAAGGTATTAAGGAGATTGGACTGTAGTTTTAATGAGAATGAGAAAGTAAGAAAGTTGAAAGGATAGAAGATACTGAGATTAAATTTTCCTAAGTAGAGAAATTCTAGATCTGTGGTACCTGAAAATGGTAGTCAATAGCCACTGGTTGCTATTTATATTTAAATTAATTAAAATATAAATTATGTCCCTGTCACACTAACCACATTTCAAGTGCTCAGCAGCCATTCATGGCTACCATATTCTCCATATTGCACAGAGCAGGTAAAACACTGCCATCATATAGAAAGCTCCATTGGAGAATGTGCTCCTAGCTAAGGCCAAGTTCTACGAAATGCCCAAAATGTGACATACTGTATACAATGAAGACAAAAGCCATTGAGAGTGAGGCACTAAAAGAATCAGAAGGGTAGGATTTTGGATGCGCTTTCCATAAAGATGTTAAAGCCAGCCTTTGTCAGGAGTTCCAATGAAGAAGCTATGAGCTAGACACTAAAGTCCTCAGTGAATGCAGAGGGAGTGACCAGATAGATGAACACATAAACTGATGGGCTTCCTGGCAGTGTATCCTACAACCCTTTAGGCCTACTGGAGTGTCCTTTACTTGCAAACATGCTTGACTGACTCAATCTAGACCCTACCCCAGAGTGATATTCCAGATCCTACTTAATCCTCTTCTGAACCATTCTCCTGGTTCACAATCACCTCTTGTAAAACTCCATCAACTTGCTTCAGCCAACTCGATGCTGTGGGGTGAGAAAGGAACTTGTTAACTCTGTATGGCCAGGTTAACCAGGCAGTTGAAAATAATGTGTCTATGGACACAGCTATAGCTTCATATAGAATATTTAACAGAGATTTATCTGTGCTAGAATATATGACAAAAGCAAACTTTTTTTTTAATTGAAGAACATGGGTAGTTTGTGTATGTCTGCTCTTTTTATTAAACACATTTGTTATAATTTAGGACTTAAGCTGAAGTTTTTTTTATAATCAAGTCAAGAAGGATATCTATCTGTGGAAATGTGGTATAGCTAGTTGGCTATTCATGACTATATCATACAGAACAATTTCCAGTAGCATTAGAGCTAATTGCCACCACCATGTTCCCTTTTCCTTTTTCTTAAGAGTTGGAGTTATGAACTACAAGCCCACACTATAACTTAGTAATTAAAAGCTGGAATAAGTTCAGTCCCCTTTTCTAATACCAGTGCTAATCCCTCTTAACTTTGTCTTGTTAATACCTGTAACTGTACTCCTATTTGTTTTTAAGAACTAGGAAGAAACTAGATCCTGCTTCTTATTTTTCAATAGGCTGTATGTTTTTAGTCTCTGTTGATTTTGCTAGGTTTTACAGTTATATGTGTGTAACAGGCTCTTCCATAGCAACATGCAGCAGAAAATCCCTTTTGACAAGCCATAGCAAGCTTAATTGACTTATGACGTATGCCATCAAATAGCTTCCAGTGAGGAAAAAAGTCTTCTTTCTAAGGTAGCATATGCTTTCACCCAGTTTCAACATGACTAGATCTCACATGACTAAGGAAATTACTTTCTTCATTTGTGAAAAGTTACAGAAAGGTATGGAGTTAATATTTGATTGAGCTGATTAAATTTTAAAGAGGTATATGCTTTGTCAGGCTTTCTTCCTCTTTAGATTTAGTGAAACCTATTTTTAAAAAATCTGAGCATTGAATTACAGGTCAATTTTTAAAAAAAAATTTTTCATTCTATTGTTTAATCATTCCCTAATGAGAATCCCAAATCAATTCTTGTTAAATTTTCATTTTATTTTAAATGTCACACAATAAGTAATATTAATAGAAACTATTCTGTTAAGATAGTATTTCTGATTCTCTCCATGACTTTGCAGCCTGAAGCCATTCCAAATACTGACATGACTTTTAATGTTTTCAGGACAGATGCTGTTAGGGCTTTCAGCACAAGTAGTAGGGTATCAGCAGACATTAGTTAATTTGTGAACCTTCATCTGAATATCCTTCGGATACCCATGGGATCAGGGTGATATTGTAACTCCAATGTCAGCCTGAAAAGTAACATCAGTAATGGGTGCGATCCTTACTTACTCCCCAGTGCAGCAATAAGGCAAGGAAAGGGAGATTGTAAACCATTGATTTGAACCATATAAATGGGTTGTGCTATCTGTTATATTTGTCCCCAAAGTCAAATTTACCTAACACATAATACAAGTAGTTCCATTCAACTGCATCAAAGGACTTCTTTGCATCTAATAAAACTGTTGCTGCTGGTTCCAATTTTCTCTTTGTATTCCAGACAAGTTGCACCAGCCGATGCAGATCATCTGAGGCTTATCTTCCAGGTGTAAGGCCTTCTCGGATGAGGGCCTATTACGTCTGTGATTACTTTACTTAGTCATGTAGCAAGTGTTCTGGTACCTATTATTTTACACCTACTCACATTGTATAAAAGGAGATTTTTCACAACACTGCTAAGGGAGTAACATGAAATCTTGAATGTGAGGCTATATGATACATATAATAGGATAAAGGACTATAGACCGCCTTGATTTCAAACCACAGATAATATCAAATGCTTTAAAAATTCAGTATAAAGCATTTAAATGCATTACATTTATTCACAGTCTATTTCTGAAACTAGTGGCTATTCAGTGTGCTGAAGGCAGAAGTTGATGTGTTGGTAAGCAACCTAAATTTTTATAAAGCTATTTTGAAAGTAACTCAATGCCACAGAAAGTAATATCAATTACTCCTTGCCTTTCAATTGACATTGCAAGGCTGCTCCAAATTTCTATTCTTCAGTTCAGCATCTGCAAAGAACAGGAAGGCACAGAGCACCTCCATGGGAGATTTCTAGGTATTGCAATCACAAGAAGTAGTTTAGAACATACTCCGGAATACTGCAGTTTTTTTCCCCCAAGTGTTGATTAATCCTTTGATCCTCTATGACTAAAGAACTGCATACGAGTGAAAACCTGAGGGATGGAGAATAAGGAAGGGCCAGTTGGTAATCTTGGAGGTTCCTATAATCTGTATCTTGTGAGACAGCACAGTACAGGGAGAAGGGCCTGGACTTTGGAGATAGTTTTAATCTTGGCTCCACTCTTTACTTACCAGTGTAGCCTTAGCAAGCTACAAACAGCACTGGGCTAGGATTTTCTCATTCACAAAAGGCAGTTATAATACTCAAGTTGTTTTAAAGATCAAAAAAGACAACATATATATAAAGAAATTAATCAAATATTTAAGGCTCCATAAATGCCGGCTGTTTCATTATAATTAATGTTAATAATAAAGTAAACTATATGTATGTATATTTGCATTTTTCAGTAATCATAGGAAGGTCAAATCCAACGGCACACTGAGTATGCAGATTAGGCTTCATGGCAGCATGCTGGAAAAATAATGACATTCAACAAAGTTCACTGTGAAAATTTACTTTGTGATTAACCTACACAGATTAAATGCACTTTTTAACCTACAGTATCTGAAGACAAGGTTTTACTTATTTTTTTTTTTAAGATTTTATTTATTTGAGAGAGAGAGAGAGGGATAGCAAGAAGACAGCATGAGTGGGGAGAAAAAGGAGAAGCAAGCACCCACTGAGCAGAGAGCCTGACATGGGGCTTGATCCCAGGACCGTGGGATCATGACCTGAGCCAAAGGCAGATACTTAACCCACTGAGCCACCCAGGCGTCCCACGAAGACAAGGTTTTATTTTTTGTTTTATTTTTTTTTTTTTAAGATTTTATTTATTTATTTGACAGAGAGGAGAGAGATCACAAGTAGGCAGAGAGGCAGGCATAGAGAGAGGGGAGAACAGGCTCCCTGCTGAGCAGAGAGCCCGATGCGGGGCTCGATCCCAGGACCCTGAGATCATGACCCAGCTGAAGGCAGAGGCTTTAACCCACTGAGCCACGCAGGTGCCCCAAGGTTTTAAACTGAAAAGACAAGCCAACAAACACAATCTTAAAAAAATAAGTAAATAAAAACATACATTTTCCAGTATCTTTAGTTTTCTGTATTAATCCAGTATATTTCATTGAATCCAAGAGATCTAGCTTTTTCTTTCCCAGCTATAAGAAACTGGTTATATACCCTTGGAGGGGGGAAACAGTTCAGGAGAAAAGAGTCTCTAGTTTAAATATGCAGAATACAGTAAACAAATTCAAAAGGATTCAGCTTCAGCAGAATTTTCTATTTCTTTAGTCAGTTTTTTTAAGTTAATTTCCAAATAGATATTATCTTTTGAAGTATGGTGCATAATTTTTCTTAATAGTTGGGAAAGTACCTTTGGACTCTAAGTGAAGCAATTTCTAGAGAAAACACATGATCCAAACCTGAAGCTAAAACCCTAAGTACATACACAGAAATGTACACAATATTCCCAGGATATATGTAAACAGGGAAAGCCACATAGTAAATGGTATTGGGTTTTGGTAATAGTATAATCCACTCTCATTAGGCATCTCCCTCTTGTGCATTAATACGTGACATCATACTCTCATATAACATTTCATAACAGAGTGAAATAAAAAGCCCCTCCAGATTGCAACTGTAAGATAATCAGATTCTGTAGTGCTCATTATGACTGCAATTATGTAACAAAACTCTCCAAATATATTTAGTTATTGTGGTTATTAATCATTCTGGTTTTGTTTCAAGTACTTGCTTTATAGCCTGCTGGATAGACTCCATTATTCTACAAGCTGAATGTCGAAAGTCAAACTCGTGTATGTGAATCTGCTGTTCTAACAGCCTTTCAACATAATTTACCCTTTCAATTTGTATTTGTGAATACAAAAAAAAGTAGAGAAATAAAGCTGGTGTCAAAAGAGTCACTGCCCTTTCCAGTAAATAGAAGATAGTCCTTACTGGAAAGCAATGTAGCAAATAAGAAACCTATTTTCTAGAACTAGAAATAGTGCTACTTAAGAAGTTAGTCTCAGAATACTAATCAGTTCTTACAGAAAAAGGTAGGGGGTCGGATACTGAAAGAATCCATATATTTGATAAGGAGAAAAATTATAAAGGGACAGCCAAATGTGCATTTTTAAAGGTTCAAAACACCAACATCATGGATACAATTTGTTCCTAAACATCTTAGCATAAAACCACATATCCTGATTAATTTAACTACAAAATGCCAACTAAAAGACAGCAGATTCATTATTCAGAACAAACACCATCTGCAACACCTGAAACCAGTGCAATAGATATACTTCCAGGAAAAAAATACACCTGGAAAATTCTCAAGCCTAGATTCTCAGATGCCAAGTATTAAGTAAATGGGATTCCAAACAGACCCAGGGAAAATGACCCCACAATTATTTCAATGTTAACACCTAGAGAGCCCAGAAAAATAAATATAATAATACACTGACATGGCTTACAAAATGTGTATCACCAATATCACATAGTCCATGATTTCTTCAATTTGGCTACATACATGGGGCCCCAGGCTTTGCCCTTATCTGGAATCACCAAGAGTCCACATTCCTGGCCAGTGGGAGCAAATGTGAAGTCTTGGGAGCAAGTCCTTGCCATTTCCTTAATGTCCACAGGCGTGATGTTCGTGTAGCAGTTTAAAATTTCACTGATGACATCTTGATTTTCTGCCTTGGAAAGTGTGCATGTAGAATACACAAGTAACCCTCCAGGGCGTAAGGCCTTAATTGCAGACCTGTGTGTAATCAGGAAAATGGAGAAGTTTGGTTAGATGCAGGAAAAGGAAACTATAAGGTCAGAGGACAAGGAAGCTTATACTTGAAACTAACCTTACTGTGACTTAGGCTGCAATAACTGTGGATGTTCTCTAGCCTTACAACTATTTCTTTCTAATGTGACTTGAAAAAATGATAATCAGATCAATCAACATGGGAAAAACAGAGAATGTGTTTGGCTGGTTCTTTGTTTTGTTTTTTAAGGCTAGGAGGATGAGGGTAGAACATGATTAATGGGTTTGTCTTTGATTTTGATCATTCATAAATTTCCTTTCTTTTTTTTTTTTTTTTTCCTTTTTTTTTTTTTTTTTTAATTAACATATAATGTATTATTTGCCCCAGGGTACATGTCTGTGAATCTTCGGGCTTACACATTTCACAGCACTTAATAGCACATACCCTCCCCATTGTCCACAACCCAGCCATCCTATCCCTACCCCACCACCCCCCCCCCGGCCACCCTTAGTTCATTTCTTGAGACTCCTAGACTCAAGAAATGAACTAAGGGTTTGTCTTTGAATATACTGAGTGGTACTAATGAGTAGGTGGGAAGAACATCTGAACTTCAGGAAAGGTGTTAGAGTTCAGTGATAGCCGAAGTCAAGAGAGTAAACAGGATTTCCCCGGAAAAGAGTAAGGAAATAGTGGCCTAAGGACAGACACTAAGATAATACCTATATTTAAAGGGAGACAAAACTCAGAAAGGAAATAACGAGGGCTTCACCTGATGAAAGTGTAGCTTCAGGAAAAGATGGAAAGAAAGGTGTTTTTTGTCTGTTTTGGCTTGGTTTCTTGTTTTTATTTAGGGGAAGACTTGAACATATATCTATAAATGCAGATCCAGGAGAATAGACCTAGGGCTTCAGACAGCAAGCGGAGAAGTTAGCTTCAAAGAGATGGGGTTCCAGCAGTTCATCTGAAACAACATGGGAGCACGAACAGGGAACTAGGATGTTTTAAGGTAAATAAAAGTTTATGATAGAAAGAAAGCCTTGATAATAAGAGTGAAGTGGAAAACATGGTAATCTGCTGAGAGAGAACCCTATAAAAGTTTTAGTCCTGCTGCTGTGTTGATAACCCCTGAACAATTACTACTCAAGGGTTTTTTTTTTTTTTCAAGAATCCATATTCTAAAACCTCTACTGGACTTAAGTATATAGCCAGCCCCATGTCTCACATTTGTATTTTAACAACCTAGAGTACGTGCCAATAACAGAGATTTATAATGAAGATACACATCATCAAAATAAGTTCAAATTCTATTCCCTATGTCCAAATATTAAAGGATTGAAGAATTCTAATTCAAGACAAACAAACTGATGACAAACTTTTCTTTCTTCAAACATTCTTAGATACCCTGAAACTTAAGGTAAAAAATATATACACATATTTTTAAGTACTAACTCAAAACAGTAAAGTTAATAGGATAGATGTATTAAATGATAACAGATTTCAACACATTTCTGAAAGATGATATGCAGATGGAGCCGTGGTAGCAGATCAGGAGAGAGGAGAGAGCCTCTCATGGAAAAGACAACAGCCACAGAGGACATAGTTTGACCTGAGGAACTAACAGAGGAGTTTGGGAACTGGAAATGCCAGCTATAATGTGATGGGAGTAAAAAGTGAAAACAAGGATATTAATTCAGAGCATATATAAGAAACTATGGATTCCATACTCTCATATATGGTTAAGTCCGGCAGCCAGGTGAAAAGTTTGGGAGGTTTTTACCTAAGAAAGTTGAATAAATTATTTGGAGAGATTTAAGTCAGTCACTGTCAGCATTTGCCCCCAAAACCAAAGTCTTCCACATTCTCCCTTGAAGGGAGCCTCCAGGGTAACTGCCAGCTCATCATAAAGTGACAACACTGGGCAAAAATATCCTACCCCTAAATGCCTAAAATAAACCTCCTAGTATTTTACTATCCCATTAAATAAAAATGTACAACCAAGGATTACCAGATAATTTGGGGTGAGTAATGTTTACGCAATGTGTAACAGTAAAAACAAACAAATGGACTAGGAAGAAATAGAAAATTCAGAAAACAAGAGACATAGTAAAACCTATTAAATGCAAAAAGATCAGCAAAGATATAGCACCCATAAAACAATAACAGAATGTAATGGACGTGACCAAGGAAATGGCTCATAGGAGTTAAATACATGTTTAATAAAATAAATAATATTTTGTAGAAGTGTTTAAAAGTTAAGGGTGAAGAAATTATCCAAAAAAATAGAACAGATTGACTAAAAATGAGACAAGTAAGATCAGTCAAGTAGGTCCAAATTTCAATTAATAGGAGTACAGGAAAAGTAATATAAAAACTGGAATGGGGGGACACTAAATCAATGAAATAATAAAGAGAATTTTCCAGAGATGAAAGGAGTGTTCAAGATGAAAGAACTCATCAAGAGGCTAGAACACTCATTATTATTTATTGAGCATCTATTATGTTGCCGGGCATTGTTCTAAATGTTAGGTATGTATTAAAATAGAACAACAGCTGGGATGCCTGGGTGGCTCAGTTGGTTAAGCATTTGCCTTATGCTCAGGTCATGATCCCAGGGTCCTGGGATGGAGCCCCACATCGGGCTCCTTGCTCAGTGGAGAGCCTGCTTCTCCCACTGCCTGCTGCTACCCCTGCTTGTCCTCTCTGTCAAATAAATGAATAAAATCTTTAAAAAAAAAAACAACAAAAAAACAACAACTCCTTGCCTTCATGAAGCTAACATTCTGTAACATTCTGTCTGGGGAAGACAGAATATAAAAAAAATATTGACGGTAAGTTTGTCATGAGGTAAAATGTGTCCCCTCTCCCCGAATTCATTTGCTCAAGTCCTAACCCCCAGTAGTTCAGAATCTGACAGTATTAGGAAAATAGGATCTTTAAAGAGGTAATTATTTTACCTTTAAAGAGGTAATTAAGTTAAAACAAGGTGAGTCCTACTCTAACATAACCGGTGTCCTTAGAAGAGGATCTTTGGTCACAGAGTTATAGAAGGAAGACCATAAAAAGACACAGGGAGATGACAGATATCTACCAGCCAACCAAAGAGGCCTGAAGAAACCAACCCTAGCGACCTTGATCCCAGACTTCTAACCTCTGGAATTAGGAGAAAATAAACTTCTCTGATTTAAGCCACTCAGTCTATGGTAATTTACAGTAGTCCTAGAAAACTAATACAAAGTATAAACACACCAAAGGACAACTTGTGTGTGTGTGTGTAAACACATACATATACACACATAAATATACATATACACACATACACACACATATATGTATGTATTTATGTATTTTTCCCTTACCAGACAATCCTCCCCTCAATTCTCTGAAAACTGCACGTCCAACAATTTAACTCAATTCTGACACTATGCACCTGGAGTTAGTATCGGATCCCAAGGTTAAGGGCTAAACCCTGTAAGACTGCCCTTCAAATGCCAATTGGAAGTCTAGGTCTCTGGTACTTCTGACCGACCTGCCATAAATTAAGGTTTCCCACGACCCCTGTCCTTGGGTTCAACAATTTGCTAGAATGGCTCACAGAATTCAGGTAAAGTGTTTACTTAGATTACTGATTTACTTAGATTACTGATTTATTATAAAAAGATACAATTCAGGAATAGCCAGATGGAATGCATAAAACAGAGTACGGGAAAGGGGTGCAGACTTGCTGTGCCCTTTCCAGGTTTGCCACCCTCCCAGCATGTCCTCACCAACCTCGAAGACCTCCAAATCCCAGGTTTTTTATGGAGGCTTCATTAAGTAGGCACAAGATTAAAACATTAGCCATTGGTGTTTTAACTCAATCTCTCTGGAGTGGGTCACACAGGGGAGCGGTACTGAAAGCTCCAATTCTCTAATCACATGCTTGGTTCCCCTGATACCCTTAGAGACTTTCCAAAAGCCACCTCACTGACATAAACTAAGGTGTGGTTGAGAAAAGCTTGCTAACAATAACAAACATTGCTCCTTTCGTATTTACAAAAAGCAAATATTATAACAAAAGATGTTTCTATTCCTCTTACCACTTAGGAAATTACAAAAGTTTTAGGAGCTCTGGCCTGGATCCAATAACAAAGACCAAATATATCTTTATAACATCATAGTTTGCATATATTTTTTTATTTAATAAAGATTTATGAAGAAAATTAAATTAAGACAACAGGATTAGAAGAACTTGGATGGGAGGGGGAGGAGGATTACAATTTTACATGGAGTAGTTCAAACAGGATGACATTTCAGGAAGTGACATTAGAACAAAGATCTGGGGAGGTAAGACAGTGGCCATGCAAATATCAGAGGGAAGAGCATTCCACACAAAAGGAATAGCCAGTGCAATGACCCTGAGGCATGTTCAGTGAAAGAAGAGCCAGTGAGGCTGGAGCAAGGTGAGCAAGTGGGTGGCAGAATGAGATCAGAGAATTAAAAGGAGGGGGTATAGAAGGTCTTATATTAACACTGTAAACACTTCAATCTTATAATGAATGAAAAACATCCATACTTAGATGTATTATTAAACTTCAGAACCTCAAGAACAAAAGACGCTAAAGCCTTCAGAAAGAAAAATGGGTCACCAATAAGGCTCCAGGAAACAGACTGGCATCGATGGCATAGCTCACTTGAAATCCTGGAAAAAAAGCAATTTAAAGTTGATGCTATTTACTGCCAAACTGTCAAATAAATATATAGGAGAAATACAGAAACGTTCAGATATCTGATGACTCAGAAATGTTACCTCTAGCAAAATGAGGAGGTAAATCAAGAAAGGGGAGAAATGTGATACTGAATGTAGTAAATGTAACATAGGAAAGCAGTGGAGGGAGTGAAATCCCAGAATGATAACTACTCAGGAGCTCCAGAGGGTAACTACTCCAGGTTAGAATGAGAGAGAGATCTTCAGAAGGAAGTGAGAAGAGAGAGAAGAGATGAAATGACTGAAAAGTGAGAAAAGCTTGAAGATTTGGTATATGCAACTGGGCTGGGGCTGGAGGAAGGGAGAAAAAGAGGAGAGAAAGGGATTTTCCCATCAAATTTGACTGTACGAAGATTTTCCTTTCAGCACTCGATCATAACACTGAACCAATAGAAAAGGAAATGTAATTCTAAGGTATTAGTCCATTCCGCAGCGAACAATATTTACAGAATTAAACATTATATACTGATTATTGGTCTTCAATGTTCAGAATCATTCCACTGACTGATCTTAGTTATGCTTCAGAACAGATTTGTACATCTCAGAAAGAATACTGTGGACTGCACAGTAAAGGTGCAGTTGTTAAGTCACTGGGAAGTGGGGAGAGAGAAATGGAAGGCAGGGTGGGACCGCAAATATTCTTATATAACAAAAAGAGAAACCAAGAGATAGTGGCCTTATTATTTCAAAAAAGAATAAAATTGGAAATGTGTTCAAAGACTCTTCCACTAATAGAATAAGAAGTATAAATGTAAGCATGTAGTGCTAAGTTTCTAAACTGGATGAGGGAGGAACTGAGAACAGGGTAAGAACTCAGGGTGCAGAGTGGGGTGAGAAGGTAAGGGTGGCCTAGGTAAGAGAAGCTCAGCAAGAAGTTAGTAGTCAACATCTAAAGTTGATAAATCAAAAAAAAAAAAAAAGATAAACACACTATGTTTGGAAGCAACATGCAGAATAGGTAAAGAACAGAAATAATTAGAAGTGGTTGCCTATGAGGAATACTAGGGAAAGAGTGGTGAGTGGCAGGAGTAAATCTCTTTTAACTAGAAATTCATGTATATTTTTAATTTTTTCCCATATGATGTATTTCTATGATAACACAAATTAAAGGGGAGCTATGACAGTTGGATAAATATCAAAACTGTTCCCACAGACATAATTAGTTTTGTTTGTTTGGGTTTTTTTTAATTCTTAAGGGATTAACTCTCTAGAAAACTTATTCCCTGGGGTTCCAGATAACTAAAATTTTATGGTTCAGATCTAGTCTTCTCATGTATTCATTTATTGTAAAAAATATTTGGGTAAATGCCTACCATCGAAGGCCTTCAGTGTTTGTTGGTGGTCTCTTAAAAAATGTTTATATGTACCTTACTTTTCACTGTTCCCTAAATATTCCCCCACGAAAACAAAAGAGGCTCCTATCTAGCCACCAGAGATGTGAACCATTCATTGGTCCATATTTGTGAACAGCCTGTAATAGGAAGAATAACGGCCCCCCAAAGTTGGCCATATCCTGATCCCCCATACCTTTAAACATGTCGCATTACAGGGCAAAATATCTGAAGAAGTGATTAAGTGACTTGAAAAAGGAACACTAAATTGGATTATCTGAGTATGTCCAATATAATCTCAAAGATCCCTACAAACCGAAAAGGGAGGTGAGAGAGTCAGAGAAAGAGGTGATGACTGAAGCTAAGGCAGGAGTGACAGGATTGTTGGCCAAAGACCAAACGCAAGAAATGTGAACTGCTTCTGGAAACCAGTAAAGGTAAGGAAACAATTCTCCATCTTAGTCCCTTTGGGCTGCTATAACAAAAACACCATGGACTGGGTGGCTTAAACAATAAACATTTATTTCTCACAATTCCGAAGGCTGGAAAGTCCAAGATCAAGGTACCAGCAGGTTTGGTGTCTTGTGAGGACCTACTGCCTGGTTCACTGATGGCTTTTGTGTCCTCACATGGCAGAAGGGGTGAGGAAGCTCTCTGGGGTCTCTTTTATAAGGGCACTAATCCCATTCATGAGGGCTCAACCCTCATAACCTAATCACTCCCCAAAGGCCTACCACCTAAAACCATCACCTTTGCAATTAGGATTTTAACAAAATTTTGGGACAATACAAACATTCAGTCTATAGCCCTAGAGCTTCCAGAAGGAAATGCAGCTCTGCCAGGCCCTTGATTTTGAATTTAGAACCTCCAGGAGTGTAAGATAATAAATAAGATAATAAACTTATGCTACTTTAAGCCACTATCTTTGTTGTAATTTGTTATAGCAGAAACAGGAAATTAATACACACCTGGTGATGGCTTTTTTATTTACAGCGAACATACTAAGGCATCAGAAGACTTTGCTGAAACTGTAAATTACAACTATACTCACTTTGGATCATTTTCAGATTATAGCAATGGGTACAAAATATTCTTCAAAAACCTGAGATTACTGTGTAGGGGATGTATGCAGTTTGAATACAGTTTTTTTAAACCCCCGCTAAAAGGATTTATTTTGCTCCTACTTCCACAGTTAGCAAAGCCAATGCCTAAGCAAATAAGTATGATTCTTTCCTATTACAGTTATACAAAAGTACACAGAAGTCTCATCATTTAAAAACAATATGCTCCTGGCTTGATGGAAACTTAAATTAATTTCTACAATGTTGGCTAATTTTCCTGGTTTGTTTTCATTCCTACATTCATAATTTATGTTTCTAAAATTAGGTTGGTATAACTTAACTGGTCACATTAATTTCTAAATAAGAAAATTATATGTGGCAACACAAAGGCTTTTTTACAAGCTGGGTTAATCTCAACACCCTAGCTCAAAATGTTAGGGATTCCTGACAAATGGTGGTTGTTTTGCTGCTGATGATTGTTATTTAAATATCATTTTTTGTCCTTTTGTTTGTAGTAGTTATAGATTTCAAAAACAGCATAATTTGGGGGCACCTGGGTGGCTCAGATGATTGGGCACCTGGGTGGCTCAGGTCATGATCTCCAGGTCCTGGGAGTGAGGCCCACATTGGGCTCTCAGTTCAGCATGGAGTTTGCTTCTCCCTCTCCCTCTGCTTGTGCTCTCTCTATCCCTCAAATGAATGAATAAAATCTTTTAAAAAAATACCATAATTTTGTATTCATAGATCAAGGAAAACAGGCTTGTGAAGAAAACTCACTTCTGGGGTTCAAACACCCGAGAATTATTAGAAAGTATAAAGATATCTTTATAATTAGCATTTATCAATACATATAATAGTTTCTTCACTTTTGACACATAAATGGCAACAGGTACTTAAGCTTAGTTAAGACTATTTAACAACTCTATAGATTAGTTCAATGATTTAAAAACCAATACTTCTGGTATTGGCATTCCAATAAATTAAAAGATAATTTAGTATGTGTTTTATAATATACTAAGTATGTTTTATAATATACTAAGTGAAAATTAATACATTTTTAAAATATAAGTATGTAAATATGCACTACTTTACCTATTACAGTAGTGTCTAGGATAAATCATCTGCTTCCATAATTCATGCATACTTTGAAAGTGCCCATAAGAACCGAGTAATTATTTCTTCCAAATCACAAAAAAAGACCATATATATATATATATATATTTTTTTTTTTTTTAAAGAACATTTAGTGAGGAGGGTGTGAGCAGGGTGTGATCCTTCAAGACAGAAATGATTACAATCAGAATAGAAGAAAAATATTGCTTGGTAGATCTTAACAAGCCCAGTAAGAAATTTAAAATTCTTCTGGAAAGGGAAAAAAGCATTTAGAAGTCAGAGAGACTTGAATAATACAAGTAAGGTGGCAAAGTTGTAGTCATGACCACATATAAAAATATAAGTCAGGATTAGAAAAATAAGACACACAGGATCTGAGGTCTGGTAGAAGGCAAAAAGAGTTCTCTCTACAGTTATATAAATTTCTGTATTATGCAAAAAATTTTTTTTTTTAATAATAGGAAAGAAAACTAAATAACTAAGCAACATCCATTTTGGCATAATGGCATCCTCTGCAACTTTCTCCAAATGACCTGCAGCCCCTTGGCTTCTCAATGACTATAAATTTCATAGTTTAACAAGAACCTGAGTAATGGGAATATTTTTCACCTATGCTATAACACTAACTACACTACATGAAATTACTACAAACCAAGTTGTATTAAGACCGGCATTATTTGCCATTGAATTTTAACAGATGCTAGAGAGATGGTCAGCAGAGCTTTCTAATCATACCTGCCAGTAGAAAGCAGAAAAAGATGTCATGACTAACTACAATAGATGGAACCAAAGTATTATTTTGATCAGATTAATTAGAGGGCTAACCTAATACTTTAAATTGAAACAGAAACTAGCAGACATTATCTTGTATTTTATATATTATTGAATACACAATGCCTTAACTATAATGCAGAACCAGGGGAAGTTCTTCTAAAGAAAGCAGATTTGCCACATAGCACAATCCCTCTATCATTAACTGAAACATATATTCCCCTCAGAAACCCCCTACTCAAGTCCTGATCAGGCTTAACCCTACTTTAAATTTGAAATAAGATTCTATCTCACAACACTGCTGTAGGAAATAAAGCTGGTATTGATTAATAGTAGAGCATAAAATAAAGTGGAAAATGCTTTTACCTCAAGTATTCCTAATAGAACAAGAATGATGACTTTCTTTGCCACAGAACTTATGCTGGATAGCCTGTTGCTTAATGGCAGATACTGGCCATACAAACTTTTCCAAATCTTTGGTTGTCTTTCAGTGTTATTATGGAATAGGTTGAAATACATTTTGTGCTTGAACGACCTAGTTAATGAAGTAGCTAAACACAAAATAAAATACATTCTATTTTTTTAAGATTTTATTTATTTATGACAGAGAGAGATGGCAAGGGAGGAAACACAAGCATGGGGTACCTGGAGAGGGAGAAGCAGGCTCCCAGCTGAGCAGGGAGCCTGAGGAGAGGCTGGATCCCAGGACGCTGAGATCATGACCTGAGCCAGTCAGTCACTTAATGACTAAATCACCCAGGTGCCCCAATAAAGCATATTCTAAAAAAAAAAAAACCATTAAATAGAATAAAACTCTAAATTAAATTTTCCCATTTACAAACAGAAAATCTTAGTTGATTTTTGGCAGTTCACAGAGCAGACAGGAATGAGACTTCAGGTCTACTACCTCTTACAAGCCTTTGTGAAATCTAAAAGCTCTGTAACCTACAGTTTTTTTTCTTAAGTCTGTGGCAGACTCATCTGGCCTCAAAAATTTGACCTAAATTGATGTGAGGTTATTTATGGTCAAGACTTAGCCCATGTGATATAACTATTCAGAGGTTTTGTTGAAAACATATTAATGTTTGACGACAGGGTGCTGTCTCAGACCCTACTGGGGGAAGTGGGGGAAGTATTATACCAAATATCTACTACATTACCTTTTTAAAATTAAAAAAAAAAAAAAAAAAAACATAATTCTGAAACATATCTGACCTCAAACATTCTGAATAAGATTATGGACTGGTATTTTAGCTTCAAATGAGTTACAGTGCAAACTACATAAAATAGATCCTGTCTTGTATCTACATGATAAACTAGCCACATAGTTAACTGATTAAAGCTTAATTTAATTACTTTTAAAAGTAAACCATTTAAATCTTAACTTTAAAAAGCACCAGATAGGAAAATCTGCAGTCTATATGCAGGAGTCCTCCAGGGTTCTCCTAATTCTAATACAGAATAAGCAAAAAACTGGATTGTTCTATGTTCTCTCAACGTTCCAAGGATTCCTCCTTCCCCCAAAATTCCCCCAAAAAAGTGTTTTGAGACTTGTATGTTTGTATTTTTAATTTTGTTTATTTATTTTGTATTTGTTAAAGAACACTTTATACAATTAATAATAAAGCCCTTTTTTTTTTTAGGAGTTTGTCATTTTGTTCAGTGCTTTTTCCTGAATTTCTCCGCCCTTAAAAGATCTGCTCAAAGAAAAACAAAGAATTAAGCCCCAAGAGCCATTTAAAGGCACTAGCTTAGAAACAAGATAAGATGATGCTAGCATTCCCAGCACAAGAGAGACCACCTTTACATTTCCAGCCTGGTCCACATAGTTTCCAACTATCAAGAAGTAAAGTATAATGGTCGAGGGGAAAAAAAAATGATTACCTGGCCTTAATACCATAAAGAAAAAAAGGATTATCACCTTAATGAAAACAGCAAGTTCAGGGACCTTAAAAAACTAGAAAAAGGAAAAAATGAATAAATAAATAAAAATAAACTAAAACTAAAACATCTTAAAAACCTGGTAGCTATGAAGGTTCCAAACTAAAGGTATTTCAGACTTAACCAAAATTGATAACATGATGCAGTGTGTCCTGTTGTTCCTAAGGTAAATCTCTGAATCTCAGAAAATGTTTTTTAAATAGCTACTAAAACAACCTAACACATTTTAAAAATATAAATTCCATTTTTCTGGTCTATTCTTCTGATCCTTGATTAGCAATCTGGCATTCTGTTGGGAGGGTCAGTGTTAATTAGATCACTAATTTTAACTGTTTTCTGCATTTAAAAAGACTGAACAAAACTGCAGAAGAAAACAATCCGCACAGCAACAGTGCCATCTTTTGACCAAAACAGAAAGTGATTCTTTCCCCCTTTAATTCTTCATGATTTACTTACCTATCAGGAGATAAACATCTTTTTATGTCTTTCTTGTAACATGTTTGAAGTTGGAGTCACTATTCCTCCTACAACAATTTCTGGTGTAAAAGTAAGGCAATCATAGATGACTACTTTTGAAAAATTAAGATTACAGCTAAATATTACTGTGATTAATATATTTATTCTTCATCTTTCCTCAAGTCCCTTTGATCAACAGTAAAGCATTAAGGCAATAGCTTCCTTTTCTTCAGATGTAAATATGGAGAAGTAATCAAGTGAAACAGACTTAAAGATTCCTTTAATGCCACAATATTCTCAATCTTGTTCCCTTCATCTTAGAAACTCTAGTATTAAACATTTTTTTAAAAAACCAAGTGAGACTGTAGTGACTTTAAAAAATTTAAAAAGGGCAGAAAAGCATCAATCCTGCAATCAGTCCCTTTAACTATTTAATATTCAACTAGTATTTCAGAGATTCTATATAAGGCTACTTCATAAGGTTACCTTCAACTTACACAGAAAGGAAAAACATTTATATAATTAATGTGAAAGACGTATGAAAACTACTTGCAGTCTTTGTATCTTACTACTTAAATGACAAACTAAATCCCTAACTGAAAAGGTTAAATGCTTCCAGAGGACACTGCACACACAGCACATATTCCCTGAGGAAGAAATTTTTACTTTTTCTTTCAAATAAAAAAGAAGATTCCTGTATCAACGGGAATATGGATTTGGTCCAGGAAGCAAATGAGATGCGATTCTTATGTTAGCCAGGTGAAGGACAAGCAATCAGTCTAATTAGTCATGTTACCTTATGTTTATTTGGTACTTGATTTAAAGAGCACCTCACACATGGAGTCTTAATAAAACCTTATGAGGTGAACAGGGTAAATAGTCTGACCCAATATATCAAATGAAAGGTGGTCACAAAAACTCAGTGACTGACTCAAAGTTACACAGCTAATTAATGCAGCACAAAGACTGCCACCCTAATCCAATACCAGGAAAAGGACTGTAAGCTTTACCACTGCTACATACCACTGCTACAAACCACTGCAGTGGTAACATTTAGCAAATGTTACCACTACTAAAATAACTATGGAATTTAGGGCAAGAAAACCAGAGGATGGCACACTCGTACATTTTATCATCCCAGCAGTCCCAAACACCGAAGGTAAGGAGTAACTATATACTTACAGGCACTTTTAACATAAAGAAACTAAGAATTAACAGGTCTGGCACTATGACCTGAGAATCTTGGCTACCTGCTCCCTTTATGGAACATACAATCTTCACCTACTCTGGTGATAGAGCACAGAATTTATGATGAGGTAAATGAAAGCAAATAACTCATGCTGAGACATAATTTGAACCTCTTCATCACAGACTGACATCTAAATTATAGTTTTAAAGAATTTTAACATACTACACTTGACTATTAGAACCTCTGAGAACCTCCATTAAAATTCCAAATAATTTGGAGTAATTTGGTAATTATTCCAAACTCCAACAAATCATCTGGCAATTCATTTAACCAAATTTTGAGTATTGAGTAAAATGGGTACAAAACCAGCCTAAAGGTTCGTTATCAGCCCACATCGAACTGTACTATTTGATTCTTTCATTCATCCTCAATCTCCAGAAACATTCTCCCACTGTGGTTTCTGGATACTACTCTTCCTTTGTTCATACCTCCTTCTCTGAAGTTCCCATTAGCATCCTTAACCACCTTTCCTCTTCTTCCTATCCATTAAACATCATTCTCCCCAAGAATTTTAGCCTTAGGTTTTTTGGGGTTTTTTTCTTTAAGATTTTATTTTTAAGTAATCTCTCCACCTAGCATGGAGCTCAAACCTACAACTTGGAGATCAAGAGTCGTATCCTCTACGGAATGAGCCATCCAGGTCCCCTCCTTGACTTTTTTTTTTTTTTCCTAAAGTTGGGTGTTTTACATGTTATCTCATTCAATCTTTCAATTAAGTTTTTAGACATTAGTTATTATTCCCACTTTGCAGATGAGAAAACCAAGGCAAGAGAGTTAAGCAACTACTACAAGGCCACTCAGGAAATAATACAAACCAGGAATCAAATCCAGACAATAGAGCTCTACAGCTCATGCTGTTATCCAAGGAGTTATCCTTGACACTTTCTTTTCCTTCCCATTTTAGAGCCAATAAATCACCAAGTTCTATTAATTCTCCATTGAAATTATCTTGCAAATCTAACCTTATGTCCCTATTTCCCTATTATTTACTTTGTTAAGGCCTTTGTCATCTAATCTTGACTACTGTAAAATTTTTCATATTGGTTTTCTTGCTAAAGGATTTTCTTGTAAAGCTCCTTTGCATCCTCCAGTATTATCTGATCAAGGGATTTTCAATTTGTGAAAAACGCTTCTTATTTTTCCTCAATACCAGTTCTCAATTCCTTCTGTAGTAATGCGATTTTTTATTGTATATAGCTAAGGCTAATTTCCTAAACTGCCTTTCACTAAAGGTAGTCATATGACTAAATCTAACCCATGAGATGTGAGCAGAAGTATTGTGAGGTATGTTCTTTTGTCCCTTCCTACTAGTTGCAATGCAGATTAAACAGCAAGAGCTGGAACAGCCACCCTGGACCATGAGGTGGAAGAAAGCTGGGGCCTGGATCCCTGATGGTTGTGGAGTCGGGCAACCAAATGATCGCCAGAACAACCCAGAAACATAGTCAGGCTTTTACTTATTTAAGTCACTATTATTTTGAGTCTATTTCTTTCTGTTATATTAGAAGAAAAATTATCTTCACTTATCCTGAATTTGGCACCAAATGTGGACTTGCTTTAGCATAATCTAAAATGTAGAACTGGATTAGTAAGCAGCAATGGAGCGAATATTCAAACAAATAACTACTGACTACAAAGCCAGTGACTATTAATTTTATGTGTCAACTTGACTGGGCTATTGTGCCTAGATATTTGGTTAAACAGTATTCTGGATGTTTCTTTGGTGGTATTTTTGGATAAAATTAAATGTGAATCAGTGAACTTTGAGTAAAGCAGAATGCACTCCATGTGTTTGGGTCTCATCCAGTCAGTCACAGTTGAAGGCCTGAATAGAACAGAAGACTGACTTCCCTTGAACAGAATTATACCACCTAATATTATTCAGACTTGAACCATGACGTCAAATCTTCTCTAAGGATCTCCAGTGTGCTAACTCATCCTACAGAGTTTGAATTTGCCAGCCTCCATAATCGTGTGAGCCAATTACTTTAAAAATAAATAAATAAATAAATAAATAAATAAATAAATAAAATCCCCCTTTCTGTATATATACACACACATCCTATCTCTCTCTGAAGAACCTAGATTAATAGCCAGTAACCCTTATTATGCCATGGGATAACATTTAATAAAATCATTGTTTATGATATCCTAGAAGACAGACCACATGCTAACCAAAGCTTATATAACTCTAAGGTGAGTAGAAGAAAATCTCAAAATGTTAGTGCATGTTAATGTGAGAAGGCTCAGAAAAGATCCTTGGATTTGGAAGAAGAGATGGAAGGAATATAACTCTGCTAAAGAAGGCCCTTGACATGTGGATTATAATCTAAATCAACAAAGAATTAAATAATTTGGGCTTTGTTAGGGTTGAAAAAGTCAAGATTCTGTGCCCCAAAGTAAAGCAGTGATAAAAAGGTTTCCCTGAAGAGGCTGCTCTTACAGAGAGATAAGACAGTGGCCTCAAGCCTCCCTTAAGCACTTCTGAGTAAATGTTCTTATCCAGAGAGTAAGATTTAGTCCCAAAATAAAGATGTTTCTTTCACACCCCACTCAATAAAATGGAACAAACTTCTGATATACACGATATGAATAAATTTCAAAAACATTATGCTGAGAGAAAAACTCCAGATAAAAAAAGATTATATGTTGTTTGATTACATTTTCATAGTTTGAGAACAGGCAAAGTTAATCTATAGTAAGAGAAGTCCGAACAGTGGTTGCCTTTGGTGAGAGGGGTAAATGGATTCTAAGGAAGCATCAGGAATCCTTCTGGGGTGATAGAAATGTTCTATATTTTGATAGGGTGATGGGTTACACATGACTTTGAAACTGTCAAAATTCCCTGAGATGCACATATGGCCTCGTGTACACCCATGTTGTTATAAATCCAGTGGCTCAACTTGTAGGTGTGGTAACTCCTCCAGCAATCATGGGATCTTCCTTCAGCTTTTCTGAATTGTAGACCACGTTCCTACGCAGCTCCATCATGAAATGCACCAGCTATTCTGCAGACCACCCACATCATTAAGATCAGATGCTTAGTGGTGCTGGAGACCTATACAGTTTCTGGTGATAGAAAGATGTGGTTCTTCTGTCTTTCTGGTTTGTAGCCTGTCTTTGTTCTCCCCAACTTTGTGTGCTGGTTACTAGTCCTGGCTAACTTCAAGTCCCACACCAGAAGTAGGGGCACAATTACATACAACTTTTATATATTGTTTAACTGCTCCTATGATTCAGTGAGATCTAATTCCTATAAGATCCCTTACATCACTTACAGGGATTCTTCTCTGATCAAACCTGTCAGTCAGTAATACCTCCACTCCTTATAGAATGAGACAATGTATGCAATTAACTCTCAAGTCAAGAGTTAAAATTCATTCTTAGCAGGTTCCAATGCTTATATAATTATTTTCCGGTTTTCTTTTGATCAGACTAACTTTCATTCATACTTCTAGACCTACTTCAAAGTTCATATAATCTCGAAAACTTTCACTGACTTCCCATGGAATGCCTTCCTGTTTTTCCCAAGCAATAAATTTTCAGTTGCTTGAAAATATGGTTTATATTACATTCATTTTGCCTTGTTTAAATATAGCACAACTAGAAAGTTTGTTCTCAAAATATATTTATTAAATAGTGAATGAATGAATGCTACCTTATTTAAAAGGTAGGTGAATAGGTGCCTGGGTGGCTCAGTGGGTTAAAGCCTCTGCCTTCAGCTCAGGTCATGATCTCAGGGTCCTGGGATCGAGCCCCACATCAGGCTCTCTGCTCAGCAGGGAGCCTGCTTTCCCCTCTCCCTCTGCCTGCCTCTCTGCCTACATCTGATCTCATTCTCTCTCTCAAATAAATAAATAAATAAAATCTTAAAAAAAAATAAAAGGTAGGTCAAACAAAGAACTTTTCAGTGTAAAAAAGTTTATTGCAACTAACACTCCAAAATTCTGAATAGTGGGATGGCTCAATCAGTTAAGCACCTGACTCTTGGTTTTGGCTCAGGGTCATGGGATCAAGCCTTGCATCAGGCTCCTCGCTCAGTCAGGAATCCACTTGAAATTCTCTCTCACCCTCTCTTCCTCCCCCATTCATCCTTTCTCTCTCTAAAATAAATAAATAAAATTAAAAAAAAATTCTGGATAACGAACAGCTCAAGCAACCTACAACTCTTATGTTATAGAACAGATGGAAATGTTAGAGTCCAGAGGCTTTATTTTTGAAAAAAATAATAAACTTTTTGCCAACAAGTAATTTATAAATATGAGAAAGAAGGTTTTATACCTTTGCTAAAAGGGTTGTAGCTAACTTTCTCCTAAAGGAAGTTAAATAATCTGTTAATGACGGTTACTACATAGCAATTGTGGTCTCTATTCTGATTGAGTGGAATAGTTTGATAACTTTTAGTAGGTGAACTTGACATTCCATAGGGAAAACCATGGTCACTACTGCAAAACTGAGGTATGTGATCTTGTGATTTATAATAAATAAATAAATATACATATATTTGGTCTTCATTCCTTTTTCTGGCACAGGGCTCCGAAAACTTTGAGATTTCCTAAGAGATGAGAGTAACAAAAGTATCTTATGTTACATGACTGAGGTGGACTTTTGAACACCAACTAAGGGTGGGCACTGGTCTCCAGAGGAACCAACATGTGACCAGAAGGTTGGAACTTTCCATCTCACCCTCCAAACCTCTAGGGAGGCATGAAGGGCTGAAGATTTAATAATTGCCAATAGCCAACAATTTAATCAACCACGACTATATAATAAAGCCTTCATAAAAATCCAGAAGGATAGGTCAGAGAGCGTCTGGACTGGTGAACACGTGGAGAAGCTGGAACAGAGTGACATGCCCACAGAGTACATGGGGGCTCTGTGCCCTTTCCCATATACCTTGTATCTTTTCCATCTGGATATTCATCTGTATCCTTTATCATATTCTTTAGTAGAATTAGTAAATGCAAGTAAATGTTTCTCTGATTTCTGTGAGCTTCTCTAGCAAATCAAAACCAACAAGTGTGTCATGGGAACCTCTTATAGACCATTTGTTAGAAGCCAGATGACAAACATGGACTTGTAATTGGCTTCTGAAGTGTGGTGAGGGCAGTCTTGTGGGACTGAATTCTTAACCTGTGAGATGTGACACTCCAGGTAGAGAGTATGAAGAACTGAACTAAACTAGCTAAACACCCAGCTGGTATCACAGAGAACTACTTGGTAGTTCAATGGAATTGATACCACAACCCTTTTAGGCACCAAAAATGCCAGTAAGACATATTTAAAAATGAAGGTTATCCCTGACACTGTCTTTCTGGTAACATAAGGGAAATCCAAAAGAGCAAGTTAGTGTGGAAGGCAAGCAATCTGATTTAAAAGGAAAAAAATAAATGCAGTCTTAAAAAAAAAAAAAAAAGCCTAATTTAATATACCAAAAGAAGTATTTTAATTACTACGAGATAATTTAAGAAATTATAAAACCACAACTTTAGCCAATTGTTATGAGCTCACAAAGCTTAGATGTCTAAGTTGTTCCTCTTTGTCTCTCCCAGAGTCCTAAATGTTTAATTCTTCTACATTCTGTCTTGTCGTTTTTCCCTAAGTATTTCAGGTGTTTCTGTTTCATTTATTTTTCCTTACCATTCCACATTTTTTTTCCATGTTACATTGTTGGGTTCTAGAATTCATTTCAAATTTTTCTATTTTTGTTCCTTCTCAACAGTTCCTTTTTCTTTCATTTTTCCATGGCCTGTTTTTGGTTGTTTTTGTTTTTTTTTTTATCACTTCACCCTGTTTGTATCAGTTTACTATTTCTGCTGGTAAACAGCAGTCTGGGCAAGGAAGCAAATACTACTATTATGTAGTATGACCAAAGAAAACATTAAGGTGAAAAGTTGAAGCTCATGTACAATCTATCAAATAAATGCAGATTCAGAATTAAATTTCAGGTATCATAAGAATCTAAAACACAGACATTTCTAGGTTGATAGTTACCCAGTGCTATAATCAGTTTTTAAAGTATTATTTTCCAAGCCTTGAGGGTACCCTTCACTATGCTCACAGTAAGTAATCAAATTTCTAGATAGCAAACTGTTTATTATCAAAGAAATTCTATAAATTCAGGATAAAGAAGCATGACTGAGTTTGCTATTTTCAGAGATGCCATACCCAGCAGCTATTCCTTTGTCAGCCTAAGAAACAAAAACAATGCTGATAATTATCTTCTCTCCACTGGCAGTAAGCTTTTACCTTGAAGAAGGAATATTTTTTATACAGTATTTTTTTATATATGGTAACAGAGTGATAAATGATGCTAGCTACTCCTGAAATAGATTATAAATGACAAGTTTTTAACATATTTATTATCCATTTCTACTTGGAAATCTTATGTTTAGTATACTTTCCCCTTAGCTCTCTGCAAGACTGAATATAAGGAATGCAGATATGTGTTGCCAGGAAGAGTGACAACAAATTACATTAGGCCTGCCTTTTACATAGGGTCTTAAATCTACTATCAAATATTGTCTCTTCACTCATATAAAGAAAAAGAACTAAAAAGCTTCCAAAAAAAAACCCAGAACTGACATAATTTTGGCCCATGGCAAATGTGCTTATAAATGAAGAGAGATTGCTAATTGCTGATTTAAATAATTTTTTAGGGGCGCCTGAGCGGCTCAGTCATTAAGCGTCTGCCTTCAGCTCAGGTCATGATCCCAGGGTCCTGGGATTGAGCCCCACATCGGGCTCCCTGCTCGGTGGGAAGCCTGCTTCTCCCGCTACCATTCCCTCTGCTTATGTTCCCTCTCTCGCTGTGTTTCTCTCTGTCAAATAAATAAAATCTTTAAATAAATAAATAAATACATATATACATACGTACATAATTAAAATTTTTTTTTCAAATGTCTTATTCTTTTTTTAAGTGACAAATTTTCTTCAAATGACATCCTACAAATTTAACCGGATGAAGATATCATACCTCTAGCTGGATCTACTGTGATGAACTATAATTCTCTCCCAGTCATCCCTCTCCCTTCCCTCAAGATGGCTCCTACAACAATGCTACAAAATCCCTTTGTCTTTACAGAGCAAAGTCTAAAAACCACTATTCTAAATAATTCTTTGGAGGTAAACAACAGGCTGATAAAGCATATGTTCTCTGATCACGATACAAAATAAAAACTAATAACAACAACAACAAAAAAATCCCCGTATGTTTGGAAACAGGAAACAAACTTATAATAAAAAAGATGAACAAAGTTAAATACTAGATCCTGAAAAGACATAAAAATTTGAAAAACCTCAGGCAAGACTAACAAAAATAAAACAGAGCACATCATTGTAAACCCTGCAGACACTAAAAAGATAAGAAGATACTATATACAACTTCATGTCAATAAGTTTGTAGACTTGGATGAAATGGGAAAATTACTTAAAAACAAAACCCTCTTAATCTAATGATTCAAAAAAAAAACCCAAAGAGAGAGAGAGAGAGAGAACTATTAAGAGTCCTGTAACTGTGGGGTACCTGGGTGGCTCAGCTGGGGTACCTGGGTGGCTCAGCTGGTTAAGCATCTGCCTTCAGCTCCAGCTGTGATCCCTGGGTCCTGGGATCGAAACCACCCCCCACCCCCACATCAGGCTCCTTTATCAGTGGGGAACCTGCTTCTCCCTCTCCCTCCGTCTGTTCTTCTCCCTGCTTGTGCTCCCTCTCTGTCAAATAAATAAATAAAATCTTAAAAAAAGTCCTGTAACCATTAATGAAACAATAAAATCAGCAGTCAAAAATTTTCCCACAGAACTCCAGGCCCATTATGGCTTCAACTGCAGTTTCTGCCAAATATTCAAGGAAAAAAAATAATTGCAATTTTCCATATACTGTTCCAGAGAATATAAATGAGAACCCAGTCCTCAATTCATTTTATGAAGTCAGTATAACCTTAATTCCAAACTCTAATAAGGCTATTTCAAAAATGAAAAATTACAGACCAGTTTCACTTCTGAACACACATGAGAAAGTCCTAAGCAAAATATCAGAAAAATATCCAGAAAAAATTACCTATATATTTCTATATATTACAGAATTATGAGAGGTTTTGTTAAAAATCCAAAAGAATCTATAAATTTTTAGACTTTTTTTAAAGATTTTATTTATTTGACAGAGAATTTGACACAAAATTTATTTGTGACCTATTTGATCACAAGTAGGCAGAGAGGCAGGCAGAGAGAAAGGGGGATGCACGCTCCCCGCTGAGCAGAGGGCCCGATGCAGGCTCGATCCCAGGATCCTGATATCATGACCTGAGCTGAAGGCAGAGGGTTTAAACCACTGAGCCACCCAGGTGCCCTACAAGTTTTTAGACTTAACAAATTTATCAATATTGTGAAATAGCAGGAAAATGTCAAAGCTCTCTAAATTGATTTAATGTAATTCCAATCAAAATCCCTACAATTTTTTATGAAACTTGAAAAGCCGATTCTAAAATGTAAAGATGTAAAGGAATCGAAAATAGCTAAGATACTCCTAACAAAACCAAATGAAACAAAAGGAATATTTGCACGTACGCATTATGACATTAATGTTATGTTAATTAAGTTTGTGTAGTACTAGCTAGAGGATCTGTAAACAAAGTAACTGAATAAACAGAAATCAGACTGATGTTAATGTGGACATCTGATTTATGACAGAAGTAGAACTACAGAGTACTGGTAAATGGACATACTTTTCAATAAATGCTGTTGAGGGACGCCTGGGTGGCTCAGACAGTTAAGCATCAGCCATTGGTTCAGGTCATGATCCCAGGGTCCAGGGATTGAGTCCCACATCCAGCTCCCTCCTCAGCAGAGAGTCTGCTTCTCCCTCTCCCTCTGCCTCTCCCCTTGCTTGTGCTCTGTCTCGAATGAATAAATAAAATATTTAAAAAAAATAAAAAATAAATGCTGTTGAGGGATGCTGGATGGTTCAGTTGGTTAAGCATATGACTCTTGATTTCGGCTCGGGTCATGATCAGAGTTGTGAGACTGAGGCCTATGTGGGGCTCCGTACTCAGCGCGGAGTCAACTTGAGATTCCTTCTCTCTCTCTCCGCCCCTTTCCCTGTTCCCACATGCTTTCTCTCTCTAAAAATAAATAAGTACATCTTTAAAAAAATAAAATAAAAGCTATTGGGATAATGAGGTATTCATACACAAGGTTAAAAAGAGTAAGGAAAATGAAAAGGAAGAAAACTACCTCACACTACTAAACAAAAATCAGCTAAGGTGTTATTATAGACCTAAAAGTAAAAGTTAAAAAATAAAGCTTCCAGAAATATAACATGAGAGATTACCTTAAGGTGTGGAAAGATGTCTTAAATAGGACACACAAAAAAGCATTCATCCTAAAAGATATAGATTAAAAAAAACAATAACCTCTTTTTTTGTAAAAACAAAAACAAAAACAAAAAAACCAAAACACTGAGAAGAGTAAAGGGTAAGCCACCACGCCACAATATGGAGAAGATATTTGTACCACAAAGTCAAAAACTGTAAAGGGACTGATATTTATCCTGCTTGTAAGCTAAAAAGGTAGCATGCCAGTTTCAGGGATGTTGACAGAAGTCATAAAACTCCTAAATGAGTAATGATGGATGGTTAATCACTTACAAAATAATAGCAGCCATGTCAAACAAAATTTGAATCCACCCTGTTTTTTCACAGGTCCCCAGAACATAAAAGGCACTCAATAAATACTTAGACTACAATAAACAGAATAAACAGGGGAGAACTATCACCATCCTTGCATTCTGTTTCTATGAAGAGGAAGAGATTCTTCCTCCTCCACCTACAAGGCAGGGATAGGCATGTTGCTGGAGCAAACAATTCAAGATTTTCTCCACCGCTTTACTGTAAGCAAGGAGAGAAGTAGCTAATATAGTCAATGAAGAGCATTCATTGTTATTATTTTTACTAATGAGTGGAGCCCAAATGGAAAAATCACTATTCATGGAACATCACAAATTCTTATTCTCCTGGGACTGCCTAAACTCTGGCACAACAGACCCCACCCTTTCACCTTTTAATCATGTTTCCCTGCACAGGATATAAAGGGGGAAGGCTCTTACTTTCTAAGAGCTACCTGGATTAGTTGACTGAATTTCAAGATTTAGATGTGGGACTGAAATAAGAGGTTTCATCAGAGGTCCCTGGATGGGGTTTAGGAGTGACCTAACACAAAAGGACTGGATTGTCAAATCAGAGTCTCAGGAGCCAGATCTTAGTCTCAGGAGCCAGATATCTTAGCCACTATCAAACTTTACTAATAATTTCAAGTATACAAGCAATCAAGTGGCATAAGAGAGGCAGGGACATCCGACGTGGCTACCTCAGTCTTGCTTATAACTCAGAATGTTTTCTAGCTCAGGTAATAGATGAGTTCTCTAAGCAAAGTTCACAGGTCACCTCACTCAATGGGGAGTATTTAGATTATGTCGTATCTCCAATATATCTTAGGGAGCTGAATAGCTTGTATGACATTCTCCAGGAAGCTGTGCCTCATAAATCTAGATTCTGGGTTGTATTTATCATGGCAATCCTAAACCAGGGATATTCTGCTCAAAGCATGCCACAAGTAAAGAGTTCTCCTCTCAGCAAAATTCATTACTTTCTTTACCAAGGAGGTCAGTTATCAACATGTTTAACTGGGTTACCTGCCTTTTTTTCAGTGGGAATGCCTCCCTAGAAATCAAAAGAGAAATGGATCACAGGCCGGCTGCTAACTCCTTCCCCAAAGAGTTATCAAGCTCTTGCACGGATCATTGAAAAGGCTGATGTTTTAATCTCCACTAGGATGTTTTTGTACCTATTTCTCGGATTAATGAGATCCTATCATTAGTCTTTCATACTCCTAGCTACCTGAATACATGAATGAATGAATGGAGTGATTTACTATGACATTGCCATTTCAAAAGTATATTTTCAAATAGTATTTAATAATTAACATGTTCATGATAAATTAAATGAAAAAAGATATCAAATTATATATCACTATGATTTCTATTATTGTAATTACTATATGCAGTCAAAGAAAGTCAATATAAATTTCTTTCAATGGACAGCTTCTTTTCTTCTTTAGATTTCTATTTATATTTTTATATTATATATTCATATGTAAATATACATAAATATATTTATATTTATATAAATATATAAATATCATAAATATTAATCATAAATTTATATTTATATAAATATAAACAAATTTATGTAATATATATTATATATATTAATTATATATAATATATAAATATCGATATTTATATATCGATATTTACATAATGCTATATGAGACTATATTACTTCCATGTTAGGAAAAATTATTAGAATAAATATCTTTGGTTTAAATATTTATCTGCTGCTTATTTTGTAAAATACAACTTGTTAAACCCACAACCCATCCTTAAACTGACCAAAGCTGGGTATCCCTCCTCTTGCTACCTCTGTACTCTACTCTGTTACCATGTTCTTGCACCATGTTATGACAGCTGTCCTGAGAACCTTGAGAACAAAGAGCATTTCATATATATTTTAGTATCTGCAGTGTCTAGCAAAGTTCTGATAGAAAATAGATACTTAATAAATGTAGGATAAACTAATAAGTGTTGATAAAATCTCATTTTTAAGATTTTATTTCATATTGTTAATCTATATTTGAGATATTTTTAATGTTGAAAATACAACAACTACAAACTACCGATATCTCCTCAATCTTTAAAATTTCATTTAATGTGGAATATTTTGATCTGCACACTCTTAATTAAAAAGAAGTGTGTACTTTGCCCAAATTGCAGATTTTTAATCTGAGAACCTCTGACTCCTGCCATTTAACTTAAAAAATAAAAGAAGAAAGAAGAGAAAGAAAAGTAATAGTAGCAACAGTATTAGTATTAATAGTGGTTTGCTTTTGTTCTCTGGATTTCAAACATATAACTAAGCATATAATGATAGCATGCAAAGCTAAGTAAATTAGTTGACCTTTAAAAGAAATTATATATGTAGCTGAAACAGTGGTGGAAATCTTACATTCTAATAGAACTATATGTCCAAATATTATTTTTCCAACATGAACACATCAATATTTTGGTCACTATGTTGATGAATGATGAAGCCTCATGCTCCATAGTCACTAGGTATCCCTTATCTCAGCTCAAGAGCATGACAGAGGAGTTGTTGAGGACTTTTTTTTTAAGTGTTTCTTTTAAAACACAATTCTTGCTGTAAGAGTACCACTTTTTAAGGATAGTTATCTGGATGATTTATACAAATTTTCAAAATGTTACTAAATAATCTAAGCTTCCATTTTCAATGAGTTCACAAATTGGATTTTACTTGTCAACTAGTAAGAAAAAACTAGAAGGGGTCAGGATTTTAAATGTGATTTTCTCTGAGGAAATGGATGACATGATACATTACTGCAATAACATACCAATATTTTTGTTATAAATCATACTCTTCAGTTCATGCTTTCCCACCTAAATATCACATAAACTTCTTTTGCACAAACACCATGGCCACTTTCTAAAGAGACGACATGTATATTATTTTCAGTATATTTTCCCACTCTGTTTTCCTAATACATTTAAATAAAAATGAGGCAAGAAAACCTGATTATGTAGTATGTACATATATAGTATGTAACAGAAGTGAGTGGTCTCAGAAATTATTTTAAGAAATAATAAAGGTATACTTTCAAATGCTACTCCATTAATAAAACTGGCTTATTACTCCTTTATAATGTGGTCCCACATTCTTATGTTCTGAAATGGTTTTGGGGAAGATGTGTGAGAGAGTTGTATTATGATTCTAATTTTTCCATTTCTATATGGATAAATGAAAGAGTCCTCAATAAATGCACAATGAATTCATATGGTTTGGGATCTAGCTCCTGCCATCATTGTGTCTTCCAATATGCTTTGCATGTTAAAAAGAAAAATCAGGTTAGGTTACTATTTTCATGATTATAAACATACATTAATTTTTAAAAGAATTTTAAAAGACTTAGATATCTACTAACATTACCCTTTAAAAAAAAATGTAACACAGAAACTTCTATTAAATAAAGTATTGGGATGCCTGGGTGGTTCAATTGGTTAAGCGTCTGCCTTTGGCTCAGGTCATGATCTCAGGGTCCAGGGATCTAGCTCCACATCAGGCTCCCTGCTCAGCAGGAAGTCTGTTTCTCCCTCTCCCTCTGCCCCTCCCCCTGCTCTGCATACACTCTCTCTCAAATAAATAAATAAATAAATAAATAAAATATTTAATAGTAATAAATAATCAATTTTAATTTAAGCATCACATTCATAAAAACATGTTAAGAGTAACATTTGCTTGTACAGTACTGTGTTCTCAAATGTTAAAACTGTGAACACCATGTAGACGACCTAATTAATATAAATATGAATAATTTCTGGTGAGGTGAATGAATATACAGCCACACAGGGCATAAAGTATCTTTGAGTACCATATCTGTCAGCTGACAAATGCAAATACTAATCTTCAACAAAAGGAAACAAACAAACAAAACAATAAGGAAACAAAAAGTTTTCCTTATCCATTCCACTCCTTTTCTCCTTTCTGAGTGCCATCTTCTGTCCACAGTATCAGGCTAGGCAATATTTGCTTTCTTGCTTTCTAATTGCTCTTTGCAAATGCAAATAAGTATCTACTATCAATCCTTTATACTTGTGACTTAAACTCACACATCAATATATTTACTTTCTTGCCTATGTTTGCATTTGAAATCTTTTATTTCTTATTGTAGAATAAAAGGATTACCTTTTGTTAAAGGAAGGTAAGACAATAACTAGATAAGAAAGATTTCAAAGAAAGTAAGAAATTTCTTTGTATGTGGTACAGTGACAGAGCTATCCCTGATGAGAAAATTACTATTACTATATATTTCGTTTTCTGGGGTCAGGGACAAGAGGTAAAAGAAATTGTGGCTGGGATTATCATTTTTCCCTTCATCTTTTCAACCCCCAGCATTGTAGATGTCATGGAATTGGAACTGTCCTCTATGCCTATAGCTTGGGTGTCCCACTTTTTCCCCATTATCATCATAACTACACAGCCAAGGAACCCAAAATTTCAACTACTTTATTTGGGTGGTTCCCAAATCTCTCACACAGACCAAGCATCAGAAATAGGAAATGTAGTGTAGCTGCTTAAGGAAAAGAACAGGAGATGGCAGGGGTGATGGTCTTCCCCATCTAATTACAAAAATCTACACCTGTAGTGACTGAAATGACAGTTATGCACCTTGTTTATATGCTACTAAAATTACATAATGCTAAAGCCATTCCTTTTGGGAAATAAAATGATGGGAGAGAAGAGTGGCCACTAAGGAAGAGCTGTAGTTGTTAGGGCATAAGTAGGTGCCTATATGAGGTTTATATAAATACATGACCTTCACAACGATGACTGAAATGCTAAATGAAGTTAAGAGAAATATATCAAATTGGAAGGAAAAAAATAGGGGCACCTGGGTGGCTTAGTGGGTTAAAGCCTCTGCCTTCGGCTCAGGTCATGATCTCAGGGTCCTGGGATTGAGCCCCGAATCCAGGCATCAGGCTCTCTGCTCAGCAGGGAGCCTGCTTCCCCACCCCTCTCTTCGCCTACCTCTCTGCCTACTTGCGATCTCTCTGTCAAATAAATACATAAAATCTTTTAAAAAAATAAAAATAAAAATAAATAAATAAACTGACACTAAAACCATGTTTTGGTTATATAAAAGCAATATTAATCAAAATAAATTATGGAAATGCTTTATGTTTATGCCTAACTACTATGCTGCACAATAGTGATTAGATCATTTTTGGTAGATTAACTTTGCTATAAATTTAACTACACATTTAAATTCTAAATACTCAGCCCTTGTAATTTAGTATTTTTAAACAATTATTTGCTGACCTCCTAATACATATCAGACACCAAATTATATATTAGCAGTAAAAACAGTAAGACTATCCCTGTTCCCATGGGGCTTGTAGCAATCTTGTTGAAGGGAGAGATAAGTAGCAGGCAAATGCTAAGCAAAAGAACTTTAAATGAAAGTAAGGACAAGAAAGGAATATCAATCCTAGTTCAAGACAGTCAGGTAAGGCTTCAATAAGAAGAGGTCAGAACTAATTTCTAAAGAATCTAGAGTGAGCAAAGAGAAACGGGAAGATGAGTAAGAACTCTCAACCAAAAGGAACAGGAAATGCTCTGGACTCAGAAAGAACATTGTAAGGTGAATATGAAGAACTGTTCTGGTGGAATACAAAGTAAGAAAAGTCCTGAGACAATGAGGCAAATGAAGTAAGAAGACATATCCAAAGACAACTTGAATATCATACTAAGGAATCTGAAATCTTAATGGTAATGGGAACCACTGCAGGATTTTAAAAAGGTGAGTGACATAATCAGATTTACATTTCAGATCAGATTTACTTTTCTGTGAGGATCGAAGTGAAGCTCACACCTGGAGACGTACAGGGCAGTTAGGGGCCAGCTGCAATGATTCAGAGGACAGATGCTGGTGGCTCAGGTTAGGCTATTCAGGATGGACAGAATTGGATGGACTTGAAAAATATGTAACAGATACTACTGAAACATCCTAGTGACTGATTTGAGCACAAGAAAAAGGGGGGTTGAAGATGGATTTCTGACTTAGGCAAATGTATGATGGTATGGAAATTACTGAGACAAAGGAGAGAGAAAAAAAGGGGTAGATTAGTGAGGTTTCTATTTGATTTTTTGTTTTGTTGATGGGTGGGGGGGCAGAAAAGCATTAGAAATTATGAGTTCCCCTCTTGGCAAATTGAGTTTTATGTGTCCAAGGGGCTTCCAAATAGAGATATGTCATAGATAACTGAATACATAGGTCTGAGGCTAGGGAGATGAGCTTAGACACACACAACTGAGAGAGAGCATCTTAGTTGAGGCCATTAGACAAATAGAGTAGAGAGCCAACCTCAGCAGCCTAAGGAAACCCAGAAACTATGCAACGAGCTGGTTAAGGGTAAATTAAAAAAAAAAAATAAGTAGGAAGAAAACCAGGAAAGCATATCATTACAAAAATCAAGAGAAGAGAGTACAAGCAGGGGTGCCTGAGAGGCACAGTTGGTTAAGTCTCTGATTCTTGATTTCAGCTCAGGTTATGATCTCAGGGTCGTGAGACTGAGCTATGTGGTGCCCCATGTTGAGCATGAAGTCTGCTTTAAGACTCTTTCTCCCTCTCCCTCTGCCCCTGCCCAAAATAAATAAATCTTAAAAAAAAAAAAAAAAAATAGGGAACATGCATGCAATAGAAAGTATAAACTGGTACAGCTATTTTATTTATTTTTAAAGATTTTATTTATTTGTCAGAGAGAGAGAGAGAGAGCACAAGCAGGGAGAGCGGCAGGCAAGGGGAGAAGCAAGGTCCCCACTGAGCAAGGAGCCAGATGCAATACTTGATCCCAGGACCCTGAGACTGTGACCTGAGCCTAAGGCAGACACTTAACTGACAGCCACCCAGGCATCCCTGGTATAGCTATCTTAGAGAACAATTCAATACATCTGAAAATGTTTGATCCTCAATTCCACTTTTTGATTATTTATCAAGAAAAACGTTAGTATCATGTCCAATGAGACAAATTAAAGGATGGTTTGTATGAGTAAAAAAAAAAAAAAAAAGGAACTAATGTATCCAAAAAATAGAGGATTAATATACTATAATAGACTGATCCTATTTAATATTTCACAAAAGTTGAAGAGAACAAAGTAGATCTATAAGGAAAAAACTAAGAAAAATGAAGTACAAGTTTCAGAACAATATATACACACAATAATAGCAGTTATTTTTAAATTTTTAAATGTCTTTCTCCATGCACACATAATTATAAAAATACCTATAGAAAAAGTCTTGAAGAGTGCACACCAAACAAGTGCAACAGTTAACTCAGTAAAGAAAGCTGGTATTTGGTTGGGTCCATGGCCAAGCGGGCCTTTTGTTTTATTTTTATTATTTGAGTTTTGTAAAATGAAAATGTTTCCATGTAATAGTTATATAATAAAATACTTTTTATTTATTTATTTTTTTAAAGATTTTATTTATTCATTTGATAGAGAGAGATTACAAGTAGGCAGAGGCAGGCAGAGAGCTGGGAAGCAGGCTCCCCACTGAGCAGAGAGCCTGATGCGGGGCTTGATCCCAGGACCCTGAGATCATGACCTGAGTCCAAGGCAGCAGCTTTACCCCACTGAGCCACCCAGTGGCCCAATGATGTATATGACATTTATCCTCACTGGTAAGATGCTTTTGACTCAAAAGTTAAAACAAAAATGCTGGAGAGGTAGTTCTGCCAATGCAAGGTGAGAAAGGAAGGCTTTACCTTGCTTTTTTTTCCTTAAACTTCGGTAACCATTTCACTTTGTTCTAATTTTCTTCTGGATTATCCAGGAAGATAATGATGCTTTTAGAAGAAGCCAATTCAGAACCCTCTAAGAATGCATTCCCCCAACCACACAATGATGTTTTTGAAACAATTGCTCTGAAAGGCCCCTGGGGGAGGGGGTCTCCACAGTGTTGTTCTGTCTTGGTGGGATACAGATTCTGGCTCCAAGGAGACCTGGTAAGTTCTGACCAGGAGTTACAGGGATTCATCCTGTTTTCTCCTCAAATTCTATGCATGGTCTCCTGATGGTAAAACAAAGCTAAAATACTTTTTTAAATGCTATCAAGAGATCAAGTAAAATTAAAACTGAAAAATATTTGTCAATTTAATGGATCTTTAGTAACCTTAACAAGCATAAATTTGGAAGAATAAGGGGAACAGAAAATAGATTACAATGAACTAAGACTAAATGGGACAAAAAGCAAGAGAATGTAAAACACAAAAAGCCTGGTAATGAACAGAAAGAAAAAGAAGTGAAGGGATGATTCTTCATGAGAGAGAAAGAAAAATGATATTTTCAGAAAGCCTGGTTGCTTAATCAAAGTTTAAAAAAAATTAGAGGTCACAATGCTAACAAGCCATCATAAGACTTATTGTCTGTTTTAAGGTATGAGGTATAACAATGGCAAGGCAGAGCAGAGCAGCTGGAATAATTAACTAAGAAGCCAGATCAAGAAAGTTTTGGTGAGGGGCACCTGGATGGCTCAGTGGGTTAAAGCCTCTGCCTTCAGCTCATACCATGATCTCAGGGTCCTGGAATCGAGCCCTGCATTGGACTCTCTGCTCAGCAAGGAGCCTGCTTCCCCCTCTCTCTCTGCCTGCCTCTCTGCCTACTTGTGATCTCTCTCTCTCTGTCAAATAAATAAATAAAAATCTTTAAAAAAAAATTAAAAAAAAAAAAAGGAAAGAAAGTTTTGGTGAGAAAGAAGTCTTATAGCAGGATTTATGCAAAATGCCAAAGCTAATAATCCAAGAGGTGGAAGAGGAAAAGTGGTACAAAATTCTCAAAGTATCTCGGGGTTTAGTAGATGAAAGGCTGACACTGGAAGCATATAGATAGTTTAACTGCCAGATGAGTAACGTTTAGAAGAACCATCTAGTAGATACTACCTAGAATAGCCATATGAGCTGATTTCACAATCTGGTACAAGCATATTAGTTGGCTGTAATACTTAGGTAATGGCATGTATTCATTGTTGTGTATCATCAGAAGTTGGAAGTAAACCACGTTGTCAAAAGTGCATAAAAAATGTTAATCATTCTCATTCCATATGTAAGAGGTAACAAATGGTATTACATCATCAAATTATATTTTAAATATTCCAGAGAATTTTTGTTCTGCATTGAACAATAGGAATTACTTGGAAGTAGGGTATAAGTAGAAATCTCTTTTGAAACCAGTACAGAATGTCCCAAAAAATGCCTCTGTTTGGAAGAAAACCAAGTATCTCTTGATGGTCATGTGCTTCTGGAAAATTCTTGAAGGGGAGATAAGTGCTAACAATGAACTACAACTTCCTAGGAGGCTGACTCATCCAGAACAATGTATCCATTACCAAAAAAAATACATCCTGGTCCAAAGCTACTATTATGGGGGGCTGTTCAGGTTCTGGTGAAACAACAGTGTGCTGACCTCTAGGCCTGAGATGGTCCTGACATGCAAACAACTTTAAAATCATATGTGTCCTTTAAAAGATAATGCATAGCAATACTACATTTCATTGAGAGTGTTGGGGAGGGGTCAGTGGTACCTTACAGCATGAGAGCTGGAAGGAAAAAGGTTAAGAATTATATGGATACAACCTTTGGAGGAATAATTACCAACATCTACACAGGAAACCCTCCATTTGGGGAATCCTGTGTCATGATTTGTCATGCCTACTTAAATTACATTAGAAACCAGAATAACTTTTGTATTAAGAGCCCTCACCTTAAGAGTTCTAGCTGCAGAATGGGCAAATTCCTCCTTTGGCTTATCCTCCAGGCTGCTTTCTCAGAATCAGAAGAGAACAACCAACTTCGATCATTTGAACACGGAGCATCAACTAACACCTGGAGAAAAAAAGGATATATAATCCACACATACACTGAGAATATAAGTCTCAGAAGCAAAATACATGGAAAAGCTATGTAAAAGATGACAAAAAACAGCTACTAAAGACATTTCCTTTAAAACCAAAAATATACTACGGTAAATTCTTCATGACATTTCTTCACTAATACTTTACAGGAAAATTTCCTCTGTCCTTTGAGTGTTTGGTTTTTTGGTGGGGAGGGGGGACAGGAGGCCTAAAAGTCTACTAATATCTACTTGTATTTCATATTCTTGACAACTATAGCAAAAACTTTTACAAAAGTTACTTGTTTTAGGGGCACCTGGGTGGCTCAGTGGGTTAAAGCCTCTGCCTTCGGCTCAGGTCATGGTCTCTGGGTCCTGGGATCGAGCCCCGCATCGGGCTCTCTGCTTGGCAGGGAGCCTGCTTCCCCCTCTCTCTCTGCCTGCCTCTCCGCCTACTTGTGATCTCTCTCTCTGTCAAATAAATAAATAAAATCTTTTAAAAAAATTACTTGTTTTAAACAGACATTACAATATTTCTGAATTCTCAGCATTTATTTTTGAGAATATTTCAATATTAGTTTGCTGTAATGTTCTTTTTCTTCAACTGTCATACTCTGATAAGAAATGTTACCAAATTAAAGCATATAGTGCACATGTTTGTGCACCGACCCAAATAATATCTGCTCTTTTCCTGAGTATCTTTGAGGCACCTGGAAATAAAAACATTCAATAACTCCCAATATCAATGTTACCGCTTCCTTTGAACCATGCTGACCATCAAATGAAAACTGCTACTTTGTTCACTTTATCAAAATTTCCCAGAGTACTGAGAAATTGTATCAGGCTATATCTGGAAGCAGATGGAAAACAACAACAAAGCAACATAACAGTAGGATCACTGGGAGCCCATCAGTTTGTCACAATGTAATAACTGTACCTTGTCAAACATTTCAGGCTGGGCATCTCCTATTTCTCTGCCATCCAATTCAGACACTTTAATTACATTTACCAAAGGCTGTGGGATGAAAGATTCTAAAGTCTGCCTCAGCCATCTCAATCTCAGACTATCGTGTTCATTACAGTGAAGATAACCTAAATACAAAGGATTAAAACATTTTAAAATGAATGCAGTGAAATTGTTAAATTTCTACTCTTGATCAAATAAATTTCAGAAAGAAATCAATTCATCATAATTATGTGGATATAAGGCACAGACATATATACTATGATCATCTAAGGTTTTAAAAACAGTAATATACACACATACAAAACATTCACAACAGTCTTGTCTATACAGCCTTCTTGTCAGAAGCTCTGACCATGTACTCATTCAAATTTAATTATGGATTCTTAAAGATATGCTATACAACCAATACCTCAAATACAGTTCTCTCCTAAAGCTCTCAAGAGTAAATTATATATTCTGTTATATATCCAGATATATATATGATATATATCTGAATATATATATATGATCAGATATATATCTGAATATATATGTCCTTCTTCCAGGACAGAACACTTTCATTTTAAATAAAAGGTATGCAATACATGGAAAAAAATATGTAAAGGGCTACTGGCTCTATGGTAAGACATGGGCTCAAATTATGAACTATCAGACTCTGGGGAAGTTACTTAGCTCTCCTTGAGAGTCTCAGTTTCCCTAATTGAGGGTTGCTGGAGGGGACGAAGGTAGGGGGATGGGGTAACAAGGTGGTGGGCATTAAGGAGGGCACATGGTATAATGAGTACTGAGTGTTATAAACAACTGACGAATCACTGAACTCCACCTCTGAAACTAATAATACACTATATGTTAACTGAATTTAAATTAAAAAAAATGTTCATGACCTCATAAAAAAATTTCTTCAGTTTCCTTATATGTAAAATGGGGACTGTACCTAGTGAAAGGATTCAGAACACGCCTCTCCAAAATATTCCATTTTGGAATGTTGATTATTTTGAATTAAAGGCACTTGAATAATAGCAGATGCATCTCTAAAAGGAGATGAAATCCCTTATGAAAAATACTCTCTCTAGATCAGAAGGGAAGAAATATTTTTATCACCAGAGATGGGGAGTCAGGGCCAAGACTGTACAGACCTTGCTAAAAATTCTCCGTCTTCTCCCCCACATATTTATTTTCCACTACTGGCACTCTGTGTTCAACCTAGTATTTCATATTCTTGACAACTATAGCAAAAACTTTTTATTAATTTTATTAGTGGCACTTATGATTGGCTACTTTTGTGGCTCTTCCATTTTCCTATGGCAACACCCATGTACACGTAAAATTTTATTAAATAAAATTTATACGCCTTACTTCTACTAATCTGTTTTGTCAGTCCCAACGAAAAACCCAAAGAGGATGGAGGACAAACTTTATCTTGCCTATACTGGCTACCTTAAGAAGTGGTTGATAAGTTTAAATGTGGTATTTTAATAACATACCTAGCATAGAACTGCAAAAGCAGTAATAACAAATGTTTATGATAATTATTAACAATTCTTGAGCCCTTATTATGTCCTAGGCATTGCTTTAAGACTTTAAACGTAAGGACTCATTTAATCCTCACAAACCTATGAGATATATACTTTTATTGTTATTTATATTTTACTGATGAGGAAACTTAGACCAAGAGGCCAAGTTCACAGAGCTAAAAATCCATCTTAGTTAGAGCCCTACCTATTCTTAAGTACCTCTTAAGCAACATGCTATAATGCTTCTCAGTACAGAAAACACCCAGCAAAATCGTTCATTCCCTAATGAAAGTTATTTTGTCTTTCCTTTATTTAAATATATGTGTATATTTTATAAATATATGTATTTATTATATAATGTAAATTGTAGAATATATAAATACAAGCATATTTTTGAATGCACAAAAGTATAAAGAACATCAAAAATTACCTCACACCCAGTGTTCAGATAGCCATTTAATAATCATACCATCATACCACATCTCTTTGTGTATACCCATATAAAATTGATATAAGTGGAATTATTTAATATTTTCATCGTGTCATTTTTTTCATCTCATTCTTTATCTACCCTCTCCACCAAATGCTCAACTACCCCATCAAAAAGAACTTATATTGGGGCACCTGGGTGGCTCAGTTGTTAAGCGTCTGCCTTCGGCTCAGGTCATGATCCCAGCCCCACATCGGGCTCCCTGCTCAGCAGGAAGCCTGCTTCTCCCACTACCATTCCCTCTGCTTGTGTTCCCTCTCTCACTGTGTTTCTCTCTGTCAAATAAATAAAAGTCTTCAAAAAAAAAAAAGAACTTCAATTACCAACCCACATATTTATATATAAGACTTTCTCCACATATGCCAATACTTCAAAAAAAAACCACTACCAAGTCAACTGGTAGAAATAGAAGTAATTTTTAAAGGCTGCTAAATAGTACATGATATAGATATAGCATCCTTTATTTATTCATTACCAATCGTTGGGCATTCACATTGTTGTCACTAATAAAATTTAATAAACAAAAAAATTAAAAATAAAATAAAGTTCAATAAGCATCTTTATACAGCTGTCCTTTCAAAATTTTTATTTTTCTGACAGTTCCAGAGGAACGGATAGGTTAGGGTAGGGTAATTTTTACTTTTAGTAAATATCACCCTGTCCCCTCCACCAAACTCCCAAAGAAGTGTTAATGGGATGTGATGTTGTAGTATAATCTTTTCATTTTCTATTTGCCACTTGGTTTTGCTTTTCTGTCAATGCCTATTCTTATCCTTTGCCTTTTGTTTTCCCAGTTCCACTATTTATATTTTTCTTACTAACAGCTAAGACATATTTTCATTGTACAGATATTATCCCTTTATCTGCCATCTAATCTGCAAATGTTTCTTACACTGTCTTCTGAATTTATTTGTAGTATCTTTTTTAATTCTTAAGTTTCACAATTTTTTAATAGTCAATCCTATCATTTTTATTAATTTCTAGGTTTTTCTGGTCTTATTTAAGGTAGTCTTTGCATTAGATTTTCAGGTCTGATTCAGCTCAACATTTATGCAGGCCATGTTTGGCTTCATCCTACAAAGGACAGGAACCACAACTTGCCAAGAAGGCAAGGTGAGACATTCCTCTTTCACGGAAGACCTTGTAATTTGGTAAGCTGGTAAATTACCAGCTTACCAAAGAAGATAAGATTCTTTGCAAGAAGATAGGATTCACATTGGTGTCAGAGCTGTCCTGGCTTAAAAGCTTCTTGTATCACAGGAGACAACACCTCTTCTACAACTCCATAGGCACGACTTCCAGGATCCCCATGAGGAATGCCCAGTTACAAGAGGACTGCTCAGTAACAGGAATCTATGCACTCAGGAAGACCCAATCAGGGAATCCCTACCGGGTCTCTGGGGCTTATTTATTCTTTCTCCCAGTGCACATGCATTTTACCCATTAGGGTCTTTTTTTATCATGAGTAATGTTGCCGGGAAACATAGTGACAATCTGTCAGGTTACCAGGGAAACAAAGCTAGAGAACGACATGAAGGAGAAATTCTAATGCAGAGGGGGAAATATTTGTGTAAACCCTTTGCTCAAATATATATATGTATAAATATATATATACATCTACATCTCTCTCTATATATATCTATACATATGTTGTCTCTCTGATTGTCAGTCTATGATTAAAAATATTTAATGATTTCCTATATCCATTAAAGTTCAAACTACTGATTTTTTCCAAGGTCTGTGATAATGAGACCTCAAGATGACCTTTCAATTTTAACCTTACACTGTTTTACCAACATACTCTGTGCTCCAACAAATTTGACTGACTTGTCCACTTCTCATATATACTTTGAACCTCTTCCATAGTACTTAACCATATTTTACCTCATGAGAGATGTTTGCTTGCGCTGCTTACCCTTTCTACTACCACCACACTGCAATTTCTATATGGAAGACACTCAGGAGATGGCATCAATTTTGTTAGGGGGGGAAAGGAGTAAGAAATCACCTTAAAGCTGCATTTATACAGGTAGTATACTCTTTTTTAATTTAGTCTATGTGTTTATTTCAGGGGCTTCTGGAGGATTTGCTAATGCCACTTATGGATGATGGTCTAAAAGCCTGAAATCACTAGAAAATGACCAAAGGCAAAAGTTAATGTTATAGAAGAGATACAAACACAGGGAAACTAGAGTGAGAGAAAAAAAGGAGTAAATCATATAAAGATGGAGCACAAATATAAAAAGGTTTGTAATCAAGCTGGCTACAGCGGTGGTCAATCTCTCAAGATATGTCCATAGTCTGAAGTTGCTGAGCCTTAGAAGAAACTATGGGGTTTAGTGGAATAAGGAGGAAGAACAATTAATTTGCCGTCATCTTCCTGTCTTCTGCCTCTCATTGGTTAAAGTCCATTCTAAGAGTTGGTAACTCCCACACACTTCACAACATCACATCCCAAACTTCAAGTTTGTGCTAAATGGCCCCTACAGACAAGCCAGAGAGTCCCAAGGCCAGAAACAGCAACCAGTCAGGTGTAGTGATTTTTGCTTGTCAGCTGGCAGCCATCTGGAGGCTGTTCAATTTGTGGCAGCAGTAACACAATCAGCAGAAAACTGCAGGAACAGCATGAATCTTTTCTAGGGTTTCTCCAGTCTGAAACAATTCACGGGTCTCAAGCCTTGAAGTAAGGAATGGGAGTAAAGGTGAAGCCAAAGACAACTGTGGTGGAGCATAAATAGGGCCAAGAGACCTCCCCAAAGTCATACATTGTCCCCATCAGAGACTAGGAGACTCAAAGGAAAGACCCGTGTCTTAATTATTTTTCATTCTACTTCTCCCTTTTTCTGGTTTAAATATTATATTCCATTTCTATTTTTTACTGGTAAACTTAAAAATTCTAACATGCATGCATATGTAAAAAAAAAAAATATGAAGTTAGTCAACCTAAAAGATACAATAATCTTTTAATTCTCCCTCCCAAACTAGATACTGTTCCTGGATATTTGGGTTTTATTTGGCCTTACATTTTTTAACTACACAGAACATTATCATCACTATCTTCTCTAATCAATGACTTTAAGACTTTACCCAAATATTGCTCATCTTCTTTGTTCTTCACTTCTTCTTGTTATTTTTTTATCATCCGTCTAACAATGGCTTTCCTTTTTCCTGAAGCACATCTTTCAGAATCATTGGTGACAAACTTATACTCTATCTCTCTGCCTAAAAAAAAATGTCCATTTCACTTTTGTTCTTCAAAGATATTTCAGTGGATATATTTCTGGATATAGTCATCTTTTCTCAGGACATTGAAAACATCGTTCCTCTGAATGCTAGTTTCCATTGTTACTCTCAAAGGTCAATCCTCAGTCTGCTGTCTTTTGAAGGTAAACTATCTGTCCTCTCTGGCTGCTATTAAGATCTTCTCTTTTTCAATGTTCTTTAACTTCACTATAATGGTCTACACTGGCTTAGCTGTGCTTAAACAATTTCAGAGGGTATTTCCATTCCTCCTCCATTGTCAAAGTTGAAAACAGACAGACTTCCTTTTTCAGTCCCTTGGGATAGGACAATTTCTTCTTGGTTTACCTTACATGGAGGGTATACCATTTTGGAATCTCAGCTTTCTGTAAGTTAACCTCCTAGTGGATGCTCTCTTGGGCAAGCTCTGGCTTTGTCTTTTATTTCCACATTTTCATGAAGCAGTGAAAATCAACATGCAAGTTTTTCAGGTTAAGCAAATGCTCATAAGTGAAAAGCTAGTTTTGATGCTCAATTGATCTTCTGGGTGCCCATTATCTCTTAGATTTTGGCCACTGAATATTTGGAGATCACCAATGCATTTAAAAAGATTCTGTTTTTAATATTATATGCTACATTTGTTAGTTTTTCAGCAGGAGTTGGTTAGGAGACCTAGTTTGTCATTCTACAAGAAACCAAAGTCTTAGTTACTTCTGCTTTCACAGCTCCACACCTACCATCCAAAGCCTTGCACACATAGTATGTGCTCACTAATGTGGCTGAGCTGATTTGAAACATGGCATTATAAGAATATTTAAACTGTTAAAAGTGAAAAGTGAAAATCAGGTCAGCTGTTCATCAAATTACAGATTTAGCCAAGATTCTTAATTCAGCATTTTAAAATAACTCTTACTTAAAATACAGTTTTACGTTATAATGTTGTTTGTCCTAGATGTAGATTTTATTTGAAATTGTCTTCGATTGGTTAAACTTTTTATTTTTTATTTTTTTTATTTTTTATTTTTTTTTATTTTTTTAAGATTTTATTTATTTGACAGAGAGAAACACAGCGAGAGAGGGAACACAAGCAGAGGGAGTGGTAGCGGGAGAAGCAGGCTTCCTGCAGAGCAGAGAGCCCGATGCGGGGCTCGATCCCAGGACCCTGGGATCTGACCTGGGCCGAAGGCAGACGCTTAATGACTGAGCCACCCAGGCGCCCCTGGTTAAACTTTTTAAAATACGTAATATAAGGCATCACAACTCAAGTTTCATATATATACTAAGACTTAGTAACTGAAACAGAATTAACTTCATGTTTAAATTGTCAAAAATAAACCAAACCTTGGCATATTTTTCATCTAAACAGGAAAGGGAGTGAATTTAAAAAAATATTTGAAAAAGTCTTTGAGGCTTTACATCTGTATAAGGCAGTCTTTGGTCCATGGAAAGAAACTGGGCTGGTAGTTTCATTCATTAAGTTACTTCGGTGCAACTAACTTGGAAAAAAAAAACCAATTCTGCCTATTTTCAGTTCTGTTAATCATTCCTTGGAGCCATAAGCCATAATCAAAATTGCCTGAGGAATTATATGTCCCTCTCAATGTAAAAATTGGAATAATTATGTTGTCCATATATTAGAAGTGATATGAAGGCTAATGGTAAGTTTCTCTGGGATATCTGGAAGCAATGTTAAAACTTCACAACAAATTAACAACAAATTTGTTAGAACATGTTTGACAACAGATTAAAATACACTTGAGAATACAACCACTTCAAGATTCTGGTTTACTAAGCACCTGTTATGGATATGGTGCTAGTAGCTGCAGACACAAAGATAAGTGAGAACCTCCCCTATTCTCAAGAAGCTATCTAACGGAGGATGCTGAAAAGTCAGCAGTTGAGTAAGTAACATCAGGAGACCTCAAAACAAAGTCAAGTGCACATTCCTGAAAACTTGAGTTGAGATTCCAGCTTTGCCGCTTACCTAGGGCAATTTAGATTAACTTCTCTTTGTTTTGGTTTCTTCTTTAATGTGGGGATAATAATGCCCAAATAATGGTACTGCAGGGTTAAAGAAGATCTATACACCAGTGGTACTCACACTGTGTTCCTCAGAGCCCTAGGACTTCAGAAACACACACACACAAACACACACACACACACACACACACACATAGAAATACAACATAAGATACTGGAAGCAAAGACTACAAAAAAATGTTTGAAAACACAGATTTACACAGTGTGATTACTATAGTCCCTGGCACATATTAGGTTATTCCAAAATGTTTTTATTACTACCAAAATAAAAAGTGCATCTAATGCAGGCAGTTCTGGAAGGCTTTCTAGGAAAGTTGATTCCTGAGTGAAAACTTGAAAAATGAAAAAAAAGTCAGCAGGGAAGGAGGGGGAGGAAAGTGACACCCCAAGGGTATGCAAAAGGTCTGGAGGCCTAAGGGAGCAGGAAGCAAGATAAAAGCAATTTTATCTTTCTTTCTAATCCTTTCTACCACCAAAGGCTAACTAGATGTCAAAAATGTATCACTGACAGCAAAGAAAATTTCATGGAAGAATAGAGCCCTCAGCAAGGAAGGTGAACATGCCACTCCACCAAGCTGGGTCATTCTTAGTATGTTAATGCCTTCCTATTTAGAATCAAAATTGTTTTCTCTTTTTCTATCAAGACCAGGACATAACAAAGGCTGTGCTGTCAAAAACAAAAATAAAAACAAAAAAAACAAATGGATAATCTATCACTGTGCCAACACGTGGGAGCAGCTGGACCAAAAGAGAAATAAACTAATTTCTTTAATCATCCTAAAATATGAGCTTTTTAATCATTCAAAGCTTTGAGCCTCTTGGCCCAGAATAAAGGCCAGACTAATCTAAAGAAATCTGTTGTATAAATGCACATTTAGTTGCAGCCATCATTTTAGGTTTTGTTTTAAAAGTTTATTTTAGTATTGCTTCCGCATTCCAAATTCAAGCACTGTAGCTAACCTAATTTGGGCTTTGAGCATCAGCATGAAGACATCTGTACTTCTTACTAAACCATTATCATTAGTCCTACTTAGATGAAAAGCTTCTTTACTTGGAACAGTGCCTGTAGTTCATTGCCCTTGATGTAAAAACTGAAAGATTCTTCTCCAATTCATACTCCTAGGATAGATCAGTTTGCATATGTATTCCTAATCAAATCACCTTCCCTATCATAAGCATGTGAAATATAGCCTACTAATGAGGATAATTTAGGATTAAAATGCTCTCTTCAACATGGTACCCAAATTTGATATTCCTCTTCCATTTTTTTTACAATACTAAAAATTCTATATTCAAAATTGATGTAACAGACAAAACAGAATACTATCAAAGAACACAAAAGAATGAAAGTAAAAATACTCCTTATCACACGATTCCATAAATCTTTAGTTCAAATTATAAAAATAACCCTACAAAATTATCTCTTTTGTTCTGATTTCTTATATTTAAAAATACAGCAAGCTTCAATAACAGAGTTTTAATAGCAACTCTAAAACACACAGTATGTTTTCTCCTAAATACACAGTTAACTGATATATTTGTACCAATGCCTAATATTACTGGATTCACAGTTGTCATAAAAGATTATGAAATCTATTTCAACAGGGCATGCTCTCAAAGGAAGATATAAATTATCAGTCTTCCAACTGGGCTTTGCATGCCCTACAAATACATAACAACTTTCTAAGGGATGGTAAGCAAAGTTGGATAGTTTTAAAAGAATTAATTTTCAGATCATCAACTTCCTAAGGAACACCTCTGGTCAGGGCATCTCCTTTCACACTGACACTCCACCAACCTTATAACTGAGAAGCATGCTTCCCACTCATCCAGAATTTTATTACAGTAAATTGTGCCAGGGTGTAGAAATTTACAAAAGACCAAACAAAGGCAATTAAACACCTGCATATCTTTGCTAAGAAAGTGAATGAATTAAACAACTAGGCAAAGTAGCCTGTAGTAATTGAGATGGTTTGTAACCCTCTCTCGTCAACAAAATCAAAAGCAGATGCTCACATAGCAGATCATTAAAATAACGCTTGATTAAAAATATTTATGAGATTTGAGGTCATAACTCAAGATTTAAAGAGCTTAGTGAAACTACTATAACATAATTCCCACCATTTTCATTATGTTATCTATAATAAAAAACAGCATCTACATTTATAAAAACTATCAAACTAATAAGAACCAGACATAACTGATGCTGAACCCTGTCTTACCAAGCTATAAGTAATATTTATCCAGGGAAATCTGAAGTAATTTTTTAAAAAGTCTTATTATCTAATAAGGAAAATAATTTATGATGTTAAGCATCTGCCTTTGGCTCAGGTCATGATCCCAGGGTCCTGGGATCAAGCCCCACACTGGGCTCCCTTCTCAGCAGGGAGCCTGTTTCTCCCTTTGTCTGCTGCTCCCCCTGCTCGTGCTATCAAATAAATAAATAAAATCTTAAAAATTGCATTGTCTAATATCATACCCAAGTGCTACATGTGGCTATGAGCACTTAAAAGGCAGCTTAGTCCAAACTGAAATATGCTGTACAATACATACCCATTTTGAAGACTTTGTAAGAAAATAAGAATGTAAAATATCTCTTTAATAACTTCTTTTTTGATTACATGTTGAAATAATATTTTGGATGTAGTGGGTCACAATGTTATCACTAAATTTAACTCAACTGTTTCTACTTTTTTTAATGAGTACTTAAAAATTTTAAATTTTATATGCACTTTACATTATATTTCTATTGAATAAAACTGCCTTATAACATTATAATCTAATGATACAAAAATTGATTTTAAATGTGTATATTTTGTTGCCCAGAAGTATGAGATATCAATACAAGACTCTCAAGTATAAAAGTCAACAATAAAATAAAAAATCTTTGTTATTGGCTTATCAGGATTCATATTACCTAACAGATTTACGTTTACAAAATGTGGCCATTTTGTTCAAAATTACCTGCAAGCACTTAGCTGAAAAAAAAAAATCTACAGATTCCTCAGCTAAAGTTTCCATTCTACATACTGTCCCGGTTTTCAGATTTTCAAAGTCTGTAAACTCAATCTTACACTTCTTCCCATATACTTTAAAAGTATTTTGAAATACATGGATATTTAAGTTATCAATTACTGAAAGAAAAGCATACTACCTGGATAAGCACATTGCAGCAGAGCTATCGATTTGCCTCCAGGAGCAGCACAGAGATCCAGAACCTTCTCGCCATCTCTTAATTCCAGAGCCAATACTGGGAGAAGAGAGGCAGCATTCAGGAGATAATATTTTTTTAGATTTCCAATTTGGTGTCTTTCTGAAGGCATTCTATCTGAAGTTCTGCTAAGGTAACACTTCATTGATTTAGGATAGTAGGGTAAAGATCCTTGAAAGAGTGTGTGATAGCCCTTTAAATGTAAATTTGTTTCCAGTTCAAAGGAATAATTGAATCGGTTAAGAAGGATAGCATACTGCCAGTATGATGGAGATATTAGTATATCCCTAGAAATAGAAAAAGAAAAAAGAATATTATATATACAAACACAATTTTATATTACTAATATAATAGTGAACGGCATCCTAGTTTCATACTTACCTGTGATTTTTTTCAGAGTCAAGATTAGTATCTCTGATTCTGCCCTTTTGCCATAGGCTCCAATATGGCTCAACCTACCACCAGTAGGTTGAGTACTACCAGTAATGATCCTGACTTTATTTAAAACTTCGATATTTTATTATATCATGGGTTTTCTTTCTTTTGTATCAACTACCCATTAAAGTATTATTTGATTACTGAGTTTTAGGAGCCCCTTAAGTTCTGCACCAGACAGGAATGCCTCACTTGCCTCAGCCTAGTACCTTCCTGCAGAACATCCTGCCAAAAACACATGGCCTGTCTTTACATACCTCTGAATATATCAATATATCAAAATAGATACCAGTCTACCATTCTTTGCACAAGTGTTTTTCATAAAGACAAAATTTAAAACCTGAGACTGTTACCATTGGAGGGAAAAGTATTATCATTAAAGGGCATCTAAAGGAGTGAGTGTTAAAGTCTTCCTCTCAAAAAATAAAAGTATGGAAAACTAAGTATAGTGAGTTCTACAGTAATAGAGTTAGTGAGGCAATCAGTGGTTCAGATGATACAAAACCAAGCATGGTTTAAAAATCACTTATGGATTGACAGTATCACCTACCCCCCCACCCTCCTGCCTTCACCAAAAGATTCTCTTCCCTAATTTTTTATTTAGTCCAACAGTTAGAGCTTTTATTTTTTTAAAGATTTTTATTTATTTATTCAACAGAGAGGAGAGAGATCACAAGTAGGCAGAGAGGCAGGCAGAGAGAGGGGGAAGCAGGCTCCCAGCTGAGCAGAGAGCCTGATGCAGGGCTCGATCCCAGGACCCTGAGATCATAACCTGAGCTGAAGGCAGAGGTTTTAACCCACTGAGCCACCCAGGCGCTCCCAGTTAGAGTTCTTAACAGTCACAAGCTCACATCAACTGACAGATGATACAGCAGGAAATATTTAATTTATTTACAAGCTGACCTTTCTAGCTGAGTTATTTGGGAGCCTCATTAACCATGGTCAATTAAATAAACTCCAGCTGCTACTCACCCTGGAGTTGCCTATGTGAGAAATGGCTGGATTGAAATGTAACACCTGCGACTGAAACTGTGCCAGGTGAATTTCAACTGGGGGCTAATATGTGAAATTGCTTTCTTCTTCACTGCCTCTTACTATGATGGTCCAGTCATAGAAGCCCAGTTTGTCTGTTTCAGGAATCCTCTTTTTTTAAGAATGTACTTAATGTACTTTTTTTTTTTTACCCCACATTCACCTGTTTATTTTTCTTTGATAAAAATTTACATGCACTCCATTTTTTACGAAAGTAATTTTTACAGTGATTTTTAAAATAATTTTCCCCTTCTTAATAATATAAGAAAACCTTTCTGAATTAGAAAAATGTGAAAATTGTTGCTAGTGTGGTATACGGCCACGACAAATTTACTATGAAAAGAACAAAATACCTACATCTATGTGTTCTTAATTTACGTACAGACCCTCTTTTTCTAAGAATGTACTTTGCAAACTTGAGCAGGCATCAAGCGTCTATAAAAGACTGCTATGCCCTACTCCAGAATTTTCTGATACGATGATACAGAAGGTTGGAAGCAGAGAACTGAGAATTAGCATTTCTAGCAAGTTCTCCAGTGATAATGGTGCTGCTAATCCTCAGGACCACATTTTGGGAACCACTGCATTAAAATGGACCCAAAAGGGAGATACGCAAATATCACAGCTATAACATTTATTTCAGTCCATCCTAATCTAACCCAAAACAGGATGAAAATCTACCCAGGGTTTTGACTCATACAGCAGAGAAATAATAGTCAGAAACATAATTTAATTCATACAGATTGGAGTGGCTTGTCCCTTTAGCTAACAAAGGTAGGACACTTTCAATTGGTTAATATCTGACTGTGCAAATCTGTTTTTTTTTTCCCTTGAGAATTTCCAAAGCTATTTTAGAATGTTTATTCTTTCAGATGAACTTTAGAATCAGTTGAGTCAGTTAAAAATAATTTATAAAATATTTGCATAGACAGACACCTTGGCTAGAATTATATTAAATGCAGTAAATTTGGAGAGAATTTACATCCTTATTGTATTTGGTCTTTCCAACCATGACTACAACGTTTTTCCATTTAGTCACATTTTCTTTCAGATCCCTTAGTAAAGGTTACCATTCTTGCATATTTCCTTTTAACTTTATTGTATATAAAAGGACTGTTAGTTTAGGAACACTATTTTTGGTATTATACAGTACGTTAAATCTTGAAGGATAAGGAGGAACACCATAGAACAAAATGAGAAGGGAAGTTCAAGGACAAAGACAATAGCACAGGCACAGCCATATGAAGGAGGACAGTGCATTTGGGTAATTAAAAGTAATCTGGGGAGCCCGGGTGGCTCAGTAGGTTAAGCGTCGGCCTTCAGCTCAGGTCATGATCGCAAGTCCTGGGATTGAGCCCTGCATCAGGCTCCCTGCTTGGCAGGAAGCCTACTTCTCCCTCTCCCACTCCCCCTTCTTGTGTTCCCTCTCTCACTTTCTGTCAAATAAACAAATAAAATCTTAAAAAAAAAAAAAAAAGTAATCTGGTGTGGCACATGGCAGATTATAGAAGTCAAGTATAATATGATAAAGTTCATTGAAGGACTCTAGGAGAGAGAGCTTCATTGGATTTAAAAACATATACTTATTGGGCCCCTGGGTGGCTCAGTCAGTTAAGCATCTGACTCTTGGGTTCAGCTCAGGTCACGATCTCAGAGTCCTAAGATAGAGCCCCATGTGGGAAGCTCAGTAAGGAGTCCACTAAAGCTTCTCTCTCCCTCTTCCTCTGCCATTCTCTGAACTCGCTCTCAAATAAACTTTTAAACACACACACACACACACACTTATAGCAGAGGGAGTCAGCAATCTTCTGAATTATTCTCATTCTTTAACAACTGGATAAAATAAGAACTTGCTTAAAACAAATTTTCTGACTCCTCCCAACCTATATACAACCTTACTGGAGTCCTTGTAATTTCTGAAACAAGTTTTCTTTAGCCTTTACCAGTCTCAGGATAAACTGTTCCCTCTGCCTTTAATGACCTTTCCTCTGACCTACAATGGCTCATCTATAACCTGGCTGACTCCTCTACTCTCAGCTGAGGGGACGGTTTAGGCTTTATCTCCTCGGGGAAACCTTTCTACCTACAACCTAATCCACCCACTCCACCTCACCCTAACAATAAAAATTACTGATATGTTTACAATAAGCATTTTGCATACTTAGCTTATTTAACCATCACTACTGTGAAGGACAGCTATTATCCCCATTTTAGAAGTTAGGTAACTTGGGCGCCTGGGTGGCTCAGTGGTTTAAAGCCTCTGCCCTCGGCTCAGGTCCTGATCTCAGGGTCCTGGGACCAAGCCCCGCATGGCTCTTTACTCAGCAGGGAGCCTGCTTCTCCCTCTCTCTCTCTGCCTGCCTCTCTGCTTATTGTGATCTCTCTGTCAAATAAATAAACTCTTTAAAAAAAAAAAAAAAAGAACTTAGGTAACTGAAGCTTCCAGAAGTGTGGCAACTCACCCAAGGTTCTATCACTATTAAGCAGAAGTACCTGATTCAAAATCTGGCTGACTTTAAAGTCTAACAAAGTGTGAGACCTTTATACTGTAGCAGTAGCAGCATACCACAGGGAGAGACAAAATTCCACCCCAACCCTGGCCTAGCATCAGTGCCCTGACCTCCCACTGCTCCTAACAATGGGAATAGCCTGATACATGGCTGCCTGGAGCACTGGCAATGGGACCACTTGATGAAGAGACTGCTCAGGCTGGTGCTTCCTACCCACAAGAAGGCAAAACTGCATATTAATGTGGGTCTCAGCACCCCACCCACCACTGCCCACCCAACTACCAGTGACCTCCCTTCTCCCTGGCACATGTGCACAAAGACACACACACTCACACTCCAGCGCACTGGTAGGATGATGCCCCTGGGGCTGGCAGGCCAATGGTTACTCAAGGTAAAGCTCTGACTGGATAGACAAGTAGTCCAGCAGACAATACAGGGAGTGTACATTAGAGGACTTAAGAAGACACTCACCAGGCACCACACTCCAGGACTCCTCTCAAGATTCATGAGGAGTGGGGCACCTGGGTGGCTCAGTGGTTTAGAGCCTCTGCCTTCAGCTCAGGT
>CM053603.1:149602751-149660717 GCA_028646535.1 Procyon lotor
TTAAAAAAAAAAAAAAAAGATTCATGAGGAGTCTGAAGCTGTTCCACTTACTGGTCTTCAATGACAGAAGTTCAAGTACATCAGCAGCCAGCAGAACTGGGACCCACAAGACCAGTGATCTACAGATGTTTGCTAGTACCTCCATGGATATCATTTTGAAAAAAACTACGTACCCTCTGGCACATTTTAAGTTGACATCAAAATCTTCACCATAGATTTAAGAACGTAATTTCCAGCACACTATAAAAATTGACATTTTCAAATATAAATTATATCACTTTTTAAAATGTATCCAGTGGAACCTAAATACCAGAGTGATTTTGAAACCCATCATTGTCCATTTAAAAATTCATGGACTGACTCTTCTTGAACAGGTGAAAATTTTAGTTCCTTCTTTTATTTGCATACTATTTCCCCCACATAACTTTAATACATTTTTGTGCTTGAAATCTTTTATTACCCTATCATATTTCTCTGCCATAAACAATACACACATATACATACTAAATCTGTTTTCACTGTGGCCTAAATCTCTAAGTGTTAAAATGGTAACTTCTGGATTCAGTTATCAGTAAAACTGTTACTATAAAATTGATCACAATACTTATCATAGATTTGATAATTAATAAACATAAAAATGAAAAGTGTTAGGAAATGGATCTCAATGAAATGAGCTTTTCCCCTGATCCTGGTCCCCACATATCCAGAGATGAATAGTACCTAGGGCTACACTGAGTCAGGGTTAAAATCAACTATATTCCTGTTTTGTAGTTTTACAAGAGCTAAGAAAAATCTTCACTTAAATAAGTGGGTAAGAATTAAATATATTTTGTTATAGTAACGTCTCTCTTTTTGAATTCTATTTCTTGGAGTTATATTCCCAAATCACTTAATGATCTATCTTCAAAAATATTTTAAATGATCTGTTAGTTGACAACTCAATTGGCGCTCCTTTACTTTTGCTTAAAGCAAAACTTGGAAACCACCTGACCTGTCAAAAGAATTTATTAGTCATCAGCCATTTACTTTTTCAACCCTTACAATGACATTCCAACAGTCTCTGACAGGCAGAGGTGTTGTCACCCTGGAGAAATGCAATGTGGAAGAGTCAGGATAGTGAAAATGTGTCCTTTTTTTATAAAGTGGAAGAAAAACGAACAACAGGTTGGGAAAGGAGAACAAGTACTCCCTTAGGCACACAAGGATCAGAGTAATTTTGTGAAAGAGAATACACGAAAACTGAAAATCTGGAAGTTGACTGCTGTAACTTGCCTGTGCACACATATCCCTTGAAAAAACTGTATAATTTATTATTTGAACAATGTTATTTGATGTTATTATTTTCATTCAACTTTTCTGTGACTTTATTCTTTTCTCTTAGTACTTATTCTACTCTCTAGTCTACCTTCCTATTTAATGATGAGGATAAAAAATCATTTTATCTAGGTATTGCTAAGCACAACTGGTATAACCCTGCTGATTACAAAACCAATTAAATTTTTATGGTTAAAAAAATAAAAATCCCTGTTTTATTGGTATCCACTAGAGGGTGCTCATTCAATCATTTTAAAAGTCTGGTTTAGAAATGAATCAATCAGTTCATGGAAGTAGACCTAAGTATGTTTAACAGACTTTCATTTTTATTCTTCAGAGATTCTAATGATGAACTAACTGCCTCCTACTCTTGTTTCTTTTGTGTTTCTCATAGAAGGCAATCCAGGTCCATATTTGTCATCCACAGTAGCTCAACTAGAAGTCTTAAGCGAAGGTTTGTGTTTCTGGTAGAGACCAACAAAAGGTGAAAATATTGCATACAAGGAATCCCTCGTATCAAGAGACATGTGCATACACTCCCAGGGCTGGGACTCCACACCCTGAATAGCAGCACGCTTGGTAGAGGAAAGGGATGATTTTAAAATCACAGGCCTGGATTGGCCATTAAAATTGGTACTTTCTGGGGCACCTGGGTGGCTCAGTGGGTTAAAGCCTCTGCCTTCAGCTCAGGTCATGATCTCAGGGTCCTGGGATCGAGCCCCACGTCGGGCTCTCTGATCATCGGGGAGCCTACTTCCCCCCTCTCTCTGCCTGCTTGTGATCTCTCTCTCTCTCTCTCTCTGTCAAATAAATAAATAAAATCTTTAAAAAAAAAAAAAAATTGGTACTTTCTAACTTCTGACTTTTAAAGGGGCTAAAAGTTACTACTTCACAGGAATTTGCACAAAGTAAGGTTGAATATTTGTGTAAAGCTAACATAAGCAACAAAACAGAAATAGAGATATTAGCTCATTTCTGTTTTCCCCAACCACCCCTTCTCCATCTCATTCACAGATTCTGCTAATGCAGTCTGGCTGTATTTTTTCCCCTCTATAAGTGAACTGCATGCACTCTGGAGAAAAGTGTCTAAATAAAAAAAATATTTGCAGATAGGCCAGACTTAACTGAGGCTCTTTTGTTTGCTTTGCTTTCTACAAAGTGTACACAAAATTTCCAAAGTTCATATAAAGATTTCCAATTAATCCTCCCCTCATATATATTTGAGGGCAGAATATATATAATCCATCTTTGTATCCCCAGTGGTTAGAACAGTGCCTGGTTTATAAACACTAAAGTGTGAATAAATAGATGACTTGCTCAAGTCTTAAAAAGACAAGTTAATAAATTATGACAACACAATCTCAAAAGAATTACAATAGCTGTTATCAACAAAATGCAATGGAAACACAAAGGCAGAACTAATTTTGTCTAGGGTATATGGGACAGCTTGACGGATAATTAGTTAAAAACAGTAATAGTAATAAAAATAATGCTAATTATTTAGCATTATTATTTGTGGCAAATTTAGCACATTTATGCAAAACTTAAATTATCATATCAAGGGCTTACTCTATGTAACAATATTTTAAAATTTGTATATATATAAAATCATTTTATATTCCCAAGTAATTATATGAAATAGATCCTATTTTACACATAAGGATAGTAAGGGGCAGAGATATAAAGTAACTTACCTAGGTCACATGCTACAAGATGCAGAGGTAGGATTTGAATGCATACTTTAACCACTGTACAGAGGGAAAAAGGAGAGGCTCATTCCTAGCAGAGGTAATAGTATACCCAATCCCAAAAGGATGAAGGATTCTGTTTAGTCATGCTAAGATATTTAGTCCAAATATAATACTGCAGACACTGGGGGAGCAAAGGAGGCTTCTACTCCAGGAGTGGAACAATGGAATACGACGGTACTGAGAAGCACCAGGAAAGAGGGTATGACAAACTCTCAAAGCTCCTCCAAATGTGAGCTCTGTTCCACTGGATAAGTTAATTAGCCCCCATATGCCTCAACTTTCCTATTTCCTACTAATGTAAATAGTAACAACTACCTCAGAAGGCTGTACAGAGGCTTATGTTAGTATTTGTAAGGTGATTAGAACATTGCCTGGCAGAGTGTCATAAAAGTGGTTGCTAAGTAAGCCAACAAATAAATACTAAAGATAGGAGACTGCAGAAAGGGGCTACTGCAATATGCCAAGTAAGAAATAATGGAAGTTTAACTAAACAGTGATAAAGGGGTTACAAATGAAAACCAAATTAAGAAATTTCTCAGGAAGAAGCAAAAGCATTTGGTGGGCATTTAAATTGTGACGGAGGCAGAGTAGTAGTAAATGGCAGTCTATAGTTTGGGAGCCGCCGAACAATCAAGGTCAGTCAAGGTAAGAGATACATGGTGCAGAGTACAGGAAAGTTCAAAGCATGAAGCTTCCATGCGTCCTTTCCAGTGGAATCATGGGCAAGGACAACTTTTCCCTGCAACAATGTATGACCATATACATAGGAATGTCACCAAGTAGGAAGGCTCACCAAAAGCTTGGCATCTAGATTTTATTGAGGCCCAGTCACACAAACATGATCAACTGACTAATCTTTAGCTTCCAACTCCTCTGGAGGTCAGAGGTGGGAAGGCAAACTGATACCATGGCCCACAGCCCCCACCATAAAATCACACTGTTAGACTTTCCAGTGTGGCCCACCCCCCAAGTAAACAAGGACACTCTTGGGCAGGACATTCCAAGGGCTTAGAGATAACCTCCCAGAAGCTGAAAGCAAATGTCAGACTTATTTTTGATTAAGGTTCATTCCTTACCTTGAAGGTTTGGGGGAGAAAAGAGGAAACATATTGATGGTGATTAACTCCAACAAGTGAGAAAAAATACGCAAGTGGCAAATGACAATATAGGTTTGGAAGGGAAAAATAACATGCTTTTGAGATTGTCTAGTATCAAACTAAGTGAAGTTACCAGAAAATACTGAGAAGTATGGAACAAAGCTTAGAAAGGACTGCACAGCTTGAGATGGCAGCATACTGAGGGAAGTTCAAAGTCATGTCATGAATGGGCTTCCCTGAAAGATAACATAAGCAATGAGCAGAGCAAAACTTGAACCCACTGTAAACAACTTTAAAGGGCTGCTCAGAGGGTGACTTGTAAAAAAGGTTGTTACAAAACAATAAAATTTAAATAAATACTAAATCCTCCCCATTATCTAAATCTCTTAGATAAGACAGGAAACTAAAAATAAGTAAATCACTTTCTAGGTAGAAGACAAAAATGCACTCATCTTTCTCTGGAAATAAATACACTCTGCAAGCATGACATTCCAAATAAAAGTTTAAAAACAAATATTTGTTCTTACTTCCCCATGCCACCTTCCATGCTCAGACTACTTTCTGAGCTCAGCCTTTATTTTGCCCATGGCAAATTTAGCACATTTATGCAAAACTTAAATTACCATGAAAACCCAACAAAAAGGTAGATGAAGCAGAAGGCACAGCTAATTAAATGGATTTGAGGTTCACTGCTCATTTTGTGTAGGTTCAAAACAGTAACTTAAAAATCTGTCTGAGCACATTAAATAGAAAAATAATTCATTACAGGGTATGGGTAGCCAGACTACTATAAAATCTGAAGACACTATCCCTTTTAAAAAAAAATTTTTTTTAATCATCCATGAATGCCTAATTACACCCCAGGTGTGAGATTAGGGGTTAGCAGTGGAAGTTCTTAAACAAGAAAGACTAGACACAAATCCCTGCTCTGGCACTTACGTAAACTTGGGAAGTTACTTAAATACCATGTGGTTTCATCATGTGAAAAATGGAAAACAATCCTCAGAGCTCTGTTCTGAGGATCACATAAAGCCAGTATCATCTGGTACATAATAAGCATGCAGTAGATGTGTGGTTGTCTGGCTACTCTATGTGAGTAACTTTACATAATAAAAACATAATGAATTTATTACACTTCACGATCATTCTTTTTTCTCTGTGACATTAGATACTCATTTTATTTTTTTTTTTTATTTTTTTTTTTTTTTTTAGATACTCATTTTAAAATCTAGTTTTGCGGGCGCCTGGGTAGCTCAGTCATTAAGCATCTGCCTTCAGCTGAGGTCATGATCCCAGCGTCCTGGGATGGAGCCCCACATCATGCTCCCTGCTCTGCAGGAAACCTGCTTCTCACTTTCCTGCTCCCCCTGCTTGTATTCCCTCTCTCATTGTTTCTCTCTGTCAAATAAATAAATAAAACCTTTTTAAAAAATAAAAAATCTAGTTTTGAAATAAAAACCACAACCATAAACTATTTTTTCATATTACAGTATTTAAAAGTTTCTAAAACAGTGTAATTTGTGCTAAAAATTATCTCAGAACCACCTAAGACTTTATTAACAGTCAATACTTCATTTGTTTAAAAAAAAAAAATGCTTAAAGCTATCCTTTTATGTGAGAAAGCATTATTGAGTTGATCCAAAAAGAGATTAGTAAGACAACAATGTGACTGAATTCCACTGTCTATAGCTACACAACCTTTTTTTCCTGAGCAGTATGTATTGGGCTTTTGTCCTTAGCTTCAGAAGTAGTGCACCCTCTTCTTTCAGCCTAAATTACCTAGTTCATTTTGCTAAGGTAACTCCTTATTATGTCACCAAGGCCTGGCTTCTCTTCAGGTCTTTGCTGGCACACTCAGTCTTTGTTAAATAAGACAAGGTTCTCCTGCTTATTTCTATCAGGATATTTATGAAATTAATAGTTTATATAGTTTTAACCAGCCTCTTTATCCCCCATGAACACCAGAATGCAGGCAAACTGGATATGGGGACTGCCTTGCTCTTTGTATTCCACAAGACATGGAATATACTGTGTAAGAACTCAATGTAGGCAAAGGAAACAAAAGAAAAAATGAACTATCAGGATTTCATCAAGATAAAAAGCTTCGGCACAGCCAAGGAAATAATCAGTGCAACTAAAAGGCAACCTTCAGAATGGGAGAAAATATTTGTTACTGATAAAAGGTCCAAATATATAAAGAACTTATCAAACTCAACACCCAAAAAACATTTAATCCAGTTAAGAAATGAGCAGAAGACATGAATAGACATTTTTCCAAAGACATCCAGATGGCCAACTGGCACAGGAAAAGATGCTCAACATCATTCAGCATCAGAGAAATACAAATCAAAACCACAATGAGATACCACCTCACATCTGTCAGAAAGGCTAAAATCAACAACTCAGGAAACAAGAGATAATGGTGAGGATGTAGAGAAAGGGGAACTGTCTTGCACTGTTGGTGGGAATGCGAACTGGGATAGCCACTCTGGAAAACAGTATGGAGGTTCCTCAAAAACTTAAAAATAGAATTACCCTATGATCCAGCAATCGCACTACTTCAGGAATTTACCCAAAAGATACAAACATACTGATTTGAAGGGGCACATGCACCCTGATGTTTATAACAGCATTGTCAACAATAGCCAAACTATGGAAAGAGCCCAGTTGTCCACTGACTGATGGATAAAGAAGATGTGGGGGGTGTGTGCATGTGTGTGTACACATATATACATATGTAATATTAGTCATCAAAAAGAATAAAATCTTGCCATTTGCAATAATGGAGCTAGAATGTATTATGCTAAGCAAAATAAGTCAGCCAGAGAAAGACAAATACTATATAATTTCACTAGTATGTGTAATTTAAGAAACAAAATAGATGACACAGGGAAGGGAAAAAAACAGAGAGAGAGAGAGAGAGAGGGAGGCAAACCTTGAGAATCTTAACTAAAGAGAACAGACTGAGGGTTACTAGAGAGGGGGTGGATGGGGGAGGAGCTAAACGGGTGATGGGCATTGAAAAGGGGACTTGTGCTGAGTACTGCTTGTTATATGTAACTAAATTCTACTCCTGAAACCAATATTACACTATATGTTAACTAACTAGAATTTAAATAAAAATTGGGGGGAAAAAAAAAAACTCCATGTAAAGAACCCATGGAATAACATTCTGACCAAAGGCAAAACTTACTAAACATAGAAATCAAACTTATCTCACTTACTTCTATGCATGAAAGATGATTTCAATAATACATTTAAAGAATTTCTGAGCGTGTGTATACACGTGTTCAAAACACAGCCCGCCAAAAACACAGGGAAGAAATATAACCAAATAAAGTGACTTTAGCTAAGACAGAGCTGTGCCAGCTTTAAAGACTAATTCTCTTCTGAATTTCATAAACTAGTCGAGTATCCTCAAAAGTTTTAAGATTTTTCTGTACAGTATAATTAATTTTGTCAAATTAGTGGGCATTCCTGTTTCAAAGATAAAAACAATTGCTCAAGGCAAGGCCTTAACAATTTTTTCCGTACTATTACTACAAAGTTTCCTTTTGCCCCTTTTCATTTTCCTATGATTCCATCTATTTCTTCACAGTTCTTCTCTTCTGTAGTGTCTGTAGGAAAAGGGCAGCTAGACTTAGATTCCTTTATCTTTTATCCTCAAGCACCCCTCCCCCAAAAAGAGTTTATTTCGTGTTCTATCAGAAAGCATCAAGAGATGAATTATACTAACCTTACTGTATTCCAGGCATCTCCAAGTTCTTTGGAATACTGTTTTTCAAAATGATCCAATACAACTTTGCAAATTTGCTTTGCAAACTTCCTCTCTGATTTTGCTTTCAGCTATGATGACAAGAAAATGTTGCTGACATAATCTGATATTACAAATTTATTAAACTTCAAATTAGCACAGTTTTTTTTTTAAGAACATGTTTTATGATTACTAGTTCTTTTGCAAGGAAGCATTACCTCAAATGTAACAACACTGTATTTATGAAAAAAGAGAGTTTCTTCAAATAATTATTGCTCAAATGTAAAGCAAAGGTTAAAGGCTTTGTGGCGTTAAAAAAAATTAGTGGCCCCGACAGAAGCTGCGTTAAAGAAACAAAATTAACTTAAATAGGGGCGCCTGGATGGCTCAGTGGGTTAAAGCTTCTGCCTTCGGCTCAGGTCATGATCTCAGGGTCCTGGGATCTAGACCGCATAGTCTCTCTGCTCAGCAGGGAGACTGCTTCCCCCTCTCTCTGCCTGCCTCTCCGCCCTACTTGTGATCTCTCTCCTCTCTGTCAAATAAATAAATAAAAACCTTTTAAAAATTTTAATTTAAATAAGCCACTCTAGGTGTTAACATTTGGGGAAACTGAGTAAAAAGCCTATGGAAATTAGTATTATCTTTGCAACTTTTTTTGTAAATGTAAAATTATTCTAAAATAAAAAGGTTACTTCGAAAAAAAAAGTCACACTTCCTGTGGAAATTTCCTTATAATTCTATTTCATTTACTCATTCAAAGTTTAGCAAGGTATTACTATGTAACTGTTCTAAGGTCCCAGGAAAGAGCGGTGACAGTCTCAGACCCTGAGGAGCTCGCATTCCGCTCAAAGCTGAAGGCAGTAGGTACTCGGGTCTGCAGGCTCGACTACAACCAAGTTACGTGGGGGCACAGGTGAGTCTAGGGAGAAAACAACAGAGAACGCTCAAGAGAAAACGTTCGAGCATTCAAGGTTTGCACTAAGGCTTTGAACGGCGAAGCCAGAGAAACCAACAGCTCGCGAAGTTCCCCTGTCCCGACTCCCTCCCTCGCCACCTCAGCCCGTAAAGTGATTCAGTCAGAGGCACCCAGTCTAGTGCCAGCCCTCACCCGGGTCAACATTATCCCGCCGCGAGATGCCAAACAAGAGATCTACACGACCCAGCACCTAAAACCTCCAGGAAATCAAAACCAAAGCCTCACAGCCGAGGTTCAATCACTTGCACTTCCATCCCTCGCTTTTCCGGTTCAACTTCCCGCGAGATACTGCTTTGCCTCCTAGTCGAAATCTCGTCAAGTGATGTAGGTCTCGCGAGAGGCACGAGCGCGCAAAGTTACTTCCGCCGGCGGCTGGGGGAGGCGCTGCTTACTACTGAGCGCGTAGCTTGACCCTTGGGCGGAGCCTTGAGTGCCTAGAAGCTTTAAGTGAAGCTTTTTGTTCGAAGCTTTTTGTTTGAACCGAGGCTGCTGTGTGCTTGTGGCTCAGTAAAAAAAAAAAAAATTGTTGACTTGTATTAGGTTTTGTATAATAATCACGTTGTAAAATGTTCTCAGAGGCTAAGCTAATTACTGAATTAATCCCCCCTCACCTTTATCTCGGATATTCAGAACTAAGGGTAAAAGGGATAGATATGATGAAGACATAAGGCATGTATCTCTTTTAACGGAGAGGACTAAATGATTAATTGAAATACAGTAAGGCACTTAGCACAAAAGGTAGGAAACAGTGAACGCCTAAATGTTAGCTGCTGCTGTGTATTTTCACTATAATGATCCTCAAGATTATGATCATCACGTTCTAATACCAAATGCCTGAAGACCAAAATGACCCTACACGCTAGCCTCCCACCCACCCTTACTAGGAGCAGTGTTAACATGTGCTCAGGAAAGTATTAAACCCATTCTAATAGGAACAGCAGTTCATTTGCTCTTTTACTATTACTTTAGTTCCTCCCTTGTAACAGCAATCAGCAATACATCAAGAAATCAGTGCTTCATATGGTCCGTGATTATTTAATGAGCATCATCATTTTGAGACCTTGATGCTCAAAATATCAGTATAGGTTTATACCATAGGTACAAATCTTAGAACCATGTAGAAAGAAAAAATATCACCAATAATGTGATTTGAAGCCTAATACGTTTACTTAAACAACTTCCCCAGTAATCTAAAAATGAATTTAGATTTGGTGTAAAAGAAAATAAAGTACTAAGGAGTGATTAAATGCATGCAATTTGTTAGTTATTTACAGAAAAAGTCATTAGTCTACCTTTCAGCCTCTATATATTTTTTATATTTAATATATTTTTCTGTGCTCATTACAGAATGTTGCATTTTATTGAATTAATATGGTAGTATATTTGCAAAGTAGACATTTAAAAGACTTTTAAGGAGATAGTAGAAATCATATACACTATATTACTTTTAGGGAAAGGGGATGTGTAATACTTGGAAAGAGGTCATATTAGTTCTATCATATTATTTTTTAATTTTTAAGCATGTTTCTGTTTTCTGATTTTAAATAAGCTAATGCTTACTGATGACAATGTAAAAACAAAAGCCTATGAGAATGAAAATTGAACATAATGCCACTAGAGATTGTATTGACATTTTAATGTATTCCTCTAGTTTTATGCGTTTTCAAGTTTGATCAAACAGTACATATAATGTATCCTGCTATTATAAGCATTTTCTTATATTAAAAATTCTTTATATACAACATTTCTAAAAGTTGTATAGTATTCCAAGGTATAGAGGATACTATACTAGCTTACCTTCTTACTATTGATAAACACGTTTGCTTATTTCTTTCCATGTCTGATAATCTTATAATTTTTATTATATTCTTAGTTTGAATAGGTTTCAAATCATACTATTTGTTTCTTTTGTAAATTACCACTTCATGTCCACTTATCTATAGATGTCTTAGTGAGATTTTTACTTATATTTATATTAAAGTTGTTAACCATATCACATTTTCAAATACTTTCCCATTTTTTTCTTACAACCCTTTAAAAGTAAAAAATACCTTAAAATTTTATGCAGTCAATTCTTTGATTTTGTAATTGATTCTATTGCTTTTTGGCTTGGAAATTTCTTCCCACAGAGGCAAGCAATTATTTGCTTCTCTCTCCCTTTTTTTATTTTACTGCTTGATCTTTAATATTTAACCCATTACTCTATCTAGAATCAATATTAATGTTTCATTAATGTTAGAGAATGTTAGTGGATTCCTTTACCTTATACCAAATACCTACTAAAGAATAAACAAAGGTTCACACTTTATTTTAAAAACAACACAAACTGTTACCAGACTTGTTTTAAATCACAGCAAATATAAATTGAGCTGACACAAATACCAAAAATTATATTTTATTATTATTACTACTATTGCATTAAAGAATAAAGCAGCTTAATGTAAACTTAAACTGGGCAGGAAAATAATTTTTATATACCTAAGCAATTTTATTGTGAAGCCACTTGCTATAAGAAGTGTTTCAGGATGGGCGCCTGACAGGACTGCCTTCAGCTCCAATCATGATCCCGGGGTCCCAGGATCAAGTCCCACATGGGGCTCCCAGCTCCACAGGGGGTCTGCTTCTCCCCTTTCATGCTCTCTTTCTCTCAAATAAATAAATAAATAAATAAATAAATAAATAAATCCTTAAAAAAAAAAAAAGAAGTGTTTCAGGATAAGTATACTTTATAGACTTCTATGCATTTTATGAGTTTTCATATTTTAATAAAACATTTCTCAAAACCCTTCATATCCACATGGAGGTTTATGTGTCAAAAAGATAAAGACAGGCTTTGTAGTAAAACAATCCAACATCAAGAGAACACTAGCTCATTATGAATGGCAGAAAAAACAACAGAGAAATCCACCATCAAAGTGAGAGAACAAAGCTTAGTTACAGGCATTCTTCAACTATCATTTCAGGAGAAGAGCTAATTAGCTGAGGCTCTCATTTTATTATTTTAGGCCTCCAAAGTGGTGTGTACAAACTCTATCAGATAATCCACTGGGATTGGGAAGTAAATATAACTTGTATTTTCATTTAATTTTATCAAATCTTTTATTTTTTTTTCAGTGTTACAAGATTTATTGTTCCTGCACCACACCCAGTGCTCCATGCAACATGTGCCCTCCTCAATACCCACCACCAGCCTTGCCCAACGCCCACTCCCCTCCCCTCCAAAACCCTGTTTGTTGCTCATAGTCCACAGTCTCTCATGGTTCATCTCCCCCTCTGCTTTCCCCCCATACACCCCTCCCTTCCTTCTCACAATGCCTTCCATGTTTTTCTTTATGCTCAGCATGTAAGTGAGACCATAAGGTAATTGGTTCTCTCTGCTTCACTTATTTCACTCCGCATAATCTCTTCCAGTCCCATCCATGTTGATACAAAAGTTGGATATTCGTCCTTTCTAATGGACTATCAAATCTTTTAAAAAAAATTTTAGGGGGAGGTATATGTACAAGGTGAAATAGAATATGTATGTAACTTATGAGCTGAAACTTATCCCCTCAAAATTCACATACTGAAGCTTTAAGTCCTAATACCTCAGAATATGACTGTATTTAGAAAGTCTTTCCAGAGGTGATTAAATTAAAGAGAACTTTAGGGTGAGTCCAAATCTAATCTGACTAGTATCCTTATAAAAAGAGGAAATTTAAACCCTGAGACTCTAGGGATAAACACATACAGTGGAAGGACCACGTGAGGAAATAGGGAGAAGCAGGCCATCTATAAGCCAAGGAGAAGGGTTTCAGAGGAAACCAATCCTGCCAAACAAGGCTCCAAGTTGATTTTGGACTTCCAGACTTCAGAACTGTGAGAAAATTAATTTCTATTGTTTGATCCATCCAGTCTTTGGTAGTATTGTGTGGCAGACCTACCAAACTAACATAATAACTTAAATATTACTGGAAAAGATATATTATAATAATCTGGAGACCACTGATTCACTTACCTAGGTCATAAATTCTGTTTAGTAATTAGCACATAGAAAGAATTTACAACTCAGGCTCTAAACAAGCAAATAATTTTCTTCCTAGTTTTCCTTCAATTATAAGCTGATTCCATTCATGAAAGAAAATTCATTTCTGATTTCCTAAATCTTCCCCCCACCAAAAAACAGGTTTCCATTATTGTTTCCACAAAGCCAATAGATTTGTTATTTTGATAATTTATAATCATACTTTTTTTTTTTTTTTTAAGATTTTACTTATTTGAAAGAGAGAAAGCAAGAGAGATCATGGAGGGAGAGGGAGAAGCAAACTCACCACTGACTGCGCAAAAGTCCCATGTGGGTGGGGCTCCATTCCAGGACCCTGAGATCATGACCTGAGCCGAAGGCAGATGCTTAACTTAGCCCCCCAGGTCCCCCTATAATCATACTTTAATGTAAGTCTTCAAATATCTGAATTTGTTCTTCAGATCAGCTGGAATATATTTGTTGATAAACAGTATTAGCAGAATCTCAGTTGCAAAGTCTACTCCATTTAGAGAAAAACTTAAGTATTAAAGCCAAGGATAATAAAATTTATAAGCTACAGCTTTATTTGTATAAGCAGTTTCACTTTTGATAAGGTTTTGACACCAAAAAGTATTAGATTTCTTCAGTGCAGAATGGGAAAAATTAATAACATGAATAGCATACCATATAGAATCAAGTAGCAAATAAAATACATTATCATAATAAATACTTAGAGATCAGCTGCAAAAAATGGCATATTCTACAGTTAAATGTTTATGGGCTATTCAAAATACATTTTCCAGGAACACCCGGGTGGCTCAGTTGATTCAGCATCTGACTCTTGGTTTTGGCTCAGGTCATGATCTCATGGTCCCTGAGACTCAGCCCAGTGAAGGGCTCAGCACTCAGTGCAAGGATTCTATTTCTTCCTTTTTCCTCTCCCTCTGCCTTCAGACCTGCTCATGTGCATGCTCTCTCAAATAAATAAAATCTTAGGAAAAAACAAACAACAACAACAACAACAGAAAACAAGTTTTACATTATTAAGTCCTTCGTTTGACACTGAAAAGACCATTTAATTTTAAGCTTGCACAAAGCACGGCACTTAATTTTTACAAAATTATATGTTTGATTCTCCCATCATAAAAGAAGCAAAATTTTGGGGCGCCTGGCTGGCTCAGTCAGTTAAGCATCTGCCTTTGGCTCAGGTCACAATCCCAGGACCCTGGACCTTGGACCCTGACATCAAGCCCCACGTCAAGCTCCCTGCTCAGAAGAGAGTCTACTTCTCCCTCTCCCTCTGCCTGCCGTTCCCCCTGCTTGTGCTCTGTGTGTCAAATAAATAAAATCTTTAAAAAAATAAATAGAATAAAGTAAGCAAAATTTTAAATTTTGTCACATTATTTAATACCAATTACATGCAATATTGTATGTATGTTATATATGCCTTCTGGGCATATAGAATTATCTTTTAAATAAGTAAAAATATATATCTTTGGGTCAGTAGTTTTAATTTAAGAAAAGACAGACATTGTATCATCTAGGATCGTAAGGTGATATGATATTTTTAGTTGCCTTTAAAATGACAATATTCCTTCCCATATATATGAAAACTTGTGCAGAGAAAAAAGGTTTCATATAAAATAAGAAATCATTATTTTAATATATCAACTTAAGATTTCTTCCAACAGTCACATCTGAAAATTCCTTTTCTATTTTCTTACCAAAAAGGAATCATTTAAATTTATCAAATGAAAAGCAAAACTGCATACTGATATAAATTATTTTTATTGTGTGAAAATGTTATAATCTGTGATGATTAAGAATAAAAATGCAGCATATAACAAAATAGGCATTTACTTGTTAAAAGCAACCTGGATTTACAAAACTTCTTTTAAAATATCTTTAGAATGCTTTAAGAATACAAATTAATTTTTGAGAGATATATAAAACATTTATTTCACTTTATCATATATTTAATTTCAAAATCATTTTTATTTATTTTTAATAAATGAACTCAGTATTATTGTGCACTACAGTAATCACTTACAGGAAACAAAAAAATGTTTAAACTTTTATTTAATCTCAAACTAGAGAATTAAAAGGATGACAAAATATAAGCTTAGTGTTTAAAAAAATGAATAAATGTATATGTTACAAACAGGTACCAAAAAGATACACAAATATGTTTTTCTCTACAATCCAGTTCAAAATCTACATTCTGTCTTCTTGTGTTGCTTTTGCTTACATTTCGGCCACTTATCAAATTAAGGCTGTTATGAATTTTATATCTGAAGCAGAATGCTTTTACTCAGTGTTCCTGGTGTCCTATGCACAAAACTTCAAAAGGCTGTATTATGATGCTGACTGGAGTAATAAGTGACCCGATTAAAAAAGTTCAGGGACTTAAAAAAAAGTGACTATATGTGATGCTCCAAAGTAAAATAATCATATTAAACAGCTTTAGAAGTACTTAATTTTGTTATTGTCAGATACTAATATATGTTTGTTGTCAGTACAAGTTAACCAAACTTACCAATTTTAACAAGATAATAAGGATCCATGTTGTTTATAGCTTTTTCACCTTGATATAAATGTATATACTTTTAATTAAATGCAAATTATGGATCTAATACTCAAAATATATTTTAAAAAGTTTGCCTAAATAGAGAATCCTACAGATGTCATTCTTCAGTGCAAGGGAAGTGCTATTATTTTAAATTGAGAAATTATTTTGGAATTCTTTCTTTATAAAAGTAATTTTAAACCAACATTTTTATTCTTATTTATTCAGTACTCAAGCATTTTCTGGTTATAAAACCAAATGTCTGTACCCCCAGTGTTTTTTTCAGTCTTTTCGCCTTTATTTTCAAGGCACAAAAGAATTAGAATAAAAGAGTCACTGCAGCTTCTGATAGAATGAGGGAGTGACAATGAGCACCATGATCTGAAAAAGTCTAACCCATAAAAGAGGTGTTCATTGAAAATTTTAATATCTCACATAACATTTTTATTAATTTAAAAAGCATTTAGATCAAGAAAATATTTCAAGTCTCTTTCATTTATTGCAATCATAACCAAAAAAAAAAAAGCAAACAACAAAATGAACCCTCCTTGGGTAGTGTTTTCAGATAACATAATTTGGAAGAATAAAGATCTAAGAATCTAGTTTTAAAAGGTATTATTTTAAAACTAGGTAAAATTAGGATGTACATTTCAAGAACAATACTATTATAAAACATACCTAAAACCATATAAATATGTCTTGTTTGTATAGTTCATGTTTGTCAAGTAAATCTACTCCATTTCCAGACACAATTTAAACAAAGCATCTATAGAAAAGTGCAGTCAATATCATTGTAATTAAAATTCTTATAAGTTTTAGAAAAATATAAAAAGTTAAAAACTTAGGTTATAAATTCCCAAGATCCCCCTTCCATGCACATGTATCTTACAAAAAATGTGTAAGATACAGTAACAAAGACTATTAAACAAATAGTAAAGAAAATGTGCAGAGTCCATTGGCTCTTTTTCTGAAAAGGTTTTCCTTCAGGAATATGCCATGAGTGGGACTGTAAAACCCAGAGTCAACAGTAACTCCTACTAACTTGATTCAAATGCTCATCCCATCTACTGGTCATTTTGCTTGCCCCCCTTTTTCTTTTCTTTTTTCTAAACCGTGAAGAACATGGATAATTGTCAGATCAGTCAGGTCTTTGGCTATTCATCTCCTTACTGAAATTGCTATGGTTATCTTGCCCCAGTCATGAATGTTTAGGGTTTTCTTCTTTGAGAAAGAGGTCCTATAGTTGATCTTGCCAATATTGAGTGCATCCATGTGACTTGGTTATGAAATCACATCATGAACATCACTGTTAGGTTTCTGTCGCACAGCCAGCGGAGGCAGTGGCTTTCCATAAAAATCTACATAAAGAAGGGATACCAAAAAACACTATGGTAAATCAGAATTTTTGATACAATTCATTATTTTCCAACCAACACCTTTAAAAAAGTAAAGTGCTCTCACTTGATGAGTAGAATAATGGATGAAGACAATAGATAAAAAAATTAAAATCCAAGAAAACTTGAATAAATTCAAAACATAAACACTAGCATAAATTCCTAACTCTAGATTATAAATTAATTTCTACCTGATTTAATAAAAAGCTATATCTAATGTATATAAACGTATATATTATTTTTATTTCCAATTACATGTTCACATTAGAGTAAAACAAATGAATACTTAAAAATCTATGGAACCGGTTGCCAAGGCCCTGATAAGTGAGTATTTGTACCATCCATTGCTCTCATCCAATGGTTATTACTTGTAGGTATTTTGCAAAAAGAATTATCTTAGTTTTCCGGTAAGTAGTAATCTTTTACAATGATGCTTCACTATAATTCAGTAATTTAAGTCATATATGATACAAAGAAAGTCTTATTTACATTTCATAATAAGCTCCTGTCCCTTAATTATTATCAATTGGCTTAAAGTTAATAGCATATGTAAACCTTTAGTAAGTATTTTCTTGCCTATTACCTTAAAATTATTCTAGAAGCATAGATTTTTAGAATCACTTGAAATAAATATATTGAAAATGTATTAGAGGCCTGTTTCCAGTTTCAGATATGTTGAGAGTTTGGCTAACTAGCCCCAAATGAGCACATGCCCTAGAAAACAGCCTACAAAGTCACAAGTAAATGTAAGTTCCTGATATAACCTACCCAATGCCCTTTGTGATCAACAGTCTCCCTCCCCTATCAGGGCCTTCTGTTAAATAAGAGCCTGGAGGAGCTTAGCTTACAAAACCACATTTTTTTTTGTTTGTTTTGAATTCACCCATCTGGCCTTAGCATATGGCCCAGCTCCTGCAGCTCTCTCTGCCTGCGCCCTGCCTTGAACTCCCCCATGGAACCCTCAAGGTATGCCATATACTTCCTCCAGGACCTGTGAGTAATAAACATCTCCTGTTTCAATTTCTCCTTTTGCCTTTTTGAACCAAGACTTACCATCTAGCATCCAGGGGCCCTACTTAACAAATGTTAATTAAAGTCATAACAGCATTTAAGGAGACTGGAAGCCACCCCTCCATCCTAACAAGAACTAAAGAGAAGTAAAAAGCTGAACAGACTACAAAATCAACAACTCAACTCATTTCCATAAGAGGGGAGGTCACAAGACAAACCACTGCCCCAATACTGGAGATAGGCAAATACAGGGAGTTTCAGTTTACCAGGGCATATATTCATGAATGGAAACTGCCAAAGGAAGGAAAAACTGCCCAGGTACGAAAACCTGAACTTTGATGAATTACTGGAGGCTTAGCAGGAACAAATCTGAGAGTTAAAAAAATCTAACGAGACTAAGTCGTATGACCATCCCTGCAATATTGTGAAATTTGTCTCCAGGAATGTGAACAAATTCCCACAATAAATATTGAAGAAAAATCCCCTCCCACTTCTGGCAGGCAAGGAATAAAAGAAACCATTTTGAAATACCCCGGAGCACTCTGTTCTGGGGCACAAGGCCGGCTGCCCTCAGGGGAAACTAGTTAACTAGAGCCTAACCTATTACAGTATCATCAAACCCTAACTGACCTGGGAAAGGAGGTCACCAATTCCAGCTGGCACTACCTATTTTGTCCACCTAATGGAGACAAAAAAAAACTGGGAAATTCTTGTGAAGTTCAGAATCCAGAGGGACTGGTTCACTAAAAGACTGAGATCTAATCATAGAAATATAGAACACTTCTTCCATTGCCCATTACCACCATATTACTGAAGGCTAATTTATAGCAGTTCCTTTCACCTGGTACACCATGTCAGACAAAAACAAAACTAAACAAAATAAAAACAAGGCATTCCAAAAAGGGGAAAAAACCCAAAATCTGAAGAGACAGATCAATCATCAGAACAAGACAGAGCAGGAATATTGGAATTATCAGGCCAGGAATTTAAAATAACTATGATTAATAAGCTAAGGGCTTTCGTGGATAAAGTAGATAGCATGCAGGAACACATGGCAATGTAAGCAGAGAGATGGAAATCCTAAGAAAGAACAACAACAACAAAATGCTAGAGATAAAAAAAATCACTGTCATAGAAATGAAGAATGTCTTTGATGGGCTTATTAGTAGACTGGACACAACTGAGGAAAGAACCACTGAGCTTGAGAATAGATCAATAAAATCGTCAGGAACTAAAAAGCAAAGAGAACAAAGACTGAGGGAAAAAAAAAACAGAAAAGAATATCCAAGGACTGTGGGACAAGTACAAAAGGCATACCTTATTTGTAATGCGAATACCAGAAGAAAGAAAAAAAAGAATAGAAGCAATATTTGAATCAATAATGACTAAGAATTTCCCCCCTAAGTTAATGTCAGATATCAAGGCGCAGATCAAGGAATCTAGAGACCAATGAGGAGGATAAATGCCAAACAAACGATATCTAGGCATATCATTTTCAAGCTACAGAAAACCAAAGAAAAGGAAAAATCTGAAAGAAGCTGGAGGGGAAAAAAACACTTTTCCAACAGAGGCTCAAAGGTAAGAATTACATCCAGCTTTTCCTCAGACACCATGCAAGCAAGAAGAAAGTAAAGTGAAATATTTAAAGTGTTTAGAGAAAAAAACCCATACCAACCTAGAATTCTGTACATTGCAAAACTGTCCTTCAAAAGTAAAGGAAAAATAAAGATTTTTTTCAGACAAACACAAATTGAGGGAATTTATTGTGAGTAGACTTGCCTTGCAAGGAATGTTAAAAGTTCTTTAGAGGGGCGCCTGGGTGGCTCAGTAGGTTAAAGCCTTTGCCTTCAGCTCAGGTCATGATCCCAGGGTCCTGGAATCAAGCCCCACATCAGGCTCTCTGCTCAGTGGGGAGCCTGCTTCCCCCCTCTCTCTGCCTGCCTCTCTGCCTACTTGTGATCTCTCTCTGTCAAATAAATAAATAAAATCTTTAAAAAAAAAAAAGTTCTTTAGAGAGAAGGAAAATAATATAGGTCAGAAATTCAGATCTACATAAAGAAAAAGTATCAAAGAAGAAATAAGTAAAATGAAAACGTATTTTTCTTCTCAATTGATCAAAAAGATAAAAGTTGGTTAAAAAATACTAACAGCAACAATGTATTTGATTATGTATATGTATGTATATATCTTATGAATGTATGTATATATACATATATTCACTTATACATACTTATATATTAAGTTAAATGAATGACAGCAATGACACAAAAACATAGAGAAAGGCATTAGGATTATTTGATTATTTTAGGTCCTTGTGCTACCCATTAAATCTATAGTGTTTTTTGAAAGTGAACTTGGATTAATGTAAATGTATACCATAAACTCTAGAGCAGCCACTAAAAAAAGTAAAAAAAAAAAAAAAATGAGTGTAACTGATACGCTAAGAAAGGAGAGAAAATGGAATCATATAAAATGCTCAGTTAAACCCACAAAAGGCAGGGCACCTAGGTGGCACAGTCAGTTAAGTGTCCTACTCTTGGTTTCAGCTCAGGTCATGATCTCAGGATTTTGGGATGGAACCCCGGGACAGGCTCTGCCATTAGCAGGGAGTCTGCCTGAGATTCTCTCTCCCTCTGCCCCTCCCCCAACCCTGCTCCCTTCTCTTTTTCGTTCTCTAAAATAAATAAATCTTTAAAAAAAAAACCACAAAGGGAGAAAAAGAATGGAAGACAAAAATAGGAACAAAGAATGAGGGCAACAAATAGAAAACAATAATGGATATGCTAGATATTAATCCAACTATACTAATAATCATTTTCAAAGTCAATGGTACAACTGCAACATTTAAAAGATAGAGACTGTCAGAGTGGATCAAAAAATATGATACAACTATAGGCTGTCTACAAGAAAACCACTTTAAATATAGAGAGGTATTAGGAGAAAATGGCTTTTCAAGCAACTATAAAGTCCAAGCAACTAGTGAGCTCCAAGGAAGCCCTCATAAGTATTGATGTAACAGTGTAACATGATGAATTAAATGTATGGATTTCAAAGCTGGACAGACCTACATTCAAATCTTGATACTGCCACTTATTAGCTGTGTGAGATTGGAGTATAAATTCTTCCTGCACAAAATGGGGATATCACTGGCCATCTTACAAGGCTTTGGAGTATTAAAATGAATTAACGTACCTGATGTGCTTAGCAATATGCCAGGAACACAGAGTATACAGTTAATATTATTGCTATATTGTTATAATTTAAATTAAAATAATTAATTTTGATAAATATTGTTTGACTTTTCTAATATCTTAAATTCAAACTTAATGAGAATTTTAATACATAACAGAACTCAAAATGAGAGTATACTTCCTAATATGTTATACTGCTAGAATTTAAAAGTATCCTCCTAAAAAGAGAAATCATATACACATGGCAAGAATTATCTTTTTCCCTCCCAAGAAATTATCTTATTTTTGCAGTAAAGATTCTATATTATTTCTTTGCCAGAAAATAAAATCATTCTATACAAAGTGGGTTTCTTATTGTCTTAAATGTAGGAGATATAAGTTGATGTTAATACCCAACTGATAACTGGACACTAACTGATAATAAATCAACTTAATTGCTAACACACATTTTTATAAAGAGCTTCATTTTTATAACACATTTTTATAAAAAGTGTTTAAAGTTTTTAAACACCAAATTGAAGGGTAGTAAAACTATACACAAAATTTTATCTTCACTCACATTTTAAGATTAGAAATATTCTTTAGTTTAGTGCATTTGGTATTTCTACCTAACAGAATCCTTGATCTATTTCTCATAATGTGTAACATACAACATGTTAATGAAGGATGGGTTGAGAATGTTTATATAGTAAACATATTCTCTTTTTAAGTCTCTTTTCTCCATTCATGTCTTACCCATATTACAGACAAAAATTAGAAAAGCAAAATCAAATTGCTATCAAAGCAAATGTCTATTTTCAAAAGTATGAATCTACCTTAAAAATTCCCAGTGTGACTATAAAAATTGTTTTTCAACCCAGTAAAGTTTAAGTGCCAAGCCATTTGCAGTTAACTTTTAATTAGTACTCTAGTTCATTACGTATCTGTTTACCTGCCATTCACCAAATGCAAAGAAATGTGTACAAAATTAGAGAAAAGAGGAGGATGCAATTATAAAATTGGCAGCTATCAGCATTTCCAATGAAGATCTCATGATAAACAATAAAAATAAATTTAAGGTTTTTTATTAGAATTTTTAATTATACCTGCTTTCTTCCCCATTAATGAAAGCAGTGTTGATTATACTTTTTTTTTTTTAAACCCAGGTTAGGTATACTTAGACTTAAAATTGATGGAAAGAAAACAATAAAAATATTTTAAAACTTGTGAAATTATAGTTTTTTCTTCTCTGCTCTGGGAAGCTACGTTTATTGATACACATTGAAAACTGACTAAAATATTGGGATATGGTGGTCTTAAACTTAATTTATTAGAATTCTTTCTCAGAAATTCTAACTTAAAAACAAACACAGGAAAGTGAGCACAAACAAAACAACTTTCTCAATCTATTTTTGACATTTTTCCACTTGCCCTTAACCGTGTTCCCCCTGAATTCTACCATTACTTCTTTTCTCCTCATTTTACAAAATTTCCTTTAAAAACAAGAAACTAACATCCCCTCCTGCATTCATTCAGTAAAGATTACAGAGAATTTATTATGGGCAAAGAATTCCTATTCTGAGATGGCCACTAAAAAAAAAAAATCTGTAAACCCTCCACTCACCTGAGTCCCTTCTTTTCTCCTGAGCTCTTGAATCTTACTTGTATTGGCCAAGAGACATTTCCAAATAGATAAGCCTAAGGTACCTCCAAAGCAAGTTTCCTTCCTCAAGTATTTTCAGTCTTAGAAATAGCACCAACATTCAAGCTGCTTGAGTAAACAATCCTCTATTCCTCTTTCCCTCGGCCCATACATTCATTTATCAAATATTACTTATTATAATTAAGATATTTCCTGTATACATTTTTTTACTCTCCATTCCAATTTCCATTCCTTACTTCTCACTGTGACTATTAGAATAAACTACTTAGATGGGATCCTTACCTCAAGTGTGGCCACCAGCACTTTTCACTATGACAAAAATTATTTTCCTCAATACCTCTAGTAACATTACTTCCCTGCTCAAAAATGTATAGTGTCTCTTGGAAAATTATAGCAAGTCCAGACATCTTAATGTATATGTATGAGGCCATTCACAATCTGACCCTAAGCTATAATTTCCATTTTAAAACTCTCTAACTTCAAACATCCTCTTTCTTACCCACCAATCACAAGAAACTGTATTTTTCAAATAAGCAACCTTTTCCCACTCCTCTATCTTTGAATATTGTTTCTTCTGCTTACCGACTTCTTCTTCAAAGACCCAGCTGTATACCACTTGACTGTCCATGAAGTTTGTGCACAGTACTTCAATTCCACACCACAGAACTTATTACTGTATTCTGCTAATTGTCACATACACTACAGTAAGCTCAAATATTCTCTTTTCTATTAGACCAGGATCTAAAGAAATGCAGAATTTAGATCTTATTCATCTTGATATCACCAATGTTATAGGTGGTGTTGAATACTAAAACATCGCTTTTTGGACACCTAAAATTCAGTAAGAGAAAAAATGTCTGTCCTATGAGAAATTAGTATTTTTCTATATATGTGTACATATACAAACATACGTATATTAACTTTACCTAATTTTTTTAACACAGTGAATATTTAAACTGATAATGTGTTCTAACATACACAATGTGAATATCATTAAACATGAACTAACATATTACAGTCAATAAAAACATCGTGATGTAAAGTCAACCACAGATGTGACTTCACTGTAATTCTGATACAAGAACTTTTCTATATTTAGAAATGAAAAAAATCCTTTAATTTTCACTAATAATTATGAAAAATGTATTTCATTATAGACCTATCATATTCTGAAAAAAAATATTTATGTACTTTTTAAATAAAAATATTTTGTAAAGTTTGACATAATTTCAAGTTACATGATAATACTTTTCTAAACGTTAAACTTCTGACTTTCTTTCCTGGTAAATGGGTCTCCTTAGGTATCCAACTGCTAGATTAGGTAAACAGAGCCATCAAAAAGGGAATGGGATATCCTTTTTTTTTTTTTAAGGGAACTGGATATTCTTGATGGAGAACTTTATTGAGCTATAATATACATATTATCCTTTTGCATTCTAGAAACATTTTATCGAAAGAGCCTGAGCATCAATGCTCTGAAATCAGAACTTCTGCCTGCTGTATCAGGCAGTTCTGTATATCCAATTGTCCCTGCTCTGGTTTTCCAGTTGTGGAGTTCTAATGCCATATGTTCACTCGACTATACCTAAGGTAATTTAATCCAAAGAAAACTGCTTTCCTGAGTCTATAAGCCTTTTGTAACTTTCTATTTAGCTGAACTTTATTTGGTTTGCTGATTTGGTCTATGTTTTACAAATTGTGTTGATCTTTACTTGACTTTAATATTCACCAGCTGGGTCTTATTAGAAAGAGAGAGAACAATTATGTGGCATTATCACAGAGTATACTGAGCACATATAGGACAATGCTGTTTTTAACACTACAATTGTATGTCTCATATTCAATTTAAATTTCTTTGTAACTGTCCATTTTTATAACACTTTACATAAATATATAGTGAGTAAACATGAACTATGATTATTTTTACATCTGTATTCCAAGGTAAACAAATTATATGGAGGTAAAAGGAACTAAATAAAAAAATTATATAATATGAAAAAAGTGAAGTATAATGAAAAAGGATGGTTGTGAATTTGAAAGCCTTCCAAAAATAAAAGTTTGTTAAAGTAATGAGGTAAAGAAAAATGTATGTAATACACATATTTGAAAACTGATCCTTTTGCATTACCATTATGACGTGTTTCACCAAGAGGCTCAAGTTTTGGAAGTCTAGTGACTTTGGGGGTTCCCCAGCCAACTAAGGAAAAAGAAAAAGATTTTAAAACACTGTTAAACAATGTCTCTTTAGGTCTGTTGAGAGGATCCCTCCCTTGACAGGAATGTATATAATATTCGATGTCAAGTCATATATGTATATTGAATGACACAGTATGGAATAACCGCAACATCATTTGAAATAGTTTTTATTTAAAAATGTAATTATAGACTGGTAACATCTGCTTTACATTTTTACTTATCTTTAGTCAAAAATATAAGCATCTTTACCACCATCAAAAATTACCTTAGGCTACTCTTCCAACCCCTAGCAAAGGCTAAAACAAATGTTTACTAATAAATGAAATACTAGAAATGAGTCTTAAAATAATTTTCAAAGGAAAATGTTACCACCTAAAGCCTTCTAACCTTTAAATGTTAAAAGGACACTATAAACATATACATTTAGATATTTATTGAGCACCTACGGTATGTGAGGTACTGTGCCTAGTGCTAAGAAATTTCTCATAATTACCATGCAGTTAGCACACACCAGTGTTTTACATGCCATATTCCTTTTAATCCTCATGACAATTTAGAAGGTCGGTACATATGTTGGAAATATATTGGAAAAATTCACACATCTTGTTTTGAAATGATAACATTTAGCATGAAAGATCTAACTTTTTAAAAACTCCCATTAGCCATCCATTCATTAAATTTAAATTTCTTTTAGCAATCTGGGTACTGATACTTCAAGTAGGACTTGAATCCATTCTAGGAAGTGCTTGGGTAAAGTGTTCTTATTAATTTTATATACTATTTTTTACTTTTAGGAAACATTTTTTTCTGATTAAAAAAGGAATATATACTCACAATAAATTTTGAACAAAGTAGATAGCCTTTTTCAAAGTACAAAGTCTTTTTCATAAATTCACAAAATAATAAACATACTGAATAAAGTTACAAAATTTCTTTCTTTTTCCCTACTGTTTAAAGCAGTATTTCTAAATTCAGTATCAGTATCAATTTACTCACCAGGAGGAGGAGGTGGGGGTGGTGTTGGACTCTTAGGAGCAGAATCATCTGTATTAACAGGTTCTACACGGTGACTCCTTTTTATTCTTAGTTTCTTAGTTTTCTTTTTACTGTTATCTAAAAGAATACAAACATGGAATTATATGCCTCTAGGAAAACGTAACTTCTATAAGAAAAAGAATGGAACTAGAATATTCATATTATCATTACTATAAAACTACATCTTCAACTTTGGGACTTATTACCAGTAATGAAATGTGAATTTGCCTTTACGAAAATGATTTTTTTTTCAAATGATTACTTACTGAATGATTAATGAATAAGATACAAACAGCAAAAAGCCTATATTTTAAGTTTTATGAGAAGTTGTTAGAATACAAAAAAAGTTCACCTTTCCAAAAGTAACTTATATTTTTCCAAGTGTTATATTAAGTAAATATAATTGTCTAATTGCAGGGATTTTCATGAAACTCAGAATAGCCCAGAGAAAGGAGAGAGATGTTGATTTCTCCCAGTAGAATATATAGAATGGATTCTAGGTATAAAAAATCCAAAAATAATTCTTTGAAATGTGAAAAAAGACCCCAATCAATTCTAAATACATTACCCATTGAAATAACCCCCAGACAAGTTATGCCTAATATAAATACATGTAACCAAAATCACATTATTAGAGACTATAGAATTGAATTTGTGTTCTTTCTAAAAAATAACTACAGATTTTCACTTAAGTAGTTATAAACAATTTAAGGACATTTATGTCATTAACATGTAAAATTTAACAGTGAAAACCGGTAAGGCATAATAGTTAAATAACCAAACACCAAAGTTACTAAAATATTTTAATTGACAATCCCAGGTGCTTAATTTACATATATGTAATACATTTTATAAAATGTGAATTATCTGTCATATGAGAAATAGCCAACATCTATGAAATTTACAAAGCAGTGATAAATATAAACATGTTTAGAAATACATTATTTTTCTAAATAAATTACTTGTGTCATTTGAGACATTATACTCCAGAGAAAAACAAAGACATCATTTTACAATTAAACCCTAAGCTTAACAGCTGAGAAAATGGAAAGAGTCCAGAACCATTCGGTATTTCAAGATGAAAATAGTTCAGGGTCATGAAAGAGCATAGGATAATGGGCAGATATGAAGCAGGCTCTCAGCCCAGCTACAGATGAGATATATGATCTTAACCAAGTAACTCAATCTCTCCAAGTCCCTGATTTCCTATTTAAAATAATGGGAATAATATACCCGAGGGGTGTTATGTTAAATAACATAATCCTGCATTAAATAATACATCTGAAGCCATGTTCTATGGCATAGAATATACTATTATTATAGTTATATGATTGGCTATCTTAAATCTTCCTACACTATATTTTCAAATAATCTGCCAAATCTTTTGCTCTTTAACAAAGAGTATTAGTGTTCAAAAGTTCTTTCAGGGGCACCTGGGTGGCTCAGTGGGTTAAAGTTTCTCCCTTCAGCTCAGGTCATGATCTCAGGGTCCTGGGATTGAGCCCCGCATCGGGCTCTCTGCTCAGCAGGGAGCCTGCTTCCTCCTCTTTCTCCACCTGCCTCTCTGTCTAGTATATACTAGTATATAGTATACTCTCTATCAAATAAATAAATAAAATCTTTAAAAAATAAGTTCTTTCAATATATTGAGAGGCCACTTTATATCTACTTTGTTAAACTCTGTTAACAGAACTATGTGGGTAAGAATATGGCTATCCTACCTTCCCAATTTATAAAAGGTATAACTTTTAAATCTAATTTTTTTATACAGCAAAATATCCATGTTAGCTAATCTGAACCTCAGGGATTATGATCTTACTTTCATAACCTTCCTGATACTGTACAAAAATTCTTATATATAATGAAACCATACTGCTAACTAGAAGTCATAATGCTCATTGGGTCATGTGTCAGGACCTGCTGTAGAAACACTGTAGGGTTTATTGTAAGTAACCTTAGAGCCCTGTGGAAAAAAAAATGATGTTAAAACTCCATTTTAGAGATGAGGAAACTAAGATTGAAAAACAATATAGTGTAATATAACAAATACCCAGATTCAATCGCAAGTGGTCTGAGTCTCTCTATGACACCAAAGACAGGAACTCCTTTTAAATCACATAGCCACTTAGAGAAAGAAAAGCAATTATGAATTGAAGGGTCTTTTCTTTAATTGAAGGTTTTGTATGATATTAAAATAAGAGGAAAATGGCTATTGACTTTAAAAATGTTCAACTGGGCATGTCTGCATTCTGTAGAAATAGCAAGTCAATAAAATAAATGATGCTGATTGTAGTATTATGGAGTTTAAAATAAAACCCAAAAAACCCCATAAAAGAATCTTCAAGGGTAAATACAGTCCAAGGATTCCTGGGACTATGATATATTCCAAATTTATGAAATAAAACTGAAAACAGAATTTTCTGTTGAAATTCATTTATATTACAAAGGACTACATTTTAAGGCATTATGAGTAAAAACAAAAGTTAGCAAATTCACTAACGAGAAACTCAAAACCATGAGAAAACCATGACAAGTACTGCAATTGGAGACAAAAAATATAACAGTACATTTTCTGTAAAAATAATCATGACAAATGAGACATGTACTGTTAAGTCGTGTGTGTGTGTGTATATATATGTATGTATAATGTACATATTTTAATAACTAGATTTATCACCTGATTCTGATGATCGCTGGTCTGTCTCATCTTCATTCTCCAACTGCTGTGTTAATGCCTCCTTATAATTTTCTACTATTCCAAGCTCATTGTTTTTTTGGCTACTGTCACTGATTTGGCTCTGTGTCTCTATTTGCTCATGCTCCACTTTATGATTCAGGGGGCCGCCATCACTGTCTTTCTCCATATTTTGTCTCTTTTTCTCTTTTTCAAGTTTTCTTTCATTCTAACAAAAATGAAATATATCATTTTTAATATTATAATTATCTAAGATAGTTTTAAGGAAGAAATCTTATGATCCAAAAGTATTCTGTAGCTTCAGGGTACTGTGATATTTCTATTAAAAAATTATTTGTTGACCATATCACTAAAGCATACTAATTGGTAATTGGCAAACTTTCAGAAAACACAGATAGTATAAAGAAAGAAAACTAAGAAACAAATATTACCAGTTATTCCACAATCAAAAAATGATCTCTATTTGCACACAATCACTAAGAGGTGTTTTTCTTTTCCTACCTGCACATGTACAGACATATACGACCCACAAACATACATAAATGTGACCGAATGTCTCTCTTTATATACATATTTATGCATTTGCTTTTTAAACAAAAAAGACTTAAAGTTTTTACTTAAAAATATATATTTCCTTCCTTGTCAATGAATATATGAAGTGCTTAGAACTCAAAACCTTTTTTTCTATTAGATTCTCATTATTTTCACAGGAATTTTTAAAGGTTCTTTTTTTGACTTATGTGTCTCAAATATTTTTTATTAGAGTTTGTTCTTTGCCTTTAACTTCGTAGAACAGATGTTTAAAAATTGATATAATAGACCAATCTGTTTTTCATTTCATGATTTGTGGCTTGACTGTGAACCATGAGATTGTAGACTCTAAGAAGCAAACTGAGGGTTTTAGAGGGGAAGGCTGGGGGGATGGGTAAGCCTGGTGGTGGGTATTAAGGACAGCACATATTGCATGGAGCACTGGGAGTTATACGTAAACAATGAATCTTGGAATACTACATCAAAAACTAATGATGTACTGTATGGTGACTAACATAACACACACACACACACACACACACACACACACACACACACAAGTTTTCCTCCAAGTATACACAAATGTTCGACTATATTATGTGCTAGTACTTCTAATTCATTTTTTTACATACTTAAGTCTTCTAGAGTTGAATTTGGTATACACTGTTCATTCATTTTACTTTTTTCCAAATAATTGTTCATTATTTTAACTCCCATTTTCTCAGATTTGAAATGTCACCTTTATCTTATACTAAATGCTCACGCATAATTAAGTTTGTTACTATCTGCTCCATTGATCGTTCTGTCTATTCTGGAAACAATACCTCCTCATTTTTATTATCTGTGGTAAAAAAATCAAAGAAATGCAACATGTTTCTCTAAAATAGAAACATTTTAAAGGAGAAGTTTTATGGAAAGAAAATATTTGCTAGGTAAAAAGAAGACTTTAGGTAACTTGTTTTCATTTATTTCATTTCTTTACTGCTCATTTTCTTAAAATTAACATAGTTTAAAAGCAATAACTGTACTTTCTGCATGCCACGAATCAGGTTCAGAGACTTTGAATATAAAGTATACTATGCTATACACTATTATTGTTCACATCTTTATATCATAGAAAATACAATGTTGGTAGAAGCACTAAGGCCTTCTAAGTAATTTATAACCATGATACTATAAAATAATCAGTCATCATTTACAAGGTGAGCTTTATTACAAATAGAAAATGCACATTTCAAACTGAAAAGTCAAACTTTATTTCCTTCCTCTCTATCAGTACTTTTTAAAGAACATACAACAAAACTTAGCAACCATAGTATTTAACAGGATAAAGATAAATCAATAACTCAAGTTATTAAGCACCTTTAATGTACTTAGAAAAGCTTATACATATACTTAAGGTAAATGTAGTGGGGTTAATAAAAAGATTAAATACAATTAACCTTCCGTTATCTAAGCAACTTAAGACAAACTACCTCGTATTACCAATTATTCTGCAAAATAAAGCAATACCAAAACTATCCAATCATCTTCTTACCTGTGGAGCTGCCTCCCTCCTCAGCAGCAGCCCCAAGGAAGAAACAATCATCCACCTTTCCAGATGAGCACCTGTGTGGAAGGAGGCAGTGACAGGGGAAGAGGAATGGAGAATATACAGGTGGGACCACCAAGCCAGCTGCCATAGTAAGGTCTAAGTGAATAGAGATTTAGGAAGCTCTGCCTCTAAGGAGGCATGGCTGCTGAGGGTAATTAAAGCGAGGGCCAGTGTGAACTCTGGACACCAGTAGAAAATGAAAACGAAGAGAGAGATATATAGACACACACACACACATAGTCCCTTAACTACTTCGTGATTAAAGTCTAAAAATTAATTTTGGTAAAACTTCTGACAATTAAAATTAAAATAAATGATACTTGTATATAGAAGAACTTAACTATAGTTTCAAACATTCTGAAGTATCCTGGGAAAATAATTAGGAAATCATTTACATACTCTAAAATGCATCATAAGCGTTTAAATAGTACTTTCAAGGGATAGTAACAGCAGCACAGGGAGAAAGACAATGTAAATAAGAGTAAATACATTACTATCATATGAAATAAATGACCAAAAAAGATTTATCAGGACAGTAACTATGAGTTTCTACATTCAATCTGCATTTTCATTCTCAGTTAATTCAGAAGTCAGCTTTCCTTTTTATATTAGATCAAAAAGCAAACTTTAAGAAGAAGAAAAAGCAACCAGCCTTTAGTCCACTTAATTTCTTTTAGAAATTATCTCTGGTGAAACACTTCTCCCCATCTCCTTTCTCAACTTCCATCTTTATAACTTAAGTTATAAAAATTACATTTGCCACCATCCATACCTCAAGGATGACAGATGCTATTGGCTGGAAAGGATTAACAATAATTGGTTCAGGGTCCAACTCAGCCAGGCCGCTGGTTCCATTCAGTTCCGCCTGCTCTCGCTCTCTTTGTTCTCTATTGTTTGAGGGAAAAATTTGGAATTCCTTATGAGAAAATGCTGAACCATGCTTAAGAACACTTGTAACAAGTTTAAGGCTATTAAATTGAGTAAGCTAAACATCTGGAGATGGTTTTGAATTACTGACTTTCTGAAATCCTAATGCAGATAATAGACCTCTTAGCCCCATGTAAAGATTAATCATTTGAACTTTTTATTTAAAGTATAGTCGACACACAATATTACATTAGTTTCAGGAGTACAACACAGTGATTTGACATGTCTATACATTATGCTATGCTCACAAGTGTAGCTATGTCACCATACACTATTACAATATTCTCTATGCTTTACTTTTCATCCCATGACTTATTCATTCCATAAATGGAAGCCTATACCTCCCATTTCCCTTCACCCATTCTGCCTGTCCACTGCTTCTTCTCCCTACAACCACCAGTTTGTTCTCTGCGCTTATGGGTCTGTTTCCTCTTTGTTTTTTCTTTGTTATTATAAATTACACATGCAAGTGAAATCATATGGTATTTGCCTTTCTCTGTCTGACTTACTTCACTTAGCATAATACCTTCTAGGTCCATTCATGCTTTTGCAAATGCAAGATCTCATTATGTTTTATGGCTGAATAATAATCCATAGTTGATCATTTGAATTAAAAAAATAAAAAAAATACTGACAAAAATAACATTCCCTATGACTGACTTCTTAATATCAGTCTGTATATTCTATATAATCAATTTCTCCCTCCCAAACAAATGCCATCCTCTTCATTGATGTTAACAAGTTCTCTAGTTAACATCCTTTTTCAGGACTGTGTCAAGTTATATGTCACAGTTAATTATATGTTATATAATGAGATGGATAACAATCATTGCCATGTAAAAGTAGAGAAACTATAAAACTAAATTACCTGATAAAACTCAGATTAAAGAAATATTTCCACATTAGTTACTACTGAAACACTTACTATCACTGCTATTTATAGTTAACATTGCCCCAGGCATAAAGAATAATAACTTACTTTTTAAAACAAGTAGCTGAAGACAGAAAAATAAGTATTGTAGATCTGCAACTACACTGTAAGTAAGGTAATGTGAATGCTCAATACTATAACATTTATTAATTATATTCTATTATGGAAAGATATATCCATTCGTTCTGAACACAGGAAGCCAAGAGTTAGATTTATTACTTCTATGACCTTGGACTTCTATCTGGATCTTTAAGCCTCAGCATTCCCATAAATATGGATAAAAATATCTACCTCATAGGGTTCTAGAGACAAAGCACTCTGTACGTAAAAGCACTCTGTAAATGAACATACCTACAAGACAGTAATTGCTCTTAATGTTATTTATTTATTCCTACATAGTTTCAGGTAATCCAGTACCGACATAACTATTTTCAGGTATCAACAACAGCATGTTTTACTGTTTTTCAAAAATATCTGAGCCTACTCAATCGGATTTAATTAAATAAAAAGGGTTGTTTTGTGGTTTTTTTAATAACTCTTTTCTAAATACCAATTTACTTTTAATTACAGAGTCTCTTTGCTCAGTAGGAGAGGGCTCAGACCACAAGTGACATGGCTAGGAGAAAGAAGGAAAAGGGAATGGGTAACAGAAAAGCCTGACATAACATGATCTAGAATTTCTTTATGGAAAAGGTAAAAAAAAAAAAAAAAAAGACTAACATTAGACTTCTTTTATCTAACTCATTTTTTTTTTTTTTTTTTGGTTATTTTTGCTTGCTTTCTTAATGAAGGAAAAGCAAAAGACTCCTCAGAAAATAAAAGGTATACTTTCATGAATGACTCGTACTGAGCTTTGTATCATGAAAATATGATACACTAGGACAGAGAAAATCAAAGATTCTCACATTTACTAAAACCTCACACTAGTATCAAGAAAAACCTAGATGAATGATCTGCTCATATTACTGAGCACATGGGGATGAAGAGTTATCTCTAGAAATATATCTTTAAATCCTTTCTCTGAATTAGATGAAAGATACCAGTAATCAGAGGATTTCCTCAGCAGTATAAGGAAACATCTCACAAAGGCATTACCAAGGGTAATTAGTGAGTTCTTTCCTACCAAATTACAAAAATGTTAAAGGCATGGGAGGACAATATTACTTAGATAGATGGAAAACAGCTTTGTATCTTATAGGAACTCACTCAAAAATCTTTTCATTTTAGGGGAGCCTGGGTGGCCCAGTCAGTTAAGTATCTGACACTTGATTTCAGCTCAGGTCATGATCTTATGGGTGAGAAACTGAGTTCCACATCACATTGGCCTCCGTGCTGAACACAGAGCCTGCTTAAGATTCTCTCTCTTCCTCATTCTCTGCCCCCTCCCCCACCCACATGTGTATGCACACAAGTGCAAATGTGCTGTGCTCTCCCTCTCTCTTAAAAACAAAAAAGACATTTTTTTTCATTTTGCAGCACCTGGGTGGCTCAATTGCTTAAGCATCCAACTCTTGATTTCATCTCAGGTCATAATCTCAAGATTGTGAGATACAGCCCCACATTCGGCTCTGTGCTGAGTGTAGAGCCTGCTTAGAATTCTCTCTACCCTTTCCCTCTGCCCCTCCTTACACTCTCCTTCTTAAAAAAAAAAAAAATATATATATATGTATAGAATATATATTATATAAATATATAACTATATATTAAATACATATATTATATAAATTTATTTATATAAATATAAATATATAATTTATATATTTAATTATAGTTAATATAAATATATAGTTATATAAATATAATATAAATATAAAATCATTTATATAAATATAATTAAATTAAATATTTATATAAATAAATATATGTAGATATATATAAAATATATAAACATATACATTATATATAAATATATACCCCTCCCCCACCACATAACAATCCAGTGGAGAAAGATAAATCATGGTATTAATCACTAAATTCAACTTCTAATCAAATCTGTGTACTTTCTTACACATTAAGATTATTATAATTCTATGGTAGAATTTATATAATCCTTTTTCTAAAATTCAGAATTTACTAAATTCCATTTAAAAGTTTGCTTTCAAGCACCATATTTTTAAAATAATTTTAAAAAACATTTTAAAATACTGAAATATTGCAATTTAATCTACTTTCTGACAAAACTAGTGTTGAAGATCAGATTTTGCTTCAGTTGACAGATCCATTAACAGCTTACCTTCTATCTTTGCTTAGACTAATGAAGGGGTTCTCAATCTATTAAAGTATCGAGCCCAATAATTCTTTTTGTGGGATATGGTCCTGTATATCACAAGCTATTTAGCAGTATCCCTGGCCTCTATCCACTAGATGCCAATAGCACTCCAGCTGCCCCATGTGACAAGTAAAAATATCTGTAAACATTGCCAAATGTCCTCTGAGAAGCAAAATAATCCCATGGATTGAGAACCACTATACCAACGGTACCCATAAGAAGAGATAAAAATCTTCAAATTCTGGTATAATACCTAAGGAATAAATTTAATTATTTTAACACTACTAGGAAAAATAGAAACCTACCACCCAAACTTGTATAGAGAAAAATCCACAGAAATAAAAACTTTACCTAGTATCTTCATATAGCAAGAGGAAACTGAATTGATAAAACCGTAAAGTTATGCATAAAGCTGTGGTGTTCTTTACTTGGCAAATGTGCTGTGGCACAAATAAATCTACTTACCTCTCTTCTCGTAATTTTCGCACTCGTTCAGCCCTTTCTCGTTTCTCCTGTTCTTCAAGAGCACGCTGTTCTGTTGTGTCCCTTTGGATGCGTTCATTTAAGGCATCAAAGTCTCTTGCAATGATATGCAGCAGCCAATAAAGGCCTTTTTTAATGGACTTGTCAATTTTCTTTCCATATCCCAAGACTGCAGAACAAGGTTCCTGAAAAATAGCAATTTATTTGACTTAAAGATTAAAACTAAAAGTTCTTCACAAAAATCTGTTCATAAACCATTAGGTATAATTACTGGCAAATCAAAACTAATCATTAAGTTAATGATATGAAGCATCTGCTTATTTAATTTACAAAAGACAGCTTTGCAATGATCACTAAAATAACATTAGTACCTATAAGGTGAAATATTTCATGGATTATATCTGTAAGCTATAAGACACATGACACAAGAAGTCGACAGTGCCAGTTATAATTTTAAACAAACCCTATGGAAAGGCATCTGGGTGGCTCAGTCCACTGAGTGTCTGCCTTCAGCTCGGGACAGGATCCCAGGATCCTGGGATTGAGTTCATCATGGAGCCCCCTGCTCCATGGGGAGCCTCTGCCTTTGCCTATTTCTCTCTCATGACTAAATAAATAATCTTTAAAAAAAAACAAAAGAAAAACCCAACAGAAGGCGGAATTGTTCCGCCAGAAGAAAAATATCCCTACTTATTAAAAACAGCAAAAAGTTTTAACTCCTTATATACCAGGGAATTTATAGCAATAGATATCTTTCAAGATTGACAGCCTAATGGTCATCTTCTGAAACCAGAATGAACAACTAAATCCTCTGTCTACCTTTCTTAAGATTGTAGGATAACTCTCCTGATACAATTTTTCAAAACTCATTATAATCTCTCCCATCATTAAATTTTGTATTTATACTTTACCAATCTACAAAATTTATAGCATGACATGTTTGCATAACTTAACAGGTCCTATCAGCAATATCTTACAAAAAGCAAAACTAAAGTCTTTGAAATAATGAAAGTTTATAGAAGTAACAACTAAACAGAAACCATATGTTACAGTAAAACAAATAAGATCAATAGAAGAGTGAGAATGAGGGGTGCCTGGGTGGCTCAGTGGGTTAAAGCCTCTGCCTTTGGCTCAGGTCATGACCTCAAGGTCCTGGGATCAAGCCCCACATCAGGCTCTCTGCATAGAGCTTTCTGCTCAGCAGGGAGCCTGCTTCCCTCTCTCTCTGCCTGCCTCTCTGCCTATTTGTGATCTCTCTCTATCAAATTAATTAAAAAAAAAAAAGAGTGAGAATGTGATTTCCTTTGCTAAAAATATTATTTAAGACACTAATTGTTTTGTTAGCTGTCTACCACTTAATTACCTACCACCTCTATAAAAACCAGACGAGGCTGAACATATAGGGCAAAAAAACCCAAAAAACTTACTATTTGACACAGGCACTTGTGCTCATTGACCAATTTTTCCAGAGATAGGCATTCAATCACATCAGCTTCTCCTAAAGCCCCTTCCTTGTCTTGTTTATTTGCCAACCTAGAGAGACATAAATGAAATCATTTTATAGCAAATACATAATCACGAAGCCACTTAAAATTATTTTGATTATGTTCTACTTATTCCAAAGATTGAAGCCTACTGATTACAGAACACACTGGTTCAAAAGTGTATTGTAATATCTGGGCACCTGTGTGGCTCAGTCAGTTAAGCATCTGGTTCAGCACAGGTCATGTTCCCATGTTCTTGGGATTGAGCCCCACCTCAAGCTCCCTGCTCAGGGGAGAGTCTGCTTCTCCCACTTCTGCCCCTCCTCCTGCTCATGCTCTCTCTCTCTCTCTCTCTCTCAAAGAATATAATCTTTTTAAAAAAAAAAGTATTATAGTATCTATTTCTTCATTTTTTCTTGACTTATTACTGCTAAAATAAGTTTGTAAGAATTGGCCTAAAAAGGCAAAAATCAACAAAACAGAAGTGTCAAGAAAACAAGCACGACAACAAAAGAATGCTACAAAAAGAAAAGGAAGTGGACTTCCACTGCCCTGAGCCATCAATTCCAACTTTCACGTTAATTATGTCCTTATCTTCTTAAAACACAAATTGTATCATGTTTTAAACACCCAGAAAATCATACTGAGCCTGTAATATTTGAGCTCATCTGTATTTTCAGTGTGTGAATGTGTCCACATAAATGTGCAACTCACTGGAGAGGTAGGGTCACTTTTAATTGGGCATAGAATTGGGCATAAAAACCATGATGTTCAGTTAGGAACAAATTGGGGAAAAACAAATGAAAAACCAAAATAAGTCATTGAAAAAAATAGGAGTTACTACAAAATAACACTGTTTGCCTATCAGATGGCAGAGATCAAAAGTTTAATAAAACACTGTCTTGATCAGGGTTTGATAGACATTTCAGAGGCAAAAATATATTATTTAATAAATATATAGAATAATAGATCTAATGAAACCTTATCACCTACCTTTAAAAATTATCAACATTAGGTAATTCTTGCTCACCTACAGATCCTCTACTTTCCCTGCCCAGTTATGTTACTTCACCCAAAAATTTAAAATTTAAAAAAATATTAACATAATACCACTATCACACCTTAAAAAACCTAACATTCCTCAATCTTTTTTATAATGTTATGTTCAAATTCAGATCCAAACAAGATACACATTACAATGTATTCATTAAAATCTTTTTAATACTGTCCCCAGTCCCAACACCTACACCCCTGCAACACTACCACCACATTTCCTACCATGACATTTATTTGAAAACAGCTTCCATTTCTACAGAATTTCCTATGTTTAGGATTCAACTATCTTACTTATAAGGTCATCTTAACATGCATATCCAGTATCTCCTATATCTGTAGTCAGATGCACATCTATAGATATGACATCTGCAGTTAGATGTACAGGCTGGATGAATTTCAAGTTGAAATCTGGACAAGCATATTTCACAGATGGTGCTGATACTGGGAAGGCACAGAATATCTAGCTATAGAACATTTAGTGATTTTAAAATGGATCAGTGGATTTGGCTGGAGTCAGCTTGATTTATCCAAAATAAAGTTCCCCATTAACCTTTCTTTCATTGAATGATTTTAACAGCTATTAATGGCCTTTGCTTAATTTCATTATTTTATAAGAGCTTATAAAATCATGATTTTTCTAGTTCTATATTCCTTCTGAATTGACTAGCTGGATGTTGCTCAAAAAAACCAAAACAAAACCAGTAAGCTTTCATCAACTACTTGGTAACTCTTACTTAAATACAATTCAAACAAAAGTCAACATAAATGTTTTGATCCTTTGCCTTCATTTCTTAATTTTCATAAGAATAAACTGATGCTCTATCAACCTCCAAATTGATTCCCTTGGTTTGTAAGGGGTTATCATTATGAACTCATGGGTTTTAAAAATGTATTTAATGTGTTTCAATTTATTATAGTCATTGTTATTTTTGAGGCTCAAAGTTATCCATTTTTGTCAGTGAGAATCCCCTTTGAACTAGCTCCTGTGTTCTTTTGGTCCAACTCCAATAGGCTTTGATAGTTTCTTTGATTTCTCATAAAAAAACAAAAAACAAAAAATAATGTCCCAGACCTGGAATCATCAATTTCTCTTAGGAGCCCTGATTCTTTTTAGTAAGAAAGGAAATGGTACTTTAAAGATCACAATCTGGGGACTATGAGCATTTATTGCTATTAATGCCATTGCTTCTAGACTCTGAGTGAATAAAGCTAGGAAAAATGTCGTTTTGTAAGAAAGAAAAAAATTAAGAGCTCATATTGATTTTTCCATTTTAAATAAAATATTACTTACATTTTACTTAGCTTAATTGTGTCTCTTCTTTACGTATGCTTGAAAACTACAGTTCCTAATAACACAAACATTAACTATTTCCTTATGCTACAATATATATGAGTTTCAACATAACAATACCAATATTATCACTAAAAATCCTACTAAATTCAAGTCAAGACCTCTTTTTGATTATTTTTATCCCACAAAAGATAAGACATGTCAAAATTCTCTAGTTTTAAAATTACTTGGAATAATCCTTCTCTGTGTGGCTATCCTACCACCTCACCTAGATGTGTACCTGGGCTCATTTGTTTCAGGCTTCTTTTGCCTTTTAGATATAGTTTTATTCTTTGAAGATTTAATTTTTTAAACGTTTATATGGTTCCAAATTCAAAACTATAAAAATAAAGTACAATCAGAACTATTTTTCATCTCTCTCTATTCCTTTCATTCCCCTAAGGTAAAAATTTTCATTAGTTTTTAGTTCATCCTTCCACTGTTCTTTTTTGAAAATATAAACATCTATATGGGGGAAATGGTATTTTAAAGTACACAACTTAGGGGCACCTGACTGGCTCAGTGGGTTAAAGCCTCTGCCTTTAAGGGTCCTGGGATCATACCCCACATTGGGCTCCCTGTTGAGCAGGGAGACTGCTTCCCCTCCTCTCCCCGCCTGCCTCTCTGCCTACTTGTGATCTCTCTCTCTGTCAAATAAATAAGTAAACCTTAAATAAATAAATAAATAAAGTACACAATTTGGGGACTATGGACTTTTGGGTTGTTTCCAATGATTTGTTTTCATAAAGAGTGCTATGAAGAATAAGTGTGTGAAGGAGTTATTTCTTATTTTTGGGAACAGATTCCAGGAAGTAGGACTTCTAAATCAAAGAACAAATGCAAATGTTATTTTGATAGATATTATAGCAAAGTCCCTCCTCTGACTCTTAAATCATAACAACTCAGGAAGTAAAAAAGTGAAGGTAAGGATATTTAGCAGTGTGAGAGAAATTTCATTTCTAATACTTTTTATAAATATTTCACTTTGGTAAAAAGTAAATTTTAATTGTTATACTGATATTATAAACAGTGTCACAGATTGCTGCACAACTTTAGTTTTTCTGTACTGAAACTATGTAAGTAACTTATTTTAAAGTGAAAATAGCAGATATAAGTAAAAATAAAAGGGTAGAAGGTTTAACGACAAGCTCTTTTCTGGCTGTTGTAGATCTGAAATACAATGATTTCATGAATTAAACCTTTGGGATTTTCTTTTTTTGGGGGGGGGATTTTCTAAAATAAAACAGAATTCAATCATTTTAAAGTTAATAGAACAAAAGCCTTTATACCAAGTTTGTTCCCATTCTTATTTATTCTCAATTCTGTATATTTAGCAAGTTTTGATACCTAAAGAAAACAAAGTAACCTCTGTTTAAAAACAAATCACCTTTTTTGTGAGTAATGTATTTTATACATAATACAGAATTGGAATTACAGAGACTGTGCCAAATATTCTATGTAGGCAGTTTAACAAGGACTTCCTGTTAGCAGCTAGCTCCAATGAAAATGATCTTCCTTTAATCTCAAGAATGGGCGGCTAACAGGCAAAACCGGATTCTCCAGGTGTGAAGTAAGCAATTTGTTCTTCTCATTTGATACTAACAGCAAAAGGACAACTTTATGTCTAACTTACTTGACTTCATTATTCAGCTTTTAATTACATTAACGATATGAAAACTACAGAAATTAGCCTGTGAACCACAAGACACAGGCTTAAATAATTTGATTGAAACGTTATAGATGATACTCAGTTTTCATCTTAAGGGCAGGACTCCAACACCGCAGGTGGAAAGCAACAAAAAGAGCAAGACAAAGGTAAATAAACTACTCTTTTTTTTTTTTTTGTACTTTTCAATGCAAGACATCCATAGATGGAAATGTGTCACATTTAAAAATAACTCATTAGATAATTAAAGTTACTGGTTTGCTCAGAGTTGGACTGGGCTACAAGCAATTGAACTGCTAATTTATACTGCTAATATACTGAATAAGATTTGAGTTTAGAGCTCTTAGAAATAAACCACTGTAATAAAAATCAACTTTTTTCTTTTAATTCCTTTAAAATAATAACTTCTCATTTTGGAAACATGAGAAAGTCAGATCCACTAAAAATAAAATTCTTTCTTTTGTAGACAGACTATAAATTAGTCATATTGTGCCTGCTTTAGAGAACACTTTTACATTTAACTGTGAAAAGAAGCTTATGCCTAAATTTGACACACATGAACAATTTTTTTAAAGTTAAGGTAATTTTCTATAAGATCTTAATTTCTTCATTGTTGTTTCTGAAAATCTTTTAAACAGGAAGAAATTAGAAAATAATTTTGTTGCAAATGGGCTACAGTAGAAATATCAAAATACTCATATTTTTAATGTTTTAGTATATTGAAAGTATTTAAATTATAAAATTCTATATAAATATATTTGATTTGCTACTTTAAAAAATTTAAGTCAGCACTATTTAAATGCAACATACATGTAGGTAGGTCTGAACCTACCTGAACCTTAGGTCCAAACTTAAGCAATATATAGAGGCTTAACTGAAACTTATTTTATTTTTTGATATTTCTTCAAAGTTACTTTATAATTCCTACAATTAGAACTTAATAAATAACTCATTTTCACTCAAAATAATATTCTAAGGGTGGACTTGAAAGTTGGCTATGATGTACTGACATTATCTCCATGGCTATGTAGTTTTAAATTTAATATAAAAATCATTTCATGTACATACAGCTTAAGCAGATAAGTGAAAGTTCAAAATTATACAGTTCTTAAATATTTAAACAAAAATGGTCTTGTTGCATTAAGCAAGTTAATTTAACAATTTATTTACAATAAGTAGAATGAAAAAAGCACTAAAATATTGCATTACAAAAAATATCAAATAATTTAAGCTTTGAGAGAATATATACAATTTGCCAAATTTTGTTTTTTAGTTTTCCATATTTAAGTAGCCAAAGAGGTGAATTTTCCAGTAACAGCTGCTTTCACCGTGAATTAGGAAAATACTGCAAGTGGTCTCCATTCATAAAAGCAAAAGAACACTCCATTTTATGTTGTAAAAAGTGGTTAATTTATTAAAATATTCTACTTAATAGTTAACTATAGAAACAAATGTCTTACTGAAAAAAAATCCATAAATCCGTCAGTATCTATCCCAGGGCATATTTCTTAAAGCATTAGGTAATTTTTATTCATATGTCTGTTGCTGGGAATGTCTCCTGTTTGTAATAGGGTGGAGAAACTTTTGAGTCATACAAGGTTTACTTTTCTATTTCCTAGAACAAATTGTCAAAGTTGATTACCATATTTATAAATTAGTCTCCTAACTTTCTTTTTGCCAATACCATGTTTAACAAGCTCAAAGTCAGTTATTAAGAATTCAAAACTGTATAGCAGTTTCCATTCAAAACTGTTTAGCAATGCAGTAAGCTAAAAAGGCTGAAAGATTCATATTTGGAAAGAACTCTTCCAACACTAAGAAAAATAAATTTAAGGTACAGAAAAGATTACATACAATGGTGGTCTTATCAATTTCATGCAGCCTAAGCTATTATACTTTATGGCTTCAACTTTCAAATTCTAATATGCTTTGATATCTCACTTTGCCTAATATTCTATTTTATGAAGCTATAAGATTAAGCAGTTAGATTGGAAATAGTTACGTGTGTAGTTATAAGCATGCAACTACCAGAAAATGCAATTTATATATAACATGTAAGTGCACCTGAGTACCTACATTAAATCAATTTTTGAACAGACTAACAGGGATTTAAGGAACATTCTGAATTAGTTAACTCTGTAAAGATAATCACCTATGACTTTCAGTCAAGATATACAGATACTCCTCTCTCTTATACAAACATACAGAAATGTCTGATATAATATTAAGGAAAAAAGAAAAAGACAAAATTTAAAATTGCATCATTATATCTGAAGTAAGAAAATGAAATTTCCATGGCGCCGGGGTGTCTCAGTTGGTTAAGCAACTGCCTTCAGCTCAGGACATGATCCTGGAGTCCTGGGATCAAGTCCTGCACTGGGCTCCCCACTCAGCAGGGAGTCTGCTTCTCCCTCTGACTTCTCCTCTCTCACACTCTCTCTTTCAAATAAATAAATAAAACCAAAAAAAAAAAATAAGAAGAAGAAGAAGAAGAAAATGAAACTTCCAGATGTCAGAACTGAAAAAGGAACACGTTCATAGTCCAAACAGAAAGTAGGAATTAAAGCAAACTCCATGCAAATACTCTTCCTTAGGGGCTGGGGTTTAGCGTTTGTGCATAAGAGGGACTAAAACTGGGCTTCCCAGATGAAGTAGCAAACTAGAAAAAATAGAATATAGTCCATTTACAGTTACAGGAAAATCTGTTGGCTTGTCCAAGATTATAGCAGGAGAGGAAGTATCCACTGGGGCTTCAAAAATCACTAGGAAAAAAAAAAACAGACCTATATGTACATTACCTGGGCTATAGAAATCACTAGAGAAAAATCAAGCCCGTATTATTCTACCTGGGCTAAATTTGGCAAGTTCCAAAGGGGCCTAGTAGTGCCAAACACAAAAAATAGATAAAGAATATATCTATAATGCAGAGCACTCAGGGCATCCTTGTATAATGTAAATTACCCACTAAAGACAAACTACTGACAAAGTTCACAAAACACACTTGCCCACCACCAAAAGAAATAGTTGGTGGCCACAATAAACAAAGGAATTTATTCCTAAGAAATGAAAAATAATCTAATAATGGAAAGTATCTTTAACATGAATGTACTTTTAATGTTCAAAAGAAAAAAAAATATTCAAAAGAAGTAAACTGGATCCCTAAACCAAGATGAACACAGTACAAATGATATGGCTGATTACATATAAACATTATTTACTATAATATGCATGCCTTAATACATAGAACTGAAAAGAAATCTGACTTTTTCCTTTAATATTAGTAACATATTAAGATCTACAGAAAAACAAATTTGGAATTTTTACTTGGTTTTTTTTTCCGGTAAAATTATCAACATTAATGAATATAAAATACTATCAGTATATTTTGAAGCATTCCTTAAAGTACCTTTTATTCAACTATGAAAGTGTGGTACTCTGGGAAACCTATTCTTTCAAGAACAGAAACCCAGGAAAAGACAACCTTTACAAGGGTGAAAGTCAAATATGTTGGTTTCCAAAATCAGTGACAGTAAAATTTACTTTTCCAAAAGCACTTTGTAAGGGCAAACTGTTACAATATCAATTTGAAATATTCTATTCCTTAAAATTTTTTCAAACTATGACGCTTGAGAAAAAGGCTTTTGATGGCATTCATTATTTATTTCTAATTTAAAAAGAGATCTACCCAACCATAAAATGTTAGAGGGGGTTGTTTCAGGATTTCTTCTAAACCATACAAGCAAGGACAAAGTTGGAGACACTGTAGTTCTTGAGAACCATTAAATTTAGACATTACCAAAAGCTACTTAGCCATATAGAAACATAAAATAGGACTTAATTATCATGAATTAAAAAATCAGAATTGGTTTTGCTTTGGTCCCCCCTTATATTTCTCATCTGAGCCTCTAATGTTACTCCTTTATTTTTCCACATATCAAGAACACAAGTCAGTCTTTTTTTAAAGCGCAAAAAACAGCATAGCTATGTCTCATATAGTATATACATTGTAGCTATGAGAATTCATACTAACAGGTAGTAGAAAACAGAAATCTGTGTACATATATAGAAATGAAGTATAGTTCACTTCCTATCTATCTTATCTCAGCCTATTACTACAAGTCAAAACAAAATATAAGTATCCTCATCTCTGCATAACAAGAATAGGATTCAAAATTTCTTGGAGACTTACTGTAACACAGGTCTATGCAATCAGAACCAAATCTTTTTCCTCTTCTAAACTGTAAAGTACATAATTTGATCTAATTATATTAAAGGTCATAATAAGGCTGCAAACAGGATAATTATTTTAGCTCTGATATATTACCTCCTGCAAGAACATTTTTATTTTAGTATTTATAGTAATTTATACTGATTATAGTATTTATACTAATAATACAATATTTGATACAGACAGCTTCATTTGCAGTATATTTCACTAGGATAATCTATCTCTATTCACTATAGAATGGGGAAAAAAAGGACAAATCTGCAATCAGGTAAGCTTATATCTGACTATAGGGCTCCGCCATTTTTTAGTTGTGTTGCCTCTAGTAAGTCACTAGGAAATTTAGAGGAATAGCTACAAAAGTCAACATCCAAATAAGGGGAATTTCAAAGAAAAGAATACAAAGAAAGTGGAAGAGATGATGTTTTTAAAAAATTAGGACCCCCCCCCAACCCTAACTACATGAAGTTCCAGCTTGAAAAGAGCTATTACATTTCTGGCAAATTAATGCAAAAAGATGTACCCCAGGTCATGCTATTGTGAATTTCAGAACACCAGGAATAAAAAGAAAAGGCCAAGACATTCATGAAAGGAAGAAAGAAAATAAAATATCCTGTATAAAATACCAGCAATTTGATAGATTTCTTTTTTTTTTTTAAAGATTTTATTTATTTGACAGAGAGAAACACAGCGAGAGAGGGAACACAAGCAGAGGGAATGGTAGCGGGAGAAGCAGGCTTCCTACAGAGCAGAGAGCCCGATGTGGGGCTCGATCCCAGGACCCTGGGATCTGACCTGGGCCGAAGGCAGACGCTCAACGACTGAGCCACCCAGGCGCCCCGATAGTAGATTTCTTAATGGCAACAAAGGATGTTAGATAAAAATGCAGCAAGGTTTTCAAAATTCTATGGGAATATAATTTCCAAGAAAGAATTATATCTGCAGGGGCGCCTGGGCGACTCAGTGGGTCAAAGCCTCTGCCTTCGGCTCAGGTCATGATTTCAGGATCCTAGGACCCAGCCCTGCATCAGGCTCTCTGCTCAATAGGGAGTCTGCTTCCCCTTCTCTCTCTGCCTGCCTCTGTGCCTACTTGTGATCTCTCTCTGTCAAATAAATAAATAAAATAAAACTTCAATAATTTTAAAAAAAGTTATATCTGCAGAAAAGGTATCATTCAGGTGTTAAGGACAGAATAAAAACACTTTCAGAAATACAAGTTATCACTGCATTTATGTTTTGAAAGAAAACTATGAGTATGCCCCAAAATCAAAGGGATAAAGCAATAATAGAGATGAGGAACTAGGAATCAGGAGGAGATAATACACAAGAGAGAAAAATATCTAAACACAACAGCTGTGTGGTAAATCAGGTCATACTGAAGGGTTCCAGGAAAGAAGTCACAAAAGATACAATAATATAAAGGAAATAAAAGAAAAATAATAACTACTATATTTAAATACTGAGAGGATACTTTCAGTTCAATTGAAGAGTTTTAGAATGAATTAGTAATGCACACACACAAAATGACACAATTGGAAAACTTAGATAATTAGTATCTTCAAGAGAAATTTTAAAAGTTACGTGGTTCTTGATCTGTGTGGTGGTTATATGGATGGTTGAAAATCATCAAACTATATATTTTTACTTTGGGCATTTTCTGATTATGTGCAGATATTTCAATAAAAAGCTTTCTTAAAGTGAAAAATACATATTTCCGAGATCTAGCCACTGAAAAGGCCAAGGAACAATGAAAAAAATTATATGAGAAAGGAAACATGACCACAGTACCTTATGTGACTCTGGCATACGTAATATATGAACTAGGAAAATGTGTAGTTATAATAATAATGTACACACAGAATACTGACTAACCAAAAATTATGATATAACTATACTGAGAGGAAAAAAATGAGGGAAGGCTCAGGGTTTAAGAGAAAGTTAAATCCACATCTTTCATAGCAGAGATTCAATATGATATTTAAAATTGAAAAAGCAGAAACACCTACATAGGCAATTACTTAGAAACAGAGAGTTTAAAAAGCAACATACAGCTAAGGAGTTGAAAATTACTGCCTTAGGGAATGGGACCTGGAAATGAAGTGTGGTAGGGCAGGCAGATTTCAGCAGTTTATCTTTATAACCCTTGCAGTGATTTGACTTCTTAAACTGCCTGTATGTGTTAGAGGAAAGCAAATATCATATTTAAGAAGCCAATTTAAAAAAGAAAAAGTTTATGGCTATAACAAAAGCAGCATGACATCTTAAAGACTTTGGGGAGGAAATTATTTCCAGTATCAATAAGGTAATGCCAGAGAGAGCATATAGATAAGGAAGTAATAAAAAACACTAAACCAAACAAAGAGTAGGGAACTATTCAAGATAAATCATTAAGCTAACTGACTTTAGCATCAATCTCCCTTTATACTGGAAAGACAATTAGTCTTTATCAGAGGTATATAGTAAATTACAGTTGGTAATTTTGCTTTCACTAAGTTGCCACCTAAGAAAAAGTTTCTATGATCACTTCCCAATGTTTTTGAGTGCTTTTTAAATATCAGTACCAACATAATCATAAGATATTTAATAAAATACTGAATACAAAAGAGCATATAGATGATCCTAGCTTTATGTAATATATATATTCTGGGAAATTTATGTTATGTATCTTACGCAGGAAAACCACTGGTCTAGCAGCCAGGAAATCTGGCATTATTTAACCAGTACTACTACTAATAAGCTCTGGGTAAGACATTTAACTTTTCTGATTCTCAATTTCCCCATAAGAAAAATGCAGAAATGGATTAGATAACTTATAGGAATTCTTTCTGGAATCCCATTCATTGCCTTGGCACCCCACCTCCCACACCCCAGACAGTATCCCTTAGCTCTTCATCTTCTCAACTTTAGGTCTCACAGCTCAAATAACCACTTAGAGAAGACTTGCTTAATTGACCTATCAAGATCTAAAATTGTCTCATTTATCTGTTTAATTGTATAGATAATTCTATACAATTCCCCTAAGAGAGTAAATTATTTAAGGACAGGTATTACTGAATAAGTACTACAGCATTTAAAATTTTGCATATATTAAGCCTCAATAATTATTTGGCAAAATATCAGCCCTTTAAAACCAAAGGAATAATTATTTGGACACTGGTTTAACATTTTGTGCAATGCAGGCCTCATTTCTAAATCCTCAACTGGGTCATCATTCAAGAATCTTGAACATCTCTAGTGATGGCAAGCTTATTAACTCATGAAGCAGTTTATTCCATCTTGGTACAACTCTATCTGTTCAAAAACATTTTTATACTAAATCAAACCTCTCTCCATGTAATTTCTACCCATTGTCTTTTGGATTAGTGTCAAATAAGTCTAATTCCTCTTATATACACAGACCTACACATTTCAGAAAACAGTTGTAGATATTCCCTACATCTCTTTTGCAGGACAAGTATTTCCATTCCTTTCATTGATTTTCTCTGTACTATGGTCTTCCAGTCTCAACCTTCCATGACAGTTTGAAAATTCCCAATTTATGAATTGTCATCGCAAAACATCAGAACTTAATATAGTCCTTTTTCCATTTGCTTTGAGTAGCCTAGAGTCATTTAGCCTAGAGTCTTCTTTCTCAGTCAGTCTAGAACATGATACTGTTATTCATGAAAGCATGATTATTCTGACAGAGAGCATGATTATTCCAATAGAAATCTCCGGTAATTTTCATATGCACTGCTAAGAACACAGGATCTTCCATTTTATAGATGTAAAGGTGTTTTCTAAACAACTAGCTGCAATATCTTACATCTGTCCTGGTTAAACATAATTGTAGTACTTTTAGTATAGTGTTCCATGCTATTTTAATTTTGAATCCCAATTCTGTACTTCAACATTCTGAAGATCACTCCAAATTCTTTACCATCAACATATTTGATAAGTATGCCTCCTATGACAACATCCAAATCACTGACAAAAGTATTTGCATAAACATATCAAACACTAAGTCCCACAGCATAACAACATAACATTAGCAATACTGATTGATTTTTCTCTGGCTTATAAGGATATTATGTGTGGTTCAATGCACTATTTCTAATTCCCCAACAGCTTCTTATCTGCAAAAATATCATGAAAGGTATTATTAAGTGCATTTCTAAAATCAAGATATACTGTGAAAATATTTTATTAACATAGATTGCCTTTTTCAATATACTGTTTAAGTCTTTACTTAAATTCCAGTTAGTTAACACACAGTGTAATGTTAGTTTCAGACGTACAATACAGTGATTCAACACTTCCATACAACACCCAGTGCTCATCACAGCAAGCGCACTCCTTCACCCCGTTACCTATTTAATGCATTACCTTACCCACCTTCCCTCTGGTTACTGTCGTTTCTTCTCTATATCGTTAAGAGTTTGTTGCTTGGTTTGCCTCTCTCTCTTTTTTCCCCCCTTTACTCATTTGTTTTAAATTTGTTTTAAATTCCACATATGAGTGAAATCACACAGTACTTGTCTTTGTCTGACTTATTTTGCTTAATATAATACACTCTAGCTCCATCCATGTCAATGCAAATGTCAGGATTTCACTCTTTTTTATGGCTGAGTAACTTTTCCATTGTGTGTGTGTGTATGTGTGTGTGTATGTGTGTGTGTGTGTGTCTGTACACACACACACACACATACACACACACACAAACATATATATACATACACACCACTTCTTTCTTATCTATTCATCAGTCCATGAATATTTGGGCTGTTTCCATGATTTGGAAGTAGATATTGCTGCTATAAACACTGCGGTGCATGTATACCTTTGAGTTAGTACTTCTGTATTCTTTGGGTAAATACCTAGTAGTACAATTGCTGGGTCATAGGGTAGCTCTATTTTTAATTTTTTGAGAAACCTCCATAGTGTTTTCCACAGTGGCTGCACTGCATTACCACGTACTTCACTTTATATATATATAAAAATAACATATGTGTATATAAATCACTACTTATAAATTATGTACACCAAATTTAATCCTGTAGATAATTACCAACACAGGATAGGATGTCAATACTATCAGAACCCCAAAACAAGACTTTATATCTTCATGTTTGAAAAAAATAGCACTTAATATGAATGGGTATAAATTTTATTTTAAATCTGGATATCTTTGCAAAGGAATGCTAAGAATGAGAAACCAGCATAATCAAACCAAGAATATGTTTTCATATGTATGCAATGGATAAAAAAACAAAGCTATATTAAATATGTTAATACATCTAGAAGCCTCAGAAATTTTAAAATAAATTCAACATTATCCATATTATTTCAAGTGTTCAAATGTAATCTGCCCTGTCACTATACTGATTTTAACTGAATTATGTATATTTAGCAAAATGAATTTAACATTACATAGGCCAAATTAACTGGGAACAGTATCTTTAGTAGTAAGGGCATTTTCAGAGTGCCCTTTTACTTCTAAAACCTGAAGATAGGGCCAAATCATCCATTCTAATATATATCCTCTATATGCACAACAATCTATTATCTAACAGTATCATGACACTGAAGTACTTATTTTGGGAGCAAATGTATCTTTATCACTGATTCCTTAGCCACTTCACTCATCCGAACAGGACTCACAATAGGCCCACGAGATGCACAGTTAGCTTATAAATTATTTTATATTACTTTTCCTTTTCAGTTATCTTTATGAGGAAATTCTTACCGATTTCTCTAATTTTTCAACCTCTTTTCAGAAAACTAAGAAGATTTTTCAGAAAGACACACATAGCTATGTGAAGCCAATTGCTACTGAAAGAAAATGCCAAACTTATTTGTTTGACACAATTATTTTTGCTTCTTAAGAGGAAAGGTAAGATGAAAGACCGACTTCAAGAACTAAAGCAACGAACAAAGGAAATCGAACTCTCTAGAGAGAGGCATGTGTCGACTACAGAAGCAGAAGAACAAGGGGTGTTTTTGCAGCAAGCTGTTATTTATGAAAAAGAGCCTGTAGCTGAGAGACACCTACATGAGATCCAAAAACTACAGGAGAGCATTAACAATTTGACAGATGATGTTCAAAAATTTGGGCAACAACAGAGAAGTCTGGTGGCTTCAATGAGAAGGTTTAGTCTACTTAAGAGAGAGTCTAGCATTACAAAGGGGATAAAAACCCAAGCAGAACACATTAACAGAGGTCTGGATGATTTAACAAAAGAAGTTAAAAAGTCAGAGGCTGAAAATGGCCCATCATCAGTGGTGACAAGGATACTTAAATCTCAGCATGCTGCGATGTTCCGCCAATTTCAGCAAACTATGTTTACATACAATGACACAATAGGAGCAAAGCAAGAGAAGTGCAAGACATTTATTTTCCGTCAGCTTGAAGTTGCTGGAAAAGAACTGCCTGAAGAAGAAGTAAATGATATGCTTTATCAAGGAAAATGGGAAGTTTTTAATGAAAGCTTACTTACGGAAATCACTATCACTAAAGCACAACTCTCAGAGATAGAACAGAGACACAAAGAACTTATTAATTTAGAGAACCAAATAAAGGATTTAAGGGACCTTTTCATTCAGATATCTCTTTTAGTAGAGGAACAAGGAGAAAGCATCAACAATATTGAAATGATAGTGAACAGTACAAAAGAATATGTTAATACTACTAAGGAAAAATTTGGACTAGCTATAAAATACAAAAAAAAAAATCCTTGTAAGGTATTGTGTTGTTGGTGTTGTCCATGCTGTGGCTCAAAATAAAAAAGCGATTTTAGACATTTTTTCCAGTTTTAGAATGAAGATATCCCATGTTTCAGCGTCTTTTTTCATTTTATAGATCCGTTCACATACCTTTCATCACTATTAAGTCATGATTTTCATCTTTAGCCCTTATCTACTATAACATCAGAAACTTCTGAAGTCAGTGACAAAACAAGCCTTCACTCATTAAACTAAAAACAGTATAGTTAGTTAACTTGAAACTCATAGGTTAATTATTAAAAATGAGATCAGTGATCTTAACATTTCTGTTCAGGTATCAAGTTCTAGTATATATTTTTGTTAACTTTCAATGCCTTAACAAGATGAGTGTCAGTAAGTGACAACTGCTTAAACAATCCTAATCAGGTGGCAATAAATTTCTTCTGTCCGTTCTAAAGTTGCATTATAACCCTTTAGTACCTTAATGACACTTGCTTATAATTGTTCCTAAATGTTTATTACAGAAATTGAGAATATTATTTACTATTCACTAGCATAATTACATCCAGATGGATCTGTAAAATAGTAATTTTCTATTAGTATTTATATCCCCACATAGTGCTTTTAAAGGAAGACTTAAGCACAGAAAGATTCATAGCAAAAGCAATATATCACATGTATCATATAATTTTCATTCACCCTGGGGCACCGGGTTGGCTGGCTCAGTTGGCAAAGCATGTGACTCTTGATCTTGGGGGCTGCGAATTCAACCCCTATGTTGGGTGTAAAGAGTACTTAAAAATCAGATTTTAGAAAGAAAGAATGAGAGAGAGAGGAAGGAAGGAAGGAAGGAAGGAAGAAAGACAGGCCCCTGGGTGGCTCAGTTGGTTAAAGTGTCTGTCTTCAGCTCAGGGCATGATCTCAGGGTCCTGGGATGGAGCCACATATTGGGTTCTCTGCTCAGCGATGAGTCTGTTTCTTCCTCTCCCTCTGCCTTTCACCCCTGCTCACGCTCTCTCTCCCTGTCTATCTCAAATAAGTAAAATTTTTAAAAAATTAATAATAATAATAACCCTAACCTAAGCAACAAAAACAACAGGATACTTAATTAGTTGAACATTTTATATATATTTTATTCACACACTCAGAAGGCACTAAAAGTAATTTTTTTTCATTAAAATTACTACCTTAAAGAGAAAAAATTACTAAGTGTTAGAGCTACAATATAGGGAAATCTGGTAAAAATTACTTATGAATACTTGCACTCATATTCTCACCTACTAAATTATGTTATTTTCTGTGATCAAAAGCTTCATGATGCCTGAATTCATATGATGAAACGCTTTAAAAGTTGGTCTCCTAAACCATCTCCATCCAGGCACAGTGTATCAACAATAACTATTCATATCTATCATCACATTTACAGAACACAAATAAAGCACTGCATTAGCCGCTTTAAACGCATCATTCAAAATTCACATGACAACACAGATAATAAAATTCTTATTTACGAGTGTAGACATGGAAGCTCAGAAAGAACAAATAAGCTGCCCAAGGCCTGTCTGACTCCAAAGCCCATGCTTTCCCCTACACAGGTAGTCCTCAACTTTTGCTGTGCATCAGAATGATCTGGAAAACCTGTGAAAAAAACCCAGAAGCATTCCCTGGCCCCACCTTCAAAAATTTAAAAGGTCTGGGCTGATGCTGATGCAGATGGTTCCCAGAAAACATCTTGCTAGTAACACTACCAACAGGTTTTTCTTTGTTGTATTGTTTTTATATAAAGTGTGTTTGGGTGGGAAAGGGAAGGATGGCAAATTCTGAACATTTCTTATGCCTCAACTATCTAGGAAGTTAACCAGCTGAGAATCTTCACTATGAACTAGAGCTGCTAAGAGTGAAGCTGATGCCAGTAGAGACAAAAGGAAGACTTTGGTAAGGAAGTTTGGAGGTGAATCAACAATATAACTAAATAAGGTTGAGGAAGATAACAGCTTGGTATGGTTCCAAGAAGAGAAATCTTAAGCCAATGGGCCCTATACATACGGTGAGCAGGGTTTTCAGAAGGTAAAAATAGTAAGTTAAAGGACTCACCACTACATCTAACGACCAATGGATTAAATGAACGGTAGTCCTTATTTGCATACTTCAGAGTTTCTAGCAATTTAAAAAGGGTCCAGGTTCTCCTTTTATTATTTAAAGGTCTAACTTGGTAAAGTGCATTTTCCTCAAATTCTAATGACAGGATAATCTGTAACTTTAGTTAGCTTCTAAGCACGTAAAGAATAGGACTCAAAGAAATTTGAAAAACTAACATTCTCCTATAATACTATCTAGAAAAAAGGTGACTCAAGTAGTCATATAAAGGTTGGAGACAAAAACCTTCTACTGGAAAAGTAATAATAGAACCCTGGTTATTATTTCTCCTAATATGGAAACTCACTGCCATGGATTTTAACCTTTTTGGTCATGAAATCCTTAAGGAATTTGATGAAAGTTAGGATCTGCTCCCAAAGAAAAATGCACATGCACTCAGGATCACGTATATGATTTCAGAGGGTCCTGGGAGGCCATCATAGGTGCAAAAAATTCTGGGTCAAAAAATTTTTATTGAAATGTTCATAACACCTAATAGATCATATCAGAGATATTATGTTTTCTTCCCTGAGTGAAACTCCTCTATATTACTTTTGTTGCAAGGCAGCTAATTCGCAATGTTTAGCCCAAAGTTAGGTCATATAACCCCAGAGAAAAACAGTATGTAATGAGAAAGTGGGATCATTCCAAGAATTCACATGTGCTAACACAGGTAGAATTTTTATTATCCTGGGAGGAAATTTTAGCCTTGGCTCTTCAGAGTTATCCCAGTTTAAAGTATTAGGAAATTCAACCATAAAAAAGGAAAGCTTCAGCTGAGTTCTTTCCAGAAGTAATCAACAAACAGTGCCTTATATTATTTATGAAGAATTTCTTGGTGGTGTGGAGCTTGAAATTTGGGCTTACTTCTGGAAGGGGGGTTGGGAAGGTTGTGAAATAGGTAAAACTTCCAGCTATAAAATAAGTCATGGGAAGGAAAAGTACAGCATAGGAATAGAGTCAATAATACTGTAACCACTGTATGGTGACGGATGCTAAATACCCTTACCATGGTGAGCATTTTGTAAAGCATATATAATTACTGAATCACTACATTGTACACATGAAACTAATATTATATAGCAACTAAAAAAGAAATTAGGGATTATGTTGATTCCAATGCTATTGATACAACTGTAAAAGTTGTTTGCTTTTTTTATTGGAAAGGTCTTTATCTGTCCAGAGTATCTAATTTTAGTTTTTAAAAAATTAAGTTATAAATTGTTAAAGCAAGACTATGGGGGGAGTACATAAGGGCAAATAATATAATTCATACTTTAATCAGAATATAGGTTAATCTCTATTCTAGCTAAGAGAGTAAAAGGAAAACTCTAAGTAAATAAACAGGTTAACATGACTACAGAGCAGAACATTTGAATAGCATCTATTTTGACTTTCTTTAATCACTTTTATTTTTTTACTGGCATGGATTCTTACAATATCCTACAGTACAGTTCACATGACTGTAGCAGCTGAATACAAAAGCAAAATTACAATATTTTACAGCTACTTTTAATACAGAAGAGGCATTTAACCACTAAGTCCAAAGAAGTAGAGTGATTTGCCAGGGTCATAAACAAATTCACATCAGCTCTTAGAATCCAGGTTCCAGACTCTCCATCTTCTCTCTAAACCCATGGTTTTTCAACTTTTCACCACTATTTCAGAGATTTTAATAAAATATTACACTTATTAAGCAGTAAATGCTATGGAAAGGTAAAACAGAATTTCTGAGCTAATGAAACACAGAAGACTGGTGATGTTCTATGATTCTGACCTTTCAAGAGAGCCCTCAAGTCTGACATGAAGTGAAATTTGGCTGAGGCTTCATTTACAATGACACTTACTCTCAGGCTGGGGTGCAAGGGCAAGTCAGGCCAGGCCAGAGACTGCCCAGGACCTGCTACTGTGATCTAACTTTGCTTCCCATAGCATGAATGAATCCCAGCTCCCTCAATTTGTAATTCTGTAATTATAGACAATATTCTATTTTTTCAGTTTTATTTCTGTTGAATGGCTGAATCTTCTCAGAGGTTTTATATTGTTTGCTGTTTGTTCATCATTAGAGGGTGGGAAGGGAAAGTTACCTAGGTACTGAAGTGAGTTGTGAGAGGTTCTGTGGGTCCTGAATCAGCTAGTTTACGCTCAGACAGAGATGAATAGAAGAAATTAGACGTTGTCATTGAATTTTGCCCATGATAGGTCCCAATGTTTGTGGGCTGGAAGGAAGCACCTAAGCGCAACAAGGGGCACTGTAGCCTGCCTCCTAATTCAGGTACCCTCCCCCTCTGTCTCCACAACCCACCCGGTCCGAGCACTAAGCTTAGCAGGGTTCTGCCAGAGGTCATCCCCACTTATTATCCAAGAGTATATTTTAAAGAGCTCTCATATTCTTTACATATTCTTTGTATATTGCATTGTTTCACTTGTTAAAGCATGTACCGGTTTGTAAAACATCATTTTTTTTTGTAAAATATCAAATTTTGTGAGTTTAAAAAACATCAAATAAAGAAAAAGGCTCCTGCTAGCAATTTAGATGGGCAAGACTGCAGGGAAACTGCTTAGGAGACTATTGCTCTCAGAAACACAGGGATGAAGTGCAGAGGGATTACAGAGGGGTTTATAGAGAAGTAGAGACTCAAAGGAAATTAAGACAGTAACATCAATACGAGAAATTACTTGACGGTCAGAGAGAAAAAGGTAAATAGAATTTCCAAATATGGGTTTTGTATAGGTATTTAAGAGGGATTTAGAAACATAAAAAAAAGTGGGGTACAGGGGTCCCTGGCTGGCTCAGTTAGAAGAGCATGTGAATTCTGATCTCAGGGTCATGACAGTTTACTTAAAAACAAATAAATTAAAATATATATACATATTTTTTAAAGTAAGAAAAGATGGGATACAAAATTTTATATATTATACACAACTGTATACATTACAAATTTTGCAAAAATGTACATAGGAAATGCATCAAAATGTTAGCAGTAATTGGCTCTGTGTGGTCGATCAACATTTTTTAACTCACTCTTCCCTACATGTACTAAACTTATTAAGAATGTGTACTTCTTGTACATTCTGTATATTTTTGAAGCACAGTCATTTCAAAAAGCAGTTTACCTTTATTAACAAAAAACCCTTGGTTGTAAAATACCCCTGGAAAAAACTAGTCAAATGGGAAACCCTCCTATACTTCAGAAGCAAATTACAGTATCCATTATTAATTCTCATGTCTTTGTGAGATCGCCCTGACCACGAAATTATAACGGTGAAGCAACCCCCAGTTGGTGGTCTTCCAGAGGTTCTTCCCCCTCTATGCTGAAAACCTACTAGGTAAGAGAGGTGAGAGAACAGACAGCAGGTCTCTTGCTGACCATTATTTGACTTGTCAGTGCTAACTGTACTCACTCAGGAACTGCACACTCCTGCCTCATGAATTTTCCACATACATCTGCATAACTGCCTCTCTCCCCTCAAGTGTCATCTCCTCAAAACCTACTGTGATTATCCTAATTATAAGAGTAACATACCACTGTCATACCACCACCAGAGGATCCTGGATATTTTACCTGCATTTTTCAATATTCTTTTTTTTTTTAGAATTGCACCCAAAAGAAATATTTATTAAGATTCAACAAAAGAAGTATAAAATTTATACTCTGAAAATGATAAAACATTGTCAAAATAAATAAAGAAGATATAAGTACATGGAAAGATATCCCATATTCATGAATTAGAAAATATAATATTGTTAAGATGGCAATACCCCCTAAATTAATGTATGGATTCAACAAAATTCTTATAAACATACTGCCTGGCTTTTTTACACAAATTTATAAGATGATTCTATATTCACTTGGAAAAGTCTAGAACAGCTAAAACAACCTTGAAAAGAAAAACAGGTGGAAATTGGAATCAGGAAACCTTTCCTGATTTTAAAACTTACTAAAAAGCTACAGTAATCAAGACACTATGGCACTGGACTAAGTATAGATGTATAGATAGAGATC
>CM053603.1:149661217-149676570 GCA_028646535.1 Procyon lotor
GCCTGGCTTTTTTACACAAATTTATAAGATGATTCTATATTCACTTGGAAAAGTCTAGAACAGCTAAAACAACCTTGAAAAGAAAAACAGGTGGAAATTGGAATCAGGAAACCTTTCCTGATTTTAAAACTTACTAAAAAGCTACAGTAATCAAGACACTATGGCACTGGACTAAGTATAGATGTATAGATAGAGATCACTGGAATAAAATTGAAAGTCTACAAATAAACCCTGGCAATCATTGTCCATTAACTTTCAAAAAGACTAAGATAATTCAGTGGGAAAAATAGTACCTTCAAGAAATGTTACTTTCTTGGAGCAGGAGCAAAAGAGCTGGCAGGTGCCATTTTCCTCCCCTGACCCCCAGCATAAACATTTTTCAATATTCTTATCACCTAATGTATGATATAACTTATTTCTTACATTTATTGTGTATGCCACCCCCTAGAATGTTAAGCTTCTGAGATCAAACATGGATAAACGTTGTTTTTGTTCCCAAATGTATTCCCATCACCAGAACAGAACAATGCCCAGCATATAGTGGATGCACAATAAATATTGCTGAATTAACACATGAATGAACAAATGAAAGAATAAATTAAATAAATGACTATTAGGTTAAAAATGAACACACAATTATTTTACACATGAGCATCAGTCATTAACATTTTTTCCTTTAGAAGTCATTGGTTCTTTGCTTAAATGTGTATAGACTAACTTAGCCTATGGGGTTCGACACAGTTCATTCTTCATATATATGTCTATTAAACTTTCCTTCAGATTCAATAAAGGTGCGAATTGATTACACTTTTGATTATATTACATTTACATTACAATTGATTACACTCCAAATCAAATAACGTCACTAATTGGTTAAATAAAAATTAAGCCATAGAATCTGTACTAATAAATGATGTCACAAAGTCTTACTTTGTGTAATCAAAGCTTCCAAACTGCCTCATTTAAAAATGTTAATTTACTGCTAAGGACCACTGAGAAACTCTGCTTACAATTTCTCATTTAACCACATGATAAGCAGGTTCCTTGTTTTTAATCCTCAGTAATGAATCAAGCATGAGGAAAAAAGGGACAAGGAGGCAATGGCACACATTCAGGTCACTATGATTTTAAGAGCAATTTAAAGGACTTTCATCTTTCTGTCTTATAGTTACAGCACCATCTGGTGTTTACTGTGCAGAAAGGCTGTGAGGGTAGGTGGTGTAAAAGTCCTTTGTCACTTTTTTAAAAATGTTTAGGCAGCTGAACAAAATGATATAAGCGCATGACTAAGTTGATAACAACACAAATAACACACTCAATTTGGAAATATAGAAATAAAAATTTAGAAACCAATGTGGCATTAGAAGAATAAACCTTTTAAATAACTCCCAAATAAGAATATTCTTCAAGAAAAACAAGACAAACACAAAACATAAATTATTAAAAGAGGGAAAAAATTGAAAAAAATTCTAGAACTTGGTTAATAGGCCATTTAAAAATGCAGAATCTTATAAAAAGTAAGTTATCAAATAAAACAAAGAGTTTATATTTGAATACCCAGAAGATCTAAGTATAACTCTTTTTCATAATACAGCCTCAATCCTTAATTCCTACGGAGACTGTAACGAGGCCTCACTGTATTAACAATCCCCAGTTAAGCACATTTTATTACATTAGGATGTGACAATTTTAGCTTATTCACTTATTTAGCTTATTCTGTAACTTAGGTAAATTTCTTTATCGGCTAATGTCACTGCTTCTGCGTTGACAATGACACCAACGTTACTTACACCAGAATAGGCTTTCCCGATATCCTAGGATGTCTTAGCACTTCAGACATTGTCTCTTTTGTCTCTTCCATTCTCTCTTCATCACTGGAATCCACAACAAATATTACTCCATAGGACTCAGCATAGTAATTCTTCCAGATTCCTCGAATTCTTTTTCCACCTCCCAAGTCAAAAATGGTGACTTCAAACTTTCCTTGTCTAAGGTCAATTTTGGAAAAGCCAACAGTAGGAGCTACATCTTCAGGATACTCTGTTTCAAATGATACAAAAGAAACAATCTTTAGACTTTAAATTAATAGCATCAATTTAGCTTCACAACTTAAATGACATAAAAAGTGCTTTTCATCATAGTTTAGTACTAAATGGAATGTTTATTATTTGCTTACACATTAACCTTTATATCTAAGGATACTGGTTTGCCAGAAAGGTAGATATTATAAAATATCCAACTAGAATTTATGCTCCATGCAGATAAAAATTTCTTTTTTGTTTATTTGTTTTATATTGACATAACCCTGGCTCCTAGAATAATGTCTACCACATAACAGGTAATCAATAAATATCTGTAGCCTTTAAAAAGGCTATCAACTCCCTAAGTTACAAGTAATAAAAATTTCAACTCTTCAACACCACAGCCATCCCCAGGAACCATTACAACCTCTATGAAGTTATAAAGAAAAACTGATTTTTTTAGAGAATAGTTGAGAAGAACCAATAAATGGGAGAAGCTATGAGTAGACTGCACTTTTCAAATTACTGAATAAAAGCTATAAATGGAATAAAGAAACTTTTCAGGGCAGCTTGCAAATATAGAGTAGATTTCATTATTTCCACAGGAACATGTTTTGGATGTTCTTACAAATTTAAAATTGAAATTTTCTGAACTTCTATATATGACAACACAAAGAAGTATAGGGTGTACATAACTGCCAAGGAATGGTAATAACAATAAGATTAAAAAGATAACTAAGGTTCAAGAAAGACTTGAACTGGGAGTTGAGACTTGGGCCTTAAAGCTAGGTTAAGAGTGATCTGAGTAACAGAAGAAATAGTAAAGGCAAGAAAGTACAAATAAGCTGAATGTTGTAGTTGGAGCAAACCCTTAAGGTCATGAATGCAGACTGAAGAGAGTTCTGGAAAGAACTGGAAGCCATAGAAGGTATGTCAGCAGACTAGTAATATAATTAAGGTGGCTAATAGTGCTTTATTAAGAAACATCTTTGCAAAGTCTAGAACTGGCTAGAAATGAGAGTAATGGCCATTTTTTAGACAGATATGAAAATAAAGAATGGAAACACAGAACTCATTAAAGACTAACAGAACCTGGTGACCCAATGGCTATGAAGAAGAGTTCAAACTTTACATTTGTCTCTTTAATTTCTCTTCATCACCAGAATCCATAATAAACAGTACTCCATTGGACTTTTATTTGTTTTTGTTTTTAAGATTTTATTTATTTATTTGACAGAGAGAGAGAGATCACAAGTAGGCAGAGAGGCAGGCAGAGAGAGAGGGGGAAGCAGGCTCCCTGCCGAGCAGAGAGCCCGATGTGGGGCTTGATCCCAGGACCCTGAGCTCATGTCCTGAGGCAGAGGCTTTAACCCACAGAGCCACCCCAGGCGTCCCTGGACTTTGTTTATACCTGGGGCAATACAATGGCCCCAAACTACATGAGGCTTTTTAAATTAAAATCAATTAAAATTAAATTTCAGTTCTTCAGATGTACTATCTACATTTAAAGTGCTAAAGAAGCCACATTGGCTAGTGGCCCACCTTACTACTAGACAGAGGCCATATAGAACATTCCTATCACTGCAAAAAGTTCTACTGAATAATGCTGGTGTAGATGGTCTTATCATTCCTACTTTCAGCAAAACATTTGCTATTACAAAGATAAATCTGAAAGGCATTTGCTGCTAGGCTTAGATGTGACTGGGAAACAGATTTGCAGGGTACTTACTCCCTGGCAGCAAGTACCTTGGTGCAGTTTAAACAGCAGCCTAGAGAGTTTAAAGAGACATTACAAGTCACATTTTTCTAAGACCTTCATATCTAGGAGAAAAAATTTAGAAGAAATATAAGCAGAATGATACTCCCAAAACAGTATTACACTAGACATTTAAAAATATGGATCTAGTCCAGGCCAGAACTGGTTTCCTTAGTTAAAATAGGCAGCCATCTTTAAGCATGATTTGAGAGATATTCCCAGAAAATTATCAGTGAAAATAAATCAACAATGCTGGAGTAGGGATAAGAAAACTAACATGTACAGACACCTACTCAGTACAGGACTTTGTTATGCATTAGGATATAAAGATGAATAAGATAGGGTTGCTGTCCTCAAAGAACATACAGTACAATATAGATAGATACATATTAATTGAAATAACACAAGAACCAATATTTCTATAAAAAAAAGTCAAGAGGATAGTGTAAAGGATGTTATGGATTGCATGCCTGTGTCCTGTGTCCTTGTGCTCCCCTTCCCCTGCAAAAGTCATATGTTGAAACCCCAATCCCCAATGCAGTGGTATTTGGAGGTGGAGCCTTTGGGAGGTAATTAGCTTTTGGTGAGGTCAGGAGGGTGCAGCTCCTATAATGGGATTAGTACATTATAGGAAGACACAGGAGAGCTTGTTTTCTGTCTCTTTGTACCACATGAGGTTGCAGCAAGAGGATGATTGTCTAAATCAGGAAGAGGATTCGCATCAAGAACCCAACCATACTGGCACCCCAACTTCACACTTCCAAACTCCAAAATTGTAAGAAATAACTTGTTCGAGCCACCCAGTCTAAGATATTGGTACAGCAGCCCAAACTAAGACCAAGGGCACTGAAGAGGAAAACAGTAAAGAGGGAGGCAGAACTTATGGTATACAAAGGCTTCAGAAAGGCCATGAAAGAAAAATGAAGTATTAAAAACTACATAGTTATAATAAGTGGGGCGCCTAGGTGGCTCAGTGGTTTGAGGCTTCTGCCTTTGGCTCAGGTCATGATCTCAGGGTCCTGGGATCGAGCCCCGCGTTGGGCTCTCTGTTCAGCAGGGAGCCTACTTCCCCCTCTCTCTCTGCCTGCCTCTGCCTACTTGTGATCTCTCTGTCAAATAAACAAAAGCTTAAAAAAAAAAAAAACTACATAATTATAATAAAGAAGGGAGAAGAACATTCCAAGCAAAGAAGAACAATGTAAGCACAGATAAAATGATGACAACATTCCCAGGAAAACAATTCAGATTGGGTAATTTTTTCAAGGTTACAAGTAGGCAGAGCCAGGATTCAAATCCAGGTTAAGACATTAAATGCCTTTCCTCCCTGACTTCTCTATCCTTTCCTCTGGGTCCTATTTATGATTCTCTGTTTCAAGACTGAAAACTAAATGTTCTGGATACAACTTCTCTATAAATCCTTCCTAATAATTTCTTTTTACTTGCAGTATCACCTACATGTTCTATCATAATATTCTGTCTTCTTGCTGGTCCTCACAATAACCTGTATCTTCCCAGTATCTGGGACCTACCTTTGTATCCTTAGTACTCAGCACAAAGTATAGAGTGCCTCAATATTATCACACAAGACTGCCATGACACCTGAAGCCACTATCCTTACAACCATCCTTCCTTCCGTCTTTCCATATATTTATCCATCCATTCAAGCTAGTAGCCATTTATTGAGGGCCTAGTATATAGATCAGGCATCATACAAGAACCAGGGGTATAGAGACAAATGATCCCAAATCCTGAGGATTTGAGTAAAGTATATGTGTTAAGACAATCTCTAGAAAGCCCAAGATAAAGTGAAAATATATAATCAATAACTTATTTATTGAGCATCTTTGTATGCTAAGCACTATGCAATGTCCTACATACACAATAATAAGATCCATCTCTGATCTCACAGAGCTCTTACATAGAGGAGAAAAGTGGAAACATAAATAACTGTAACATGGTGAAGATATGTTAATAGCCAACAAAACTAGGGATTAATTTACACAAAGAAAAAATCTGCCACCCATATAACAATCGCTTCTTAGAAACTATTAGGAAACAGCATTGAATAGTCAAAGAATCCTCGATTTTTTAGCTAAGCACATACCTATTTAGGATAAAGACTGCAATTCCCAGTCTCTCTGGCAGCTAGGGATGGCTAGTAAAGCATACTCTAGGTAGTGAGCTAGCGGTGTAGCATTAAATGTTTAACCACTTTGGGGGGAATTTGCTATGTACTGTTTGTCATTTTCCATGGTATAAATATTTCCACTATGGCCAATTTCAAACTAGTGTGAGGTACCTGAACACATATTTGGGAAGAGATATACCTAACTGGCTCTAGATAGCTGATATAAGCCAATAGAGCAAGTAGGAGCCAGCTCCAGAATACCACCAGTTCTCGTCAATGGCACTGAACTGAACTGATATAGCAGCTTCTAGTTCATGCCCTTAAAAGAAAAGAAAATGGCCTCCCTTTCCCATTACTTCTTCCTTCCAGCTGAAATGCACAGTAGTAAGCCACCTTGGACTAGACAGGCAAGGGAGAACAGTATAAATGGCAAAAAAAAAAAAAAAAAGAAGAAGGAACTTGAGTCTCTACCACCATGGAGCTATTATGCTAGGCCTATGCTACTTTTGTGTGCGCTATTATGAGAAATAAAATTCTATTTTGTTAAGCCACTGTTATTTTAGGTCTCTGTTAGGACAAATGAACCTACATCCAACTAATACAATCACTTTCATAGCCACAGAGAAGAGAAGTTGATTGAAAAAGAAAAGGTCAAGGTAAGAAAAGTACTCTCTTATTAGGAAGCTATCACATTCTAGATGAAAGACACTGAGGGTGTGGATTTAGACATTGCACTTAGAAAAGAAGCAGATATATCTCAAAAGAAATGAGAAAAAAAAAAAGAAGAAAAGAAAAGAAAAGAAACAGAGACAAACCAGAAAAGAGCTGAAGAGTGGAAGCCATGGCAAAATGTAAGAAGATTACCTGTTACCCCTACGGCATGACTGAACTGGGACACCAAAATGAGTAAAAGTACACTTTGGGAATTTACAGTATAGAAAGGTGAAGAGATGCATGAATGAAGGAGTAATTTATGTAGTGATACAAGTATGTATAAGTAAGTATAGGCCAAAGCACAGGAAGTAGTCAAGTCTGCTGATGGTGGTGGTAACGGCTAATGGTAGCAGGAGGTGGAAAAGACCTCATGAAGAATGAGACTATATAACAAAAATCCATCTTTAGAAATATACAGATACTCTGCTTTAAAACTAAGCAGATATTCTCTCTAATAAGACAAGTGGGAATAGCATAAACAAATACAAAGGCATGAAAAAGCTCCATTGGAAAACATCTAGTTCTATATAATTGGAATCTTTAAAAAAGAAAAAAGGTAAGAAATCAGTCACTAGAGTAGGCTGAAGAATAAATAAACAAGATGAAGAACAAAAACAGAACCAGAAGGAAGCTCAAAGTTGAAGACAGCTTTGAGTTTTTTGTTCATGATGTAATACCCTGAGTATTTTCTAAACTCAGAAAAAGAAACTGATAGATAAATGGAAATGAAAATCAGAAGCAAATGAACCTAATGGAAAGAGGATGTTTAAATAAACATAACAAATTAGACAGTCTGATTCTTAGATTCTGCTCCCTTGAATGTAAGACTGAAGAAATGGAAGAAGTAAAGATGCTTATATGAGGAGTCACAGTCTGAAGGCCAAATCTGGCTCGCTACCTATTTTTATATGGCCCTCAAGCTAAGATTGTGTTTGTTTTTTTAAAGTAATTACCAAAAAATCAAAAAGACAATATTTCATAATACATCAAATTTTAGTGTTCATAACAAAGTTTCATTGGAACATGGCCATGCTCATTTGCTCATTTGTTTATATATTGTCTATGACTACTTTCATACTATGTCAGGGTTGTATAGATGGGAAAAAGAATGCATGACTCTCAAAGTTTAAAGTATTTACTATCTGGCTTTTTACAAAAGAAGTCTGCCACCCCTGGTTTAGATGATGACGATGAGTGCTCTGTGAGGATATAACCTTGGAGATAGCATGAAAGGTACACACAAAAGGACTTCATAAGAATCCAAAGACAAAAATACATAATTTAGGGGCTCCTGGATGGCTCAGTGGGTTAAAGCGTCTGCCTTCGGCTCAGGTCATGGTCTCAGGGTTCTGGGATCGAGCCCTGCAGCGGGCTCTCGGCTCAGCAGGGAACCTGCTTCCCCCTCTCTCTCTGCCTGCCTCTCCGCCTACTTGTGATCTCTCTTTCAAATAAATAAATAATCTTAAAAAAATACATAATTTACATCTAATGTTACATAGTAGAATATGCGGTGACAAAACATTTTCCTACAACAGTAAGTTTTGCAAAGTGCTCATTTTCTTTCATAAACATCCATAAATAAAAGTCCCCTGACTATCTGGTACATATATCTTGTTGCAACATACTTTTCAGGAACAAAGGTATGTTAAGTTTTTTCCCAAATCATAGCCATAAGATGCCTGGCCACATCTTCTGGATGTACAACAAATTCACCAGCACAGCTGCTTCTATATTTTAGTACACAGCATTAAATTAAGACTAACTAAATACACCCAATAAAACGTAATATAAATGACATAAACCATTTGATAAGAAAAAGGCCCTAATTTTAACATAACTATAAAAATCACATATCATATTAAAAAAAAAAATCAAGACATACAAAGAGAATTGTGCTGGCTAACTATATTTCTACCTCCCTTTCTTTTATGCTTAGCCTTATGACTAAATTCTGGCCAAAAGAATGTTAAGTAGAAGAAGGATATCCTTCGAGGTGAGACATGTCCTTTTTTTGCTTTTTCCCTCCCATGCTGAGAAGACATATGTGATCCCTTTTATCTGATCAAAGAACTCAAGGATCCTCTGCATCGCTGCACTTACTCAAATCTGAAACATCTTAACAGGCTGGTACTCTTAAACTAGAGTCTATTCACCATATTAACCACAAGCATACTAAGAATTTAAAGTAATGGCGTGTATACAATCTACACCAAATGAATATGTAACAAAGCAATTTACATAAATAAATAATTCAGAATAATAATAAATATTTTCTGCTTACCTCCTTGGATTCCCTTGGCCGTTGCCGTTTTACCAGCATTATCAAGTCCCACCATCACAAGAGTCACCTTTCTTAAAATAATAAAAATTTAAAAATCATTTTCTGAATTAATTCAGTACTGGGGAAAAATAAAAGTAAATTCATTCATTCAAGCAACATTTAAAGAGCATCTACCATGTATAAGATAATCTGTTGGACCCCAGGCAATTCAATAATGAACAGAATAGATTCCAAAAGCAAAATTCTTGACAAATACCTTTAAAGTGTCATCCTTCTGTTCTATAAGCAAAAAAGAAAAAACAGAAAAGAAAACTGTACAAGAGATTGTGCAAAAAGAACAGGAAAAAGAGAAAGAAGGAAGAGAGAAAGATTCTAACACATGAGTTATTTATCATGCTAAAGATGCAATTTTCTAGTTAACTGAATTCTAAGGATTATCACAAATTTGTTTTTTCTTGTGAAATACATAAGAAAACAATTATTGTTAGGTTCTAGGCACTACTGGTGTGCTCCCCTCTGTTTTTAGATATGCAGCACCTCACCAGGTATAAATCTCAAACACACTATAATAACATGATTATTAACTTAAGTGCTAACATATTTTGAAAGAGGGCTCCTACAATTATAAAGCTTAAAATGTTTTTGATGATATAGCTAAACTTCATGGAATCAGGAAAAAAAAAATTCTAGTTCAATTTTACAGTTGAAGAAACATAAGCCCAGAGTTGTAAGACAATGAGAAACTTACAGAGTCAGAACAAGAACCTAAATCACTTAACTCCTAGAGATTTCTTAAACTGGGGATAAGGATAAAGGAACAAACCTATTATTACTGTCCTATTATCTTGGCAATACAGTCCCCTACTAGAGCTCATTTCTGTTTCAGGCTGAGCCATCACACATATAAGAGTAAGACCATTCATTATCAATATAGATTTGGGAATAGAGAGAGAAAGCCACAGCATAACACAGCTGTCATATTAAAGCCATGGGGCCACATTCTTCTGGGATACAGTCAGGGTTTCTGCCAAGTATTCTTCATTAACAATCATCCCAAAAGGCGTACACACACACACACACACTGAACTTAGATGTTAAGAAGGGGTCTTCTTTTACTCTCTAGCTCTGACTCTCTTGGATCTGTTTGTTTTTGTTTTATTCCAGATGTAGTGAAAGGATCCATATAACAAAAAAAAAGGACAGAGTTGAAGGTGTAAGGCAGTCCAGTTATGGATCATATGCTGAGGAAAAACAAACTTGGTCTGTGTAACCATCCCTCAAAACAATGTACTGCTTAAAATATAACCCATGAGAAATTGTACTAGTCTGGCAAACATGCTTAGATATAGTCTTAGGAAAAACATATACTAGCAACAGGCCTCTGGGGGAGAGGACGAGATCCGTCCTTGAAGCCAAGAAGCTGGGGATCCCTGGCTTGCTCAGGGCAGAATGCTGCCAGCTTCACTTTTCCATTATCTCCCCGTCCCTGGAGACCACCTGTGGCTAATTAGATGATCCCTTTGAATGTGCTTGCTCAATTATAAACTTTATACTGCTTGACCAGATATGTTTTGCCTTTCTTCTAACTTATTTACAAGCCTCATGGTCAATGTATAATCTACTCCGGCTTCTTTGTTAGTAGTTATCTACTTCCTAATAAATATGAGACTGAGGAGCTGTTTGGGTGACAGTCTTCTCTACTGTCATCTTCTGCTCCCTTTCTCTTGCAGCTGACTTGTTTGTGCCTCATTCTTCTCCCATGCACCATCAGGAGGCAGCAGTCTTGCAAAAACCAAACTGGTCATTTATTAAACAAATAGTTACTGATCATCTTCTGTACACTAGACACCAGTGTTCTAGGTACTTAAGATACACCTGTTTATTAAAATAACTACTACAATAAGAAAACAAAAACAAAATACAGAAATTCTTCCCTTACTAAAAGTACATGTTAGCTGGCAGGAGACAATAATAATATAAGAACTAAGTACATTATAACTATGTTGGAAGGTGGTTACATACTATTAAAAAGTAATGCAGAGTACCCTCTCTCGCTGTGTTTCTCGCTGTCAAATAAATAAAAAAAAAATTCTAAAAAACAAAAAGTAATACAGAGTAAAGCTGGCTAGAGGGAGTCAGCAGTAGGAATGGGAGTTGGGTTGCAGTTTTATGTCGGGTGAGATGGGCAGGCCTCATTGAGAAGGTAAAAGAGCAAGGCCTTCAAGGAGGGAGTTAGTCATGCAAATATCTGGTTCAAGAGAGAATATCTAGGGCAAAGGCACTAATGTGGGTGCATGCAGGAATGTTCTAGTATCAGCATGCAAACCAATGTGGTAAAACCCAGGGAGAATGGAACAGGCACAAAGAACAGGGAGTCAGAAATACACCAGAGGCCAGATCATGGAGGGCTTTGTAGGTGAGGACTTTGGCTTTTGTGAATGAAGTTAATTTACTCTCCATATTAATTTCTTTTGTTATCCAGGAGCCATAGTCTTCTAAAAGTTTTAACTGTCTCTACCCACCATGGGGAATAAATGGAAGTATACTGAAGCTTCAATCAGTACAAAAATCAAGTAAGCCACAATCAGCGGCATCCCCATAACCCATCCCTAGTCAGCCAGTGGAGGGTCAGTGGGAATGCCAAAGAGAACCATGACAGATTACAAATTTAAGGAGCTGAGGTAGTATGTGAGTTCTGGATACTTCTGTGCATGTAGAAATGACACCGGCATTATCGTATGAAAAATATGAGTTTACTTCTTAAGGAAGCAGTGTGATATTCTGTAGTATAACTTTATTTTTTTTGAAGAATTCATAACTACCAAATATCTAATAAGATTTAAGTACAAATTATGTGGTGCCTGGGTGGCTCAGTTGGTTAAGCATCTGCCTTTTCAGGTCATGATCCCGGGGTCCTAGATTGAGCCCTGCAACAGGGTCCCTGCTCAGCAGGAAGCCTGCTTCTCCCTCTCCCTCTGGTGCTCCCCCTGCTTGTGTGCTCACTCTCTCTCTCTCTCTCTGTCTTTCAAATAAATAAATAAAATCTTTAAAAAAAAGATTTAAATACAAAACAATTTCCTAAGCAAAATATAGTAAATATCTATCCAAAAGAAATGGATAATGCAGCATTTATATTTTAGGTAACTAGATATAAATATAAATATAGTTACTAGATATACAATGAATCAGATTAAAATGATATTAAAACTAATTCAATTGCTGTTTGAAAAATTTATAATGTATTTCAAGATCTACCGTTCTTCAAACATGACCATGAGCCAAAACAATTACTACTGGAGAATAAAATGCCCACATTATGCTTATTTGCATCCTTTATTCTATAAATATTTATTAAACACCTGTATAGAGCAGCAAACAAAACATCCACAATTCCTAGCCCACCTGAGAGCAAGAAAACAGGTGTTAGGTAGGTATGTGTGGTGACTGTTGTCATGGGAAAGCATAGGCAGCCACAGGAAGAGATGGCAGGCAACCATATCTACTCTAGAAGTCAAGGAAGACCTCCTCAATACCTACCACCAGGCTCGCCCAGCCCCCCACCCCTCACCCCTCCTAAACCCTCAGTTTGTTGCTCAGAGTCCACGGTCTCTCGTGGTTCATCTCCCCCTCTGGTTTCCCCCCATTCACCTTTCCCTTCCTTCTCACAATGTCCTCCATGTTTTTCGCATGAACAATAAATCTTGTAACACTGAAAAAATAAAATAAACATTTTTGGGGAAAAAAAAAAAAGAAGTCAAGGAAGACTAACTGCAACTAGGTCAGCAGTTCTAGGAACATCACGGAACTGATGTTTTCCTATGCCTTATGAGCCAAAGTGAAAAATCTCAAATAGACTTTTTTAAGGAAAACGGCCTCTCCTTCTCTATTACACAGGTTGCACCTTATGTTTTCTCTCCATTCTTGTCAAGATTTCAGCTACAAAAATCTTTTAAATAATTGCTATTACAGATTTTGAAACACCGCTCTTATTAAAGCTTGCTCCCAAGGGTATTAGCTTTTTACCTTAAAAGCTTTCGTTTTTTAATAGAATATTAGGTTCAAACAAAAAAGTCCTTCAAACATGAAAATAACACATTGGAAAATTGTTATTATGCTGAGACTGGCACAAAATAAGTCTCTCTGGATTTCTTTTTTACTTTGACTACTCTTGAAAGTAGTTAATTTTTTAGATCATTACACCATATACTTGAAAACATGACTTTAATTAAATATTTGAGGTAATTAAAGTCTTAAATAAACATAACATTAGCAGTACAAATGAAAATCACAGCATGAATTGCCACAATGTCTGATAACAAAACATTAAATTTATACCTTCAGAATAGAATGGATTTAAAAGGTTAACATTCACCTAGCACTCAAAATTCTATGCAACCCTTTAAAAAATGAAGATGTACAATCTAATGCATGTTAAAATATACATGTCATTATAGCTATTTAAAATATGGTAAATTGGGGCGCCTGGGTGGCTCAGTGGGTTAAAGCCTCTGCCTTCGGCTCAGGTCATGATCTCAGGGTCCTGAGATCAAGCCCCTCATCGGGCTCTCTGCTCAGCGGCGAGCCTGCTTCACCCTCTCTCTCTGCCTACCTCTTTGCCTTCTGGTGGTCTCTCTTTCTCTCTCTGTCAAATCAATCAATCAATCAATCAATCTTTAAAATATGGTAAATTACCACTGATTGGGAATAGTTCACTGTGCCTATGACAAAAGAAGGATGGAAGACACTCTGTTTTTTAACCTTAGGATTACTGATCAAATACATTAACCCTTCAGTTGAAATATATATATATATATATGTATATATATATATTAGGTTTGTAGTGTATGGAAAAGTTGATACTAGCAATAAAAACAAGTCATTTGGTCATACAGTAGGCATTATGGATACAAACATGCCTGAGCTATGGTTTTCTATCTCAGAGTACTCATCTTCTAATGAGAACGACTAAAACATAAACAAATATTAATACAAAAAAACAACAGATACAGAAATTTTTCCCTTACTAAATTTACATGATAGTGGCAGGAGACAATAATAATAAATAGAAAAACTAATAATGGTACATTGTGACACTATGACAGTTAAATATGCTCATCTACATATACAAGATATTAAAGTAATACAGAGCAAGAGGAATTAATCCAGCCAAGAGATACAGAAGGTCAGGGAAGCTTCTTACACAAGGCAATGCCTCAGCTAAGCTGTTAAAGCAGAAAAGTTTGCCAAGCAAAGGGAAGGTGAAGATAGAAGGTAGGAGGATGAAGAGATTCCAGACTGAGAACACTGCCTGAGAAGATACCACACCAAGGAGGAGAGGAGAACAGGCAGGATGTAGAGTTGCTAAAGCTAGGGGTTAAGAGTACACCTTAGTAGAGCAGCCTTAAACAAAAGGAGAACACGTTTGTTAGATGTACCATAATCACGACACAACAGAACTATGCTTTGAGTCTAAAGGAAACTTGATAAACTGCTACCTTAGGAACTAGTATCGACCAATAGTTAATCATATGACCTTCCCCGCAGTTGAAAGTGATCACTTAACTCTTATCATCGTTATCCCTCAGTCATTAATTATATATCAAACTAGAAAGGCTGAGATGGAAAGAACTTGGCAGTATTTTAAGATATACGGTAAGTGTGTACTAGTAAAAAATGACAGGGATTGCATGCAATCTGATAGATTGCCACAAGCTTGGTATTAGACCTGGATTCAAGTCCGAGATTTGCCACTTCCAAGCTATATGACCTGGGCCATGTTATTTAATATATCAGAATTTTACCAGTAAAATGAGTTAATAATAATATCCATCCCACAGGGATGTGGTTAAATGAAATATGACAATGCAAGTAAAGTGCTCAATGCCTGTGGCACAAAAATAAGTGCTCAACCAATAGTTATTCTTATTACAGCATAAAATTCAAAACAGGGAGTCCATGAAATGAGACCACAGGAACAGGCAGGGATCAGATTACAGAAGAAAATGAATAAGTTCAGTTTTACACATGTTGACAGTGCTCACTCATCTCATATTGAAGTCTGAAGCTGAAGGAGAGATCTGTCCTGGGTTTATGAGGCATACACCTGGTAATTAAAACTATGAGAACAGATGAAAGATCCCAGGGAGAGCATAGGAGGAAGAAGAGTCAGGGGTGAGGAGGGCATAGAACCCTGAGAAACTTTGAGGAAACCCTTAAAACTTAAAACTGTAGTCAGAAAGAAATGAGGAGACCAAAGAAATGGCAGCACTGGGACTAGTATCCAGAAGATGAGATGAACAATATCAAATACTGTAAAGTTTTATAAAATAAAATATCATTTTGGTAATTGCCCCAAGTTAAGTAACTCAGAAGTAAATGCTTTTATCTTTTCCCAAACCCTGCAATAACCAATGTTTTGAATTTATACAGTATGTCTTAATAGTTCAAAGCTAC
>CM053603.1:149676670-149694443 GCA_028646535.1 Procyon lotor
AAAAAAAAAAAAATAGTTCAAAGCTACTTTACCCCATCATTTATGTTCATACTGTCCCTGCAGGTAGAGCAGGTACAAGTTGCCCATCCCTACGTGCTCATAAAAAGTTAGTCAAGAGCAGTTTCCATGGGAAGTTTAAATACAATGATTTGTAAAAACAGTAGTAATTATTATTATTTTAAAGGGTAACTTGAACTATTTTGCTTAGCCTATAATTTACTGACATTTATATGTCAGATACAGATACACATCAGATAGTCGAGTAGTATGGCTCATTTTCATCAGAGTATCATGGAAGTTTCCCTTTCAGATTTAGGTCTATCACAATCATAACTTAGTTCTTGGACCTAATAGAAAGTAGATTACCTAATAGAGGTACCCTAACTAAGGTCATGAACAGCATGCTGTTAATAAAACCTAACCATGGTACTGATGAAAATCTAACTGTGGCATTTTTCTTCTTAAAATCCTTAAACAAAATTAAGTCCAAACTCTGTAGCCTCCTCTTCTGCCCTCCTCAACAGGTCTACTAGTCCAGGCATTCCCTCGTCCTTCTGTCCTTCCTGATGATTCATGCTACCACGGCAAACAGACATTAACTTTCTCACGCAACTTCTCATACAGTGTCCTCTACTAGAACTTGTCAATCAACTCTCTAGCCCCACCATCAAATGTGCTGGGCATACATTAAGTATCTTTGCTGAATGAAACAGCATAATATATTTGTATATTATATTATATTATATTATATTATATTATATTATATTATATTATATTATATAAAAATATATTATATTTTCCCCATTTACTGAGTAAATATTAAGTAAAACTAAAATATATAACTTTCAGTTGATAAAGTACTACAATGGCTTTAATTTGTATAAATCTTCACATAAAAGTAACAGTTCAATCTTAGAGAATGTAATTAAAATTATCTTCTGGGATCCCTGGGTGGCTCAGTTGGTTAAGCATCTGCCTTCAGCTCAGGTCATGATCCCAGGATCCTGGGATCCAGTCTTGCATCTGGCTTCTCACTCAGCAGGGAGCCTGCTTCTCCCTCTGCTTGCTGCTCCCCCTGCTTCTGTTATCTCTCTCTCACAAATAAATAAATAAGATCTTTTTAAAAAACCATCTATCTTCTTACATCAAACTGGCTGAAGTTTTTTGAAAACATTTACGTGCTCAAGATTACATTTGATCTCAGAGTCTCTTTTTATATAATAGATATACAATTTGCTATATCAGAAATATAAGCAACATAATACTGGAGTTTTGAACTTAGAAAGTATTTGAATTATTAATCTTTATTGAGAGACATTACTGCAATCATTTGAACATCTACAATTCTAAACTTCCTGACCTGTTAACTAAGGAGACAATACTTCAAATGAGATTAAATAAATATATACATACATACATACTATTTCTAACTTCAAAAATATTTTGCAAGTCAAAAATAAACTATTTTTAGGCACCTGGGTGGCTCAGTAGTTAAACATCTGCTTTCAGCTCAGGTCATGATCCCAGGGTCCTGGGATCAAGTCCCACATCAGGCTCCTTGCTCAGCAGGGAGCCTGCTTCTTCCTCTCCCACTCCCCCTGCTTGTTTCCTGTCTCGCTGTGTCTCTGTCAAAAAAATAAATAAAATCTTAAAAAAATTTAAATTTAAATTAAAAAAACTGGGGCGCCTGAGTGGCTCAGTGGGTTAAAGCCTCTGCCTTTGGCTCAGGTCATGATCTCAGGGTCCTGGGATCGAGATCCCCCCTCCCCCGCAGCGGGCTCTCTGCTCAGCATGGAGCCTGCTTCCCCCCCTCTCTCTGCCTGCCTCTCTGCCTGCTTGTGATCTGTCTCCTTCTGTCAAATAAATAAAATCTTTTTTAAAAATTAATTAATTAATTAATTTAAAAAACTATTTTGGGGGTACTTAGGCAGCTCAGTTAGGTGCTGCCTTTGTCTCAGGTCACGATCCCAGGGTCCTGGGATTAAGGCCTACAACAGGCTCCCTGCTCAGAGGGGAGTCTGCTCCTAGCTCTTCCATTTTCTCTGCCCCTCTCCTTGCGCCCATGTTCTCTCTCTGTCTCAAATAAATAAAATAAAGTCTTAAAAAAATATATTTCACCAAAACACTAAAAAAACTTAACACATCAAATGAGTATTACTAACAATATTTAGAACCATATAAAGCAGTTCTAAATTTAAAAAGTAACATAAACACATGCAGGAAAAAAGGCTCGAGAACACTATTTTATGATAAATGTGTGTGAGAGAGAAAAAAACATACCACAAAAAAATCAGTATAATAAAAAATTTACCAAAAAAAAAAATTATGGTGTGATTTTATTGTACAAGTGTACTATTTTCTGACATTTTAATTCAGATTGTGGAGTCCAGGATAATATTACATCAAAATTACTATCTAAATTTATGGACCATTAATAAATAGAAAGAGGACCAAACTTGGGGTCATATGCTAGCTCTGAAGCCTTAAGTCAAATTCTTTGTATCACTTTGTTCATTTTTAAAATATAAAGGGGTAGAATCAGAATGTCTCAAGGTCCCTTTTTACCCTAAAATTCTAAACTTCTTACTAAGAATAAACAACAAGCCCTACGGGTCTAAAAAGAAATGTAAAACATTCCAGTTCTGCATACAGTACATCAGATAATCCTTTCTAATCTGTGTGTACAGCTTAATTAACAAATTAAAAACTCAGCAATTTCTATAAACGGTCTAGGATTTACAGTTATATTTATTTAAACCAAAATGATGGCTATTAAGGTGTTAAATGTTTCCCCATCGAAAAAATTCATAGCAAGGTTGACATACCCTATCTATCATAGTATGCTTTTACCAGACACACAATGATGTAAAAAAGCATTAATCCACAGTGTTTAAGTAACATCTCGGTCTCTTTTACAGTTGACCACAGTGAACAGCAATTTATGAATAAATCTGAAGTAAAGTATTAACAAGTTGAATTATGACATCAGAAAACACAGATGGATAAGAAACTACTTCTAGCTAGTGGTTACTTCCAGGGAGGGATGGTAGGAGATGAATAGGGTGCAAGAAGCTTCAAAGATTTGTTATCTATTTCTTTAGTAAAAAACTGAAATGTGATAACCAAAGGTTAATACTCATAAAATCTGGGTAGTAAGCACATGAGTACTTACTATATTTTTCTTTTGCTAAAATAGAAAATGTTTTTATTTTTAATTGTAATATTACATAATTCTTAGTGCCAATTTTTTCTCATTTAACTTGATACTAATTTTCTGCTTCTCTTAGGTGGGCCATTTCTGAATTCATGCCCTTGGAAAGTTTAGGAAGCACAAAATTTCTTCAAGATCCCAGTAAAATTATACCTCTTCCAAAATCTTGCCTTTTATTCTCACTAAAAATCTCAGAAATCATCTTGCATGTTCTATCATATTTTATATGTACTATACCATCAACTAGATGCTACCTGGCATAAATAATAGGAGTTCAGAGTATGTAGATGATAATATGTAAGGGTGAGGACCTACTTACAAGGTCCTGAATATACTGAGCACCTTGGCTTGGATTCTACGTCCAGGACAAACACTGCTCCCTATATACAGAATAAATTTCAATAGCTTTAAATGTTAAAAAAAAAAATATTAAAGTACTAGGGGAAAGTATAGGTGAATATAATCTTGGAGACATATAATGGAATATAATTTAATTATTACACTAAAAGGATGGTGTCTTTGGGGCGCCTGGGTGGCTCAGTGGGTTAAAGCCTCTGGCTTCAGCTCAGGTCATGACCTCAGAGTCCTGGGATCCAGACCTGCAAGGGGCTCTCTGCTCAGCGGGGAGCCTGCTTCCCCCTCTCTCTCTGCCTGCCTCTACCTAATTCTGATCTCTCTTTCTGTCAAATAAATAAATACAATCTTTAAAAAAAAAAAAAAGAATGGTGTATTTAAATAAAAAACTGTTAAATGTTTATGCTTCAAACACCATCAAAAATTTACAAATATAACAAATGGAAGAAAATATCTGCAATATATACTACAGAGAAATGGTTACTACTATATACATTTAAAATCCCTTAGAAAATTCAATAAGAAAATGCACCTGTCCCAGTAGGAAAACAGCAAAGGAAATCATTGGGAAATTCCCCAAAGAAGAAATACAAAAGTCCAAGGAAAAAACAATTTTACTAGGAACCAAAAAAATAGAAACTAAATGCAGACAGCAAGCATTTCCCCCTATAACCTGAAAAAACATAAGTGGGGACTCCCACCTTTTGAAGGGAAAAGGCACTCTTACACACTTCTAGTAGAAGTTACAATTATTGATTTGTTTTTTGAAAGCCTTTCTGAAGAGCAATTTGGCAATATATAGCAAATACCTTAAACTTTTTCATTTGATCTCATCATCAGTTAATCTTAAATTCCACCTCCAAAGTATTTATAGAAGGGTGCCCGCCTAAGCATTGTTCACAATAGTGAAAAAATTTTAATTTTCTAAATATTTAATAACAGGAATGATTAAACGTACTTTGGTGAATCTATACAACACATTACTCTATTTAAAATGATGGTTCATGAAAAACATGTAATGATGCAAAAAGATATTAAAGCAAAAATAAAAAGAAGCCGAAAATTAGCTCTCTATTATCTCTTCATTGTTTAAAAATTTACACAGAAACTATCAACAAAACAAAAAGGCAGCCTACTGAATGAGAGAAGATATTTGCAAATCATACAACCAATAAAGGACTAATATCCCAAATGTATAAAACTTAGGATAATATATAACTTGACACAACTCAAAAAAATAACCCGATTAAAAAACGGGCAGAGGACCCAAACAAATGTTTTTCCAAAGAAAACAGAGATGGTCAACAGGCACATGAAAGGATGCTCAGTGTCACTAATCATGAGGGAAATGCAAATCACAACTATAAGATTAATAACCTCACACTGGTCAGACTGGCTATTATCAAAAAGACAAAAAATAACAATTGTTGGTGTGGGTGAGGAGAAAAGGGAATCCTGTACACTGTGGGTGGGAATGTAAATTTTCCACTATGGAAAATATACGGAGTATGGAGGTTCCTCAAAAAATTAAAAATAGAACTACCATACTATCCAGCAATTCACTTCTGGGCATCCGTAGGAAGAAAAAAATGATAGCAATTTGAAGAGATATATGCACCCCTATGTTTACTGTAGCATTATTTACAATAGCCAAGGTATGGAAGCAACTTAAATGTCAAAAAATAGATGAATAAAGATGTGGTGTATAGATACACAATGGAATATTATTTGGCAATAAAAAAAAGAATAAAATCCTGCCATTTACAACAACATGGATGGGTCTAGAGCTATTACGCTAAGTGAAATAAGTCAGGGAAAGACAAATACCATATGCTTTTATTTATTTGTGAAATCAAAAAAACAAATAAACATACAAACCAAACAGAAAGAAACTGTAACAACAGTTTTGAAATAAGTGAAGGGGATTAAGAGATAAAAACTCCCAGTTATAAAATAAGTAAGTCATGGGGATGTTATAGACAGCATAGGGAATATAGTCAATAATATTTTAATAATTTAGTGTACTGTCAGATGGTTAACTAGACTTACGATGGAGATGTTTCGGTAAAGCATAAAAATAGCAAATAAAAAGAGAATTTACAGTTGTATAAGAGATTCTACACTAAAATATAAATATTTGGGGGTGAGATGCAGGTTACTAATATATGCCACTTTTTTGCTTAACTGTGCTTTCAATGTTCTACAATAACATTCATCACCTTCAAATAACAATAAACATACATTATTTTTAAATATTTTTATATAACAACAGCTCCTGTCCACAAGCTATTCTGCGGGACTAAATGAATAAACATTTCATTACAATACATGCGTAAGTAGAGACAAATACAAGGTGCCAAGCAATTACTACAAAAAGGTAAAGAATCTGGGTGAAATTCAAAAAAAGTTTCCTGAAAGAGAATCTCCCAACTGACATGTGAGGAATGATTACAGCCAGTGAAAAAAGAAGAGCATTTGGTGAGGAATGGAGGGACTACAGAACTTGAAAAAGCCAAATCTGGCATGAGGAATTTGGACAGGAGGAAAAAGTTAAAGACCACTGACAATAGTGTAGAGACTTAATCAGTGGAGGACCAGGGGGAAGTCTGTCAAAGAAATGTGGGACAAAAATAATGGAAATTTTATCTAAAACAGAGCAGTGGGTATGGAAAGGCTAAAAGAGTATAAGACTTTTAAGTGGTACTAAGCCCATAGAAACCAAAAGACTTGATGATTTGAGAGATCAAAGCACAGAGGTATCTAGGATTATTTCTGGCCTCACTTGGGTAAAAGGAAGGTAGATGCAATTTGGCATGGAAATGAGAGAGGATATAAACTCAATTTTGGATGTGCTGGGATTGAGGATTCTTGTGGAATACGATAGGTAAATCTTCAAGTGGTAGGTGAATATTTGTGCTGGAAACACGGTCTTAATAGTCAATGTTTAAGTGGCTACTGAAGTTACTATACGTGGTGAAATTGCCCACAAAGGGAGACTATACAGAAGAAAAGAGAATTGAAGACAGAACCCTGGGGAAGCCTTGAGAGTGAGATGATGAAAGGCTACCTGGAAAACAGAGAGAGAAAAGGCAACAGGCAGAAAGGTAAAAATTTTTAAATTCAGGAAAAATAAAACAGAATTTTAAGAAGAGAGTGGTTTTTTTTTAAGATTTTTTTTTTTTTTTTTTTTTTTGACAGAGAGAGACACAGCAAGAGCGGAAACACAAGCAGGAGAAGTGGGAGAGGGAGAAGCAGGCTCCCCATTAAGCAGGGAGCCTGATGCAGGGCTCAGTCCCAGAACCAACTTGAGCTGAAGGCAGACGCTTAAGGACTGGGCCACCCAGGCGCCCCAAAGAGAGTGGTCATAAGTGTCAAATAATGCCAAGATATTAAAAAGAATCCACTGGATTTAATAACCAGGCAACATCTGATGTAGTGAGAACAACTGAATTAAAGGGCCTGGGCAGAAGTCTTCAAATGCAGGAAGTTAAGGAATGTATGAGAGGAGAGGATGTTGAGAAAGTATCAGTAATCCATTGCCAACTGTTAGCCTTGTGTGCAGGCTGAGAGGGAAAGGTAGTGCTGCAGGGACAGAGGATTGTTTATTATGGTAGACACAGAATAATGGCTTCCCAAATATGTCTACAACCTAATCACTGGAACCTGTGAACATATTACCTTAACATGGCAAAAGGAACCTTGCAGACAAGATTAAGTTAAGGATCTTGGATGGGGAGCTTACCTTGGGAGCACCCAGGTAGACCAGATGTAAATACAAGAGTCCTTATAAAAGAGACTCTTAAAAGTCCTGATAAAAGATCAGAGAAATGTTATACTATAGGCTTTGAAGATGGAAGAAGGAGACCACAAGCCAATGACTATAGGCAACCCCCACCTTTTTTTTTTTTTGCTGGAAAAGACAAAGAAAAACAAATTCTCTCTTAGAGCCTCCAGAAGGTATGCAACTCTCCTGATCCATTTTTAGACTTCTGAGCTCAGAAATGTAGGATAATAAATTTGTGTTGTTTTAGGTCACTATGTTAATAGTAATTACAGCAGCAATAGGAAACATTCAGTTTGGGTTGTTTTTTTTAGGTCAGAGAGGCTTGAGCGTGCTTACATTCTAAAGAAAGAAGTGAAGCTGTGAAGACAAAAGAGAAAGAGATTTTGTACTTCCGAAAAAACTGAACAATACATTTTGGGATAAAAGTTTAGGTTTATTCTTGTATTCCAGAAGTTTTCTCTGTGATCTTCGGCAAAATGCTAAACAACTGAAGCTCACCAGGAAAGGGGAAAAAATGGACTAAAGAAAACAGCCACCAGACTTTGGCTTGAAAACAAACCCTTCTTCCACAAACATAGGAAGGGAGGAAGGGAAAGGAATCTATACTGGTAAGTATAAAATGAATTACGGTGGATAATTGACTAATAGGCACTTGTCTCCTAAGATCAGAAGTATCATTTACTGAGTGCTACCTGCAAAGCAGTAAGTACTTGCATAAATTTTTTCTCAAAATGCTGCAAGACAAAGATTATCCACATTTCATAGGGGGAAAGGTGCCAAAATTCCTAGGATTCAGACATCAATCTGTTTGACTCAAAAACACTATATTGAGAAATCTGGCAGATATAACAATAACCAAGTGATCAAACTTAACACTACGAGTAATGAGGCTATCAACAGAAAGCAACCCTGGATACTGAGAAAGACCTGTCATCCCTGTGGTATTCCTCTGCCCAACACCTTATCAAATCACAAGAAAAACAAAACTTTGTTATAATTTACCCTTGGCCTAATTCCAAAGAAGAACTATTAAAAAGTCAACATTATTTATCAGGAGTATCAAACTTAAGGTTTCTTTATAGGTTAAGCCTAAAAAACATCATTTTTACTGACTCTTCCCTAGCATAGTGCCTGGTACATGGTATTTTGTGAACAAATGAGTGAATATCAAGTAGCAGGTGCTAAATCTTAATATATCTAGCATTTCAAAATGAAAGGTTAAGAAGCGGACTCTTTCAATTAAAAGCTTAACTAGATTCCACATGAAAACTGAAGCTACACTACAGTTAAGAAAACACTCTCCATTAGCTAGTCTCATTTAATACGACACTCCTGAGACATAGATATTATCACTCCCATTTAATATATGACGAAGGTGGGGCCAAAAGTGGTTAAGTCATATAATTATTGAGCAGTGGAGCCAGATTTCAAAACCAAGTCCTCAGAACAGTGAGTGAATGAGCGTGTGCGTGTGTGTGTTTTGGAAAGGAATGTGCAAATGTTATGAAAACTATATCCATGCTTCTCTATTTAAAAAAAAAAAAATCCCATTAAAAAAGCGTCACAGGAAATATACACAACGGATAGTTTCCAATTCCAGACACAAAATCCACAACTTTTTAAGAAATTCGAATCATTTAAATATTAACAGTAAGCATCACTGATGAGAACTTAATTGCAACTAAACAAAAAGGCTACATCCTCCCACCTCTTCCTCGGGGGATAAGTCAAATGGGGAGCAAAAACATCCCCCGCGGCCTGAGACTCTTCCCAGAGGAGAGGTGTAGCGCCACAACCGGTCCCTCGGGGTGCAGCTGTCCCTAACCCCTAGGACAGCACCTGGCCAGCCGGCTCCAGCTTACCTGACGGGCTCCCGCCACCGCTTGAACCAGTTGCAGCAATTGGCCATCAGACTGAACAAGCCAGGCCGTACCTCCCGCCGCCTCCCATCCGACCCCCGAGCGGGAATGGGCCCCTGGTTGCCTAGGCAGAGTCCCCGCGGGGCCGCAGTCGCTCCCAGGCACCTCTGAGGCGGAGAAGTCGGGAGGGAGGTCAAGGCGGTTAGTCCCTAAACTAAGCCCTGATCACCGCGCCGGGGGCCCGCGAGCGAACAACGGCCTTCTCGCCCAGGTACAGCCCGGCAAAAGGGGCAGATACACAGACCCGAGCAGGGTTAGCGGAGCCCTACCAGAGAAAACCCCCGCGTCGACGTGCTGACGTTCCTCCCAGGCGCGGAAGGCCCGCCCCAAGCACCGCCCACATACTGCTCCAATCATCGTGCGACCGCCCGTGGTGGGGACATCTGAATGGCTGAAGGAGCCGGGCTCCCCCCCTACCCCTGTGGAGGCGGGGCGGGGAGGTGGTTCTCGTAACCAGGCAACCGGAGCGTCCAGAGAGGAGTTGAAAAATCCCTGACAGATCTTGGGCAAGGCCTCTCTGCATACCCATAGAAAATGTGTTGTTGCCAGTCGAGGGTGTTGTTCCTCGTCTGTCCATAAACACAACTGAGATCCAGAGATCTCAGGTCTTGTGTGTGTTTTGTTTTGTTTTATGAAGCAGGGTTGGGGATCCTCTGGGACTCCGGCTGACTCTGGCTGCACAACTACAGAAACAATACACTAGGGCAGTTATTATAAATTAAGAACAAGGGAAAAACTCATTTGCTAACTATCTAATAATTCAGATGACAGTGACTTTTAATCTATATGTTTATTGCTGTTTGTTATATAAAATGTAAAATGGAATTGTATGATATTTATTGTGGGGGATTATGAATGCAAAACGAGTGAATATATCAAGTAGCATGTGCTAAAAGAAATAATAGTTTCATTGTAGAAAATGTGAAAAATACTGAAGAAGGAATAAGATGAACAAAATAAAATTTCACATTCACTACCCAAAAATAACTAGTATTAACATTTTGATATATGTTCTTCCTAGGATTTTTAGATACTATTAGATTGTTAGCTATTTGGCTTCTGCAAGATGGAGATGGTGATCTGCTGGCTGTTTTTTACTATGTTTTAGTTTATTTACAAGGATATGTAATATCTGCATTTCTTTTTGTATTAATGATAAGTACATTCCTGTAAGGGAAAAAATGCACACATGATATGTAGGGACCTCTGTGTCCATACCATTTGTACTTAAATATATTTTTTCAAATTTTGGTAAAAGGAGAGAGGTCCTTAGGATTCCCAGTGTATCCAGAGGAAAATAATGGTTTGCTACAACAGATGTAGTTTGTTGTTGTTGTTGTTGTTGTTTGATTTTTTAATATTTTATTTATTTAGAGAAATGAGAGAGAGAGAGAGAGAGAGAGAGAGAGCGGGAATGCATGTGCATGAGTGGGAAGCAGAGCAGAGGGAAACAGAATCTCAAGCAGACTCCAAGCTGAGAACAGAGCCCTATGCAGGGCTCCTCCCAGGACTCTGAGATCATGACCTGAGCTCAAATCAAGAGTCAGACACTTAACGGACTGAGTAACCCACTGCCCCACAACAGATTTACTTTTAAAACTATTTTCTCTTTACTCATTCATATAACCCTGATTTGACTCATATACATCTCCTACAGCTCACCATCTCTGAACCCAAGTATCCCATCTGCAAAATGGGAAAAAAATACCTACTTTGCAGGGTTGCTAAGGTGATGAAATCAAAGAAATAAAGCTTAAGTGCAGTTTCTAACAAATAATAGCAGATTTTGAAGTTAGTGTCACCAGTCTAATAAACATTCATGGCACATTTCCTCCTACCTCTTTCTCCAACTTGCTACAGATTTGTTCACTGTTTTCATTGTCCTGACTTCATAACTTCAAATTTCTTTCCACTTGCTCAAAGCTGCATGACCTGTATTGATTTTCCTAACTGAATCCTCCCTTCATCAGTGCCAGATGCTTTCTCTTCCCAGACTGTCCTGTCCAGACACAATAATACTTCTATTCTACAGTGCTAATGAAGAAAGTTAGATCATACCTTCACAAATTTTCTTTTCTCACTGTTATCTGTTTCTTCTCATTTTCTAATTTCTGAAGATATCTACCTCTTCTTTTCCAAGGTTAACCACTTTCCTGCGACTTTGACAAACATCATGTTTCAACTTTTCTGAAATCCTATTCCTCCGATTATTTCTTCTTGATTCAACATCTGAACTATATTGCTCCCCATTTTTTCTCTAGATCTTTGACTGTAGTTCCAGAGTGGAGAGGGGGTAAGAAGGCAAGGCAGAAAAGATCCACAATTCCTCCTTAGCTATAAGCCAGATTAATACTGTTCTGCTGACTCTTTACTTTTACAACCCAACTTTTTAAACTGATGGGTTATCATTAAAATCCTAAAGCACTATTTTTTTTTTCCTATTCACTCTTTTTATCAGTTTACTGTGATGGAGTTTCTGCCCCATCAAACTGCTCAAAACATATTTTTTAGTGTAACTTATATCTCCCTAATCACTAAATCAGTTCTCATTTTCTTTTTCATCACTTAATACATGTAATACAGTTAACTCTTCTAAAACTCTTTCCTCTCTTGGATTTTCACAATTATGTACTATTCTGGATAGTATATATCTATCTGAAGGAGGAATGACCTCCTTCAGCTTCCCATATGTACTTTCCAAGATCTCCCTCTGTATTCCTTTTTAAAAACATGTTCTCTGAGAATCCAATTACTACTCCTATGCCTGAAGATACTTACTATATAGATGTTCCGTCAGCATTTCTGGAACTATACTCAACATTCCTTCTGTTCCCCCAAAATATATTCAACCCTACCTCTACTTCATATCTTCTCTGACAATGATACATTACCAACCATTTCTGGTGCCAAAATACAGTTGGGTCAGTTAGTAAACTAAGTTTACTAGTTTTTCAATATATTAAGTGGTTTGGTAGACATGAGCACTGCACACTATTTTCAGTTTTCTTTTCCTTTTCCAAACATATGAGAGTTATTCCCACACTCTGGAAGTCATAGGACTTGCTTTGTCCAGTGACCTGTGAATGAAACGGAAATCATGGAAGACTATGTTAACTTCGAAATACTGTAAAATCAAAACAGTATGGAATGCTGAGCCAACACAATGAAGATGTCTGCCCAGAAAGTCCTGCAGTGAACCTCCCACAAGTAAGCAATAAACACTTATCTTAACTATTGTAATTCCATGACTATTTCACCATAGTGTAATCTAGTTTATTCTGAATGATGAAAACAACCTTGCCGTGGTTCTAGGTAAGACTCTTATTTAATCCCGCAGGGATTATTTAGCATCTGAAATGTTACTGGATTTCTTTTTCCAGCTTTATTAAGAGATAATTGACAAAATTATAATATATTTTAAATGGACAAAATGATGACTTAATATATGTATACATGGTAAAAATGATTCCCACAATCAAGTTAGTTAATACATCCATCACCTCACATTGTTATCTTTCTTATTTTTTCTTTTGAGAACACTTAAGATCTACTCTCTTAGCAAATTCCGGTATATGATACAGTATAATTAACTATAGTCACCATGCTGTGAAATGGTATATAAAGTAGTTTATATACCTTTTATCAACTTCTCCCCGTTTCCTTACTCCCCAGCTCCTGGCAATGACCATACTATTCTTTGTTTTCTATGAATTTGTCTTTAAAAAAAGATTTTATTTATTTGAGAGAAAGAGAGAGAGCACACAGGCATGAGCTGGGGGAAGGGGCAGAGGGAGAGGGAGAAGCAGGCTCTCCGTTGAGCAGAGAGCCTGACCTGGGGATTGATCCCAGGATACTGAGATCATGACCCGAATTGAAGGCAAACTCTTAACAGACTGAGCCACCCAAGCACCTCTCCCCTACCTTTTTTAAAGATTCTAGAAATAAGTGATCCCATGCAGTATTTATCTTTCTCTGTCTGACTTATTTCACTTAACATAATGCCCAAATGCCATATATAAATGTGACATATCCATATCTATCTATCTCTATATCACACATTTTCTTTATCCATTCATCCATTGATTAGACTTAGGTTGTGATTTCCTTACCTTGGCTATTGTGAATAATGCTGTAATAAACAGGAAAGTACAGATATATCTCTTCAAGATAGTGATTCCTTTGGATATATACACAGAAGTGGGATTCATAGATCATATGGTAGCTCCATTTTTCATTTCTTGAGGAGCTTCCATAGTATTTTCCATAATGGTTGTACCGATATATATTCCCACCATTCTCCACATCTTCATCAACACTTGTCTCTTGTATAAATGTTACTTGGTTTCTAATCTTTCCTTGCTCAGATCCATTTTGCAAACATTTAACAAGGTAACATTCTCAAAGTAAAAACAATGGAAATTTCTCTTTCTACAACAAACTTACAAACATATTTAGAAATGTGCTGAAAACAAATTTTGGGCAAGTGAAACTAAGTATTAATTTATTGACCTAAAGCCAGATATCATCTTCACAGGGTGAACTTCTGAAATAAATTAAAAACCTGAAAATTGTATCCAAAGTTGTATTATTAAATTTTATCATTAAACATCTCAGTATATAATTTTTCAAAGTCTGACGTTATAATAGAAGTAGAATACATAATTTTTCACTGACAAAGTGCTGACACTGTGATGCACATTTATGGTATTAAAAAGATAATCATTTTAATCTCCTGAAGCTTTTAGGAGATCAAGACTTTTCTTTTGAGTAACTTACGTTTCTCTAGCATTTCCTTCTTCAAACTTTTTATATTCTTTTTTATATTGAAGATATTGGAGATGGCGATGAATGTTGTTGATTCATGATTTTAGAAGTATTCTCCCCTTGTGAAATTTTGAGATTTCAAAATTGATATTCTGCTCTTAATTCCTTCTCACAGGATGAAGAGATTCCCAAATCAAACCTTTACTTGAAAGACTCCTAGCTTAAATGCATTTAAATTTAATAGTTGAATAAAGTACTTAAAGTCCTTTTTGTTTAATGCTATGATTGTTGGCACACCAAACAATTCTACAGAAATTAGAATTATATTAAGGTTTTAATCACTTGGGGCTGGGAATCAACTGGTGAATAGATTGATATGGCAGAGTCAGACACAGCAAGAAGGCAAAGAATTTCAAAGAGGGAAGGGTAATAAATATAGTCAATAATTCCTTCACAATTATTCTTTTCAGAAAAAGTGACTCTAATATCAACTTTCATCTAGCTGAGTCACAGCATCACAGAAAGCTAGAGCTAGAAGAGACCCTTGAAAAAATGATCAGCCTCTGGCATTTCATACACACACACACAGGAAATCAATTGAGAAGTTCATTTGGTTAGAAATACTAGAAGTGATAATAGTAAATATGCCTTCAGTAATACTATTTAATGCATAGTAATTGCTTTACATGTGTTATCTCTTAAATCCTTACATTAACATAATGAAAACCCACTATTATCCCCATTTTACAGACGATACAACTGAGGCTTAGAGAAGTTAAGCAATTCGCTTAAAGTTACAGAACTAGTAAGTGATAAAAGTATTGAGATCTGAATCAGGCGTTTTGGCTCCAGATGCAGCCTTAAACATTACATAAGATTTCAAATGTGTATGTCTAAGCACAAAATGTAGAGGTTGCATTTCAAAAAATTAAAGCGAGCTGCTGGAAGGTGATGGAATTTGATACGTTTTTTTCTCAAAATATTTTTTAACACCGTAAACGCAAGAACAAAAGAAAACTGGATGATCAAAACTATCCCATTTGCTTCCATTATCTCTGTTCTCTGGCGCCTTCCTGAAGTTGCTCGCTTCTAGGTTTGATTAATGTCTTCATCCCAACGTCCGACTGTCTCTGCAGGATTTTTCCTTCCAAGCCTGGACACCCCAAAGTTCCCCGGGCCAGTCAGCCTCTCACCCTAGCTGGCTGGGCGTTTCTACTACATTTCCTTCTCCTTCTCCTTGGGACAGTTCACAGTGCAGAGACAGGGAACGAAACACGGGTCGAGGAAGGATGTCTCGACACTGTTTACTAGGCCTCCACCACTCTCCCTGAGCCCTGCCCCCAGCTTCGTAAAGCTTCCTGGAAATGTCCTCGTTATCACTTCCCCTCTCGGGCTGGGGGCTGGGAGCGGGCGGTCCCCCCGCCCCCGGCTCCCGCTGTTCCGCCGGAGCGCTCGCTGCAGGCGCCGCCGCGCCGCAGTCCTCCGTGAGCGGCGCCCGGGCTCGCAGGTCCCCGCCGCGACGCGCCACCGTCCGGGTCCCCGCCCGCGCCTCCGCCGGCTTCGCAATGAGGGTCCTGGGTGGGCGCTGCGGGGCGCTGCTGGCGTGCCTCGTCCTGGTGCTCCCCGTCTCCGAGGCAAACTGTGAGTAATGGACAGCGTGCTGTCTTCTTTCCCCAGTAGCGCCAACTGAATCCGGAGCCCTCTCGGTAGGATTTTATTTGCTGGGGCTGCAGCCTGCAAGAAAGTTTCCAGTAAGTCCTGACAATCTCTGGGCTGACGGAAGCCGCCAGTGGATCCAGCGGGCAGTGCAACGGTGGGGCAGGGGCAATATTTGCCCTGCTCTAGGCTGTTGGCTACTGGACAGATTCAAGAACCTGGGGGACACTAAATACCAATGAAAGGATTACAACACCTACCCATTTGCCCTTAGCAGCTGACGTTCCCAGTCAGAGGGCAAGGATGAGCACTTTCCAGTATAACAACAGGGAGAAAAAGGCAGCCTACTATGTCTTCTTTTGGTACAAGTGGCTGAGCTCAGCCAGCACCCCTTGCTGAAATTTACCTCCCTTTTGCAATTTCTGGACTTTGAGCTTGGTTTGCTTATCTCAACATTGACAAACCAATTGTTTTAGGATCACTGCTGGTTTGCATAGCAGGAGGCAGATGTCATTTTCTAACCTTGAAATCAAAAGAACTGCTAAATGTTGTGTTTCTCAGATCATTTTGTACTATTTTTTTTTGTACTAAGTATTTTTGACACTGTCACTGATCCGAGGTCATGGCATGAATTCTCTGTACTTTATCTTTGTATTTCCAGTTCTTTATGTTCCTATGGGTGGATTCATGGCAGGATATTGAGTTTTATCTGAAAAGTATATAAGGAATATCAAGACATTTAGTGCATTTTTAAAAATATTTATTTATTAGAGAGAGAGTGAGTGAGTGAGAGGGAGAGAGCACAAGCTGGGGGGAGAGGCAGTGGGAGAGGGAGAAGCAGACTCTCAGAAGAGCAAGGAGCCTGATATGGGACTCCATCCTGGGCCTCAGGGGTCATGACCTGAGCCTAAGGAAGACACTTAACTGACTGAGCCACCTAGGCGCCCCTTGGCATTTAGTACATTTTGATTGCCAGTTAGTTTGTTTTCAAAGTTTAAGCATGGCCATTAATTAAAAATGCTTACTTATGCTATGTCTTATTCTCAGGAAATGGCATGGGAGAGATAAACTCTGAATTGCAGAAACTTTTAGGCTGCCTAAAGCTCCCGTGGAAACTTTTCAAAGATGGTAATTTTAGGCGACTTAGTAGAAATTTACTAACATTCCACTAGTTTGTATTAGTTACTGATCGGGATGATTGAGGTAGTTTAAAATTCTAATTTAGGGGCCCCTGGGTGGCTCAGTTGGTGGAGCGGCTGCCTTCAGCTCAGGTCATGATTCCAGGGCCCTGGGATCTAGCCCCGCATAGGGCTCCCTGCTCAGCAGAGAGCCTGCTTCTTTCTCTCCCTCTGCCTGCCACTCTGCTTACTTGTGCTCTCTCTCTCTGTCAAATAAATACATAAAAATCGTTTTTTAAAAAAGTAAAATTAAATTAAATTCTAATTTAAAGACTAAATATGATTTGTTGGTCTTATATTAAAGAGCTGCGATAGCAGCATTGCTATTCAAACCACTATCATTAAGCCTGTATGTGGACCATATGCACAAATTCAGTATTTATATAGTTCATTACAACGATCAAATATTTGCCTGGTAACCAAAAAGACAAAAGTAGCTTTCCACACTCACTGCTTGTCATCACAAGAATGTGCTAAATCTTTCTTTTTGTAGAGATTGTTACATTTTCATTAAATCTAGACAGTTAAAAATGATGTATATGCCTGTGCATATTACACAAAAGTAATCAAACTATGTGTCGAAATACACTTGCTATGATAGAGTGGAGAAATTAATAGTACAAATATATGACATAAAGAATAGTTGGCCCTATATTGACTTTATTTTAAAAAGTATAAGTAGTTTAATTGGATTAAAACTCATCACTGTGGGGCGCCTGGGTGGCTCAGTCGTTAAGCGTCTGCCTTCAGCTCAGGTCATGATCCCAGGGTCCTGGGATTGAGCCCCGCATCAGGGTTCCTTGCTCAGCAGGAAGCCTGCTTCTCCAGCTGCCATTCCCTCTGCTTGTGTTCCCTCTCTCGCTATGTTTCTCTCTGTCAAATAAATAAAATCTTTAAAAAAAAAAAA
>CM053603.1:149694943-149749248 GCA_028646535.1 Procyon lotor
AAAAAACTCATCACTGATTAACTGATGAGGAAACCGAGGTACAGATGGAATATTTTTACTCCCTAAGATTTTAAATTTGAGATAGAATTAGAACTCTAAATATTTTATTTATAATTCATTGGTTAGTCCATGGAAATATAGTTGCTATTTAAAGAGAAAGGTTTACAAATCACAGTTTTAGTTTTGAGAGTTGTTAGAAACTATCAGTTCGACTTCTTCATTTTAGCAATAAAGAATTGGTCAGAGATATTAACTGACTTTGCAGACATTTATATATATGAAAGATATTTTTACTATCTCTTGTATTTTTAATAAATATAAGAAAGACAGATGGGGAGAGAGATTTAAAATATATACTATCTACATATTCCATCATTTGCCACTAAGTGCTATGGTGCAGAGAAATAGGAGAAAGGGCTTGTTCTCTGGTTATGCTAGTTTGGTCCTATCCAGACTTCCCCTACTAGGTTGGTGCAGTCTATCCTTGACATTACTGTAGACTCATTTGCTTTCTCTTTTTTACTGTCTTCTTTCCTTCACTAATTATTCATTGTTTATCTAACGGTCTTTTTTTAAAATTCCCTTTATTTCAAAGTTCAAAATGTTGCACTGATGGAGAGATTTTATTAAGGTTAGGAAGAGTTAGAGACAATTTCTGGCATAGCGACAATACCCTGTGCCATATTCTCTTACCATCAATTCTACAACAAGATACACAGTAATGTTTCATAACATACCTTTTCTGTCCACCACGTTCAGTATCCTCTTTATAGCTAAATGATCTGTATTTAAACTTTCAACATATTATGAGAAAAAAGCCTGACAGTACATATATCAGTATTCTTTGGCTACAAGCAACAATAATGAACTCTTGCTACCTAAGGAAGGAAGGAAGGGGAGTGGGGAAGAAGGAAAGAATGAAGGAATCTGAGTGGATTTATTGGAAGACTACTGAATGGCATGCTGAATAACTTACTAGGTCAGCAGAAACCAGGGACTTAGGCATTTCAGTGATCTATATAATGGGAACTCACATGCTTGCTGTGCTAGGAGCTGCTATCAGATGACTGGGTTCTAACTGTCTTCTAGTTCTGGGTATCCCTCCCCATGATTGAAATTCCCAGAAGAGAGAACTTGATCATTTTGGTTTAACATGTATCTGGAGTCCTGTGAAGACAGCTCCCTAGAATCATGGGAAGTGTCCGCACAGCTCCCACAAAGGAATGGAAGCTGCAAAGGAAGCAGAAATGAAGAAATCTACACATGCTAATTATTGGCTGTACAACATACACATTCCCTTCTTTCCATGTATGCCATTTGGAAATATTTCAAGTATAATGCACATATTTTAATATAATGCAAATAACTAAGAACTAAGGTATAGCAGGAAGGACCTTCTCCTTAATAGATTCTAGTCAACACACCCAAAGAGGAAGCTGAAGGCTACCATTTCTTAGTTTACTGTCATCGAGAGATGTCTATGTCTCGTTCTGTCATAATCCTGTGTCGATGTGCTATGCTTTGTGGATAAAACAATACATTGTAATGTACCAATCCATCTCAAATGCCCAAAAATAATCATACTAAAAAGACAAGCAAAAGAATACAAGTACTTTAGGGTGACCTGTCTTCGTTTTGTGTGGGAGTTGGTATTTATGACCTCCTCTTCGCCCCCCAGTTCACATGTCACTTGCTTTCACACAGTTTCCTTATGTTTGATTTTTTTTTTTTTTGGCTTCTTTCTGAGATGAACCACATGCTTATTCAGGAAGCTTCAGAGGCTTGTTGTTCCTACCAATGTATGGTTGTATCCATCTCTTCTTTTATAATTTCTATTGTGTATAATAGTCATCTTGAAGGAGCAGCACTCCTAGACTTGATTTAGACATGGCAACAAAGCTATTTTGCCTTGATTATTGTTATACCAGTATAATCTTCTCTTTTAATTTTTTTTCAACAGGAATAAAGAACTTGAAATGGCTACACAGCAGTCTCAGCTTCTAATTCAATGGAGAATACATTAGGTCCCATAGCGAATGCATTTATTCTCTGTTTACCAATTTCTAGATGAGCAAAAAGACAGTTGCAAGGGAAAAAAAGCAAAAAGTTGAGAATAGGTCACTGAATTAGTTTCTTTTGCTGCTCTAAGAAAGTACCACAAACTGGGTAGCTTAAACAATAGGATATATCGTCTCACAGTTCTGGAAACTAGAAGTCTGAGATTAAGGTGTCAGCAGGATTGATTTCTTCTGGGAGCTGTGAAAAAGAATCTGTTTTATGCCTCTCTCCTCACTTCTGGTAACCTCAAATATTTCTTGGCTTGTAGATGGCATTTTCCCTGTGTCTTTACATTATCTTCCCTCTGCACATGAGTATCTCTGTGCCAAATTTCTCCTTTTGATAAAGACATCAGTCATATTGGATTAGAGCTCACTCTTATGACCTTGTCTTCACTTGGTTATCTGCAAAGCTCCTTTTTCCAAATAAGATCATATTCACAAGTACTGGAGGATTAAGGATGTTACCATCTTCATAAGGGACACTACTAAATCCATAATAGTCACTAAGCATCATATCATGACAAGAACTTCTTTGCCGCCTCCTGGCGGTGCACGGGAGAAGAATGAAGCACAAACAAGTCAGCTGCAAGAGAAAGGGAGTGGGGGATGACAGTAGGGAAGACTGTCGCCCCAAACAACTCCTCAGTCTCATATCTATTAGAAAGTAGGTAACAACTAACAAAGAAGCCGGAGTAGATTACACATTGACCGTGAGTCTCGTAGATAAGTAAGAAGAAAGGCAAAATATGTCTGGTCACGTAGTGCATGACCTATAGTGAGCAAACCCAAACAAGAGGGTTGTCTAACTAACTGCAGGTGCCCTCTGGGGAAGGGGAGATAACTGAAAAATGAAGCAGGTGGCATTTCGCCCTGAGTGAGCTGGGCATCCCCAGCTGCTCAGCTTCAAGGACGTATCTCGTCCTCTCCCCCAGAGGCCTGTTACCAGTATATGTTTTCCTTAAGACTATATCTAAGCATGCTTGCCAGACTAGTACAATTTCTCATGGATTATATTTTAAGCAGTACATTGTTCTAAGGGATGGTTACACTTCTTTCTACCTTTCTTTCTTTCTTTTTTTTTTTTTAAAGATTGTATTTGTTTATTTGACACAGAGAGAGAGATCACAAGTAGGCAGAGAGGCAGGCAGAGAGAGGAGGAAGGAGGTTCCCTGCCCAGCAGAGAGCCCGATCTGGGGCTTGATCCCAGGACCCTGAGATCATGACCTGAGCCGAAGGCAGAGGCTTTGAACCAATGAGCCACCCAGGCGCCCCTCTACCTTTATTTCTGACCTGTGTATTTTAGCTTTAGAGAAATAAAGCACTATATATTAATGAAGTCTGGTCCAAAAAAGTACCCCTTTCTCTAAAGTAAGCTCTGTGCCCAATGTGGGGCTTGAACTCCAAACCCTGAGATCAAGAGTTGCGTGCTCTACTGACTGAGCCAGTAAGGAGCCTCCAAAACATACCACAATTTTTAAACCACATTTTGGAAGATAGTGTTGTGTCTGAAAGGCAGTAACAGAGCCTCTAATAATTGGTCAGTCTATCGTCCTATAAGGCTAGCTCCTTTTATGTATTAAAATGCACAGTGAGAGCCATGAAAACCATAATAATTATCCCATTGACTTATTTCCTTAACTGTGGAATTAATTCCTTAGTTAGAGATAAAGTTGTTGAGCATAAGGCATTAAATAAGTCTACCAATAGTGGTACCAATAAAAAAATTAAATTCAAATCCAGAATGAATATCTCTATCTTTAGTACAATGTGCTGCTCTCACATGATAAAAGAGCCCTAACTAATCAATCATCCACCAGGATCTGATAGATTTTGCAGTATGCCCAATGTCTAACAGCAGAAGGAATGGTAGTTATGCTGGCAAATGTGGTGGTTTTTAGTAGTGAGTGCCTCGTGGATCTTAGTGATGAAAAGTTGAGTCAATATGTAGTCTTCATCCTTGCCATTCAGGCTGGGTTTTTTCTTAGGAGTATTGAGCAACAGTAGACCAAGTGTGTGACAGCCTTAGCACCAAATGTGCCCAGAGACTTGAGTGTTTGGCCCTCATGGCATTTTAATAATCAGGAAATTTCATCTAAAAAGTTTGTCTTATTACCTCTCTTGGAAAACAAATGAAGGAAGATCTGGCCACATTGCATGCACCTTCCAACATGGTAAAGATTCAAAGCTGCCTCTTAAGATAGAATATAATCTCTCTAGTTTGCCACGACTCTAAACATCTGATGTCGTCTTTCACCAAATTCTCTTCCCTTGTTTATGGAACCTATCTGACACTTGTAGATTTAGGAGTTTATGACCCTTGCACTAGATTGCCTTGAGAAGAAACACAATGGACAATCCTTAAGTGGACCATATTATCCCCACTTATTGTTAAGAACTTCTCTGGTGTGGAGCTATCTTGAGAGTAAGCCCCGGGAACACAAACAGTCTCAGCTCTAGGCAATTCTTGCCAAACGTCCTTGTCTCTAGACCTGATATCTAGCTCTTTGTGGGTCTCTGAACAACTAGACAGACCGTTTCCAACATTCGGAAAGCAAAATATATCCTGATCTCATTCTAAGCAAAGTGGACAGTGAGAAATACCGCTTATATGTCCATCCATTGTGAGGTTTTCATTTCTCTGAACATTCTGTTTCACCTCAGGATCACCCTTGAGAGAGGCTGTGATTTGTTTGTTAGTTCATTGCAGGCTGTGGCTTCATAGTAGGTTTCCCTCTGGCTTGCATTGGTCTGTCACAAAGAAGTATCTGTCAATCAGAGATTTTTGTCTTCAGTAGGTTGATTTTCATCTTCAGTAGGTTGGTCACAGGCTTTTCCCCATAAGACCGAAAAGGTGGTTGAGGGAGGACTTCTTCACGTCAGGAGAGTGAGTAACCTGCACAGACCATGGAGTCGTGCCTGAAGTCCCATCCTAGTCACACCACTGGAACATGTCACAGCTGAACTGCTGTCACAACTAAGTTTATGGCTAGATGGAAAAGGTAGCATCCAGTTCACAATGAGCGTTTTAAATCACTTGGTCATCGGGTGTCCTGTGATTATATTTGAAGATTTCACTAAAGTCTGAAAGAATGTCAGGAGCAGTGTCTTCACTGGCAGAAGGAAATGTGACTTACTCTTAAATCACAAGGACCTCTACTGAAATTCTTCTCTGAGGACTTGCTATGGCACCCTGGATAGTACCAGAGTACCCTGCTGTCCTACGGACAGTTTGGCACAATTAGATCTGATGGGTCACTGGCTAGTCTGACTGAGAGACTGCTTAAATCGAACTTTGTACTAGCCAGAGAGCATTTTCTTATTCTGGGTTCCATCAACTACATCTGGCAGGTTTTAGACTCATATGATAAATAGACCAGAGTAGAATACCTAAAAATGGAATATGCCTCAACAATAAGAGGTCCACTGATATGTATCCTTCCATCTCAGTGTTGAATGCCCAGGTATATAAAAAATTGTCTCTCACTTGGACAAGAATATTCCAGCATGACCAAATTGTTGTTGAAAAATAGTTCATGCCTGGGGAAGGAATCACAGTTTGGAGTTTGAGTTTTATTGGACGTATAGTTAGGTACTTTTAGGACACAATCCCCTTAATCAACTGACATCCATAGGCGTCAGTTCTAAGCAGCAAACTTTAGATTTTAGATGTTTTTCTTCTCTAGAGGCCCATATCTAATAATCACTAAAGGTTTTTGGAATCTCTTCCCTTAGTACAGTTACCCAGTGCAGTTAATTTTCATGGGAGAAAACGAGAAGAAAAGTTCATTGTATACAGGATGCTTCTTCAAGGGCTTCTCTCCTCTCCTTCATTTGAGAAGTTCTGGATCCATCAACTGATTCAAGATTGGTAATTAAGGAGAGGTGGTGATTTCTTTGTATTGTACAACCTCTATTTACTAAATCAGGGAGTTTTTGGTTAAAAAACTCAATGAATAATTTTATCGGTTGTCTTCCTATCTCATCCTAGAGAGATCTTCACCTGTTAATTCTTGCTCCAAGATTTGATCACCAGGAACCCAGTTTCATTGCAGCCCCTGCCATTAGCATTTCCAGTCTAGGGAGAACAGCCAATAAAATGCTTTTTAGAAAGACCAGTGATTTTCTTACTAACTGATTTCTATGATAATCATGAATATATATTCTTTTATTTCAGACTGGGGAGTAGGATGGATAAATGAGAAAGTGAATAGGTAGGAAGCACATGAAAGATTCAAGCCAGAATCTATCTCCTAGTCCTTGTGAATTCTTTCTCTAATACTATGCCAAGGAATGTCTGGCTTTTCAGAGTTACTTAGTGTTTGCCAAAGTTTTGTTTAGGATGACGTTAGCCAATGAAGCCAACTGTTTGAACTGCAACTGGTGACCGTAGCTAGATGATGGAATAAAATCAGCAATATTAATACATTCAGCCTGATTCAAAATTATATATGCCTTTTGTATTAGTTTTCTATTATTGTGTAACCAATTACCACAAACTTAGCATTTTAAAACAATACAATTTATTAACTCATAGTCCAGGTACAAGTCCAGGGACCTGCTCAGGGTCTCACAAAGCTAAGATGAAGGGCTCTACCAGAGCCAGGGTCTCATCCATGGTGTCCTCTTCCAAGTGAATTGATCTCTCAAATGAGAGGAAGAAGGGAGGAGACCAATGGAGGAGGCGCACTTGTGCACAAAAGTCACAAAACTCACTTCTGCTTGTAATTCTAATAGCCCCATCCCAAGGAAGCACATGGAGTATTTGGTCAACATTGTCTCTGTTACAAATATTCTTCCTCTAGGGTTAAGATTACTGTTTCTTCCTCTAAGAGAAGCACAAACACATTTTGCTTATTTAACCTTCAGTAATATATATTACAAAGTGTGAGGTTGTATTAACTATCTATTTGTTAAATAAAGAGGGCATAATTTAACTATGCCCAACAGATCTAAGCTGGGATATAGTATGATGACATTGCATTGACTGTTAATGGAGCAAGATGAAAAAAATATGGTAACAGTTAATACTGAAATTATTCCTTTCGTGAGAATTGTTACTATTTTACCTTGAAAAGTGGCTTTAGGTTTAGAAAGTGAAGTCCTGAAAACACGGTCTATAACTTTGCTAGTCAAGAGTAGTTCATAAGAGGCACCTAGGTGGCTCAGTCAGTTAAGCATCTGCCTTCAGCTCAGGTCATGATTCCAGTGTCCTGGGATCAAGCCCCACTTTGGGCTCTCTGCTCAGCAGAGGGCATGCCTCTGCCTACCTTTGCCGGCTTATGCTCTCTCTCTCTCAACTACATAAATAAAATCTTAGAAAATAAAAACAATAACAAAATTAAAAAAAAATTAAAAAATTTTTAATTTAAAAAATTAAAAAAAATTTAAATAAAAAATAAAAACAGTAACATAACCTGGGAGCTTATTAGAATTGAAGCATCACTGGCCCCATGCCAGACCTACTGATTTAGAATATTCATTTTAAGAAGATCCCAGATAATTCCTACGCACACTTAAAATTTGAATCATCTGGTATCTAAGGAGATAGGAGAAAAGGTTGATAAATTGTTCTGCATAAGGAAGTAAATAGAAATTGCAAGGGTAGAAGTAGGAGGCGACCAGGGAGAGAGAAGGGGAGAAGATGTCAGAAAAGGGAGAAAAGCTGAGCCATTTGGCAAGACAATGCAGCTTTTAGGAATGTCTCCAGTAAGTTTTTGTTTTGTTTTTGAGAGAGGGAGAAGAGAGAGCATGAGCAGGGGGAGGACAGAGGGAGAGGGGCCCAGGAAGAGAAAGACAGAATCTTAAGCAAGCTCTATACCCAGCATGGGGCCTGACGCAGGGCTCATCTCCGTACCCTGAGATCATGACCTGAGCTGAAATGAAGAGGCAGATGCTTAACTGACTGAGACACCCAGGTTTCTCATTCATTAAGAAATTATTATATGTGAGGTGGACAGAGGACTTTTAGGAACTGGTTTTTCTTAAGTCTCGACCTTAAATTGCAAAAGTTGCTTTAATGTAAACTATAGCCCTTTGTACCTCCTCCCTGCCACCTGCCTCCAGGGTTTCTTCAAAAGAGCTTGATTTCCACATCTAGCTAGATTAAGAATGAAGAGAAAAGAAGAGCCATAAGATACAACTGAGGTGAAGAGTTTAGTGAAAGCTAACACACAAAGCCAATAGTGACCTTAAGAACCTCAGTTTCAAAGGAGGCAAAAGTCTTGAGAGACATTGGAATTTTTATTAGGAATGGGATTGGGATTTTAGGACCCCAGTCAGTTAAACAAAAAGGGCAAGATGATATGTGACGTTAGCAAAACTCAAATTACCTTTAAATTGTTAAGCTTTGATTAAGGGTAATGTTTTGTTAGTGCTAGAGGAAAAAAACTCACCTTAGTGATGCAAAAACAAATAGTAGATCTTGACTCTTTCTCTATTGGGTAATGCAAATCCTTTTTACCTAAATATTTCTATTTTATTTTACAGATATCTGGGAAATACATTTAAGTAAATAATTATAATAATTTGGGGGGATGGGCAAGAATTCAGTAATTTTACACAAGAAAATACTGTGCACAAAAGACTGGAAGAAAACGGATAACATTTTAATAGTGTCTTTAGAACGTAGAATTATGATGCTTTTTATTCTTTCCTAGCTTTTTGCTTTTAATAAATATAATAACTTGTGTTTTTAACTTACTGATGTTCTCAGTATGAGAACATCACTTCATTTAAGAGTTTTATTTATATTACATTGTTCTAAATATGGAAATTAAGTCCTCCAGGCTTGAGGGGAAGTGAAATAAGGATAATTTATCTAGGTTGTGAGTGTTTCTTTTTTTTTTATTTTAAGATTTTATTTATTTATTTGACAGAGAGAGAGAGAGATCACAAATAGGTAGAGAGGCAGCCAGAGAGAAAGGAGAAAGCAGGCTCCTTGCTGAGCAGAGAGCCCAATGCAGGGCTCGATCCCAGGACCCTGAGATCATGACCTGAGCTGAAGGCAGAGGCTTTAACCCACTGAGCCACCCAGGTACCCCTAGATTGTGAGTGTTTCTACAGTGAGTAAAGTAACAGGAACTGGCTTTCACTAGTTCTAGGCCATTATTATAATTCTTCTTAGTCTTTTTGTTCATTTTTGGAATGGACTTTAAAAAGACACATTAAAAAAAATGGCTTTTAAATCTTCATAGAAATGCTAAAAATATATAACTTTCTGCATTTGTGTGATAGTTTCTATCTTTCAAAATGGCATATTTGGCATTTTCTCATAGAGTTTCATAGCTGTTTTGTGATGCACCTTCCCAACTTTAGGGAAATGTTACCTTTATTCTCCTTCTACCGAGAGTTGTTACCCCACATTCTCTTCCTACTCTCATTTGAACTTCTTGAGGAAGTGGTTTATTCTATCAATCTGTTTCCTCTCTTCCTTTCTCACCCTCCCACTGGTATTGGTGATTGGGAATGTTAACAGTGATCCCATTGTTAAATCAACTACATTTTAGCTCTCATCCTAAATAATGGTAATTATTATTAATAACTTTTTTTTGAGAAACAGAGACAGAGAGAGCATGCAGGCACATGAGCAGGAGTTGGGGGGTCAGGGCAGAGGGAGAGGGAGAGAGAGAATCCAAAGCAGGCTCTATGTTCTGTGTGGAGCCTGAGGTAGGGCTCCATCTCAGAATCCTGAGATCATAACCTGGGCAGAAATTGAGAGTCAGACATTTGACTAACTGAGCTACCCAGCTACCTATTATTAATAACTTCTTTGCATCATTTGACACTGTTGAAACTTATTTTTTTTTTTGAAATTGACCTCCTTTTATGTCTATAAACATTATCTTCAAACTTTCTATCTCTCCATTTTTGTGTTACTCATTCTACTTCTGTTGTTTTGATGATCTTTGTTTTCCCTTAGATATTAAAGTTTCCTTGGGTTCCATTTTGACCTTCTGGCCTCACTGAACATCTTTTCCAGCTTATACTACTAGCTATATCCTACTGACTCCTTACCATTTTTAGACCATTCAAGTAATCCATGATTAATATAATCTAATTTGGGAATACAGATATACACTAAAAAAAAAAAAAAATGCATCAGTAGTCCCACTAGCCAAAGTAATGTTTTTCTCTATATTCTTCTAAGCAACTTTGCTTAGAAGTTATATATATATATATATATATATATATATATATATATATAGAGTCTGCATATATATATTCTTAGAAATTAAAATACATACATACAAGAATGGAATTGTGCTCTAATACTATCTTCTTCTAATATTTTTAACTTGATGTTTCATCTAAAAATATGATGATGGTTTTCATGTCAATAAAATCTGTCACACTTTAGTAACTCTCAGTGGGAACAGACTAAATGCTGGCATGAAACGGAACAGGGTTGCAGATTGGATACAAAGACAGGACCCATCCATATGCTGTCTACAAGAGACTCATTTTGAACCTAAAGACACCTCCAGACTGAAAGTGAGGGGAAGGAGAACCATTTATCATGCCAACAGACCTCAAAAGAAAGCTGGGGTAGCAATTCTCACATCAGACAAATTAGAATTTGAACCTAAGTCTCTAATAACAGATCCAAGGGAACACTATATCAATCTAAAAGAGTCTAGCCAACAATAAAATCTAACAATTGTAAATATGTATGCCCCCAACATGGGAGCAGTCAACTACATAAGCCAGCTGTTAACCAAAACAAAGAATCAAATCAACAATAATACATTAATAGCAGGAGATTTTAACACTCCACTCTCAGCATTGGACAGATCATCTAAAAGAAGATCAACAAAGAAACAAGAGCTTTGAATGATACATTGGACCAGATGGACTTTGTAGATATATACAGAACATTCCACCCTTAAACATCAGAATACTCATTCTTCTCGAATGCACATGGAATTTTATCCAAAATAGACCACATGCCAGGTCACAAATCAGGTATCAGCCAATAACAAAAGATTGTGATTATTGCCTGCATGGTATCAGACTACAATGTCTTGAAACTGGAACTTGGTCACAAGAAAAAATTTGGAAGGAATTAAAACACTTGGAAGTTAAAGAGCATCCTTCTAATGAATGAATAGATTAACCCGGAAATAAAAGCACTTAAACAATTAATGGAAACTAATGAGAAAGAAAACACTTCAGTTCAAAACTGATGGGATACTGCAAAGGCAGTCCTAACCTTTAAGGAGAGAAATATATAGCCATATATAAGGAGAGAAATATATAGCCATCTAAGCCTCTCTCAGAAAATTAGAAAAGTCCCAAATGCGCAAGCTAACCTTATACCTAAAGAAGCTGGAGGAAAAAAACAGCAAATAACACCTAAACAAGTAGGAGAAGAAAAATTATAAAGATTAGGCCAGAGATAAATGAAATAGAAACCAGAAAAACAGAAAAGATCAACAAAACTAGGAGCTGATTCTTTGAAATAATTAATAGATCAGTAAACAACTGGCCAAACTTACCCAAAAGAAAAGAGAAAGGACCCAAATTAATAAAATCATGAATGAAAGGGGAGAGATCATGAACAACACCAAGGAAATAGAAACAGTTATTAGAAATTATTACCAGCAACTATATGCTAACAAATTTAGCAACTTGGAAGAAATGGATGTCTTCCTGGAAACTTACAAACTACCAAGACTGAAACAGGAAGAAATAGACAATCTGAATAGACCAATAACCAGTAATGAAATTGAAGTAGTAATCAAAAACCTTCCCAGAAAACAAAAGTCCAGGACCAGATGGCTTCCCAGGAGAATTATACCAAACATTTAAAGAAGAAATAATACCTATTTCACTGAAGCTATTTAAAAAAATAGAAACAGAAAGAAAACTTCCAACTCCTTCTATTAGGGTAGCATTACCCTGATCCCCAAACCAAGCAAAGACCCCATCAAAAAGAATTACAGACCTATTGGTCTGATGAATGTGGATGCCAAAATACTCAACAAGATCCTAGCTAATAGGATCCAACAGTATATTGAAAGGATTATTCACCACAACCAAGAGGGATTTATTCCTGGGATGCAAGGGTGGTTCAACATTCACAAATCAATCAACATGATAGAGCATATTAATGAAAGAAAAGACAAGAACCATATGATCCTCTGAATTGATGCAGAAAAAGCATTTGACAAAGTACAGCATCCGTTCCTGATTAAAACTCTTCAGAGTATAGGGAGAGAGAACATTCCTCAATATAAAAACAGTCTATGAAAATCCCACAGTGAATATCATTATCAATGAGGAAAAGCTGAAAGCTTTTCCCTTAAGGTCAGGAACATGACAGTAATGCCCACTCTCATCATTGTTGTTCAACATAGTGCTAGAAGTCCTAGCCTCAGCAATCAGACAACAAAAAGAAATAAGGCATCCAAACTGGCAAAGAAGAAGTCAAACTCTTTCTCTTTGTAGACAACATGATATTTTATGTGGAAAACCCAAAAGATTCCACCCCTAAGTTACTAGAACTCATACAGCAATTCAGCAATGTGGCAGGATACAAAAAAGCAATGCTCAGAAATCAGTTCCTTTTCTATACACTAACAATGTAATTGTACAAAGAGGAATTAAGGAATCAATTCCATTCACAATAGCAACAAAACCCATAAGATACCTAGGAATAAACCTAACCAAAGAGGTAAAGGATCTATAATCTAGAAACTACAGAACACTTATGAAAAAATTGAGGAGGACGCAAAAAGATGGAAAGTCATACCATGCTCATGAATTGGAAGATTAAACACTGTTAAACTGTCTATCCTGACAGGGGCAATTTACACTTTCAGTGGCATCCTTATTAAAGTACCATTGGCATTTTTCAAAGAGCTGGAACAAACAATCCTAAAATTTGTATGGAACCAGAAAAGACCCTGAATCACCAAGGGAATGATGAAAAAGGAAAACAAAGTGGGGGGCATCACATTGCCTGACTGCAAGCTGTGATCACCAAAACAGCATGGTATTGGCACAAGAACAGACACAGACCAATGGAACAGAATAGAGACTCCAGAAATGTACCCTCAACTCTGTGGTCAACTAATCTTTCACAAATCAGGAAAAAATAGCCAATGGAAAAAAGACAGTTTCTTCAATAAGTAGTGCTGGGAAAATTGGACAGCTAAATATAGAAGAATGAAACTGGACCATTCCCTTATACCATACACAAAGATAAACTCAAAATGGATGGAAGACCTCAGTGTGAGACAGGAATCCATCCAAATCCTAGAGGAGAACATAGGCAGTAACCTTTTCGACATTGGCCACAGTAACTTTTTTCAAGACATGTCTCCAAAGGCAAGGGAAACAAAAACAAAAATGAACTTTTGGAACTTCATCAAGATAAAAAGCTTCTGCACAGCAAAGGAAACAGTCAACAAAACTAAGAGGCACTTAGTGCCTCCACTCTAATGGAATGGGAGAAGATATTTGTAAATGACATTAGAGATAAAGGGCTGATATCCAAGATCTAAAAGAACTTATCAAGCTCAACACTCAAAAAACAAATAGCCCAGTCAAAAAATGGGCAGAAGACATGAACAGACGCTTCTCCAAAGATGACATAAAAATGGCGAACAGATATATCAAAAATTGCTCAACGTCACTAGCTATCAGGGAAATACAAATCAAAACCGCAATGAGCTACCACTTTACACCAGCTAGAATGGCAAAAATTAACAAAACAGGAGGGGCACCTGGGTGGCTCAGTCGTTAGGTGTCTGCCTTCAGTCCAGGTCATGATCCCAGGGATCTGGGATCGAGCCCCACATCGGGCTCCCTGCTCTGCGGGAAGCCAGCTTCTCCCTCTGCCTTTCCCTCTGCTTGTGTTCCCTCTCTCTCGCTGTGTTTCTCTCTGTCAAATAAAAAAAAAAAAAAAATCTTTAAAAAAAAATTAACCAAACAGGAAACAACAAATGTTGGTGAGGATGTGGGAAAAGGGGAACCCTCCTACACTGTTGGTGGGAATGCAAGCTGGTCCAGCCACTCTGGAAAATGGTATGGAGGTTCCTCAAGATGTTAAAAATAGAGCTGTCCTACGACCCAGAAATTGCACTGCTAGGTATTTAGCCCAAAGATACAGATGTAGTGAAAAGAAGGGGCACATGCACCCCAATATTCATAACAGCAATGTCCACAATAGCCAAACTGTGGAAGAAGCTAAGATGCCCTTCAACAGATGAATTGGTAAAGAAGATGTGGTACATATATACAATGGAATATTATTCAGTCATCAGATGCCCCATTTGTATTGACATGGATGGAACTTGAGAGGATTATGCTAAGTGGAGTAAGTCAAGCAGAGAAAGACAATTACCCTATGGTTTTATTGATATGTGAAACATAAGTAATAACACAGAGGGCTACAGGGGAAAGGAGGGAAAACTGAAGTGGGAAAAATCAGAGAGTGGGATAAACCATGAGAGACTATGGACCCCAGGGAATGAACTGTGGGTCTCAGAAGGGAGGGGGTCAACAGGGTGATGAGTATTAAGGAGGGCATGTATTGTGATGTGCACTGGGTGTTATATGTAACTAATGAATCATTGAACACTACATCAAAAACCAATGATGTACTCTACAGGGGTTAACTGAACAAAATAATAAAGAAATCTGTCACAATATAAAGTAGATTTATAATTTTCCTTCATATATGTTCATCATAATATATTTAATCAAAAACATATGTTTGGAAATTTAGATTATTTCCAATGTTTTATTTATATCAATAATATTGTGATGTACATATTCATACATATTTCTTTACATATGTCCTATTCATTTCCTCAAATTAATTTCCTAGAAATAGAATGGTTAGACAAATATCTAAAGATTTTGAATACATATTGTTAGATTTCTCGCTGGAAATTTGCTTTTAAAAGTAGGTTTAAGAGTGCCTATTTGCTCTCATCTTTGCCAACATCGAACATTAACTTCTTTTTAAATCTTTGTCAAGGCAATAGGATTAAAAATGGGGATGGCCTTTTTGGAGTGGGAAAGTAGTCCATTATGTTTCTTAGTTCATCCATTAACTTTAAAGAGCAGCTAAAAATAGTCACTAACCTCCTTGCCTTATACACTAGTCTGCTTGAACTGCTCTGACAAAATACCACAGACTACATGGCTTAAACAAGAGAAATCTATTTTCTCACAGTTCTGGAGGCTGGAGAATCCAAGATGAAAGTTCTGACCAGTTCAGTTTCTAATGAGGGCTCCCTTCCTGGCTTATAGACCTTGCTTTCTTACAGTGTTCTCACATGGCCTTTCCTTGGGGTCTGCTTGCAGGGAGAGAGCTCACTAATGTCTCCTCTTATAAGAACACTAATCCTGTAGGATTAGGGTCCCACCCTCATGACTTTATTTAACCTTAATTATTTCCTTAGAAGCCTTTTTTACAAATACAGCCACACTGGGGGAATTTCCATTTGAACGTATAAATTCAGGGAGGTAGACACAAACATTCACTCCATATGCTTTGTCAAGTAAAACACAAGTTCTTTTTGTTGTTGTTGTTCTGCCTTTTTTTTTTTTTTTTTACTTTGTGGCCATTTTTTTTAGATGGGCCTGAGTTTCTGTATGTTAAATGTACATTTCCTTATTACTTGTTTTATTATCCTTCTTCCCCAAATCCTTATCCCAATCATTTTCTCCTTTCTTCTTAATAAATTATTTTATTCCATTGTTATTTAGACTATGTCTTATAGCCAAGACATCAACAAGGAATTCTGAGGTTCTGGCAGAAATTTAGAAATTGAATTATAAACGCCTACTCAATACTATACCAATATTCCAAATAATCTCGTTTCCACGTGAGCACTTAAAAAAGTATATCATAAGAGTCAATGGGGCTGCATCTAGAATCTTTCTAAGCTTTGCTTCATATATGGGAGATATTGAAGGAAGTAATATAGTGCAGAATTAGGCCAACTCTTTCACTGTTGCCTTTAAAAATGTCCAGGAACAGTTTGCCTGTTGCTTTTCCAAACATAAACACAGACACAGGCCAGTGAACTAATAATACTAATTGATGCTATGCTAACAAATAGGTCAAATAGAACAAAAACACAACTTTTCCTGTGCTGTAACCTCTTGGTACATGACGTCAAAGCAGATGCTGTTCTGGTGTCCCAGTGTGTTGGAGATGAAAAAGACAAGGAAAGCTGGCCACGCGAAAGATCTTCTGCACGTCAAGAAGGAGGCCTCCCGCTAGAGCCTCAGGAAGTATAGCCAGTTTGCGGTGTGGTTATCTCGAGAAAGAAAGGCAGCTGTAAACTCCCTCTCCATACCTTGCCAAAATCAGCTCTGAATCCCTTCAACGAAGTACTGTAATTTATCACTCACCAAGAACAGACAAAGTAAATGAAAGAAATGATTAATGTTGTGTTTTGGGGTTTTTTTTTGTTGTTGTTGTTTGTTTTCTTTTGGGGAGGTGGGGAGAGGGAGTAGTAAGCTTCCTGTTCTGTCGTTTGGGTGGAAGTCTGTTGTTTTGGAAGGAATAATGGATATGTACCACTTTCTCTGTCTATGGCTACAATCAAAGGTTTTAACTTGGGGGAAAAATGGCAGAGTGTTTGATTTATTCTTTTTTTCTAGACTAGGGACTGTAAATTAAAGTTGTAATTAAATCTCCGAGTAAGAAGAGGTCCATGTCACTCCTGTTGTGGTTAAACAATTCAGGCATTGTTTCCCTACTCAGCCAGAATGGGGGTGGATAGTCATTTTTTTTTTTTTAATGGCACCAATGGCTTCTTTACTACTAAATAAATGCCGTCCTTCCTCTCTTTTAATCCAAATGTTTTAGGACTCACACCTTTATATGTATAACATATAACTCACAGATTATTTCCTCTTTTTTCCCCCCAGATTTAAATTCTTATTCAGATCTATCCTTAATGACTTTTGACTCTTTTAAAGTATTTCTCATCAGCCTATTTACTGCTTAGTCCTCTTGGAGAATGGATGCATACTTTCATACGTAGTTCACTTTTAGAGAGAATACTTTTTCCAATACTTTTCTAACCTTTTACATAATAATATGAGAATAATCAGTTGCTCAGCAGCCCAGTCCTCAATATAAACAAAAACAAGAACTTTAGAGAAAAGCAAGTATAATAGTTCTCTTTAAAAAATTAACTTAAAAAGATGGAAATACAACATTCATCCAGATATGGCATTTCTTCCTGAAGTCTGACACAGGCTTCTCCGAAAATTGGTGATAATTATATAGGCCAAAAAATGTCTAATTAAAAATCTGTCTTTTGGGGCGCCTGGGTGGCTCAGTCGTTAAGCGTCTACCTTCACTCAGGTCATGATCCCAGAGTCCTAGGATCGAGCCCTGCATCGGGCTCCCTGCTCGGCCGGAAGCCTTCTTCTCCTGCTACCATTCCTTCTGCTTGTGTTCCCTCTCTCGCTATGTTTCTCTCTGTAAAATAAATAAAATCTTTAAAAAAAAAAATCTGTCTTTTGGTTTTCATAGTCCTCGCAATCTTCACATTTTTAAATATCCCTCCTCAATTAGAAATCTTCTGTGGTAGAAATCTTTATGAAAAAATGAAAGATTTTACATTTGATTACTACGTGATTATTTTAAATACAATTGGTAATATCTGGATATATGTTTTCCCATCATTATTAATTGATGGTGTTTCTGGCTCTATTTTTCCTCACGCTTTGACTAAAGAAAACCTGCCATTCAACACTTGACACACACGAAGCACAATTACATCTCGGAGTATTATCTAGTTATTCTATTTGTACATTGAAAACAATTTTCCCCTGCTTTGTCCCACACTGAAGCAGAAACAAAGATTCAAACACCCTGCCAACCCAAATGCTAGCTGGAGATTTTCTTCTCAGACACATTTTTTTAGGGGTAGTTTTTCATTCTTGGGATTCCAGACAAGTAGGGCCTGGGAAAAGGAGAGACAGAAAGCAGAACTAAAAAAGAGATGAGCTTCGGAAGGAGGAATGTGAGAACCATCTTGGCAAAGGACGAGAGAGCAGAATGAAAAAGATTCAGAGGATGGGCCATCCTAAAGCTTGGATCTCCTTCATCTGCAACCTCATTCTCGTCTGACTGATCAGTAATGGGCAACCTGCAGATCAGTGGTCCTAACCACCCCCTGAACAGAGAGCGGCAAGTTTGAACTCTTCAGTGGGAGCAGAGGGCCTCAGGAAAGGACCTCCCCTTGACCAGGTGGAACTGAATCAAACACTGGGAAATTCTCCTCTGACCAGAGGCAGTGCTAACCCCACTATCTTTATTATCTGTGCATTTATGAAGTACTAGTAACAATAAGTGACTTTTTTGAAGACAATCATATCTTATGCTCAAAAAACAAAGATTTGTCCCCACAGAAAATACTGAAGGGAACATATGAAAGCTGTTAAGACAATTTCAAAAGGGAATTCGCGTTCATGTTTGAACAATGGTTAAGTTACTGACATAATTATTCAACTGGCTATGGTCACTATTTTGAAGAGAGAGGACTTAGATAAGTTAACAATGTAAATAGTTAAGTCATTCTTCTAACTCGAAAGACTCATAACTGAACATTATACCTAAACTATGAACCTGAAGGTAACACTTTTCAATCAATGTACTCGGGCTTTAACAGACTTTCTTGAAAAACTTCCTAATCCAAAGAAGTGAAACAAGTGATTAGAGACAGTGTAGTAAAGGAAGTAACAGTGTAGTAAAAGGAAAACAGGTTTCGGAGGCAGTCTTCTGTTCCCAACTGTGTGAACTCCGTAAGGTTAACTCTACTTACCGGAGTTGTAGTTTGTTCATGCATAAAATGGGAAAATTACTGTCTACTTAGAACAGGTGGGATTAGTATTAATAGGGATAATGTAAAAACAACATATCCCTGCTTATATGCCGTGACTATTATGATAAATAATGGAACTTTGTAGACATTCCTGTGGTCCGGCCGGGTGGATGCTTTTGGGTAGATAGACTGAGGCTGCTGGTAAAAGCACTTCTAACCCACATAGTTTTCTCATCCTACAGTTCTGTAATTCTTAATTTGGATCTGTGATCTCATGTTTATATATATATTTTTTTGACAAGGAATACTGGACTCCTTTGAAAGCACACTTATTAAGTGGGTGGGTTTATTTTCTAAAGGACAGTAAATGTCTTATTTAAGATGACAAACTTGTCCCTGCCACAACCACATGATTTCTGTTTTAAAATCAAGTACGTTGTTGGCATTTGAGTGTCAGGTATATAGAAGAAGGAACACTGGATTGGGAGGATGGGTATATTTAAATTCTTGTCCCATCAGCAGGACTTCCTAGCTCTATGACCGTGGGCCAAATCATGTAACCTGTTTCAGCTTCAGTTTCTTTAAGTAACTCACAGAAACTGGGGATTATATTTCTGTCCTCTGGTTTATGGCATTATTTATGTGATGATCCAATGAAATAATATACACATTGAAAATTATTAAGTACCTTGTCAACCTAAAACATTATTGGCTTGAACCTAGATGAAATAAAACATAAGCATTCAAATTTAGACAAAATTAGGTTTTTATGGTTAACTTCGTTAAGGATAGAGGTACACCTCTATCCTAAAAGATACACCTCTGTCTTTTAGGATAGAGATGTAAGAGTTTTCTTTTTAAGATTCCTCTCATCAGTGGAGAAAATGAAACCTCTGTCTTTTGAGAAACAGCAAATAGTAATCTGTACATTGGGATCTGGACAGTGGGATCTAAGTCCTAATTTTGCTATTCCTTATAATTTAGGGCAACTATCTTATAGGCTCTTTATGTGAGTTTTATCTTCTATAAAATAATGGAGGCCATTTTGTTTTCTTCTCCTTCTATAAACTTATTTGAACATTCCTTTAAATGTCGGCCTTAATTCTCTCTGGATACTTGAGAACTTCCCCTTTCACAATGTGAGTATAGTTCGTGTTATCAAACCTGGTCTGTGTCCAGCAGTGGGGTCACTTGTAGGGGAAGAGATATTCTTAAATGTCAATATTAAGATCTAAATTCTAAAACTTAATATTCCATAAGAAAGAAATGCAAAAGAGTGATGTTTATGCTTAGTTTTCTAAGTGCGTTTGACATTGATTTTTCTGTTATTGCATCACTGTATTTATCTTTCAGAGAAAAATGTTATTGTTTTCCCCAGAAAGATACATGATTGCTTTGGGGTTCAGAAGGGTTCAGTTTTTGCTATATTTATTATAAAGTAGCATCCTTAAAACTACTTCAAAAAATGAGATTATTGACCATGTCACATTCTTCCGTTGTGGATAGTGCTACTGTTTATCAGTCGGTAATATGGTTGGCAGGTAATGTGCTCACAACATAACATCCGTTAGACACACACAACCTTGAATGAATCTTGATCTTAATGAACAATGATAAAGATGGTAAGACATAGGGTTAAAAATATAGCCTGAACACTATTTATTTAGTCATCACACTTAAATTTCTGTTTTGGCAAGTAGGAGAAATAAAATAACATTACTTACTTTACTCTTGAAAGATGTTCAATTATTCAACTAATGATTATGGTGATTTGATTAATTAGTCCTTTTGCTTTTCTTTTTCTTCCTTCTATTGTCATCTTTTGTGTGTGCTCTTTTCACCAGGTAATAAGATAAAAAAGAGAAAAACAAATTTATCTGTTTATATTATTTGATTATTTTAGTGAAAGCACTATTATGGTTTAAATCAGGGTTTAAAAATTATTTGTAGATTTTATTTTTGCTTTTAAAATTTTTCATTAAAAAATAATGTTGTTTGCAATGACATGGATGGAACTGGAGGGTGTTATGCTAAGTGAAATAAGTCAGTCAGAAAGACAATTATCACATGTTCTCTCTGATATGAAGAATTTGAGAGGCAGGGTGGGGATTTGTGGGGGTGTGGGGGAGAGAAATGAAACAGGATGGGATGGGGAAGGAGACAAACCATAAGAGACTCCTAAACTCACGAAACAAACTAAGTGTGACTGGGAGGTGGGGGGTTAGGGATAGAGTGGCTGGGTTATGGACATTGGGGAGGGTATGTGCTATGGTAAGTGCTGTGAAATGTGTAAGCCTGACGATTCACGGACATGTACCCTGGGGCAAATAATACATCATATGTTAATTTAAAAAATTAAATAAGTAAATAAATTAATTAATTAAAAAAATAATGTTGTTTATGTGCTAAAACAATAAAGCCAAAGCTTCATACTGTCCATTCTTCTCTTTCAACATAATTGCAATCAGTAGTTTGAGTGTCTTTCCAAACTGTTTTCTATGTATCTGTCCACATGGTATTTACATATCTACGAGTTTACCTGATATACATAGGGTTATGTGATAGTATGACATTCCACAATTTTCATTTTTAATTTAATAACATATCTTGAAGATCTTCGGTAGGGAAATATATTCCTTTTCTTTGATAGGTGCATATTATTCCACAGTACTGTATCATAGTTTATTTTTCCATTCCCTTCTTGAAAGTTATTTTGATTGTTTCTAACTTTTTGATACTGCAGTTTTTTGACAAACAATCTAAATACACCTTTTCCAGCACAGATACATATCCGCAGGACATCCTTAGAAGCAGAATTGTTGAATTGAAGAGTATGTGTGCTTTAAATTTTCAACTACTACCAGATAACCTTAAAATAATGTTTACCAATATATATTCCCACCACTGATATACAAGAATGCTTTTTTCCCCTTACTCTCATCATTACTTGATGTTATCAGTCCTTTAATTTTGTGCAAATTTAATGAACAAAAATCTAGTTAAAAAATTTGTGGTGAAGGTCTTTTTACATGTTTATTGGCCATTTTTATTTTCCTCTTTAGTGATGTTTATATGATTTTGATTATAGTGTTTTCTATATTATTTTGTATTTAATCTTGCACACATTCTTATTATTCATTGGCTTATTATTGTTGTTATTGTTTTAATTTGCAAAAGTTTTTTCATACAATTTGGATGTAATATTTTTCCATTCTGTATCATGAAATATTTTCTTCCAGTCTATCACTTGATGTTGAACTTTGTTATTTTTGTTGTTGCTGTTTGGCTGTTTGAAATTTTTTTTTTTAATTTATTTGACAGAGAGAAACACAATGAGAGAGGGAACACAAGCAGAGGGAATGGTAGCGGGAGAAGCAGGCTTCCTGCAAAGCAGAGAGCCCGACACAGGGCTCGATCTCAGGCCCCTGGGATCTGACCTGGGCTGAAGGCAGACGCTTAACGACTGAGCCACCCAGGCGCCCCTGTTTGAAATTTGTTATGCAGTTGATATTACCAAATTTTTTCTCTTTGTCTTCTGTATTTTGTGATTTGCACATGATCTTCCTTTTCCCGAAGATCTTTATTTTCCCTTTGTGTGAATAAGTCAAATGTTTTAGCTCATCAAGTATCTTTTAAATAGCTGATTGGCCTGTACTCCCACATTGCTCTATCTTTACAAAGGTCATGCGGTTTTCCATTAAAATTGAGAAAGCTTATTAATCTAGCTTTAAAGATGTGTTGCTGTAACTTTTGATATAGTCATTTCAGCATGCTATTTTTTCCCAGTGTAGTCATAATAAGGTAAACATTAAATATTGTCTGGTTTGTTTGGTCTCATGCATGAACTCAAATGATTTGTGAGTATTATTATATGAGTGCTATAACTTGCCCACCAAACCTGCCTTTTGAGTTGTTAATCAAAGTGCTTATGTATCTGCATATTTTTCTTCTCAATTTTCCTATACTGATTTTAAATGTTATGGAGTTCACAGAAAATGATTTTAATTCTCACTGTTTAATAAAATACCATATTTTAGATGGAGAAATGAAAAGCTTACTCATAAAAACTTATTTTATCCTTCAGTTTTGTCAAAGCAGCACGCTTCACAAGTCCTGGTTAGGAAACGCCGTGCAAATTCTATGTTTGAAGAAACCAAAAAGGGTAATCTCGAAAGAGAATGCATTGAAGAATTGTGCAATAAAGAAGAAGCCAGGGAGATCTTTGAAAATGACCCTGAAACGGTAAGAATGAAGGAACTCTAATAAGTTAGCTTACCGAGACATACAATTAGTTAAAGACTGAGGATTTCCACCTTGAGTCTGTGTTCCCTTGTGTTCCTTTTTAAAATTAATGATTGTGTATATTGCCTTCTACATGTAACCACTGAAGCATTTCAGAAGAAAGTAAATTCAGAGGAAAGTGGACTTGTTAGGAAGACACTACTGTCAAAGCAATGTGCTCTGACCAAACTATTCAGTTATACTTCATTATCAGCAAGTGGTCTTGACCTCATGGTTTGTAAATACTTTTTCCCAACTGGAATTTGGTAGTATTGGGTAGGTGGAGAAGAAGGTATCTCAAGTATAGTGTGTGTGTGTGTGTGTGTGTGTGTGTGACTGTATTATCACTACACCTTATTAAATCTCTCTGTTGGCATTTTTAACCAGGCTTTAGTAGACAATGCTGTCTAATCCAGAGCTTGGTACATGATAGGTACTCAGTGAATGCTTACTAAAGAATTCATTATAGTACCATATTCCTGAACTAGATTGTTTTCTATAAAGCCTTGGGAAATTTCCTGACCCCACTTAATATGGTCACTAATTCCTGGCATTAGATTTTATATATTTAATGTATAAATTTCTCCAAGTTAATCTGGGAGAATTTAATCATAAAGACCACTAAATATCATACAGAAATATGGGACCCCAGACCTTATCCTTAGTCTCCTAATTTTCCTAGGGAAGGATGTTATCTAATATGCCCTGTGGAAAACAGGATTATAAACAGTGCCTCTAAAAATTAGGAGGAAGATAACCTTGAGAATTCAAATCTGATAACCATCCGGATTACCTCAGATATTTTTCCTGAGATAAACTATGTAACCCAAAGGAAATGAAATTGAAAGCATGTACAAAGTAGCTCCTTTAGCTCAGCCATCGCTACTGGGACCATGAGACTAGATGAGAGATAATGAGCAGGAACATTTGTCTGTAGTTAGAGAATTTGTTCAAGACAGTAACAACTTGTGTTCTCCAGAGTTCCTCTTTAATCCTTTTATCTCTATCTAGATTCAAAGACTATTTTTTCCAAGGTACCCAAGAATTAATACTCTGCAGGATTGAGCAAGTTTTGTGGCTTTTTGTGGATAAACAATTGACAAGACAAAATATTTTATTTCACACTATATAGCAGATTAGTACTCTTATTGTATAGGATATATATAGTATATAAATATATATATATTTATAATACAAAATAATATAATATTATTTATTATAGAAATTTCAGTACATACCACAGTAGTCAGAACAATATAATAAGCCCCCATATACCTCCCCAGACTTAAGCAATTATCAACAATCACCATTCTTGTTTTGCCTATTCTCTACCCCACCCAGTGTAATTTTTGTTTTGTTTTGCTGGATCATTTAAGGCAAACCTACATCTCTGAGATATCATATTATTACATCACCCGTAAATACTTGAGTATATATTTCTAATATTTTAGGTATGTTCTTATAGCTTAGTTATTGAATGGCAAATGGAGAATGAAGTAGAAAACCATAGTGGAGAGGAGGGAAAGTGGTGGAGAAGGGAAGCTCACTTATTTGCTTCCTCTCCTCCACTTTCTGACATTGGTCTCATTTACAAAAAAGAAAGATGACAGAGGAAGTAAAGAAAAAATGCGAGAAATGAAAGGCAAGGAAAAAAGAAACATTTCTGACTGCTTCTCATTTTTTAAAAAAAATTTTATTTATTTATTTGAAACAGAGAGTGAGAGAGAGCAGGAGTGTGGGGGAGGTGGAAGAGGCAGATGGAGAAGGAGAAGCAGACTCCTTGCCAAGCAGGAAGCCTGACACGGGACTCAATCCCAGGACCCCGAGACCATGACCCAAGCTGAAGGCAGATGCTCAACCAGCTGAGCCACTCAGGCACACCTGCTTCTCATTTTCTATTCTGCCCAATCCTCTCCGTGTCTACATCCCCAATATCCTAGTCCACTCTCCCAGTCTCCACCCTGTTGCTCACCTCTCTGCTGTCCCTAATATCTTCCTTTCACACTCACATTATTTCCTTTGAACCCATTCATTGTCGCTTGTCTTCCTGGCTTTTGTTCTATAGAAGAAACACCGCTGTTTGAATTCCTTGGTGGGAGATCCCATCCTTGTAAAAGAGTAGACAACTGTTGTATAGGTTTATATGCGGGAGGAGGCAAGAGCGACTTTGGCTCTGTACTGGATGAGGTATATTCCTTACTTGAGTATGTTTTTATGTAGAAACACTGGTTTCTTGTGAGGTGTTCTTGTGCTATTAATACTACACATTAGCTATATTATAGCTTAAGAAGGGAATCTTACCTTCAGAAATCATTTTTAATGTTTTTCTCTCTTTGGAAAAGTACATTCCTTAGTCCAAATTACTGATTTACAGACAAACTTTTGGTATATAACCAATTTACAAGTAAGGTATTACATGTACATAAGATGCTGAAAGATAAATGTTCACTTTAATTCATTTCAAATTATGTCACTCTTATTCAACATTAAATGTAGCATATGTAATTAGCATGACACTAAATGTGTCAAATGGGTATCTGATCATTATAGAAAAATCAAAGGATTTACAAATAGAGACCGTATATTACATGTAACATCTTCAGTAGAACCTGTTTTCAGATTAGAAGCTTTTTTAACATGGTTTTATTGCTCAATATTGATTTATGCTAAGTGTCTTGTTGTTTAATATAATTAGTTATCTACTCCTAGCATATTTTACTATAGCAAAAATATTATAATGTGGAAATGATAGTTATATGTAATATATTTGCATATTTAATATAAAACACATTATAAAATTAAGTTTTAACTGTTTAGTGAAATTTAGGCTTGCTAAAATATATTTTGTCTTTTCTTTCTTTCTAGGATTATTTTTATCCAAAATACTTAGGTAAGTTCAAAGAATCTCAATCATATAATCATAGAAATAGAAGGGAATTTAGATTTGATCAAGTCCAATCTTCCACCCATCTATTCCATCCAATATAATTTAATTAGCCTTGGGAGTAGGAGTTCATTTTATATGCAGCTTTGCTATCCTTTTATTTAAGGATAGGTAGACAAATTTGAAATGGTTCTTCAATTACTGTCTGGCATTCTGACTTTTAGTCTTTTTCATTCTCTTGTCTTTGTCATAAAGGTTCATGGGCTGATGATAAATTATATTTAAGTATCAGGACATTCTTTAGAAGCATATGGTTGTCATGGGTTATCTTCTGAATATTGATATATAATTAACGTATTACATTGTATTAGTTTCAGGTATACAATATAAAATTTAATATACTATAGTATGTTGTAAAACGACCATCCAGTAAGTATAGTTAACATCTGTCACCACACATAGTTACAATTTTTTTTCCTTGTGATGAAAACTTGTAAGATCTACTTTGTTAGCAACTTTCAAATATATAATACAGTATTATTAACTATAGTCACCTTCCTATACATCATACCCTAAGACTTGTTTACTTTATAACTGGAGCTTCTGAATTATCTTTTAATGAAAGAAAAAATCTCTAAGCTCTTCAGAGTTTATGACATAAATCATCATAATTTCAATTAAAGTGGAGAAAAGATAGAATGTCAAGACTGTTTCAGCTTCTCCATTTTAGGCAGAGATTTAAATATTCTACAAAAAAGATATTTGGCTATTAAAAATTAAAAGTTTGCATTAAAAAATATAGTATTAATCCTTGTTTCATAGGTCCATATAATGAAGTTGTATTTTTGTGGGCATCAGCACTCCAGAAGTATATGCCTTTGATCACAGAGTACATTTGGATAAAGATAAACAACTTTTTAATACAACATTATGTACTTTATCCTTAGATAAAATACTTTTCTTTTTTCTTCTTTTCTCTTTCTCAACTTCCTCTTTTCTGGCTCTACTCAACTTTCTTTTCTTTTTGCTTGTCTTATTTGGCAGCATGGTAGAATAACCAAGTGCAAAAAAACAAAAAAAGAAAACAAAAAACCAAAAACCAAAAACAAAACCTGCAAGATGTGGGCTTTACTCCCAGATCTAAAAATTTCTACTGTGTCAGGTTAAGCAAGTTATTTTGCTTTTCAGGTTCTGTATTTAAGTGTGCACTATAATTATATTTTCTAACTTTGGACCTGTTGGAAATGACAGATAAATATATTTATGTAGATTTTTTTTTTACTTTATATTTTTCTTCAAATGTAAAGTATTATTATTTAACCAACCCACAATGTAAAACAAAACTATACTTTTTATCATTTTTACTTTTTGACTCAATTTATATTTTGGTCTTTACTTATGCATAGGCATATGCAATGGATTCCACTATTGAAAACAGAAAAGAAAAACTCTACCAAACTTAAACTTTTATGTCGTTTGATGTGTATATTCTATAGACCAATGGCCCTCACTGGGGGAAAAAAAAATTTCACGATCCTGTCCTTGGCAAACCTAACATAACTTTATTAGTTGCCATAACTTATTCAGGAATCTCCTTACAGTGAGATAAGGACACCCAAGAACTAAACCAGACTGCTAACTCCTTCTCTTAAAATCATCTCAAGAGAAACATTGGCATTCCAGGTACTTATGATAACAAAATAAAATGAAAAACGGCAAGAAATATGAGAAATCCATGAATAAACTGAAGGCTGGCTTGACCTAATATGTGTGTGTGGGAAGTGGGGTGCTGAATGCTGAGTTAGCAGGAAGAGGACAGTTTGGACATTTAAGAAATGACCTAATCACACAAATAAAGAAAAAATTTTAAAAGTACAATTTGCAAATTCTTAGTAGCAAGAAATAAAGAAATAATAAAAATAGGGATAGAAATAAGTTAAAAGGAAAACAAAAGATTCACAAAAGCAAAGTCTCATTCTTTGGAAAGGTTAGTAAGTTAGACTGATCTCTAGTAAGAATAATTAAGGAAAAAGAGAAAGAGAGAAAAAGGAAATGCCAAAACACAAAGTGTAGGATAAAAAGAAGAAATACTAAAAGCCCAACATAGATTGAATTTTTAATGGTAAAATAAAGGTAATCATAAAGTAAAATACAATCACAAAATAATACAAACAGCTATACCAAAATATATTTGGAAACTTGATAAAATGGATACATTCCCAGAAAAATATATAACACTATAATTTTACAGGACGAAGTTTGATAACTTGGTTACAAATAATTGCTAATCCAGCAAAACCTCAGCCAAAGCCCTCTTTCATGGGGCCCCTCAAATCCAAACCCAGATGTTTTACAAATGATTTCTTCTAAATTAAAAAAAAATTGTTAAATTTCTCTTATAAAATTGTCCTAGAAGAGAGAATAATGTTCTATGCTGTGAGCTTATTCAGAAAGGTTAGTGTAATCTTGATTCCAAAATCAGATAAGAACAACACAAGAAACTAAAATAAAATTCCTTTTCAATTAGAAATTAATTCTAAATAAAATTATATCAATCTAATATAAAGTGTATTAAAATAATATATCATAATGAAGTAAGGTTTATTACAGAAATACAAGAATGGTTTAAGATCAGAAAATCTATCAATTTTATTATCCACATAAAGAATATATTATTACCTAAGTTTATACAGAAAAAGCAGTTGATAAAATTCAGCATATAATTATAAAGTCTTTTTGCAAACCTTTTGATTATAAGAGAACTTTATGAGCTTGATAAAGGTTATACAGAATAACCATATAATTTACGAATTTTGATACTTTTGTCCAGGACCATTATTATTAATGGACCATTATTATTATTATCTACTACCGTAGATAAATGCCAGGTAAAAAAAGAACAAAACAGGACTGTTCTGGGAAAATTGGCATGTATGGTCACTCTGATGATATATACACAACAGGAGAGAAAGAAAAAGGAAGGAAGGAAGGAACGAAGGAAGGAAGGAAGGAAGGAAGGGAGGGAAATGAAAAGAAAAGAAAAGAGAAGAGAAGAGAAGAAAAGAAAAAGAAAAGGGAGGAAAGGAAGGAAAGAAAGAGAAAGAGCAAAGAAAAGGAAAGAAAAAGAAAGGGAGAAGGGAAAAAAGGAAGTAAGGAAGGAAGGAAAAAACCCCAAATCTACAGTAAACATTATACTTGCTGGATAAACTTTAGATGTAGTTTCTTTATGATTGAGGATAAGAAGATAAGATAAGCTCTGAAAGTTACAACTAATGCAGTAAGAAAAGAAAAATAAATAAAAATTGTATTGGGCATGGGGCCAATGTGCCCATGTGCAAAATATATACCTGTCATTACTTATAACTGATATGATGATATATCTAGAAATGTATGGTATCCATAGATAATATATAAGAAACATAAGAGATTTTTAAGTAGCTCTAAGACTAGCCTATAAAAATCAGTAGTAGTTCTTTACACAGTCCAGTAGAAAATGAAAAGATGATACCTCCTGCTATAATAATAAATCTCATGAGACCTCTATAGAGATAGTTTTAAAACTATTTAAGAATATACAGGATGAACTGAAATCATAGAAAGACATTTCGTGTTCTTGATTGAGTGATATTATAGGGAGAGCAATTCTTTCCAAATTAATCTCTGTATTAAAAGCAATCCCATTTAGAATTCCAGATGGATTTTTTTTAAAAGGAATTCTGTAAGTTCACTTTAGCATTTAAATCAGGGAGTCCACCCATGTCTAAATAAACATTTAAAAATGTAAAAGGAGGAAGCACCTCATCAAATATTAATAATTCAAAGCCATAGAAAGAAAACAATAGGATACTGTCAGAAGAACATATAGACTAATGAAACTAGAGAGTTCAGAGACAAACCCATGTATATATGTCAACCTAATATTTGATAAAGATGACCCCACAAATCACTGTGAATTGCTGAGAAGGTGGTGTGGGGGAGATTGACTGACTCTAATCAGAAATATAAATTTACGTTCCTGAGTACCACCAAATGTAATGGTGTATTCTGGGTGGAATTAGGACAAAAAAACTATTAAAGTAAAACCATGAAATTAAAGAAATAATACAGAATATCTCTGCAACCAGTGGCATGGAAAAAACTGCAAGTGCACAAACCATAAGACAAAATAATTGGTAAATGTGATTACAATAAAATTAAAGAACATCTCTTAAAAGACACATAAAAGTTAAGGTTAAGAGACAGATAACAGAGTGAGAGATGATATTCATAAATGTTTAAAGTTCTGCAAACCCACATGAACAATAAATAACTGCCAATAGAAAAGTAGTTAATAAATAATAAGGACCATTTTCAGAGGAGGAAACAAAAATTTTTTAAATGACATAAGGTATGCCCCATCTCACTAGAAATCTGTAAAACAATATGAGATACCACTTACTTGCCTATTATGGCAAAAATTAGAAACCCAAGGTATGGAAATTCTTATGCTGTCTGGTGGGGAAACACCTCTGGAGCACCACTAAGTATGTGCATATCTAATGATCTCACAATTCTTTAAAGCCCTGAGTATCTATTTCTTATTCATATACTAATGAGACACGCATGAAGATATCCATTGCCGTGCAACTTGTAGAGGTGGGAAGTCGAGGGCAATCTAAGTATCTTTCATGGGTAGAGGGAATTATAAAAATGGTGGTTGCTTGCAATGGAGTAAAGTTTAACAAGCAAAAAATTAGAAGCAATAAGTTATATGCAGCAGCATGGAGCGATTATAAACATATGGTGCCTCCTTGCTCCCTGAATTTGGATGTACCCTGGGATTCCCTTGATTTGTAGAGCGTGATGGTGACAAAAATGCCTCTTCATTGGCCTGGCAGCCTCTGCTTTCTTCCTCCTGGAAGCTAGCTGCCATGAAAGAAGTGCCACTTTAGGACCAGCGTGCTAAGAGAACTCAACCACATTGAGAAGCCCTGAAGTATAACTACATGTGGAGAGGGAGATGTCAGCCATGTGAGTGAAAAGCCATTTAAGTGGTGGATCTTCCAATCTCAGTGACCCTGGCTGACTGTATATGCCACAGAGACAAACAGGCCAACTAAACCCTTTCTAATATTTGACCCACAGATTGTGAGCAAAATGGAAGAATTTTTTAAGCTTCTAATTTTGGGGGTTGTTACTCAGCAAGAGATAATCAAAATACCACTTCTTTAGTAAGTTGTGATTAGCTGTACAATGAAATGATATAGATAGAGATACAGATATCAGTAATGTTGTCTTCAGAGACTATTAAGAATTGTTGTTGACACTAAATGTCTCCTACTTAAAGTATATAAGTATTTATCTGTTATTTCAGCTGTTTTTGCTGCCAGATTGCTAGATCTAATTTCAGAGTTATAGTGAGAAATAAAATGAATGAAGTAAACCTACTTTATAATATTGAGGCATTATACAAATATTATTATATTAGTCTCTGTGCAACACTGAGAGAATTAGAAGTTGCCTGCCAGCAGCCAGAAACACTAACTTAATCTATTGACTTAATTACGGACACTTTTAAATTAGACTCTGGTCTACAGATTTGCGGGTAATTCTAGGTCTCTGCTGCAGAGTTAAGAGCATAGTTTTATTTGCCAATAAATTTTTCTGTTAATGTAAGATCTTTTTCACCGCTTGCTTTAAGATTCTTCTCCAAAAAGAAGCTTCCATAAATGTTTCTTTCATGATACTGTGTTTACTGTAATCTTGCTTGTAGAATATTTAATTTTTCAAAAATGTGGATGGAAACATTTAGGGATGACGTTTTGAATGCCGAATCCTGTCAATTCACGGGAAGATAAATATTCTATCACTTTGGATAGTTTCTACCTCCACCATGATTTCAGACAAAGTAAGTGTATCTGCTCTAAAAAGACCACATTTGTTTGTTCTTACAGGTTGTCTTGGCTCTTTCCGAGCTGGATTATTCACTGCTGCACGTCAGTCCACTGAAGCTCACCCTGATCTAAGGAGCTGTGTCACTGGTAAACACCTCTACCACCTATTTAAAAAAACAAAACAAAACAAACTAAAACCCTGCAAGTAAATAAAATATGCCCTGTAAATATAACTAATGTTTATAATCAACAAATGAGCCCTGGAAGAGTTGTGTGCTCAGCAAGGAGATATTCTCAAAATCATATGAAAGAATTTTTTTTTCAAATGTAAATGCTGCTCTTTTACTCCAAATAAATATACCATCTGATGTTTAAGTTGAACAGTGTTCCTTGTTTACTAAGCTTTAGGTCATCAACTTCAGAATTTTATTCCTGACAGCTTTATTTTGGATATTGGTACAGAATCATGTGTACACTTGATTAATAGGTCAAAGTGGAACCATGTTTATTATTCTAACTTTTGGCATCAATCATATACATGTGAAAAATATTAAAATCTCAAATTAGCCTTCTCCCTCTGAAGTTCGTATAGGGCCTAGTGATAACTCTGGTAGATTATTTATCTCTAATTTCCCAATTTCCCAGCTGAGAGTCAACATGTAAATTGGGATGTTCATCTAATGACTATTTTACATGTGACATTGGCATTATCTAAATATTCATTTATCTGAATTTTCTCTAACTTTAAGTCGGTTGTAATTACACAAGTAAAACAGTTTGCCTGAACATGTATATTTAATCCATGCTTGATTTTTTAATTTACCAAAGGATATGAAAGTAATTTTTTAAAAAATTTTATTGATTTATTTGTCAGAGAGATAGAGAGAGTACAAGCAGGAGAGCAGCAGGCAGAGGGAGAAGCAGGCTCCCTGCTGAGCAGGGAGCCAGATGAGGGACTCATTCCAGGACCCTGGGATCATGACCTGAACAAAAGATGCTTTGCTGCCTAAGCCACCTAAGTGTCCCAGATATAAAAATAATTTGGTGGGGCGCCTGGGTGGCTCAGTCGTTAAGTGTCTGCCTTCAGCTCAGGTCATGATCCCAGAGTCCTGGGATCGAGCCTCGCATCAGGGCTCACTGCTCAGCAGGAAGCCTGCTTCTCCCAATAACATTCCCTCTGCTTGTGTTCCCTCTCTCGCTGTGTTTCTGTCTGTCAAATAAATAAAATCTTTACAAAAAAAATAATTTGGTAATTTGCTGATTAGCCTGTCTTCTAGAATTTTAAATAATACCTAATTTATTGCCACTTTTCAAAAACTTGATTTTATGAGGACATTTGTTGAAAAATTCAGCAATTAGGTTTTGTTTAGGTTTAAAACTTTTTTTTTTTACTGTAACAGAAAATTCCTCAGGCTAATTTAAGCAAACCAGGAATGTGTTGGAAGGAACTTGCAGAGTTAATGAGGAAGGCTTGAGAAACAGGTGTGGAATGGTGCAGGCACCAAGGGACCATTGCAGTGTCTAGTGAGGGAAGAGAGACCACAAATACACAAATGGGCCTATCATTTAAGATGGTGATAAAGTACTGTAACATTTTATGAAGAAAATGTCCTTCCCCTAAGAATCACCAGTTCTCTGCTACCTACTGTCCAGTGTCTGGAAACCACTGTTTTATGCATTTTGAGCAGAGTTATATTTATTTAAGGCAGGAAGATGAATCTAGTTCATGTTACCTCATCTTAGCCCAAACTGGAAGCCCCAAATTCTTTTCTCTGTCAATACCGAGTAGTTCTATTTGTTCTGCCTACCACATTGAATTGTTAAGGATCAAATAAGGTAATTTATATGAAAATATGATATATTTATATATTATATAATATTTTATAATATATAATATATATTATATATTTACATTTGTAAATATATATTGTATATGTTGTATATTTGTATATATTTGCAAATATAAAAGTAGTTCCCTTTTGCAAGGTAATTATAAAGATTTGTCTAATGGACTCACTTTAAAAAAAAAATATTTAAATTCCAATTAGCTGACATATGCAATATGAGTTTCAGGTGCCCAGTCTAGTGACTCAGCACCTAATACAATACCCGGTATTCATTACAACAAGTGCACCTCCTAATCCCCATCACCCATTCCCCCATTCCCTCACCTACCTCCCCTCTGCCAATTGTCAGCCCATTCTCCATAGTTAAGAGTTGGCCTGGAGCACCTGGATGACTCAGTTGGTTCAGGATCTGCCTTTGGCTCAGGTCATGATCCCAGGGTCATGGGATAAATTCCTGCCTCAGGCTCCTTGCTCAGCGGGGAGCTCTCCCTCTACCTGCTGCTCCCTGTGCTTTTGCACATGCTCTCTTTCTGTCTCTGAGAAATATGTAAATAAAGTCCTTAAGAAAAAGAAAAAAAAGAGTTGGCCTCTTGGTCTGCCTATCTCTTTTTAGAAAAGAATGAAATCTTGCCATTTGTGGCAGTGTAGATGGAGCTAGAGAGTATTATGCTGAGCAAGGTAGGTCAGTCAGAGAAAGACAGATAGATACCATGTGATTTCACTCACATGGAGTTTATCTCGAAACAAGGATAATGATCATAGAGGAAAAAAATACTGGACTCACTTATCTACGAAAAAAATATTATTTGAAGGAAGGCGTTGTAATTTTTTTCATTGATTACAGGCTTCGTGCACAGGATTTCTATTAAAGGGTATATAGTTCTTTTTTTACCGTGGCATGTGGTAAAAATTAAATAGCTGTCTATCCCTTTCAGCCATTCCAGATCAATGTAGCCCTCTGCCATGCAATGAAGATGGATATAAGAGCTGCAGAGATGGTCAAGCTACATTCACTTGCATCTGTAAACCAGGTTGGCAAGGAGACAAGTGTGAATATGGTATGTCTACTAAACCCACCTGACTCATCTGGATTGGCCTCCCAGAAAGTTCTCCAAAGAACTTATTGCTGTAAAAATAATTTATTTTTTCCTTCCTAGATATAAATGAATGCAAAGATCCCTCAAATGTAAATGGAGGTTGCAGCCAGATATGTGATAACACACCTGGAAGTTACCGCTGTTCCTGTAAAAGTGGTTTTTTTATGCTTTTAAATAAGAAGGACTGCAAAGGTAAGAGCAAGAAGGCATTTACTGTGTGAGAGCAAAGTTCAGCTAGAGGAATTTCCCCAGAAAATTCTTGGAACTCTCCAGTTATGAGTGCTTGTAGCAAATATACATTATTACCCACTTTGAAGCCTTGTGATACTAGGGGACTGCTTTTTAGTTTAATGCTTATGAATTATTTTGTTATTTATAGAATTTTTCATTGTTTTCTTATTGTATTTTATGATTTATTGAGTATTTTACTGTTTTCTTACTCTGTGTATCTGTGCGTGTGTGTGTGCATGTGCATGTTTGAATAAAGAATTTCATTAAAAGGTAATAAAGTGAAGTTTCAGTGCAGGTCCTTGCTTCCTAGAGTCTTTACAAAATCATTGTTTTTATTTTTTCCAGACATTCTAATATGATTTCATTTATTCCATAAGATAAACAACTACCCAAAGTAATCCATCATAATCCTTAATAAACTCTTCCACTGTATTTCATATTTCCTAGTTAGATATACCTGTCAAATATCCAATATAAACCCTTTCTTCTTGCACCTTATCTCCTGTTGTGGTTTTGGGAAAGATGAAGAATGAGTTTTCTTTCTCTTTATACATTTAAGATCTCATCATAGGCCATAACTATTTTTTTTCTTCAGAGTTAAATAATCCCTATCAGTTTAGCTTTTCAATAAGTCATTTTACTAGTGTATTTCCTTTGTTTTTCTTTGTCCTTATGTTTCCCTCCAGTTTTGACTTTTTTTCCTTATGCCTAAAATAGTCAAATAGTGACTATTTTAACTGCCATAATTAAAACTTCAAATATTTGTGCTATGTGTGGATGACTAAAAATGAAATTTTCCAGCCTAGAGTTAAGTTTTGCCTTTAGAAATTGGAAATAATTTTTTCCTACCTCCCTCTCTTTCCTTCCTTTCTTCCTCCCTCCCTTCTTCCCTTTCTCCTTCCCTCCTTGTCCCTCTCCTTTTTGCTATGAGGTAGAAAAATATAGTAAGCTAAAACATAAAGTGTCCTTCTTCAACTCTATTTATATCTGCTTTGGGAAATCCCCAAATTGAATTTGTATTCAAGGGATGTTCTGTCCCTCACCGTGCTATAGTGTTTAGTATAGTATAATTTACTATAATATTATTTAAAGTACAGTTAAATGACTCTAAAGTGAACTGCATTAACTAACAATTTCTCCTAAGCCATTATCCAATTTGTGACCATATATCTTTCTTGTCTGCCTATTTGAAGGTCTGTTTGAGGTTAGAAATTGAAAATATACCACTACTGTTAGAACATATTATAGAAAACCATCATAATGCAGGATACCATATGCATTCCATAAGCAAATAATACCAATTCATAGTTCTGCATTTAAATACTTGCATGGTCTGTTCTTCTAATTTGTGACTTATATTTTTTAAAAAAGATTTTATTTATTTATTTGACACAGAGAGAGAGATCACAAGTAGGCAGAGAGGCAGGCAGTGGTTGGGGGGAGCAGGCTCTCTGCCTAGCAGAGAGCCCGATATGGGGCTCCATCCCAGGACGCTGAGATCATGACCTGAGCTGAAGGCAGATGCTCAACCATCTGAGCCACCCAGGCAACCCCCCCCTTTTTTTTTTTTAAAGATTTTATTTATTTATTTGACAGAGAGAGAGATCACAAGTAGGCAGAGAGGCAGGCAGAGAGAGAGGGGGAAGCAGGCTCTCTGCTGAGCAGAGAGACCCATGTGGGGCTCGATCCCAGGACCCTGAGACCATGACCTGAGCCGAAGGCAGAGGCTTAACCCACTGAGCCACCCAGGCACCCCTGTGACTTACATTTTTAATTAAAAGCCATTTAATTCTTATCCATTGAGTTAATACACATGTATATAAATTATTACAAAAAGTTCTCTTACACATAAGAATGTCCCTGGTGACCACAACATATGTTCTTGTATACTTCATTTACACGGACTTTATCCATGAACCAGGTGATAGAAGGATATGTATGCAACTATTACAATAGGGTCTTTGCCAAGATGTGGATATTGCTTGAGATCAAGTTGCCAGTAATTGTCTACAAATGCAAGAATAGAACTTGTCATCAGACGTTAGGTGTCAGTGCAGAGTAATAAAATCAATGTGCTGTAACCTGAACTCATGTAATTTAAATAGTTCTCTGAAGGATGCCTCAAACCAAATAATTTTAGTTATATGTTTTCACTCTCTTTTAAAATATGGCTTTTAGGGACACCTGGGTGGCTCGGTCGTTAAGCGTCTGCCTTCGGCCCAGGTCAGATCCCAGGGACCTGGGATCGAGCCCCGCATCGGGCTCTCTGCTCTGCAGGAAGCCTGCTTCTCCCGCTACCATTCCCTCTACTTGTGTTCCCTCTCTCGCTGTGTTTCTCTCTGTCAAATTAAAAAAATAAATAAATAAAATAAAATAAAATAAAATATGTCTTTTATAGCTCTTTTTTAAAAAAATGAATATTTTATTTGATGTAATTGGAGAGTCACGTGCTATTGTAAGAAATCATAGAAAGAGATCCCAAGTACTCTTTGTGGAGTTTCTCACAATAGTAACATTTTTTAAAACTGTCCTACAATATCACACCCAGGATATTGACATTGATACAGTCATGATACAGGAGGATTCCCTTATACAGGAGTTGATTTAGTTTTTTTCTGTTCATGCTTTTTTAAATAGAGTAATGTCTGAAATTTTGGTTATTAGTCTATGGAAAATGAAACTCTCAATTTTATAGAGTAGAAAATATATTTTCCTTTCTGAACTTGCCTGCCTTCAGAAAGTACAGATGAGAAAAATTCATTAATAATTACATCTCCATTGAACTATTTCTGTCACTTGTTTTGTTTTTCTCATGGATGCTTTTATCTAGTGACTAGTTGCAATCAATATTTTGTTTCTTACTCTGTCCTGTAATACAATAAATGCATCTAAAATTTCTGGATATTAATTTAGCACTAAAATTTGTATTGGAATTCTATAAATACTTAGAGACTTTACTCAATTTCTTTTTAAATTTGAATCACTCTTGAATACTTTAGCCAACAATTATAGTATGCCGGTTTAGCTACTATCCATTTCCAAAGGAAAACATGGCTGATGAGCCACCCTATTTTTATTTTTTATATTTGTAATAATACAGAGTGAATATACTTTTAAGAACATATTTCAGAAACATGTATTTAAGGATATATATTAAGAATATGGTGGGGGCGCCTGGGTGGCTCAGTGGGTTAAAGCCTCTGCCTTCGGCTCGGGTCATGGTCCCAGGGTCCTGGGATCGAGCCCCGCGTCGGGCTCTCTGCTCGGCGGGGAGCCTGCTTCCTCCTCTCTCTGCCTACTTGTGATCTCTCTCTCTCAAATAAATAAAAAAAAAAAAATCTTAAAAAAAAAAAAGAATATGGTGATTCTTTTCTCCATTTGTTTGTGTAATGTGACTTGGTAGATAAGAACACAACTAAAGCCCTCTCTTTCTTTTACATAACTCAAAAGAACATAGCAAACATCAAATTCCCTATATGTTTGTATGAAGAAATCATGTTTAGTAAACTAAAATGTGATGATAGATTTAAAATATTGTTATTCCCAGGCCACTCTGTTGTCTCATTATCTATGTTAAACTAGATGCAAGAAACACAAATCAAGCATTCTTTGCTAGTATCCTCTGGTACAGGAGAAATGTTTTTTTAATTTATTGGTTTCATTTATAGATGTGGATGAATGCTCTGTAATGCCAGACATTTGTGGCACAGCTGTGTGCAAGAACATCCCAGGAGACTTTGAATGTGAATGTGCTGAAGGCTACAGATACAATCCCGTATTAAAGTCTTGTGAAGGTAAAGTTGTGGGGGTATCTATCATTGTTGATGATGGAGAGGGTGGGTTTGGGCCTTGGTTTGAGATTAGAAGCTTTGGTTCTGTTTGACGTCTGCAATCAGATTTTCTAAGATGGCCACAGCATGGCCAATTGGGAGTGATTGGCTTCCTTCCAGAGTAAAAGAATGTAAGACACATGGTCTTTAGGTTTAGTCTTATGTAGTCTGTTTGTCCTCTAAGCTATGTATGTATCAGAAACCTCCCATGTATGATAAAAGCAAAATAAACATACCTTCACATCATTTAAATAATATTCAAAGATAAAAAAAAATTCAACCTGGAAGGAAAAACATACACACATAAAAGAAAGACAAGCTTAAAAATCACATGGGTGTTACATGGATCGTTAGAAACCTTCAGTTTTATACCAAGCTTTTTGATAATTTTCTGTGCCTATATCAGTATATTATTTATTCTTAAAAAGGAAATGACATAGTTCTGGTATAATTAAATAGGTATAAAAGAAAAATCGCATCATAGTTAAATGATAACTGAGCTCTAGAAATTTGAGAAGTATTGATGAGTACTGTCAGCACCTGTGGATTTGGGAGAGCCCTTTGGAATCGTTTGGACAAAGGAGTGTGGCCTGGTGTGCATGTAGCATGGAGTTATTAAGGGGCGCTTTTTTTTTTATCATAGGTATAGGCAAATTATCTAATATCCTTTAAATTTTAAAAAATTTCAAGATAAATTTAATATCATTACTAAAACTAGTCAAATCAATAGTGATTTTTCTAATATATAGTATATGTATGTTATATATATAAAATGTACCCTTTTAATGATTTTTAATGGTACAGTTCAGTGGCATTAATTACCTTCACATGGTTATGGGGCCATTACTGCTCTCTGTTTCCAGAAGTTTTTCATCATCCCAAACAGAATTCTGTAACCATTAGGCAATAAATTTCCCCTCTTCCCTCTCCCAAACTCTAATCTACTTTCTGTCTCTATCTACTTTTTGGGAAATAACCTTTAATCTACTTTCTGTCTTTATGAATTTGCCTAAACCAATAGCAATTTTAGAATAGGTTTTTTTTCCAAATATATCTGCTCGTATTGATATTTTGATGTTTCACCTCCTATGCACTCACCAAAAAATATCCCCTCCACACACCATTTCTGTTCTCTCACAACTTGAGATAGAAATTACTATGGTAATATTCAGATTTAGTATTAGGTAACTTTATCATGTGTATTGTAGTTTTATTCAATGAATTACAGATTTTTTAAAAATGTAGATATGACACATAAGTACAATATTCATATTACTTTAATTGTCTGCAATTTAATTTTAATGCTAAGGGATCCCCAATTTTCAGTTGTATTTTGAGGCATTTTATGGGGGAATTTGTATGCTGCTAATATATGCATTTATGTACTCGCAAATTTGCCAAGATTGCTGGGTGCATGCTCTAGAAATATCAAGGATCTCATGGAGCTCCGAAGTAGACTTTAGCTGAAGCATGTTATTACAACTTTTCAAAGATTATTTTCTCAAAATCTGGGGCAAGGACAGGGCTGTATAGATTTCACAATATGGGAGGTAATAGCACAGTGAGGTTTGTTTTTCTTTTTAAATGATAAAAAAATAAAAATACATCCTTAAATTTACTGTCACTATCAATCACTGCATTATGGAATGTCAGATGTTCTTGATATTGCGTAATACCTGATTATATGAACCTCCGATTAAAAGGCATTTTTTCCCTTCCCCTCTCTCCCCTCCTCCTCTCCTCCTCTCCCCTCCTCTCCTCTCCCTTCCTTACCCTTCCCTTTCTTTTCTTCAAAGCAAACAATTGGGAGGCAGTCTCAATGGAATTCATTTAATTAGAAATGAGAGTTACCTTGAGACTCTGTCTTTTTTCCAGTGGGGTTTAAGTACAAATTCGTAAATTGGAAAATTAGCATAGCTGTTATATTTTTATTAATTATTTATTACTGAAAGTTATACACTAAATTTGTTATTTCACTTGTGTAAATAGAAATTACACTTGTAACTCTTTAAATTTCTATGCCAAGTGTTGAAATGTGATTTCATGTCACAGAGATTTCTTTTACTAAGAATCTACTATCATTGTTTATCTTTAATCTATCTATCTATCTATCTATCTATCTATCTATCTATCTATCTATTTAATTTATTTGGGAGAGAGAGTGAGTGAGCACAAGAAGGGGGAGGGGCAGGAGAAGAGGGGGAAAAATCTCAGCAAACTCGGCACTCAGCATGGTGTCTGATGTGGGGCTTGATCTCAAGACCCCAAGATCATTATCTGAGCTGAGATAAAAAGTCAGGTGCTCAACCAACTGAGCTACCCAGGCACCCCTATTATCATTGATTATCTCATGCTAAAATCAAAACACTCCTATTGTATTGAACGTTTGGAAGATATTAAGATCTATGTTCTCTTTTACCTCAGATGTGGACGAATGCTCTGAGAACATGTGTGCTCAACTTTGTGTCAATTACCCTGGAGGTTACTCTTGTTATTGTGATGGGAAAAAAGGATTCAAACTTGCCCAAGATAACAAGAGCTGTGAGGTAACGTTTTGCAATGCTAAACTTACCATCTCTTTTCTAAAATGAGAAACTGGGGTACATATTTCCACATAGCTGAGGTAAGTCAGGAAAATACTGGTGTTCTTTTTGAAGAAAAGATGCATTTAAAAAAAAAGATTTATTTACTTATTTTGAGAGAGACAGAGAGAGAGAGGGCATGGGAGGGATAAAGAGAGAAGGAAAGAATGAATTTCAAGCAGACTCCCAATGAGCATGGAGCTCCACGGGGGACTCCATTTCATGACCCTGAGATCATGATCTGAGTCGAAATCAAGAATCGGATGCTTAACTGACTGAACCACCCAGGCACCCCAGGAAAAACACAGATATTCTATAATAATTGCTGTAGTCTAGCAGGCTATGAGTCACAATCCAATTACTAATTTTGGTCATGTAAGCTATAAATATTGGGGATAATTAGTGACTAGGTTTAAAAAAAACTAATGCAGGGTCATAGTTCAGAAAGTGCTCATCTGTATAGGCTGTACGTTTACAAAATACAATGCATATGTTTATTTAAAAAATTAAGAAAAGCTGAGGTTTATACTTCTCTTTGTGAGAAAAAACTTACATAGAAATCTTAGCAGAAACATTTTCCTCTGTGTACTTTTCTTTATCCCACTCTGACAAGTTTGATTGCACTGTGGCATGTCAGTGCTTGCAAGAGTACAAGAGTGCTCATAAAATCTCAGGTGGAAATAACTGTCAGATTAGAATTTAGTGGGGTTTAAGTACATCAAGATTCAGAGAGGTTGATTTTGTTCATCTGTATTCTCAAACATACTTTTAGTTACTTGGATTTAATTCATAATTGACCCAAGAATCGAACATTGGGGTAGTTTTTCCTTCACTGAAATTAATAGGTCAACATCTGCAGCTTTTTTTTTCTCTGTGTGTAAGGATCCTATGTTAGTGATTCTTAGTCGCACTCTTGCATTCCTTTTCACAAGTAAGGGTAAAATGTTATAGGATTATGAGGCAGAGTAAAACAAAACAAAACAAAACAAAAAAACCCAACTTATTTTTTTCAATTAATTTTATTTATTTTTTCAGTGTTCCAAGATTCATCGTTCATGTACCACACCCAGTGCTCCATGCAATACGTTCCCTCCTCAATACCCACCACCAGGCTCACCCAACCCCCCATCCCCTCCCCTCCAAAACCCTCAGTTTGCTGCTCAGAGTCCATAGTCTCTCATGGTTCATCTCCCTTCCGATTTCCCCGTATTCATTCTTCCTTTCCTTCTTCCAATATCCTCCATGTTTTTCCTTATGCTCCACACATAAGTGAAACCATATGATAACTGACTCTCTCTGCTTGATTTATTTCGCTCTGCATAATCTCTTCCAGTCCTGTCCATGTTGATACAAAAGTTAGGTATTCATCCTTTCTGATGAAGGCATAATATTCCATTATATATATGGACCATATCTTCCAAAGAACTCCTCAAACTCAACACTCAAAAAACAGATAATGACATCAAAAAATGGGCAGAAGACATGAACAGACACTTCTCCAAAGAAGACATACAAATGGTTAACAGACACATGAAAAAATGTTCATCATCATTAGCCATCAGGGGGATTCAAATCAAAACCACACTGAGATACCACCTTACACCAGTTAGAATGGCCAAAATCAACAAGACAGTAAACAACAAGTGTTGGAGAGGATGTGGAGAAAGGGGAACCCTCTTACACTGTTGGTGGAAAAAACCCGCCTTAAATGGTGATTTAATCATATGTGTTCACATACTTCTGTATCTGTTACTAGGACAAAACTGTGTATCTCCAAAAATTTAACATTCAATAAATGCCACCTACTTGGTAAAGGAAAGTAAGGTGAGCTATTTGGCATATGCGGTAACTTCGACTGTACTTAATTGAATGCCATGCTCAGGGAATGTCTATTTTGTAATTTAATCTTTTATTACTTTAGTATTTGTAGTAGTTACACATCACCATCTACCCTGGAATAAATTTATTGAAATTCTAAGAGGAAATGAGATGTTGTTTCTGGACCTTGATTTAATATAGTGTCAGGTACACAGATTCCTCTGTGAATATCCCTGTATGTGCCCAAGAAATTATCCCTAAAAAGCTTTCTGTTTTAATGTTTGCTTTCACTCATAGAAAAAAAAAACACTTGATATTAAATTTAATGACTCTGAATCACTTTTTTTGTAAATTTCTTGAAGACTAACATGGTATCTTAATTTATATTTATCCCATCTAGGTTTTCCAGCATTTCCTTTGATGCAGGCAGGCTGCATCCGAGAACCTGTGAAGGTGGGGTGGGGGAGTTCCCACAGGAACAGCCAAGAGGTTCCTTGGCTTCCCACAGGATAGAAATCAAATGCGTGTCAGGGAAAGTGAAAGTGGAGTTTATTGAATAGTGTGAATGACAGAGTATAGCATACAGAGTGGGAGACTTGGAAAGGAAAAGAGAATGAGTCTCTTCATTATTTAGGGCTAGGGATTTATATTGGAAAGGGGTCCAGGGTGTGTGTTCCTTCAGGAATCCAGGGTAGGGTCCAATCAAAGGCAAGTCATAGGTGAGTAATAGGTGTTATTTTATAAATCATCGAAGGTAGGTGGTGTTGGTGCCAGTGTCAGCTGAGGTTTGTTCGAAGTTAATGTCTTAGAACATATGTGGGATCCAGATCTTCTTAGATGGTATCAGATGTTTGGGGCTTAGGACAGAGCTCAGAGAATGATTAACTTCCTTGCTCCCCTCCACTCCCTGGAGTGGCAATGTGGCTTCTTTGGTTTTTATGCAGACGTGAGGTGAAATATAGAACATGAGTAAATAGGGCTGAGCAAGAAAACAGCAGGAAGGGGGTCTTTCTAAAATAGAGTCCCTTTAGCTTCCCTACCTCACCTTTGTTATTTAGACGATACATTTTTGCTCAGGAAATTTTTTTTTATAAATGAATGAGTGAATGTATGAGGTGCTACTTATTGGTATACTAATTCTTCCATGATTTCTGACTCCAAATTTTTTTTTCCAATGTAATTCTTAGAAGGCATCAGAGCTGCAGCTAATTAGGAGATATATGCTGTTACTGGAAGGAAAAGATTGTGATTTGGTCTGAGATTTGCAAAGGAAATAGTAAGGACAAAAATATAAGCCGCATATCATTGAGCAAGACTTTTAAAAACACATGTTCTGGGAAGTTATACTGATGGACTATATAAGGAAGTAAAGGATGTTGATTTATTACCAAGGGTGTTCTTAATTTAATTAACATATCACAGAGGATACATTTGACAAGACCATTAAGAATCAGAGAAAGGACTGCCTAACCTGACACAAACAGCAAGCAATAATCTATGCATTTTGTTTCTTTGTTTTGTTTTCTTTTCTCCAGGCTGTTCCAGTGTGCCTTCCCTTGAACCTTGACAAAAATTATGAATTACTTTACCTGGCAGAGCAGTTTGTAGGCGTGGCTTTATATTTAAAATTTCGTTTGCCGGAAATCACCAGGTGAGGTACCAATGTCAGTGATAATCTCTAGAGGTAAGCAGGTAAGGACAGAAGTTTAGTGACCAGAAAGGTTTGAAATGTATGAAATTGCATTTCCAATTAGATAATTTAGGGATATTATCAATCAGATGATTTGGGGAACCCTAAAGTTGATTTACCCCTTCACACATGTTAATTGTCATGCTAGAAATCATTTGAGTCATTCTACGCTGACCTTCCCCAATGATCATTTTACCTTAATACATCCTTCTTCCTTTTCTAGTGAATATATATTTACTAAGAAGTTGGGAAAGTAGATTTAATGTATTCGTGAAATTTCCATTCTTCTTCATACGTGTTATAAAAACTAAGTAATGAGAAAGTACTCAAAATATTGCTTTTAGAATGTAGTTTTATTCATAAGTATTAAGGAAAATTCATAAGACTGCTTAGGTGGTATTTTAAAGAAACATATCACATGATTTTAGTTGACAGAGTACCTTTCCTGTTATTCCTACAGTGAGGTTGCTTGTAGGGAAAAAATAGTTGTTTGCATTTTAGAGTCATGATTCTACTTTAATTACCAAATTTTCTCAGAGTCATACATGGTTGGAACTAGAAAAAAGAAATTGGAATTTTGTTAGAATAATGAAAAGGAAATATATTTGTGATTGATTATAGAGTCCATATTTTAAAATATTTTAATTAGGTAAGCATGCCTACATACAGTTTAATTCATTAGATATATGAATGATTATTCATTAAATAATTCAACTAAATTCATAGGCATCACATCATTAAGGTACTTTGAACTATATTCTGAAAGTCACTGATGTCATTGTGCTCCTTCAATACTCTTATCCCCCAAGACCTGGGTTTTCCCTTTTCACATCTCAGAGCAAATAATATTGGCTAATGACAGAGACTGAAGACAACATTCCTTTGTAAAGAGAACAATAAGAATGAGAGAGAAAAAGGTGAACTTTTGCACACTTAGGCATGTTCAGGGCGATTCAGTTCTGACAACTCACAACAGTTTGGGCTCTAACATTGGATCAAATAGGCCAAATAATTACTTTTTTCAGTATTTATTTATTCTTTATTTATTTAGTTTAAACTTTTTATTGCAGTATATATACATGTACAAAAATATACATGTACCTTAAATGTACAGCTCGATGAATTTTTTTTATAAACTTCTACCTGGTAAGTAAGCAACATGAAGAATAGCCAATGCTTTGTTGCTTTTCTCCCCTGCTTTTTGCAAATTCCTTCAGCTCTGTTTTCAATGATCAAATATTTATCCTGTCCTAAAGTTAACAAATTCACTCATCCTTTTCATTCTACAAAACTTCAGAAAAAGAATGACTTGTTCCCCAATGTATGCTGATATATTCCAGACAGAAAGATACAGAACACAACTCTTTGTATTACTGGGTTAGTATGATTTTGCAAAGAGAAGAAAATTACCTCCATAATAGGATCAACTTCTGGAAGATCCTGAGCATACAGATTCGGGTTTTGACAAGATAATACATGTTTGGCATGCAAAATGTGGTGATTATGAAAGAGAAGAGAGGTCCTTATCCTAAGCAAAGAATAAAAAATAAAAAAAATAATTTTAGTTCAGTCAATTACTACTACATTGTTATCTCTCCAACATACTTTACTCCACATGACCTCTTTTAAATATTTCTTTGGGATTCTAAAGATTAAAAAATGTATTTTATGAGCCTTTCTTTGTTCCATTTGAAGTTAGAAGTTGTATATAGTGCTCCTATTACTATTAGTAGGAGGTAAGGTGTGGGATTCTTCCTTGCCGTACTTGGCAATTATCCGAAGTCCTAATAACTTTTTAACTTAAATTACCTTTATTTTAGCTTAACTCAGGTTACTAATAGTTATACAAATATTTTTTTTCTATTCCCTGTTTGTCTTTTTTCAATCATTTTGATTTGCTGGTTTCTTGGAAATGTTAATGCTGATTCTCAAATCAAAACATGTTATTTTTTAATCCAGCATTTCTAAGATATTTCTTCCCCTGTAATAGCTGCATATATGTCTAGGGTCTTAATAGCAACAGACATCGCCAGAGCTCAGATACCCTCAAGCATGTGGCTAGACTACATTTTTTAAGCTGTCCCCCCATGTGCTCTAGTATAGTGATTTATACGATTAGAGCTTTGGAGAGCTTTTGAAATCAAGCTAACAGATATATTTTAAAGTTTTTTACTTTACCTTTCTTACCACACATGAAGGGTTAATTATGTTTGCAGTCACCCAGGCACTGTCCTGTATACCTCTGTGAGTGATTCATTCCCAACATATATGAATTCACAGGGAAAATGGGCCTTTTGATGTATAAACCAATCATGGAATTGTAACATCCTTTACTAACCACTTATGGACACAGCAAAAAAAAAAATGGAATCTTAATGTTATAATGTCAGATTATATAGTGTATAAAAAGCTCCAGGAGAGATACAATAGATCTAGTATTTGTACATGTATGAATTCCAGCATTTAAAAAGGGCCTTCAAAACAAATGCCAAAAAAATATGAAAAATTACCAAAGCATCTGTTCACGGGGGAAAAAGACTCCAAGAATAAGCAAGAAAATATAATAACTTGATATTAAACAAACATGGAACCAGAGATAACACACGAACAGTCTAATTCTGCCCTACTCTTTTTAATTTCAGGAAAGAAAGAAAGAGTTGACTCAACATCCTGCTGTCTGCTAGTATAAGAGAAAAAGAATAGTTATTGAGCTTTCTATATTTCCCTAGTAAGGCTTTCTCTTTGTCCATTATTTAGATTTTCAGCCCATTTTGATTTCCGGACATATGATTCAGAAGGTGTTATCCTGTATGCAGAATCTCTTGACCACTCAGCTTGGTTCCTGATTGCACTTCGTGATGGAAAAATTGAAATTCAGTTTAAGAATGAATTCACAACCAAAATCACATCTGGAGGCAAAGTTATTAATGATGGTCATTGGAATATGGTAGGTTTTGCAGATTTCACAAAGAAGATCTCTACTTTGACATAGTTTGTTTAACATCATTAATAACTTATTTTTGTACTGATACCAAATCTAAATGGAACTGGATTTATTTGATGTTGTATGAAGCATATCCCAAAAACTGTGTCCTTGAAATAGCCTCTGAGAAATGATAACCTCACATAATATTTGAAACAGCATGGAAAACAATATGAAATTATTTTCAGTTATTTGCTTGGACTACTCTATCTTTGACTTTTTTACCAGGTTTTAGTGGCTGTTATTGGTGTCTCTCCTATAGGTTAGGGATTGGCAGGCATAACAGTTTACGCAAAGATACCACTGGTATGGTATCTTTGCATAAATGTGGGTGGCTATTTAGTATGGCTGTCCTTACAAGGACACATTTTTTAAATGAAAGAGAAACACACATAGTAACATGGAAATACAAAAAAAAAAAAAAAAAACATGGAAATACAAATAGAAGGAGTAATGCATATAGTAATTAACTCAATTTTAAATATTAGCATATACATAAATAATAAATTTGTACAAACGGTATACACTAGCTAGTAGTACCAAGTAGAGTGCTTAAAATGAGCATTTTTACATAATCCCTAAAAGTGAGACTAAAATGGAATTTTTCATGAGGGGATTACTGCTAGTCTGTAATGGGGAGAATTATTTTCTGTAAGAGTCATTGCTACTTTCTGCAGCTGATAACTGAGAGATCAGCTTCCCCTTAGAACGTGGAACCCAAAAGAGGTTCCACGTTCTTTTTTTTTTTTGGATTTAGTGCTTTATTCCCCAACTACGTGTTCACCACCAATGAACATTCCCTCCCCCCAAAGAGACACTTTCTATGCCTGTGGGATCTGCCAGGAGGTCCGTGTTGAGAAGACATGCGAGGTCATCACTAAATTATTTCACTTCCTTATTTACTCACTCATGCACTCATATATTCCATGAGCTTTTAGTGAGCCCTTTTAAAATGCTAAGTTCCTGAGGTCAAGGTGCTAGAACTCTGGAAAGAGATTTTCCTTGCTCTCAAACTTCCTTAGTGCCTCACAGTTTAATAGCTGGTGCTGCCTTATGAACTAATGCAACGTGATGTGAAATTGTTACAGTACAGTTGGGCACAGATGTGTTTTACCAAAAATGGGGCTGTTCATCCTGCAATAGTCATAGATTTTGGACTCTCACCAAAATAGAGTCTGCATAAGATCAGATACCACTGTCAGAGTAATCACTAACATTCTCTGGCTTCTCCTGATGTTCTCTCTACTGTGCATAGCTTTGCCACCACAGCTTTCATATACTCCATCTGTATGCATACAGCCTGATGTGTACAGCTGTTCCTCCAATGTACTAAAGAATATATCTTATTGCCTGGTGTCCCCAAATCACCTATCTAAAAATCACTAAGATCACTTTTCAGCAAAATAGTGCCAACAGAATTTTTTCTGATTAATTGATACAAATTGAAAATCCTGTCTGTTTGATGGAGAACTTGTATACATTCTAGGTAATACAGAATATATATAAAGAAGATGTGTGTGTGTGTGTGTGTGTGTGTGTGTGTAGACTCTGAGCAACAAACTGAGGGTTTTGGAGGCGTGGGGGTGGGGGATTGGGCGAGCCTAGTGGTCGATATTGAGGAGGGCACGTATTGCGTGGCGCACTGGATGTGGTGCGTGAACAATTAATCTTGTAACACTGAAAAATAAAAGTATTTGACAAAAAAAAAAAAAAAAGAAGGTAAATGTTTACCTGTGAGGCTAACATCTTGAGTTGCAGGTAGCGTTTACTAATGAATTATTTATGAATGATATGTTAAAGGCGTGATTCTGGGCTGGAAAGAAGGCAGCTACTCAGTTCTCCACATTTTGTCTCCTATGGTTATGATCCTTACTAAAAAGAAACTGATATTTAATGATGTGCCCATATTTTGATTAAACTGAATACAACTTGACGAAAAATTTAAGAACAATTAGCATGTCAGAGAAAAACTTTAAACTGATAATAAATTTGGTGCTGGCTCTTTAAAAAAATTCTTAATTTGATATTTTAACAATTTTTGAATGTTTACCCCCATATAAATGGGATTTTTTCTTCATATCTTTCATTTTAAAAATTACTGCATATTTTTAATGTTTTAAAATGTTTTTACCATTTTAAAATGTTTTAAAAAAACATTTACTGTTTTTGCCATTTTATAATCTTGATGGCTTATTAATAAACTACTCTTTCAGACAAATTTATACAACTATAGAAATTATCTCAAATAGCTACACATTTTAAGTAAACAGTTTAACTGAAAAGTTAAGGTACATTAATCTATAAAGTGGACTATTCACTTCATAGCAGTTTTTCACTAATTTTAAATAATTTTAAAATTTCAAGTAAAATAAAAATAAGCAATTAAACATAGAATTGTTTTGTAATTCAGATACATAGAGTGTGTAATTATTAAGTAATTAAAATGACTATAAGCCATAGAAATAAATATTGCTCTATTATAAGTCATTATGATATCTCATATTTGGGTGTGATTCTAATATGGGTGGTAAATCTGTAATTTGGATCATAGTTTTATTCATTAAGATATTTATTGAGCACTTTATGTGCTATTCCTTCCTTTGGATGATGAGGCTACCACGGTGAATAAAACAAAATCACTCGTCCCATGGGGCTTGCGTACTAGGCATAAGATGTAAAACACAAATTGCCTGAACAAATTTGATATGTTAGATAGTGGTTTGTGCTCGGAGGAAGAAACAAAAGCAAGGCCGGGCAACAGAGAGTGATGACAGTGAGTGTGTATGTGGAATCAAGAAAGCCATCTCTGATGAGATTACATCTGACTGGAGACCAGGGCACAAATCATGAGAAATCTCTGAGGAAGATGATTCTGTGCCATGTGAACAGCAAATACAGAGCATCAGGAGAGAGGATGTGATTGTTGTATTTGAGGAACAATACAAAGGTCAGTGTAGATGGAGGAGAGTAAGGGAGAGAGAGGGGCAGAGAATGAGGTTAGAAATGTGTTCTGGAACAAGACCAGGTAGGGTCATGGGGACTGTAGTCAGGACTTGGGAGTTTATGCTAAGTAGAAAGACCTTGGATGATTGTGAGAAGTGACATGATTTAATTTGCATGTATCTTAAAAGGTAATCTGTATGAGGACATGATGGCTTTGTGGAAACTAGATAGGAGAGAGTAAGAATGGGACAGATTATGGGGTCGTGAGACCATTGCAGTAACTCTGTGGAGAGAAGACAGCATCACTGGCTACAGTGTTGATAGGTGGTGAGACATGGTCAGATCCTGGATATACTTTAAGGTCCAGTCTTCAATTTAAGGTAGATAAAAAGTTTTGAATATTCAGCACAAAGAAATATTCAGCACTTTCAACCTTTTTTTAAAAACCCAAACTCCCCCTTTCAGGGCACCCACGTGGCTCAGTTGGTTAAGCCGACTCTTGATCTCAAGTCAGGGCTTGATCTCAGGGTCATGAGTTCAAGCCCCATGTTGGGCTCCATGCTGGGCATGAAACCTACTTAAGAACAAAAAACAAAAACAAAATTACTTTCAAACTGGAAAAGCCCAATTTAATTTTATGTATTGTGCTTCCCTATGACCTCAATTACTTTTGAATTTTGAAATAAAGTATAATCTGTAATGAATAGAATACTGGAGGTACTGATTTCTCACACTTTATATTAAGAATTTATTTCCATTATTGATTTCATATGTACTTTCAGACAATTGCAAAATAAGAATACTTAAAAGTTTTCTAAGATTTTGTACAGTGACTCACTTAAAAGAAACACTTTTATGACACTGGATTTGAAATATGTATATTATAAGTGGATGTTTAAATTTAAAACAACAATATTGTGTGGATTTTTTTTAATTTTAAAATATGGTGTTCATTTAATTTTCAATCAAGAGTTATCACTTTAAAATACATTTTTACCACCTAATAGTAATTAGACATTTCAAATGGATTACAACAAATAATGACACTAAAATGATTACTTTGAAAAATGATTTACCAGAATAATAACAGGATGTTTCAATCTTAGTGTTTCAAATGACATACAGTAATGTTTGGTTGTTTGATAATTTTTGTCTTCTTAATTATAGGTCTCTGTGGAAGAACTAGAACACAGTATTAGTGTAAAAATAGCTAAAGAAGCTGTAATGAATATAAATAAACCCGAAAGGCTTTTTAAGCTTACAAATGGATTTCTAGAAACTAAAGTATATTTTGCAGGATTACCTCGGAAAGCGGAGAATACCCTCATCAGACCGGTAATAATCCAAGCTTCTATCTTTCATCATGGATGAATTCCTCTGTCCATAATAGATTTGAAGATGTGTTTTCCTGAGACTCAAAAGAAATTATTTTGTTGAACATACCAACTGTGACAAATTGAAATGAATGATGAAAAATAACGAAGTGATCCTTGAAATTATATTAAGGAAATAAGAAAATAAATGTAGTGTTTTCGAGCCCATTTAAATCCCCAGTATTACTCATGGGGAAGTGGATTTTTTTCAGTTCTCAAGCATCAATTCAGTGTCAACATAACTGTCCATATTCAGCTATTACAAATATAAATACATGTATTTGAGTCCAAAAATACAACATTTTGTAGAAGCCAGTCAAAGAATTTTCTTACGTCTATTTTAGGACTTAAATTTGGGAGATAAAATAGCATATAATGGTGGAACTTTTTTAAAAAAATATTTGCTGGGAATGTAACTTCATCCTATCATAAATTGAAGTTATATATAATAGATGATTTTGTGAATATGATATTTGTCTAATAACTGTGGAATAGGTTTCATGAAGGAGAATAATCACTGTCCTTGAAGAGTTTTAAAAATTTCATTTGAAGTTATGGGCCTATCAATTATACTCACTGATTTAACTTAAATATTTACCATTTTATATCCATCTTTTACTCATGGCAATTCAGTTACCTTAACTTTTGAAAGATTTCTGCAGTATGATATAAAACCTGAATTTGTTAACTCATGTCAGAGTGAATGCACCTGTTCCTTTGAAATTGATAAATCAAGACATTTTAAAAGTAAAATGAATTATTCAAAAACTATTTATGAATGGCTACTATGGGTCCTGAGTCTGGCTGGTTGCTTTGAGGGAGACTTTTGTTCCCGAAGAGGTTTAATGTTTGATGACAAAACAAACCTATATATAAGTGCAATTAAAGTAAGCAGCTACAACCCACAGCCACTTCTAGAAACGAATATGGAACTTGAGAGCAGAAAAGTTATTTCTGGATGACAGAGGAGAGGCAGGTAGGGCTTGAGGGGTTAGAAATCATTAGGATCCCAGTGGAGGTCTGTAACTGAAAAAGACTGCTCATCTGAAGGACATCTTAGAAAATTAGAAAATATTCAAAATATGTAAGGTATTTGAAAATGTCATCAAAGAAAGGTTTTTCCTCTAAATGAAAATGGCATCTGTAATCAATTAAGCCATGTATGAGTCTGACTTTTAAAGTTTAAGATACACTCCTTGACCTATATTTTAATTTGTTAGATTAACCCTCGTCTAGACGGATGTATACGAAGCTGGAATTTGATGAATCAGGGAGCTTCAGGAATAAAGGAAATCATTCAAGAAAAACAAAATAAGCATTGTCTTGTCACTGTGCAGAAGGGTTCCTTCTATCCTGGTTCTGGAGTTGCTCAATTTAGCATAAAATATAGTAAGTGATTTCTACTTTTACCTCTCTTTTCTTGTCGACTAAATTTATTAATTGATGAATGGTAATTTTCCTTCAGTAAACATTATTGAACACTTAACTATGCACCAGAAATAGTGTTCAGCTTATTCATGTTGTTATATATTTTTCTATTAAATTTTTGCAGTATGTTGGGGGGAAGGTATTAGAATGTGCTTATATTATCATTTAAAGATTACTTTTTAAAAAAAAGGTCATTGGCACCTAACTTGATTAATTGCAAGTAAATTCAATTAACCTGTTTTAAGGCTTACCAATTTCTCAGTTGTGTTGAGTCTACTGCTTAATGCTTCAAAAGGATTCATCTTCATTTCTAGAATTTCAGTTGTTTCTTAAAATGTCCAACACTTTGTTGAAATTTCTCATCCCTGTAAAGATGTTGCCCACATTTTCTACTTGAAGGCTCAACTTATTAATCATAATTATTATTATTTTTTAGATTACCAATTGATTTTATTTATTTTTTTATTAACATATAATGTATTATTTGCCCCAGGGTACATGTCTGTGAATCGTCAGGCTTACACATTTCACAGCACTTACCATAGCACATACCCTCCCCAATGTCCACAACCCAGTCACCCTATCC
>CM053603.1:149749348-149761047 GCA_028646535.1 Procyon lotor
TGAGGAATCTCCATACTGTTTTCCAGAGTGGCTGTACCAGCTTGCATTCCCACCAACAGTGTAGGAGGGAAGTTCCCCTTTCTCCGCATCCTCGCCAACATCTGTCGTTTCCTGACTTGCTAATTTTAGCCATTCTGACTGGTGTGAGGTGGTATCTCACTGTGGTTTTGATTTGTATTTCTCTGATGCTGAGTGATGTTGAGCACTTTTTTTCATGTGTCTGTTGGCCATTTGGATGTTCTCTTTTAATCATAATTATTTTAAATTCCCTGTCCAATAGGTCCAATATCAATGTCATGTTGATTGCTTTGTCTCTTAACCATGTGTTAGTTTTCCTTATTTCCTTTGGTATTGCATGATTTTTGGTTTAAAAGGTAAGCATCTTATGTAGAACAGTAGAGACAGATACATAATACATATATCTAGAGATGAGCATATTTCTGCTTTTGATAGGCCTTTTAGAAAGTGGTTGAATCAGTCTAGTCAAGAGTCGAGCTGCTTAAACTTTCTGGTTTCCATGAGTACCCTTCATATTACCTTATTGTTACCTTGTGCCTAGGGTAGTGACTAGTTTGCCAGAGGATTTTTCTTAATAGCTGATCTATCCTTAGCTTTAGGTATTCTGTTTATGATACGTCTCCAGAAAGTGTTTCTCTATGGTCTTGCTTTACCCTAAAAGAATGCTCTTGTTACTTGACATTTGGTAGCATGGTGGCAGAGTCTGGGGAACATTCTCTAATGTTCTGATAGAGATTCAGTTTTGGGCAAGTGTTGTATCCCTGAGTCTCAGGGGTATGAACTTTTCATTGTCTCCCTCCCCAACCACCTGTGGGGGAGATATCTAATGATCAGGGCTCCAGATCCTTCTCCATGCTAAATGGTTTTGGTTGGTTGGTTGGTTTTTTCCCAGTTTCCTTTCCCTAACCTCCAGATTAAATGGGTCTTTGCATATGTTCTAATGGTAGCAATGTTTGTTGCCTTTTCCTCAATGTTATAAGGCTTTTGTTGCATAGAGAAGACAGAGAAGGAATGGACATACATCTTTATACCTTTGTGTGATTAATTCTGTAGGAGAAATCTTAGATTATGTCTATCAAAGGTTATGCAGATGTATAGTTCCTACTGCTCAGTTAGATTCTATTCCAAAGATGTTTTATCAACTTATACTTCTACCAACAGAGTAAGAAAGTGAATGCTTGAAATTTGTTTCCAATCTGAGAATTGAAAAATTTAATCTTGTAGTTTTAAATGTTATTATCCCAATTTCTACTGAAGTTATATATCTCTCCACATTTTTATTAGCTGTTTTTACATATTAATTATCTTATTAGGTTCTTTGTCTTTTTCTGTTTAGGAGTTCATGATTTGAGCTACTAATACTTTGTATTATAAATTTAGTGTTAATCTGATATCTCTGCTTTAAGGAAAAATTATATTTTAAATGTGTTTATTTGCAGTCTGAAAAAGTATTACTACAGTTTTATTTTTATTTTTTTAAAGATTTTATTTACTTATTTGACACAGAAAGAGATCACAAGTAGGCAGAGAGACAGGCAGAGAGAGAGGGGGAAGCAGAGAGCCTGATGTGGGTCTCGATCCCAAGACCCTGAGATCATGACCTGAGCCGAAGGCAGAGGCTTTAACCCACTGAGCCACCCAGGCGCCCCTTGTTTTAAAGAAGAATCTTACACTAGTACCTTTTGTGTCCCTAACATAAAGTAATGGAATGTTTTTTACTTCTGTCCTGTATATGAAGGATTTTTTAAAAAATGTTTCAGTTGGGATTGTTGAATGAATATAAGAAAAAACTAGGCCCACAATAATTTGCTCAAAGAGAAAACTCTCTGAAAGAAAATGAAAATAAGAGTTCTGTTGTATCTGAAAAAAATTACTTTCATAAGTATTTAGTTATTTCATGGATAACTTGAAAGTGACCTACTTTAAATTAATATTTAATGTTGCATGATAATTTCTGTAAATTTGCATGTTTATTTTAGTTTGAGTTTGTTAATATAGTAAAATTATTTATTTCGTATATATATGAAATATATATGTGACATATATATGTGTATATATATTTCATATATATATATATATGTAAATTTTTTTTCTCTCCTGGGTGGGAATTAAAGTATTATGAATGGGGATGCCTGGGTGGCTCGGTCGGTTAAGTGTCTGCCTTTGGGTTAGGTCATGATCCCAGGGTCCTGGGAACGAGTCCCATATCAGGCTCCTTGCTCAGCAGGGAGCCTGCTTCTCCTTCTACCTGCCGTGTGCACTGTCTCTCTGATAAATAAATAAATAAAATCTTTTTAAAAAAGATTATAAATGAACACTGTAATAGTATTAGAAGTGGCTAAATGGAAGATCATCTTGTCAAGGGGAAATTATTTTCTCCATTCACGTTCACTTTTTCAAAACCTGCAAGTGGTATTTGAACTATTGTTTTATATTACTTCATAATAAATAAACAAGACTTCACTCAAAATGTGAATTAATATTTTTTAAGGATTTTATTTATTTGAGAGAGAGAGAACATGAACAGGGGAGGGGTGGAGAAAGAGGGAGAGTGACAAGCAGACTCTCTGCTGAGTGGGGAGCTTGACCCAGGGCTGGATTCCAGGACCCTGAGATCATGACCTGAGCCAAAGTTGGATCCTTAATTGACTGAGCCATCCAGGTGCCCCAATATTTTTAGTAATTAAATTATTTTGGAAACATATCAATTCAACTATTTGTTGAGTGGCTACTGTGGGAAACAAAGTGGTTGTAGAGCCATATAGGGCTTACACTCTAGTGGGATACACAATTAACCAAGTAACGAAGAAAAAGAATATTAACCATTATGATGAGAGAATCCCAGAAGAAGAGTTCCTGTTAAAATTTTAGAGTTAATTGTTGATTTCAGAGTATTTCTCTACTATCAAATTATCTAACTCCCTTGTTTGTATAAATCATATTTTTCTTTCCCACTGCTTTGAACTGACCCCTTTATGGATGAGGAATGTTAGGGTGGTGATGGCAGCCATATCTAAATGTCCCCTCAGAAACATTACAATAAATTTGTTGAATTTCCTTCTAAATGTGTACTTTAAAATCTGACCACTCTGAGTTTGGACCAGTAGTGAACATGCATTCAGAATACTGTAAAAGACCAAACAGGAGAAATTCATAATATTCTGAAACATCACATCTAGAATTTTATTCGAGGAAGACCAGAAGCCTGGGGCTCCATTTATGTGTATCTTGCCTGTATTTAAAAAAATGGTTCTTGTTTTTCAATTTTTTGCCCAGGTTTTATAGGACCCTGAGGAAGGAGAATGAAAATCTTCAGTTTTCCACAAAAATGGCTTTGAGTATCAGTAAGATTGTAATAATTCCTCCTGGCATACTTTAGAAGTACACTGATCCTGCTTCTGTTTGATTGTTTAAACAGGTAATACATCCAATGCTGAGGACTGGCAACTAAATGTGTCCTTGAACATTCGCCCATCCACGGGCACTGGTGTTATGTTCGCCTTGGTTTCTGGCAACACCGTGCCCTTTGCCTTGTCCTTGGTAGACTCTGCCTCTGAAAAGCTTCAGGTAACTTCCCTAAACTTTTGTGATTCTTGTTTTGTTTTGTTTTTTTGTCTGTAAATGATGATTAAATGAGATAACATATAAAGTAATTAGCACAGTCTACAGCCCATCAATAAGGACTCAAAAAATGTCCATTATTATTACTTTTGTGCTGGCTTATTTCCTTTTTTTTTTTTAAATTTTTATGCTGGCTTATTTCCAATGTCTGATCCAGGAAGCAGAGAGGGGAGAGAGATTGAAAAAGCCTGTTTCTGTGCACCCAATAGCCAAGATCAGGCAGACTCACACACAGGAGCCTTCCCGGGGTGCACAGAGATCCACCTGTATTTAAATCCTTGAAATATTAAGGGAGTCATGGTCTGTACTAGCAAAATAAAAGCGAGTCTGATTAAAATTCAGTCTCAGCTATTCTGTGCCTAATTATGTTTTGTGCTCTCTGGCGCTCTTAATCTTTATCCCATGAGTAAATTAGGAAGGACTGCAGAAAACTAAAACCAGTCCACCTGGCTTCTTGCTGGCAACTCTAATTTGACATTAGGAGGAAGAACAGGAAGAGACTCTTGGATAAAAGGAAACATGAGCGTTATCAGAAGATCTGTATTATTCAGCCTTCTACTAGAGGCTCCTAGTTCTGACCATGTGTCATCTACACTGGATCCCAACAAGTTACAGCAAGAAGCTTGCGTTTGTGCCAAGGTTGGCTTGGATGTTCTCTGTAGCTTTTAGAAAGAAGCACATAATTGAATAATGTTTGTAGCAATAAAAAGGTGTGTTGTTTTCAGCTTAACGATGATTGCAGGGCATTTCTGGTGGTTAAGCATAAGCCACCGAAGGAGATCCTGCCTAGTTTTTATCTTCAATCTACTACAGGAACTTGCTACATTTAGATTCCAGCTTTTTGTTTGCTTTTTTTTTTTTAAACAAAATGGAAATCCTATCTTCAGCACTATATCCCTACAGTGGAGGAGATTAAGGCATGCCATGTCTTTGATATTTATTTTTATCTTTTCTGTGCTTGACTCCATTGTTCATTTTTTGTTTTCTCCATGTCAGATTGCCTTCTCAAGATCTGTGTACAGTATTTCATAGCATTATTCCACATACTGTTGATCATTCTGGAACAGTTTGTCAGTTGGCCATTTTAAGATTATTAGTGAGTTCAAGGACATGGATATGTAACAGTGACAGATTTCCTCATATAAATGGTATTTGTGAAGTATACACTTGGACTCCCAAGTAAATACTTAAGACTATCTTTCTGTCATCTCATAATACCCATGTTCCTAGTTGTGATTTTTTTTTCTTTTTTTAAAGATTTTATTTATTTATTTGAGAGAGAGAACAAGAACAAGCAGGGGTGGGGATGGGCAGTAGTGAGGGGGAAGTAGGCTCCCCCCCTGAGCAGGGAGCCTGATATGGGGCTGATTCCAGGACCCTGAGATCATGACCTGAGCAGAAGGCAGATGCTTAACCGCTTTAGCCACCCAGGTGCCCCTTGATTTTATTTTCTTTTTACGTTTCCTCTAGCCACATATAAGTTATATGCATAGATCACTGTCAAAAAGTTGAGTAACTTTGTGTCTCAGCGGTTTGAAAAGTTCAGCAAAAGGAATACATTTTCTCCTTTGAATAGCTTCTGGTAAATACTCTGTAACTTACTGCTGGTGATCCTTGGCTTTCCTCTCTCAGGACTTTTTCACTCATTTTGTCCCAAGTCTTACAGGATTGCTTGTGTGGCACACAGAAACCTTTCAGTCTTGCTGGCATGTGCTTACTCAAGCATTTGAAATTTTCCAAGCCTTTTCCCCAACAAAGAGTGATTCAACTCCTTCGTTTTTCACATGTAAGTTTTGAAGTTAGGAAGGCTCCCAAACAGAAAAATAGTGCTTAAGACAGTACTTTAGGTTCCCATCTTTGGTAAAACAACTTGGTATACTGAATTTTCAGAAGCCACTATCCATTTATATCTTAGCTAAACCTCAAATTTGTAAAACTAATGTATTTTTAAAAATTATGATGTGACTCAAAAGTCACTCTTAAGTGGCATTGCCATTAATACTTGCTTATATTGAATCTTTGTTCTGTTTTTCAGGATATCCTGGTATCCGTTGAAAATATGGTAATGTATCGGATGGAGGCCCTAAGTCTGTGTTCCAATCAACAATTCCATCTGGAAGTAAGTGTCAACAGAAACAATCTGGAGCTGTTCACGTCACTTAAGAAAGACACCATCTCCTCTGAAAAACTTCAAACACAATTGGCCATTTTGGACAAAGCAATGAAAGGAACAGTGACCACTTACCTGGGTGGTCTTCCAGGTAGCTTCTTACCTTTTCCCTTTTTTTTTTTTCCCCAAAATTATCTTTAAAAAGCTTTAAAAAGTATCTTTTTAACCAAATTGATAGTATTTTAAATATGTAATCTTAGTAAAAAGACCTTAGAAGGGAAGACAAAATTCCAGTATCCATTTTTATTTTCCTGAGGATTTTTATTGATGTTTTGTTAGTATATTTTGTTTATTTATTTATTTATTTATTTATTTATTTATTTATTTATTTTTGTTTGTTTATTTATTTTTTAATGGTGAACTTAAACGTAACCAAGTTTTGTTACATTCAACTATCCTGGTCAGAAAGTGTTTGTTATTTCAGTTCATCCTCACAGTAGTCTTGTGAGTTCAATCTTTATTCTTTAATTCAGTCATCATTTACCTTTTATTTATTAAGAACCTACATCCCAGGTAGTAGGGATATAGTAATAAACAAATAGATATGATCCCTGCTGCTAAGCCTTTTACAATCTAGTACAGAGGCAGACATCAAATAACCAATTAGGAAAATATCAGAATAATTAAATTGTGATGATGATAACTTCTTTTTTTTATAATTTACTTTTTTTTATTTTAAAGATTTTATTTATTTGACAGAGAGAGAGAGATCACAAGTAGGCAGAGAGGCAGACAGAGAGAGAGGGGGAAATAGGCTCCCGCTGAACAGAGAGCCCGATGCGGGGCTCAATCCCAGGACCCCGAGATCATGACCTGAAGGCAGAGGCTTTAACCCACTGAGCCACCCAGGATGATAACTTCTATGAAGGAAAAGTATGAATTGCTTTCAGAGCGTAAAAATGGGGACTTGGCCTTGTTGTGCAGGCCAGGAATGAGCTCTCTGAAGAAAAGACCAAGATATAAATATAATAAATTGAAGGGTTAAATTTAACCAAGTGGTAGGTGGGAATTGGAATTAATATGCAAGTAAAAGAGATCTATGTGGGGCAAAACAGGGGGTGGATACGCTTGAAGAATATATAGAAGATGCCCAGACACACTGAGCAAGGGAAGATGGTAGGATGAGAACTGGTGTTTGGGGGTAGGATGGTTTGAAGACCTGAATTAGGGTCCGGAGTCTTATTACAAGAGCCATGGACGTCTTTAAAAATATTGGGGCACCTGGATGGCTCAGTTGGTTAAGCGTCTGCCTTCGGCTCAGGTCGTGATCCCAGCGTCCTGGGATCGAGCCCTGCATCGGGCTCTCTGCTCAGCAGAAAGTCTGCTTCTCCCTCTGCATGCTCTCTCTCTCTCTCTCTCAAATAAATAAATACAATCTTTAATAAAAAATATTTATACAGGGAAATGATATATCCATATTATCATTTAAAAAACCCACCCTATGTGATGGATGGAGGTGAACAGGTGGGAGGCAAAAGTGGATGAGATGAGCCAGGGCTGCGGAAGTAGCCCAGAGGGAGAAGCAGTAACAGTAACAGAAGCAACAACTATGCTCCCATCAGTCGGTGCATAATAAACAGGCTGTCCTCGTTCAGAGTGCTTCAGAGGGATCGCATTATTTAACATTCACAGTAGACCTGTGAGGCAGGTACTACTATTATCCCCATGTCACAGATGAGGAAGCTGCTGGACTAGGATGATTATAGTCAAGATGAGTCACAGTGATTAGATGGGAGATGTAGGTGAGAAACAACATTAATAGGACTTAAGGACTGACAGGCAGGAATAAGGATCGCTTTCTTAGGGATCCAGCACGAGCAGTTGTGTGGCCAGAGATTCTGTTTACCATTCCGTTTACCATAAGATGGGGAAAACTGGAGGAAAAGCACATTCATCTCTGACTTAATATTGGAAAAACCGGAATTGGTGTCAACATTTTACTTTAAATGGCAAAAAGTAATGGAGGCAGAAAATTCTTGAGAAATATTTTCAAATACCATTTGCAGGTTATTCTTGTATGGAAAATTCCGAGTTTGATGTCTGGACTTCTAGGAACCTTCATTTTCTTACTTTTAACTGCTCAGGGACTTCATTCTTTGTATATGGAAATTTTTATCTGGGTTTTTGTGGAACAGAAGTAAGGATGCTCTAAAAGTTATGGATAGATAGATAAATAGACAAGTTAGCATGGTTAATTATTAGAAAGCTACTTACGTTACTGTGGTTAATTATTAGAAGCATAATTGTAGTTCAAAGGAATGAATTCTATATTGAAATCTGCCTACTACCTTACTTGCAAATTACTAAAATGAATGCCATTTTAGTAAATCAGACAAACAATGAAAAAGTTGAAAAGAAGCAAAGCTATCAAATTTTTTGGCACCAGCACTGAAGATTGACTTCAGGCAAAATGTATTTAGAAAAAGAGCAAGGAAAATTGAGGAGAACTGAGAATTGAGATACTAGGAGTGTAAACAGTTGAATAGGTAAATTACCAGTCGATATGTAAAATAGGCATATTCAATTGCATGTTATGAATTAAAAATCAGGGGAAATTGATGATTTTGAGGATTTTTATAATAGTGGTATAATCATGATGCTCAGCCAGACTTGAAAGGGTTTCATAAAGAAAGATGTGAGCCCCTAGAAATGTAGACTTTATTCACTGCATTGGCAAATTAAAGGTGGAAAATTTGAAGTATATATTTTTTTGCATAAGGTCCTAAGAAAGAAGAATAAAAGGGCCCCCGGGTGGCCCAGTTGGTTAAGCAACTGTCTTCGGCTCAGGTCATGATCTCAGGGTCCTGGGATCTAGCCCCACATCAGGCTCTCTGCTCAGCAGGGAGCCTGCTTCCCCCTTTCCCTCTGCTTGCCTCTCTGCCTACTTATGATCTCCTTCTCTCTGTCAAATAAATAAAATCTTTAAAAAAAGAAGAAGAAGAAGAAAGGCTGAAAATGTCTGTTGGGAACTAAATTCATGGGGAAGAGATGCCAAGAGCAAGTGGAGAGTTGGATGTTATTAAGATGAACCATTGTTCTTAGGAATTCAAGGGTGTTACTCAAGCATTAAATCTGATGAGGAGAGTGAGGTGTTGAAAGGCCCAAAAGCTCTAAACTATTCACTGAAATATTATCAAAACTATTTTTTTGAACACTAAACAGTACATGAAATGAATTCCCTATCATGACCTGCCACTGTATGCTCAGCAAGAAGCAATTTTTGGGAAAATAGAGAAATCTGCCTTTATTCCAGCAGTAATAAAAGAGATGCATTTATCATGGCATTTTAAAAAGATTTCCATGTAGCTATAGTTTGGAGTTGAAAAAAATGATTTAACAATGCTTAAACTGTTGCTCAAATTTAAAAAGAGAATAATAAAATAGAACATCACAGGTAAGAATATGCTCTTTTGAAATTCTTTTTAAAGTGTGTTTACCTATCTCAGGTTTGTTTTTTTTTTCTTTTTTTAAAGATTTTATTTATTTATTAGAGAGGAGAGAGAGATCACAAGTAGGCAGAGAGGCAAGCAGAGAGAGGGGGAAGCAGGCTCCCTGCCCAGCAGAGAGCCTGATGTGGGGGCTCTATCCCAGGACCCTGAGATCATGACCTGAGCTGAGGGCAGAGGCTTTAACCCACTGAGCCACCCAGGCGCCCCTATCTCAGGTTTGAATGAGACTGATTGTATTTATGAAATCGGAGGAACTTACAATATGCTGAATCCAGTGCCAAGCACAATACCTTATATACATAGGAGTCACTTAGTATAAACTTATGGAATAATTACATTATTGAATTTTCCTTTATCATTAGAATTTGGTTGGAAATGGGAAGTCTGCATAGTTTCTCTAATTGTAAGCAAAAAAGATGCCAGAAGTCTTGGGCTAATATTTTAATATTCTGTTTTTACAGATATTCCATTCAGTGCCACACCAGTGAATGCCTTTTATAATGGCTGTATGGAGGTGAACATTAATGGTGTCCAGTTGGATCTGGATGAAGCCGTTTCTAAGCATAATGATATTAGAGCTCACTCGTGTCCAACAGTTTTGAACAACACAAAGAAGTCTTAAGGCTTTTTTCCTGTGCTGATAATATATTTTTCCTGTGTGTAATTATACTTATGTTTCAATAATAGCTGAAGGGCTTTACCTGCAATGTGCAGACCCTGATTATTTTATGGTACTTTGATTTTCCTGGAATTTTAAAAAAGGTCCTTTTTCAAGAAGAATAAGATCCTCTTATGGTACAAATCACATTTAAAAATTCTTACCTCTATTGATGCTTAGAAATTAAATAATGAAATACATAAACATTTCTAATTTGAATTTTTTGCTACAAATGACATTTCCTCATTCTTACGTTTATAAAAGTAAAATTTAATTTTATCGCCATGAGTTAGTGCTGAGATATCTGTGTTTTTTGGAAGGCAAGGAAGTAAACTCAAACAAAAGTGCATATGACAATACTATTGATCATAGCAGGTACTCTTATTTATTTTCATTTTTCCCTAATGAGGGCAGATGGAGAAACAGCAGCCTATTAAGAAAGACTTGAGTGGAAGGCTTTAAAGCTTTACTCCAAAAAGAGTTCCTCAGGGAGACTTTCACTTAGCTTCGCATTTGAACCTGTAGCTTTTCTGAATTACAAAACAAGGGGGACAAATTTTCATGAGAACACATGAATCTTGCTGGTCAGTAATTGGATTTTATGAGGACGAGATACTAGACTGTGCTGAAATGGGTGTTGAAACCCGGGATGGGTACAGTCCTTAAGTTTGGCTGTGGGTTACTCAAGGTCGAGATTAGAAAAGGCAGAACCTAAGATGGAAAGAACGAATGATGGAATGAATAACATGGGAATGCATAGTATTCCTTGAGTCCAACTTTAATTACCAGGGTAAGTTGCCAGATGTGATTGTTGAAGGACAAAAAGAACTCTGAAAGCCAGAACAGGTATAATGAAAGGACAACGACAGAGAGACATAGTTAAAATTGTGTCTTTGGAGTAAGGAGGTTAAGAGTGCCATGTACTTAAAAAAAAAAAAAAAAAGAGAGTGCCACATACTTGTTGGTAATGCCTTCCAAATGGCAGCTTTATCACCCCCAAACCTACCAGTCCCATTAGGTATGGATCAGATGTTTCATTGATAGTTTCAGGAAATAAACTTTTTTTATACTATAGATATTTTATAGCATGTAAAACAATAAAGTGAAGTGTAATGCAAACATTTATGTGAATAATATCTATATCCTGTCAACTCTTTGAGCAGAACATAAAATCATACAACACACATGGAAGTCTTCCTGCAGCACAGTGGTTCTTTAGTTGAAAGATATAAAGGTCAAAAATATGATCAGTAGCTATGGTTGAGTTATAGACTGGAGCTCAGAAAGGGAAGAAAAGCAAAGGTGACACGTACTGAGTGTTTGACACCTGCCTGAAATTGTGCATCTTACTTGATGTAATCTTTCTCCCAATTTACCACCATGTACTGTGGATGATGAATTTCAGCAAGCAACTATTGACCATTACATTGGTGTAAAAGAGCAAAGAAGTAGAAAAACTGAAAGCCTATGAAAAGGAAAAAAGAGAAAGGAAATGAGGGAAAAATGAATTTTCTTTGGGGAGGAGTTTTAAGATTCTTGTTTAATTACCCCCAGATACAAAGGCAACTGTAGGGATCAGTTCCACACTTTCCATCAGAAACAAAACTTCCAACATGCAGTGATCTTCAAAGAGGCTCCGGAGACCCATTTATAAATTTCACGTCTGTTTGAGATACATGTACGTATGGCTTAGAGAGCAAGGTGGGCGGGGAGGTGTTTCTTACAAATGAGAATCATCTGGCAATGATCTTACATGTGGGCTACTTGCTGTACCTGGCTTCAG
>CM053603.1:149761547-149812391 GCA_028646535.1 Procyon lotor
GGTTAAGGGGAGGAAGAAATGGGTTACAAATGGAAGCTTAGTCAAGTGCTATTTGAATTAGACCCAATAAAATATGTAGGAAGTTCCATTTCTCTGCTTTCAAGTCCTCTTTCCCACAATGTTTTCAGATAATCTCTCACACAGAGATCATATTTCATAATAATTTTCAAAACCTCCCTTATGTCCCCTATTGATTATTGCATGAATTATAGATAATTAATCCTAGCTTTCAAGGGCTTTCATCATTAAACCAGTGGATCTCAGCCCAAGATGCGTATTAGATTCATTGGCCCCATTGCAGACAACTGAATCAGAAGATTCCTATGGATAACCAGAGGAACAAACCACAGACCCAGCCTCTAGGTTCTTCCCTAACTTCATGCACTCCCTTCTGTCTCCTTTTGTCTCCCATGTGCATGTGGGTTCACACGTACACATACAGTAGGGCAGACATAATGCAGAAAATGAGTGGATAGTAGAGAGAGCAGAAAGGAGGAAACTTGGTGTGGAGATGATGTTCCATGCCCTGGAGGTGGAAGTAGCTCCTCAGGAGGTCCACCAAGTAGCTCAGCCAGGTAGCTGCTAGGCAGTGTACACCCCAAAGTGTCCTCGAAGTCAATTGTCAAGGAATCTTCTATAGGGATTCATAAGGATGATCTTGTAACATTCTACTAGGAATAAGTGGAAGGGCTTGCAATCACTATCACTGGCATTTTTGTGCCTTATTTCTGACCTCTGAAATTGGGGGCTTAGCCAGTTTAGACCTAAGGGAGTTACCACCAAGGGAGATTACATCTGGGGAAATGCAGAGGAGAGAGAGCTCTCTTCAATATGGTGTGAGGTCGACATTAGAACAGTGAGAACTTTTTAAAAAAATTTCTTAAAAATTTTTATTTTTATTAACATATAATGTATTATTTGTTTCGGGGGTACAAGTCTGTGAATCATCAGTCTTACACAATTCACAGCACTCACCATAGCACATACCCTCCCCAATGTCCATTATCCAGCCACCCTATCCACATACCCCCAACCCCAACCCCAGCAGTCCTCAGTTTGTTTCCTGAGATTAAGAGTTTCTTATGGTTTGTCTCCCTCCCCCATCCCATCTTGTTTCATTTTTCCCTCCCTTCCCCCCACGAACCCCTGTCCTGCCTCTCAAACTCCTCATATGGGAGAGACATCATATGATAATTATCTTTCTCTGATTGACTTATTTCGCTTAGCATAATACCCTCTAGTTCCATCCACATCATTGCAAATGGTAAGATTTTGTTTCCCTTGATGGCTGCATAGCATTCCATTGTATATATATATATACCACATCTTCTTTATCTATTCATCTGTTGATGGACATTTAGGTTCTTTCCATAGTTTGGCTATCGTGGAAATTGCTGCTGTAAACATTGGGGTGCATGTGCCCCTTCGGATCACTACATTTGTATCTTTAGGATAAATACCCAAGAACAGTGAGAGCTTTTAAACCAATGGTTGTATGAGAATCCAAGAGTCCCAGGCTATGGCTGGTACACTAATAGTGTGCAACTCCTGGGAATGCAGGAAAGAAAATCCAGTAGTATACTAAAATGACAAGTTTACGAAAGCCACTGAGTTAGGGAGAGTGTCATATCTACCATAGTCTGTGAAGGAAGAGGCTTGCTTGACTGGTCTGCTCTGGTAGAATTGATTGTTGAGGTGATGCTGTAGCAACCTCCTCGGTATGTGCTCTCTACCTCCTCGGAAGAGCTTCTCTACATTTCTGACATTCCTCTGTCTTTGTTATAGCCCTCAAAATATGCAGAATAATTAGTCTGGAAATGTTAAGTATTGTGTTTTTTTTTTTTTTTTTTTCGGGCACCACATTTTTCCAGAATCTCCCAAAGCACAAAACTTTCTCTTGAAAGACTTCAGCAAATGCATATGAAACTAAAAACAGGAGCTTTCAAAGAAATTTTTCTCATGCCAGACCACGTTGAGCTGCCCCTCATACTCTCTGGCATACGTACTTCCCCTCTTTTGTTTAAAATATTCTAGAAATGCCTGAAAAGACTAGGGATCTGTAGCTGGTAAGCAGTTAACTGTTATTTCACTCATCAGCTCAGTCTAGCTTTATAAGAGCTCTGTGCATGGAGCATGGCATCTAGTCATTAACCTCCCTCTAAGAAAGCAAAGATGTTTTCCTCCCTCCTGCCTTTCCTTTCTTCCATCTCTATTCTTTCCTTCCTTATTAAAGGAGGACCAAGCCTTACAGACCCTGATAACTTGACAGCTATTGGCATGATGCCGTCAAGTTTTCTTGGTGAACAGATTGTCCACCCCAGAGAACTACCTGGGGTTTTTTCGAAGACCATGCAATTGTACGTCATTATGGGAAAACTTTCCAAATTTCTCAGTTAACTCTGTTTTCTGGGCTGAACTTTACAGGATAAGCAATGAAGGGAGAAAAAATTAGTAAAATCACTGGCTTCTGATCTCTTGTTCACATTATTACCACTATAATTCTCCAACGCAATTCTTTTTAACATACAGAATCTGAGCACCTGCTAGATGCAGTAACTATGGACGTGGTTAGAAGGCCGCAATATGTTCATTCATTCAACAAGTATTTGAAAAAAAAATTGAATATTTGAAAATATTTGAAAAAATATTTCAAAAATATTTGAAAAAAAAAACCAAGTATTTGTGGAACACATATAATATGCCAAACTTTGTTCTAGGTGCTTGGGCTACATGAGTGAATATTCTTCTGCCCATGTACAAACATGGTCATGGAAAAGAAAGGAGCTATAGAGGTTAAATGCAGAAAGCAAAAGTATCTTCTATGACTCTTCACATATCATGGCTTAATTTAATCAGCTTTTACCATGGTATTCCCAGATTTCAGGTTACTTTTTTTACTGTTCATGTTCAATTAAAAAAAAAAGTTATGTGGGTCTGGAATTCAGATAGAAATCTAATCAGTAGGACCAAATGATATTACTGAGAAGTGGCCTTTCAGGCTCTGTGTGAACAGCTTCATGGATGCAGGCCTCACTATTTAAGAAAGATCCTTTACTCTGCTCAGTTCCTTAGTTTGGAAACTTCAAGAAGCAGATACCAAGAGGGTAATAGACAGGGGTTGTGAACTGAATTGCATGTCCACAAAGTTCATATGTTAAAGCCCTAAACCCTAATGTGACTGTATTTGGAGATGGGCATTTGAAGAGGTAATTGTGGTTAAGTGAGGTTGTAAGAGTGGGGCCCTAATCCAATACAACTGCTGTCCTTATAAGAGAGAGACACACCCGGGATGTATGCACACAGAGGAAAAATCATTTGAGGACATAGCAAGCCAAAGAAGACAGAGGCCCTAGAAGCAACTAGACCTGCTGATACCTTTGGTCTTTGGACTTCCAGCCCTTAGAATCATGAGAAAACAAATTTCTGTTGTTTAAGTTACCTGGTACGAGGTATTTTTTTATGGCAGTCTTAGCAAATTAATACCACAGGCAAGAGATTTATTGGGAGAATTACCTGTGAAGGGAAAAGTGGGAGAGAGCAGGAATGGGTAGGGAGAAGCCTCAGGTAGCCAGGTATGTCTGGTACCTATACAAGGAGAGAAGGAAGTAGGTTGATAGGAAAAGTCTCATATCTCAGTGCAGTTCTGAGAAAGTTTCAGCTAGGTCAGTGAAGAATGCTTGGAAATGTTGCCTCTCAGCAGATTTCTGCATCAGGCAAGAGCGGCCTGGCAGGAATACTGTGACGGTGCTGAGTCACTGCTGGGAGGAATCCCAGATGCATCCAGAGAGATAACAAACTTTAGCTATCAGTCGGCTGTGTTCCATGCAGCAGGGTCTTTTAAAAGTGGTCTAAGCTGCATGCTTTCATATCTGGCACAGTCATCTCTCTTAGGAAGCTCAAAAAAAAAAAAAATCAGAATCTCCATACTGAACATGAAATGCTCTTCTATTTCTGCCACAAATGAATTAGAATTCTATTGGTTGCAAGTAGCAAGAATTCAGCTGGAAGCAAAAAGAGAACTTTTGGAAAGGTATTTGGTTAACTTATGGAATTTAAGGGATAAAAACTATTCCTGGGGGTTGGATTGCTGTAGTGAACTAAGAAGTTTCCTCCTATTGTTTCTCATGGCTGTTTCTCTCTGCACAGCTACGGTTTGCCATAATAATACACACTAGTTTCTTCAACTGTTCAGTTGGAACATCATGGAATATGGATGCCAACCATTTGTGAATTGACACGTTCATGTCACATACAGCTGAGAGAGAAGAGAGAAATGATAATTTTCATCTTTCATCCTCAGTTCCAGAATTCCAAGGGAAATATTTGACTTGCCCAGCCTGGGTCAAGTATTCATTCTGAACCATTGAAAACGGTGGGAAGGCAACAACGGTGGACTTACCTTAGACCAGTGGTTTTCAAACCTGGCGGTACAGTGAAATCACCACTTACCTCCCTTCCTCCTCGGGGCTCTAACCTCCAGCCCAGGATTCTAATTTAATCAGTTTGGTGTGCAGTCTGGGCATGGAGTTTTAAAACTCTGCAGGTGACTTTAAGATACGTCACCAAAGCATGCCTCACCCATGAAGCAAGGTGAATGGAGGGGTGGTTGTGCAAACAACTACAAAGAAGGGGTCCTGGCCGCTACCTGTAGGTGCCCACTGTGAAATAAAGCTTTTTAATGTTTCTAAGGAGGCTTCTTAAGTTATCCAGTAAAAGTTCTATTTCTACAACCCATTTTTAACTTATGTTTTGTGTTGCCATGTTTCTGATTTTATTAAAAACAGCATACCAAAAAAAAAAAAATCCCTCTTCTGCTGTAAGAAAAGTAACTTACTCTATCATGTAATATATACACCCTATAAAAATAATAGTTGTGTAAAAAACCCTCTAACTTTAAATATATTTTTCATACAGAAATAGAAGTCTGAAAGTGTGTATGCTTTTAAAATAAAGCAAATTTTTGGCATTATACTGCCTCTAGCCTAGAACACTTTTCTAGATTATCTTCCTCCACTGTATAGGAAGTACCACTTTGGCAGTGGAATCTGCTGAGACCAGCTCTTCTGTGGGTTTCATGCTCTACCTGTTTTGGCTAAACCTACCCTTAAAGTTACCTTTTCTTAAGTAACTGCCTGTTACTTAAAACTACCATTGTTGGATTGCAGTATCAGATTTTTCTCTTGACTTTATCTTTATATTGCTTTGGAGAGTCGTGGTAAAATTTATTTAAATGATTGGTTCTTTTGTAAATTACCCCACTTTCTGATTTTATTGTACTGTCCTGTAAAATATAAAGCTGATCTTAGAATAGAAGTATTCGGGTGTCTTAGACCAGTAGAGAGAAGTTGTGGGGGTGTTGAACGTGCCGACACTTACCCAGCTTTTCTAACAGGTCTATTATAAAAGCCCCTGTCTTTGTATTTAGCGACACTTCATATTCTTATCCTGCTTTCTCTACATGTCTTCTGTGTAATAGTCAAAACTTGCTAAGGGGCATAAGATGCTTCTCCTGAAGAAAGGAAAACTTTCCTATTGCCAGAATCCAGAGCACTGCTAGCCTCAATGAGTGAGGACTGAAAAGACAAGACCCAGGGCAAGAAAGAACCCCTTAGTTCCACACTGCTTAAAGTAGAGGTGCTTGCTGGTGAACCTGCAAAGTGACTCAGGCGAGGGTGAGGGGACGCCTGATTTTTAGCACTTTAACAACCAGTTTGTGAAATTCTTGAATATTCATGAATCAACTCTTGTAAGTCTCTCTTGGCTGGCTCCAGCATACCACTAGTAATAGTTTCTCAAAATGTGTTTCCAGTGTAGTCATCCCAAAGCAATACTTTATTTACTATATCCATTTTCTGAGTCCGCTGTGACAAAGGAACACAGACTTGATAGCTTAAAATAACAGAAATTTATTCTCTCACAGTTCTGAAGGCCAGAGTCAAGATCTGGCAGGGTCGTGCTTCCTCTAGGGGCTCTAGAAGAGAATCCATTCCTTACCTCTTCCAACTTCAGGTAGCTGTCGGCTTTCTTTGGTTTTCTTAGCTGGTGACCACATCACTCCATAGCCGTCTGGGTCTTTACAGCGCCTTCCCCTCGATGTGTCTCTTCTCTGTGCATCTGTCTCTTGCAGTGGCCCTTGCCGTTAAATTTCAGGCCCACCCACATAGTGTTGGGTGATCTCATCACAAGATCTTTAACTTAATTACACCCAAGAAGTCTCTTTTTCCAAGAAAAAGAACACTTACAGCTTAAAGAATTAAGAAGTAGGCATATCTTTGGCGGGGGAGGGGGAGGAGGGCACCATTCATCCCATCACACTTACTGTATGTCTAAAATTCATTGTGGATTGACATTAAAATGTAAGAGAACAGACATATAGAAAGTGAGAGGAATATTATGTTATTATGATGGATATGAATTCTGGAGCCAGATTATTTTATTTTTTTTAAAGATTTATTTTATTTATTTGAGAGAGAGACAGAGAGAGAGCATGAGGAGGAGGGGCAGAAGGAGAGGGCGAGAGAATGTGAAGAAGATTCTGCATTGAGCTTGTTGCCCTCTGAGAGGCTGGACTCTGGGTCAAAACCAAGTGTCAGCTGCTTAACCAGCTGCACCACCCAGGTGCCCCCACACTATTTAGTTTAAATTCCGGTTCCATAACTAAATAGCTGTGAGTGCTTATTGTCTCTGCACCTCTTTCTTCATCTGAAAAGTGAGATAATAGTGCCTGGGTTATTGGGTTGATGTGAAGATTAAATTGTCCATAGTAAGTGATGTATGTGTTTCTTCTTCTTATTTTTATTGCTGTTATTGTTAAACAAAGGAAGGTTGGCTGGATTCCCAAGATTCATTAAAATAATGGCCTTTATTTGAAGTTGAAAGTCCTCCACCTTGCAGGACCAGAAACTTGCCATGTGGAAGTCCACAGAGTCGGCTTGAAAGAAGTGATTCCTAAAGACCCAGCTTCATTCACTGATACATTTCAATTTTTTTCTCAGGCCTATCTTGAAAATGGTAACAGGTTGCTTTGCTTTCCTGGTTCCATTTTTGCATTGGAGACGAGACTGCATTCCATTTACTTGATCAAAAGTGATTTAACTGTGTCCCTTTCTCCAATAGTGCCAGATTTAGGAAAAAACAAAATCTGAAAACCTTGAAAGATGTATTTATACTAGATGCTTTCACCATCACAATTTTAATCACCACTGCTAGAACATTCATTCAGATTCATAATGGTGCAAGAGCAGAAACGCTAATCCACTAAGCACTCATGTTAATATTCATTTAATAAAATAAATAGATTCTGACTCTCTTGTAAATTATAGGAGGGGGAAGGTAAGAAATCTAAACTATAATTAACTCGCATATTTCATTGAGATGCATTTCCTCTGAAAGTATTAAAATGTCTTTGTTGCTTCCTCTAGGAATTACTTAAAGCACTGATATATTATGGTTTTTCTATATAATTTTCAGATAGCTAATTATGTGGTTTAGAAAGTAAAAAAGGAAAGCCTCTAGAATTTCATTTTCAAATTGACCTTCATTTGTTGACCAGAGAGATTTGTTCAAATAAAAATTATTTTCCATGATGTAGCCAGTTATATAGGGAGGTATTATTTAAAGCTCTGCTCTGCTTTTTAATTATTAAAATCCCTTTTATTTTTTATTTTTTTTTAAACAACGTCTGCCCAGTTTTGTTGAAGAAAAATTTTGTATGATTTACTTTTCACCAATCTGTTCTGGCAGGCTTCAAATGATATCAGAATCTTCAGATCAATGATAGCCAAGGTGCACACTGTAGCATTTCCCACACACTGGGCTCAGTTCAGTATCATTGCCACTGTGGTGATGGACACTAGTTTTGGTCAACAGGGGGCAGTGTTCTATTTCAGATTTCCTCAAGGCTGGGCAGTTGGTGAGGATGACCAGTTTCACTTTGCCTTGTCTGATCATTTTCAAGGTCTGCTTGTGCCCCAGCACATAATTTCCACTTTTCATGACAAGTGGGATCCTAGAGTTGATTGACTCTAGCAACTTATTTGAATACTTTGTGGCCGCCATATTGCTGCCTTAGGTGTGGGATGGCCCCAGTCAAGAGCAGCCACCAAAGTGGCCAGGAGCTAGGAAGGGTAAAATTCCTTTTATTGAAAAATAAGTATAAGACCTCTTTGGAGTGGGCAAGATGGGAGATACTAAATAATTCAAATAATTAATAAGAAAAAAAATCAGTTTTAATTAATAAAGCTGTGTGTATGTGTTTTTAAAGATTTTATTTATAAAGACAGAGAAAGAGAGAGAGAGAGAGAAAGAGATCACAAGTGGGAAGAGAGGCAGGCAGAGAGAGAGATGAGGGGGAAAGCAGGCTCCCTCCTGAGTGGAGAGCCTGATGTGGGGCGCAATCCCAGGACTCTGAGATCATGGGAAGGGAAAGGCTTTAACCCACTGAGCCACCTAGGCACCCCAAAGCTGTGTTTCTTAAAGTAGCTATTTAAGCTATAATAACTTACATTTAATTTGCCTCACTAGAAACTAGAAAGTGCCAGGCTATGAGATCCAGAAAAATGGCCTCATGACCATGGTGAGGTAAAAAGTCAGGAAAAGAATATATATTCCAAAATTATTCTAAGGATTCTCTATTACTCTACATATGGCACTATTCAGTAATACCTCAAGTCAAAAAAATGTTTAGCTCCATCAATTGCATGATAAGATGTACTATATATAAAGGCTATCTTAGGACTGAGAAAAGCATCTCAAAATATTTGTTGTGAGTTGTCCAAATTCAATACCATGATCAGATGCCTTTCATTTTTGTTCTTCATAATTTAGATTTTAAAGTGGCCTTTTGCATCCACTTTCTGTCCATTTATGCTTCCAGTTTAGTCCATAAGTAAAACCCGTGGCAACTAGGGACAAAATGACAAGTTACTACCTGTCTTCAGTAGCTTTCTGTGATGCCTACCTTTTTACTCACCAGTAAAATTCTCCGAAGGACTAAGAGTAAATCCTCATTATAGGCGGAAGAGGTGAGTCTGGTTAAGCTCGCTTTAAAAACGGACTCCTTCCCTGGCCACTAATTGCTTTGTTTTATATTTAAATTCTCTGCAAAGTTTCCAAGGTCCTTCATAATCTTATCTCCCTCCTATTGTCCGCAGCCAGTATCTCTACCTCATCAGGTCAGTGACTCTGTGGCTCTTCACAGTTCCTTTTAATCCCTTTGTTTTCATCCTTTCACTTTTTCATTCCACTAATAAAGCCCTCCCTACTTTTCTTCAGACTATCTCAAAGGCATCCATCCATTCTCCCTTGTAGCACTTAATCACATTTACCTACTTCCATATACTCTCATTATTTACAATGTGTCCTTCCGTACACTGTAATTTGTCTGAAAGGAGGGGAATTATCTATACCCTAGCGCCTGGCATTTGAAGTAGTAATTCATGTTTATTAAATAAATTCTTTTGTTGATGCATATTTGCTTTACTTCCTCTCCAACTTGCAACAAGTATGCAAATATTTACATACAGGGAAAATATCCACTGTTCTTTTTGAATCCATGGATTCCTCTGGATTGCCTCTCTTCTTCCTAAAATACCTAAAATGACTTCATGGATACACGAAAAATTGAGGCTCATGAAAATCATGAGACACTAGTGAAAGTCAAATGGAGAACAAGCAATAAGGTGGACAAGGCGTGGACATTTTAGTCAGCATTTCTTTCACACATGGAGATGAACGATGTTATGCCTCACCTATTGTCTCATCTAAAAGAGAAAGTATCGTTGATAATGAAGTTTTTTGGAGCAGAATGTTTATGGCAGAACATTTGCAGTATATAAAGGGAGACATTGAAGGCTTCTGTATTTCTGTTCTGTCTATAAAGAAGGAAGAACGAGCCATTTCTACATAAGCCTGATGATTTAGGGCAAAAGGCATTGCATTCTAAAGAGAGATTATTGTCTGAGGAAGATATTGACCTGCAAAGATGCATCCTATTTTCCTCCTCATTCTTGGAATTTCGTGTCCCAGGCAAACAGATGACTAATATTACTGCAGAACAGCCCACATCCACAAATCTTGCCAGAACTGTCTCAAAGGATATCCTCAACTTTCCTATCAACCTGGACATGCCATTATTTTTCAAATACTCTTACAAAAGGAGTGTTTCATCATGACTTTGACATCCTTGGAAATAATTCAAATGAACTCTACTCAGTCACAAAGGAAAAAATCTCCCATTACTTACATTTAACAGACCTGTTTTTTCCCCTCCTGATTTAAAACCCAGTATCTGACTACAGTTTTCTCCTTTTGTACATATATTTTTGCCTATGATACTGCTTTTTCTCTCTGTCTGCCTTTGAAGATAGACTCATATTTCAGTCTTAATTTTGCTTCAGGTCAGTAAAGTCAAAACAGAACTGTAACGTCTTTGGCAGAACATGTATGGGCTTTGAGCATCCTATTTCTCTTCTTTCCTATTGTTTTGTACTAACCTTGACTGCCTGCTTTTCAGGCTCTCACTTTTGCTCACCATTTTTTCTTTTTTAATTGAAGTCAAATTCACAGAACATAAAATTAGCCATTTTAAAGTCATCCGGTGGCAGTTAGTGCATTTACAACATACTCACTAATTCTTTTGTTTCTCTCTCATTGACTGTAAATTTAACAAAATTTTATTATCTCCTTGTGACTGAGTTCAACCCTGTGCCTTCAGTCCTCACAGGATAAGCAATGTCTAAATTCTCTGAGAAGGTGGAGGCTTCACAGACTACCTAATTTTCCACCCTCCTGGACCCCTTCTTTCTCTGTGCAGAGATAATATGTTTATCCTGTCCCATTGCCTCCACTTCATTGGTACCCCGTGCCACCAAATACCTTGCGTTCCTTGCAGTCTTAGTCCTTTTTTCTTTCAGACTGTTTCCCCTAAACTACAAGCTTATTCACGATTTCTCCATTCTGTAAAAGGCTTTTAGTCCATTCTTATCTGACTGCTCCTGATTTTTCTAAACTTCTCAGTAGAGTAATCCATATTCTCTCGCTCACTTTAAAAAGTCATCTATTTACAACTTAACCCATGGCCCACATCAGCTAGTCCACTCAGACTGCTTTTGTAAAACTCACCTCGCATTTACGAAACTAAAGATCTTAATCGTAATTCTCAAAGACCTTTTAACCAAATTTGATCACACTGACCAGGGCCTCCTGTTTAATTTGAAACACACTTAGTCTTGGGTTTTTGTGTTATATCTCTCAGGATTCTCTTCCAACTTCTCTGAAAAAAATTTTTTTCTTTTTGGCAACTCTAGGAAAGTCATCCTTTAAATATGAATTTTTCCAAACTTTGTATTTGACTTTCTCTTGACATTATACACTTCTGTGGTTGATTTCACAATCTCTCATCACATCTCCCGTCTTCTCTCTCAGTTGTTTTGCAAAGTGAGAAGCCAGCTCAGACAACAAATGAGAATGAGCTTTTGTCTTCTGAAGGCTTGGAATCATAACCTGAAGTCGCTCACCCTGAGCACAAAACCACTTTGAAGTTCTGAGTTTTATCATAACTCAGGTAGATTTTATATTGTAACTGATATTTTATTTATCATTGTTTAATTTGTAATATTGTGACTAAAATGTCAGATGAGGTAGTCTGTCCTTGGGAATTATTATTATTATTTTTGCTTAAACATACCATGTCCTCTTGGTCCCTTTCTGTCTCTCTGGGAACTGGGGACCTGGTGTCCATGTGTGACAGAAAGAGGCATGAAAGGTTTCCTTAGTCATATCTGACTTTGAGTTCCTGCTGCTTCTAGCATAGTTCATTTTATATACAATTTCACTATCCTTCTAGTACCATCTAGCCCTGTCAGGACTGGTCACCCCAGCTGTAGAAGATCCACTTCTTTCTCCAAAGTTTCTCAAATGTCACCGGCACAATGAATTTGAAGGTGTGGCACTCAATAAAGGTTTGATGTGCCTGATGGTGATTATTAAAAAAGTAACTACAATTTGTATTAGCCATTCTTGTTCATAAATTTTCTCAGTTAACCCATCACGCGCTATGTTTGTCTCTGCCTTAGCCTATTCTCTCTTTACAGATTGTCTGCGTCTACATATTCTGAGAACAGTCTTCTTAACCTTTTCCTGGAAACGGAATTCTTTCAGCAAGAACTATGTGCTGTAAGTTTAGTGAAAGTTTGTTTTCCCATTGCCAATGCTTAAAATCACTTGCCCTAGAACACCTTTAATCTCCTACAATTTGTTGTAAACTTGCTGCCTTGCTGAGTGTAATGCCCTTTTTGTGCTTATTCCATTTTGAGAAGTCAAACTCTTTGGAGATGACTTCCAAAGGTGTATCTCTGGCCTAACTTCTGTTGAGCTTCTGTTCTGCATCTCCAGAAAATCCCCAACAGACACTTGCCATTTCAAAATTAACAGAGCTTGAAATTGCACTTTTATTAATTCCCACAAGTCTTTGTTTTCCTGCTGTGTTCTTGATCTTAAATAAAAGGGTCATCATTCACTTGGGCACTTTCTTCCACATCTTTTCTTCTGTGACCTCATGCTTTTCCCCCCTTGCTTCCCTCATATATATTCGTTTGGTTACCATGTCCTGTCAGTTCTACCACTAGAACATTTTTGGGATTTGTTATCTCTTCTCTCTCCCCACTGCTGTTCCTTTGCCCTGACACTCACTTTTTCTCTCACTTGAGTTCTTGCATTTCTTCTTGCCTGTGTTTCCATTTTCATGCTCTATATCGACTTTCTCCTACGCATTCCACAATTCAACTAACTCTGGATGCATTGATTTTTGAAGAATTAATTTACTGAACAGCTAGTTTATGACCAGCCTTATGATAAATACTGAGGATAGAAAGAAAAAGCACCAAATAAGATTCTGCTCTCAGAGCTTCATTTTAAGCTTCCACAGATTTGGTTATGCTATTTTCTTTGCATAAAATATCATTCCCTCACTTGCCCCCTGGTGAACTTTTATTTATTCTTCAAACGTGGAGTTTAATGCTCTTTCTGTGAGGACTTTATTTCTTTATTTATTTTTATTTTATTTATTTTTCCTCTAGAAAGAAGAAATCATTCTTGTTGTCCTTTGGCCAAACAATTTTATATATGGAATATTTTATATTCCATAAATAATGGAATAAAATAATGGAATTACTTTTGTTTCCATATTTATGGAAATAAAATATATAATTCCATAATTACAGAATTATATATTCCATAAATAATGGAATAAAATAACATTATATTCCAGTGTAGTTAATATACAGTTATAGTCATTTCAGGTGTACGATATAGTGGTTCAACAATTCCATGTGCTCTCAGTGCTCATCAAGGTGACTGTATTCTCAATTCCCTTCACCTATTTCATCCATCCCCTACCTCTAGCCCTTCTGTTAACCATCATTTTGTTCTCTATAATTAAGAGTTTGTTTCTTGATTTGTTTGCATCTCTCTCTTTCTCTTTGTTCATTTGTTTTGTTTCTTAAATTCCACACGTGAGTGAAATCATGGTATTTGTCTTTCTCGGACTTGCTTATTTCACTTAGCGTTATACTCTCTACCTCCATCCATGTTGTTGCAAATGGAAAGATTTAGTTCTTTTTTATGGTTGAGTAGCATTCCATGATATATATCGTGGAATACATATACCACTTCTTAGTCATCCATTAGTCGATGGACGCTTAAGTGCTCTCATAATTCGGCTATTGTAAACAATGCTGCAATAAACATAGGAGTGTATGTATCTCTTCAAATTAGTGTCTTTGTATTCTTTGGATAAATAAGCAACAATGCGATTGCTGGATCATAAGGTAGGTAGTTTTATTTTTCATTTTTTGAGGAACCTCCTTACTGTCTCCCACAGTGGCTACACCAGTTTGCATTTCTACCAACAGCGCACAGGGTTCCTATTTCTCCATATCTTTGCCAATATTTGTTTCTTATGGTCTCTGATTTTAGCCATTCTGACAGAAGTGAGGGGATATCTCATTAGTTCTAATTTGCATTTCCCTGATGATGAGTAATATTGAGCATGTTTATGTTTTCATGTGTTTGTTGGCCTCTGTACGTCTGCTTTGCAAAAAGTCTGTTTAGGTCTTCTGCCCATTTTTTGATAAGATTGTTTGATTTTTGGTGTTTAGTTGTATATGTTCTTCATATACTTTGGATATTAACACCTTCATGGAGTTTATTTGCAAATATCTTTTCCCATTCAGTAGGCCACCTTTTTGTTTTCTTAATTTTTTTTTCCTGTGCAGATGCTTTTTATTTTGATGTGTCCCAATAGTTTATGTTTGCTTTATTTTCCCTACTTTAGGAGAAATTAAAAAAAAGAAGTTGCTATAATCAGTGCCAGAGAAATTGTTGCCTGTTTTCTTTTCTAGGATTTTTATTGTTTTAAGATTCAAATTTAGATCTTTAATCCATTTTAAGTTTATACTTGTGTCTTGTAGTAGAAATGGTCCAGTTTTATTCTTTCACAGGTAGCTGCTCAGTTTTCCCTGTACCAGTTATTGAAGAGATAGTCTTTTCCTAATTGTATATTCTTTTTTTTTTTAAAGATTTTTATTTATTTGACAGAGAGAAATACAGTGGGAGAGGGAACACAAGCAGAGGGAACGGAAGGGGGAGAAGCAGGCTTCCTGCCAAGCAAGGGAGCCCGATGCGGGGCTCTATCCCAGGACCCTGGGATCATGACCTGAGCCGAAGGCAGACGCTTAATGACTGAGCCACCCAGGCACCCCCCTAATTGTATATTCTTGCTTCCTTTGTTGTGGATTAATTGGCCATATAAGGTGGGTTTATTTCTGGGTTCTCTATTCTTTTCCATTGATCTATGTACGTATTTTTATGCCAGTACTGTGCTGTTTTGGTCACTACAGTTTTGTAGTGTATCTGAAATCCAGAATTGTAATAACTTCTTTGTTTTTCTTTCTCAGGATTGCTTTAGCTATTTGGGGTCTTTTGTGGTTCCATGAAAATTTTAGCATTATTTATTCTAGGTCTGTGAAAAATGCTGTTGGTAATCGGATGGAGATTGCACTGAATCTGTAGATTGCTTTGGGTAATATGGACATTTTAACAATATTAATTCTTCTGAGCCAGGAGCATGGAATATCTTTCCATTTGTTTGTGCTCTCTTTAATTTCTTTCATCAACGTTTTATAATTTTCAGAGTACAGGTCTTTTACCTCCTTGGTTAAGTTTACTCCTAGTCATGTTATTCTTTTTAGCATGCACCTCTTTTCTTAAAAGAGAAGGACTGTCTTAAAGGGATGAAGCTTGATGGTCATGTGTATACTATATATATCTCTATATCTATCTATCTATCTATCTATCTATCTATCTATCTATCTACCTATCTATCTATATCTATCTATCTATCTATCTATCTATCTATCTATCTATCTATCATCTATCTATCTGCTATATATCTGATCCTATCCAGTATTATTACCTCAATATAATCTGGGTCAATGAGATACACCTTTATTCCACCCTTGAATGAGACTGAGAAGTGATTGATCTGGTTTATCACTACAAAGAGTATTATAATCTCTAAAACTGTAGGGTGATCCTTTTCTTCTATTAGAGTTCATTGAAATAAGCTTCTTTTATATAAAACTATTCTAAAAGTCATGAACAGATTGAGAAGTTACTATATTCAGAAATTTATAAATTTGTAAATATATTCAGAAAGTTATAAATAGAGACCAAAGAGCTAGATTGAAAGTTATGGTCACGTGCAGGAAAGCAGAGATGGATGTATGCAGAGACAAAAATAAAATAGACATGCAAAGAGAATAGTTCATGAGGCTTGGGAGGCCCAGAAGAGAGCTGGATGAGTTGGTTCTGGTTCTTTAATGAGGTCTGGATGCTCATATTGCCATTCATTTATATGACATTGCTTTTGTCTTAGGTTGGGTTTCCCAGTCTAAGGGGACATTAAACAAGATCTCTGTGAAATACTTTTAGTGTTAGGTCACTTTTTCTTCACTATAAGAAGACATTAAGCAAGAGATTCATAAGCAAGTCATTTATTAAGAAAGTGCTCCCAGATAAACTGGTAAGGGAGTGAGGGAAGCAAGAGAAGGAAGGTAAGCAGCAAGGGTGCTATTTCAAGCAAGGGTGGTGACAGCCTTATTCAGCAGGGGAATTTTGGAATGTAAGTTACAATGCACTGTTTGTCCTGACTCAAGGCAAAGTCCCTGGTCTTCCATACTCCCTGACTAATCAGTTGTTGGCTTATAGCCATCTTGGGAGGCAGTGGTGACTGTAAACTCTCAAGCACTTCCTGCTCTCTGCTTATGCTGGCTAAGATGCTTCACTAGCTCAAGGCCCTCCTTGAAAGAAGATGGCTGGAGTGACCTCCAGGACAGTGGGACAATAAATCTCTGTTGTTTCAAGCCATCCAATTTGTGGCAATTTGTTATCATGGCCATTGGAAACAAATACAGATTTTATTAAAAAATCAGCAGACCAAAGAGTACTGTATCCAAAGCTATATGACTTTCTAAATACTTAGTCTCAACTTCCGTAACCAATCCCATCATTGTCTTTGGATTGCTCTTTGAGTAGCACTGTACTACTCCAAGTCACACAGTAACAAATCTCCGTTCTGTGTAAAAACCATCTTCAATGAGTTTCTGTAACTTGCAGTCAAAAGAACGTTGACCAAGATTGCCTCCATTCGTCTCCTTAAGACAACAGACATGTATCAATGAAGGTGACCAGGGCTCCTTCCTGGAAGTCAGATCTTCTAGGTGCCCTTCCTCTTCTTCATGAGGCTGAAGATTCAGGAGACTTTAGATTTGTAGCCCTGCCATCGGCAGCTGCCCTTGACTCTCCTGTTGAACCAAAGTCACTGTGACTAAATTAAAATTTTCTGGCATTGGCAGGTAATTAAATGATGGACTGTCTTAGTTGTGGTCCCACCTCCCTTAATTATTAAGTCCTTTAAGAGTGTCAAGATTCCATTAGGTGGTCAACTTGTTCTCTTATGTCTATTTACTCGGTTTGTTCTGTTTTCCATAATAAACACTCATATAACCAAAATAATAGTGTTTATCTATTCTCTGCATTAGATAATCTCCATCTCTACTCGATACATTCTTTTCCTTCTACATTAGGATATTTACTTACTAGGTCTTTTTCCTCTGATATTCTGATTTTATATCTGTTGATAATTTTGTAGCTTTAAATCTAAAAAGCAATTGGTGGTTGGTGTTCAGTGGGGAAAGGAAAAGAGGAAAATACATCAGGTGTTCTTCGGTGTCTTTAAATTAATAATCTGAGGCAATATATTTGAAATCACTTGTCATTTCTTAAAATGATGTATGAGGATAATAGAGTTTAAATAATTATATTTCTCTCCTTACACTGTTAATTAAAAGCAAAAATTTCATCAGCTCATTTAATACTTTCTAAAATGGGAGAAATCATTAACAGAATTGCACTTCCTTACAGTTTTTGCTATATTTAAATTTTAATTATGTTTTGTTTCTGAAAAAAAATTCAAATGCTTTGTAAGAAAAACTTCTGTATTTAAATCCAGAATAACTGTCTTACCAACTTGTGTTATTAATTTCCATGCTCTGATCTTGGAATAAAAAATTTAACTTGTAAAATATAAATCTGCTAAAATAATCTCATTATTATACCCATTCCTTAGTATTAGAGATGATATTGAAAATTAAGTAGAAGAGAGTTAAAACTAAAGTTTGATTTTGTGCTTTTGAAAATGGATGCAAATGATCTAACTGAGAAAAGTGTGATGTCAGGCTGTATGTTCAACATTTGTAATTTAAATTGCCTTCAAACACTCCATATGTGCACTTAAACTTGTCCATTCCTGTACCCAGGGGTTTTTGTTTTTGTTTTTGTTTTTTCCCCAGTTAGATAAGAGAGGCACCGTGGTTATAAAATATCATTTAAACTATAATTGTGATTTTAGGAATGCATAAAGGATCCGACTTTGAATAGTTGATAAACCTTTTGTCTAAGAGACCCAGAATATTAAACAGTTTTGAAATGGGAAATGTTATTTGATCCCTGTGTTTTTATCAGTTATGTGATTAGAAGGAACCCAAACAAATAGCACATTTTCTTCTCTTTTGGTGTCTTTTTGCAGTTTCAAATAAGCTGGTATGAGCTTGATTTACCACACGATGGTGCTACACGAATATGTTATAATGAAATCAAGCCCTAAAAAGTCTCCTTTTCAAACTGTATAATGTTAACAACTGAAATTATCCACTGAAAGCATAAATATGGCCTGATTCAGTTCTCCAGTTCTACAGAATATCCTTCATATTGAAAATATTGTCAACTTATGCTCTTTATATTGAGGTTTCCCCTTCCACCACCATAGGCTGATAGAATTATTAGTAAACCTCGAAAGCAAGTAGATGTTAAAGGCATCGTTTTGGTTTTATTTCTAGTGGAAAGAATAATTAGTTATTTATATTAAGAAGGAAAATAACAGCATTAACTCCTTATCAACCCATAACCTCTTACAAACCTTATTATTTCATTTCTATATAGTGTTTTTTTCTTTTGTACAGTTATTTTTTAAAGATTACTTATTTGTTTTTTAGAGAGAGAGAAAGAGAGTGAGCACAGGTGGCAGGGAAAGAGGGTAGGGAGAGAATCTCAAGCAGACTCCTTGCTCAACCCAGAGCCTGGTAGGGCTCCATCTCACAATCCTGAGATCAGGACCTCAGCGGAAACCGAGAGTAAGATGCTTACTGACTGAGCCACCCAGGCGCCCCTAAATAATTGCCACTTTTAAGATGGAGAGTCATGTACCTAGATGTTAAAATTTCAGGACATGGGGAAAATAATGAAAACTGTCTTTTCCAAGGGGACAATTTTGAGGCCGCCATTAGTACTCCTATCAGACAAACTGAAATAAAACCAATGGCTAGACGTATACATATTTCGTAAAGAAAAGTGAGACAATAGAATGTAAGATGAATTTGATTATTAATACCTGCGTTTAACCTCATATTCTGTTTTCATTTAAGTGTAGGGTTAAAAGAAGAAAAAGTCATCCTTCTTTTTCATATGGTTTTCATGCAACACCTTTCCATTGTTGTTTTTCAACAAAACTCTTATTAGAGTTTTTTAAAAATGCCTCAGTCAAGTCAGCCTGCAGCAGATAATCTGACTCTGTGAGTTTATTCTATTAGGAAAGTACTCCCACCAGGTTGCCCTTTGATTAATAGAAATTCCAAACTCCTATATCCCTGTACACATCTTGCTCTTCTCCATTATTTTTACTTCTCTTAAACACATTTGAAAGAGTTCCATATCCTGCCTTATTCATTCTTTGACTCCACTTGACAGTGTTTCCTCAGCCTCCCTGGATAAAAGAAATCAAGTATTGATATGAATTCCTCTAATTTTTCCCTAAATCTTCTTGCAGTGGAGGCTAAGCACAGAACTCTTTGTTGTCTTGTGGGTGCTTCTGAAAATGGGCAGCTGCTGACCTGTTTCCCTTTATTAGTTAACTTGGATATGTAAACTATATTATATGCACAATCATGCAGGTTGTCTTTTGAAAAACAAACAAACAAACAAACAAAACAAAACTTGTCTCTTCTGATTTGGTCTTTGGAGACGTCTCTGCTCTCTTTAGCCTGCTGCCTTAAATCACGTCTGTGTGCAGAATACCAGTGCTCCCGCTAAGGGCTCATAGTACAAACTGCACCTCTCCTCTGCCCCCTTCCCTCCTAACTCTGCTCTTTCTCACTCTTCCTTGCCTTTTCTGCCCTCTCCTTGCTTCTCCTTGAATGTGGAAATCAAGGTTCTCAAAACCAGAGGAGAATGACAAGACATAAATGGGGATGGGGAGCGGGAGACTCATAATTGTTAAATTACAACCTCAAGGAACACAGTAATAAACATCCACCTAAAGTTATTTTGGGCTAGTTCCCATGGTTATTACAGGTGCGTGCGAACCGTGTGTAGATAAACTCATGACCCACTTGCATATCAATCTTGGAACTCTTCTCAGGTGCTGCCCAATCTGACTATCATGAAGTTTCTCTGTCCTCAGCAAGGAAGATTATCTCTGTTAAAAATAATATCAATATTTTTATTTCCATAGCTTTAATTATGGAGCCAAAATAAGCTTTTGTGAACTGTTGCTTCATCTTGTCATCCTCCTCGATTTGGCCCTGATGATTACACTACTGTAACCGGCTTGAATTCTCTGTGGTTCTAATTCTAAAATGATCCGTGTTACTGTGATGAATATGTGTTTTTATGGAGCTGGCTTCATTTCCTCATCCCCAGGATTGGGTGATTGTGTTTCCTCTCTGGATGAATTAGAGTAGTATATTTGAGATTATATTTCATTAGTTTTATTGCTGCTTGTTAAAGTTTTATTATCCTCTCTGTTTTATATTTCAGGCTGGCAACACTTACCAGCGGTGCTAAGTGACTTGATATATATGAATCATAACTTTGTGACCTAAGACTACGCTGTCTGCAAATATAATGGTGTTTCAGAAGTGATACTTTATAATGCTATTAAACATATGCATTCACAGAATAGCTATCTAAAGTTAAGGAACTTTATTTCAAATTTTCTTTCATCCCACTTCAAGCATCCCTCTTAAATGGTACATAATGTGCTTTAAATATGAATTCATTCATTCTGGATGCAATTTGCATTTATTTCATGTAATTGTTATCTGCTATGTAATTGTAATTAATTGGTGTCTTTAAAGTTCTCTAGGACTTAGGTAAACTCTGAAACTACTCGGTGCTACCTGGGTTGATGTCTCTTTACTCAGCTGAACAAACAGTTGAGTAAATATAATGGATAGTTACACATCACATAATTGAAGTAGCGCTAGACAGGTTGAGGGTTGAGTAGGAAGTACATATGCTACCATAGCTAGAGCCCTTATTCCTCTGGACTCATTATTCTGTGGTTTCTTGCTCTGTAAATGGAGATTAGGAGTGTAGTACTCTTTAAAGTTATTTTAAAGAACAATTATTATAGAGAACATGATTCAAATAAGCTGCTTAACATTGGACTCCTTAAGAACAAATTTGCGGGGCGCCTGGGTGGCTCAGTGGGTTAAAAGCCTCTGCCTTCAGCTCTGGTCATGATCTCAGGGTCCTGGGATAGAGCCCCGCATCGGGCTCTCTGCTCAGCAGGGAGCCTGCTTACCTCTCTCTCTCACTCTTCCTGCCTCTCTGCCTATTTGTGACCTCTCTGCCTATCTGTGTTAAATAAATAAATAAAATCTTTTAAGAACAAATTTGCTTAAATTTTTTCAGAAAAAGGTAATATTTTAGTTTCCTAGTAAAGAGAATATTATCTGCAATCACCGTCAATAATTTAGTGTCCTGAGGGAGAATGATTCATTTAGGAATATTTATGGCGCTCCCACTAAGTGCCAAAGGATACTTTGAATTATATTTAACACATTGTTATTGTTGTGTCTTTATACTTTATGTCATTGAAACTAGTAATTGATATAACAGTCTTTAGTTTACTAGATGTTCACTACCCATGACCTGAAATTTTCTGGACATTTTAGAAAAGAAAAAGATGCATTCTCCATTTTTATAGCTTTTTCTTTCCTGGTAGTACTCTAACACTTCAAAAATTAAATAAAATTTGATTAATCATGTTATCAAACTTCTTACTCATTAGAGGTAAAATAGGACAAAACAGTCTGTGTGAGAAAAACAAGCAACAGGGAAATGTTGCACCAGTTCTTGGTGCAGACAGAAATTCCATTTTGTCTTCTGGTGAGTGGCAATGTGGAAAGCCACAGACCAGTGAGAACCCGACACCACACTGTGTCCCAGCATTTCATCTCAAGAGCCAGGGAAGCACTGAAGATAGTTGACATCTCCAAGGTTAGAGGACTCTTGAGGTCTTTGTGGTTTGACTTAACAATGGAGATTTCTATCCAGTTTCTCACTGATTCCAGAAGTCCAAGGGATCCTAAAAGAGAATGACCCAGAAATCTCCTGAGAGTTTACATTGTCTTCTGAAGAGTCTAGAATTTTTTGTTTTTTGTTTTTTGTTTTTATTTATTTATTTATCAGAGACAGAGAGCACAAGTAGGGGGAGTGGGAGGCAGAGGGAGAGGGAGAAGCAGGCTCCCCACTGAGCAAGAGCCTGATGAGGGACTTGATCTCAGGGCCTTGGGATAATAACCTGAGCTGAAGGCAGACAGTTAACTGACTGAGCCACCCAGGCATCCCTGAAGAGCCTAGAGTTTGAGAACAAAATAAAACATAACAACAGTAAATTATTTTCAAACTAAGAATCCATATGTGATAGGAACAACAAATGTCAAGGTGTGTGTGCTTACCCCTCCCAACTTTTCCCCAGGATTTTCATCTTGCCTCTGACCTCCAAGGAACATTCTTTCAGTTCCTAGTTTACTTTGATGCTGTTTTGGGCCAATGAATTAAAAAAAAAAAAACTAAAAAAGTTTAGAACCGAAAATTACCACTGTAAGTAGGCAACAGTCCAGGTACTTAGGCAGAACAACAATTTTTTTAATAAAATAATGATTAAAAATAGAGCACTTTTTCCCCCCTTCATTGAGTTTTTCGTTTGCTAGTCTAATGAGCTTGAAAGACAAATGCCCTGCAACTATCCTGAAGTTTTCTTGTAACCTTTGATCAACTAGAGCAGGGGGTATGTCCTCAATCAATTGAGGCCTCTCTGTAGTTCCAGCGCAGACAGGAGCTCAGTGAGTATTATTGACTGGCTGGCAGAGGATGAATTGTTTTAACTGGTTTATTTCAATTTTTAAGGTATTTTAAACACACATCTTCTAGTGAATATTTTTAAATAAGATACATATTTCGATACTTTGATTTTAGAAAAGCAATGTAAACCTTCAGGAAACATTTATACTGCAAAATTTTGGTTGGTCTCAAAGAGGTAAATTTGAAAAAGATCAAAGAACCAATGCATACAACGAATAGGAAATACTGGAGAACTGTACTCAAAGTATTTCAGATTGAAGAAAATTTTAGGCATCTGGGGGGAAAAATACCATAGCTTTAACAAATCCTTATACAAAGAAACAATCTTCAAATAAAATAACACACGGTTGAAATTGTAAATGGAGTAGGTCCTTATCTACATAGTTGGATTATAGAGATAACAGACATAACGCTATATTTCACCTCAAAACCACACCAATTCTGACTGAAATGCCACTGGTATTGTTAAGTACAGCTGTAAGTATGGAACACCTGTAGCAAATACTCCTGAGAAAACCAGTAGTCCCAGTGAATTAAAGTCACTTTACTAGGCTCTGCACTTGAAAGCACCCGGTGTGAAGAACAGGATAAGGGGCTCCCGGAGAGCATCAAAATCCATTTGTCAACTTTTCAGAAACTGAAATTATGAGACTCATGCACACCAGTCTCTCCGTCTGAAAAGATCTGAATAACACTGGAATTCTGGAAAGCAGAACTCACAATTAGACATATTTGAACATAATTTTTATAGCTGAAAAATCTGACCATCTAATGTATTTTTCATATAACTTTAAATGTAGAAGGAGATGTAGAAAATGTTTGACAAAGATGCCTGGGTGGCTCAATAGTTTGGGTCATGGACTCTTGATTTTGGCTCAGGTAGTGACCTCAGGATTATGGGATTCAGCCCCGCCCATCCTTACTGGGCACGGGGTGTGGAGCCTGCTTGGGATCCTCTCTCTTCCAGTGCCTCTGATTCACGCTGGGGCTCTCTCTCAAAAAAAAATTCTCTCTCCCTCTTCCTCTGTCTCTCCCCTCCCTGAATTGCACTTGGTGCCCTCTCTCAAAGAAAGAAAGAAAGAAAGAACAGAAAATGTGTGATAGGAACAGAGTATTCAATAAAACCTGAAGGAAGATAGCAGGGTAATTAACTTGTTAACAGCAAAAAGAAAATTTTCAAAGACTACTAGAATGCCAGGGGCTAGTCTACAATAAATATGAGTACCACATTGACATTATTTCAATACATTTTAAGATAACACGGATCATTAATATGCAATTTTCAAGTGGGTAAGGCTGGTGATGTTTTTAATGGTGCATTTTGTTGTGCTCATTTTAATTCATTTAACTTTTCAGTAATGTTTCACTTTGTTTGCAACTGTGCCATAAGACAGTTGCAACCATATTTGCAAATACCAAAAGAATGCATGAGATTGTAAATATGATAATTAATTTGCATAATATTAGTAATTATTATATTTAGGTAATTTATATAACTTCATAATTATGTTTATTTTATTTATATAATTACAGACAATAATTATATTACAATATTAATGATACTGTGTATAATTAAATGAAATTGCTAAATATTTTAAGTGCACAAAATTAAAGTATTTGGCCACATTATATGTATGTGTTATTTGTACAAATCAATTTTGATGTTAACAACCTAACATCACATCCTTCCTAACCTCGCAGTAGAAGTTTTTGTTTTATTTCAAAATGATTAAGAAACATTGCATTCAAGCATTAAGTTCAATGATCTCTTTAGAAGTAAAACTAAATCGTCACGGAAAACTTACGTTAATTGCTCTTCTATTTTAGAGATCCATGCTAAAACAGTAATTGAATTTGAACACATAATCAATAAATAAAACATGAATTATTATGACTCAAGCAAAGGTTTTCAATTTTAAATCTTACTGTTCACCATTTCGGTAAGTGAAAATACATACAGACCTCTGTAAGTGAGAATTTGCCACTGTTGTTCAGTCAGCGTTAATATGCTCGTCATTGTCTACATAGTGCTGGCCTTGGTATCAGCAAGTTTCTGGTATCTCAAACTAAGATATCTTTGAAAGAATGAGAAATGCCACTTATCAGGCAAATCCCTTTATTGATTTCATTGCAAGATTTAGGAAGCACAGAGTCAGAAGAGAAATTGTTAACCAAGTTTATGACTTAAAATTTGAAACGTTTTTATATTAAAACTAATAATGCTATATGGAGATAAGAATAAGACTATTCCCGATAATTTTGAGGATTAAACAGGACATATCAAACATATCTGATACAGCTGTTTCAGGCTACCCTTAAGCCATATGAACACTCACCACTCTTCTCTGCTTTAAGGAGAACATCTTTTGAGAACTGTCTGTGGTCCCTTCCCTCTTGGTCATTGAACCATCAACTACATCTCTTACCCTGCACCAGGCAACTAAAACTTTGCTTCTTTGATTAAATTCAACAGGTAATGTGACCCTATTATGAAACTGGCACTTTATTATTTTTTTTAAAGATTTTATTTATTTATTTGACAGAGAGAGATCACAAGTAGGCAGAGGCAAGCAGAGAGAGAGGGGGAAGCAGTCTCCCTGCTGAGCAGAGAGCAATTCGGGGCTTGATCCTAGGACCCTGAGATCATGATCTGAGCTGAAGGCAGAGGCTTTAATCCACTGAGCCACCCAGGTGCCCCTGAACCTGGCACTTTAACATACACTCAAAGAGATACTCAAGGGTAAGACACAGTATTTGAGAAAAGAAAGAACAATAACTTCTATAGCTTAAAAACTGAATAAACATATAGGACAGATACACATGAAATAAAATATTTTAGTAAACAACATAATAGTTTTCACAAGTGATACAATAATTACTAATCTCATATGGGAAAGGGAGACAGACCTGAACACTGGAGAGAGACGTGGGCAGTACTCTAAGGCAAGATAATTACTTTTGTTCTTAAAAGAATGGATAGAGAGGAAGGGGCCAAGCATCCCCTTCCTATATTCCCCCCTATACTCAAGAGGAATAACTTGAGTAAAATTGAATCACTGGCAATAATCAAGGTCCAAGAAACATTATAAAGGAAGAAATTACTGGTCATGAAATACTAGACAAGGGTGAAGACAAAAAGAAAAGATTATATCTAAGGTCCAAATCTGGGAGACCAAGAGAACAAAGTCAAGATAAGTCTGAAGGGAATTTTCACAAGAGAAAAACCTGAATTGGGTTTGAATATATTGAATTTTCAGTCATTTCTGGGACAACCAGAAGAAAATTAAAAGTGGTACTAAAGTAAACATGGGAAAGTACTTTACTAAAGTAAAGTAAAAAGGTACTAAAGCCAACATGGGAAGTAGTGACAAGAGATCACTGCTACCATTTCTGCTACTAGAAAAAGCATAATAACTGAAATTTTTAATTATTTTGATCACGGCATCTCTTCTTTCAATATGAAACACAGGGCAGTGAATATTTTCACTGAAGGTTTCAATGAGATCCCTAGAATTCCTGAATTCAACTCAGGAACATTCCATCAAGCCTCCTTCTATGACTTTTCTTATAGGCTTCCTTTCCAACGCACATCAAAAGTTTTCCCAATTCTTTTAAGAGTCTTCTTTAAAAGACTCAATTGAATAAAGTTCAATTCATTAACTTGAACTTTACTCCTAGAGTATGAGGAAACTATGTGTCTGGTAAAGGGGCCTAGAATATCAAGGTGAAGAATAAGTAGTGTGATCACACTTCCATCCTTGCACTCCCTAGAAGGATGGCATTGTGCAAGCTTCCCACCAAGAGAGAAGCAAAATGACCATAAACTTCGCCTACATTTGGCAACCTGATGTCTTCTAGAAATCGAGAGTAATTCGGCTACCAACCAGGTTCATATGATCCAGGTTCAGGCGTAAGTACCTGGAATATTGCCTACTTACAGTGGTAATTTTCAGTGAGTAAGAATTTTTCAATGGATAAAAATGATAGAGCTGAGAGAACGAGAGGTTAGAAGGTGCTGAAGATCTTTTTGTTTCCCCAAAACTTCTTCACATACTAGGCTGTTTCTAACCTTAGCTGGCTGTAAGTATAAAGTTTGTAACTATATATTGTAAGACTGATACCATAAAGGTTTTATTTATTTTATGATAAATAGTGTGGTCTGCTTTCCTTACAAACTCTGTGACCTCATGGTTTATGGTTGCTTCTTAATGTAAGGCAGTGGTTCTCAGCCTTGAATGCATATTAGAATCACCGGGGGAGCTGTTAAAAAAACATTGATTCCCCAGTGATCCTATAAGTAGGTGTTCTTTCTTAATTGGATTAGGGAGGAGCCCTGGCATCTGTATATAGTAAAAGCTCACAAGGTGATTTAATATATAATTAAGATGGAGAACTACTGATGGGGGGGAAGAGGGGTTTTATTTGAATTATCTGGAACAAACCCATCACTGGGCATGTTAATATATCCTGTGTGCCTTGTGACATGGTGTATGTTTTGAAAAAGCTCTCCCACTAATGCTAATCTTGTAATAGACCCCACTGTGAAAAATAAGTTCCTTCATGTGCTTAGTTTTGCTGTCCATTTGCAATTTTGGAAAAATAATGTTGGCAGGTGTTTGGTTTATTAAGCCTCATAAAAATCAGTCAATGTCATCAAGTTATTTCTATACTTCATGGCGTATTAATTTGTTGTAATATTACAGCTGAGTGTAGGGACATTTGAGATAGGAACACAGGACACAGGGGTTTTGGTGGAGGGAACAGGTCAATCTGGAGGGCTGGAGCCTTGTAACCCGGCAGAGAAGTGCTAGGAAGGAGAAGAGTCAGCTTCATAATTGTACCTTGAGTGAGTCCTGTGTCTGTTTTTCATAAGCATCCTAAAATTTTATTTAGAAAGCTGTACCTGTTGGGTCACTCAGTACACTGAGAATTTTGTCACTGACTGTGGTCAAACTCAATCACTTTTGGATCATTCAATTTTCTTATGGTTTCTATCACCATCTGATTAACTTGAACTTTTTCCATGGTAACTTGCAATAGTAAAGAGATTTGGAGATGAAAAGTTATTTCTTTTTATATTGGATTCAGCCCTTGTAGACAGATGAGAACATGCATGGTTTATTTTGTGTCAACTTGATGGGGCCACAGTGCCCAGAAATTTGGTCAAACATCACCCTGGATGTTTCTGTTAAGGTGTTTTTGGTTATTAACATTTAAATTGGTGGACTTTGAGTAAAGCAGAGCACTATCCATAATGCAGGTGGGTCTCTTCCAATCAGTTGAAGGCATGTATAGAACACACACATACACACACACACCATTGGTTCCATTTTCTGGAGAATCCTGACTAATACAGGCCATACTTCTGATGTGAAAAACATGGTGGCTACTGTGACTTATCTACCCCAGCTCCTGGTCACTGAACCAACAAACATGAGCATCCCATGGGAACCTGTTAGAAATGCAAATCCTTGAGACTTATCTCAGACTTACTGGTTCAGACACTCTGTGGTGTGGCTAGAATATATATATATATGTATTTATTTAAATAGATGTCTAACTTTTTTTTTTTCAAGATTTTATTTATTTATTTGACAGAGAGAGACCACAAGTAGGCAGAGAGGCAGGAAGAGAGAGAGGGGGGGAAGCAGGCTCCCCGCTGAGCAGAGAGCCCAACTCTGGCTTGATTCCAGGGTCCTGAGATCATGACTTGAGCCGAAGGCAGAGGCTTTAACCCACTGAGCCACCCAGGCGCCCTGGCAATCTTTATTTCAATAAGTCCTCCCAATAATTCTAATGCACACTAAAGATTAAGAACAATCATCATAGGCCACAGGGAACCTTGGGAATTAGTGTCATCTACTTTCAACCTCACTGTGGCTGTATTTTTTACACGTGTTCCATCTACGTCAGAAGGAACATAGATCAGTGGTTCTCAAACTTGGCTGCACATTAAAGTAACCTGGGAATCTTTTACAAATTCTGATGCCTAGGCTGTCCTACACCAGTACTTCCAAACATTACCTGCATGATGCCAATGGGTAGCCAAGTTTGAACCAGTGGCACAAAGAAGTTTCATTTTCTTCTGGGAATGGAGAAAATAGGTATAATGTCATACAGTCAAAATGTCCTCTAAGTAACTATAAATTATAAAATATAACAGTATAATTGGCATACATTTTTAGAGTTTTACATATATATGAACTCATTTAATCTTCACAACTTTATAATTATCCTCCTTTTGCATATTGAGGCAATTGAAGTGCAGAGAGGTTAAATACTTTGGCAAAAGGTATAGAAAGTGACAGAATGGGAACCTGAATTCAGGCCCTTGGTTCCAGGGCTTTTTGCTCTTTATTATTAATCACTACTACCTTGCAAATACTAGTTGCTGTCACCGAATGCATACTTTTGTTGCAGCTAGCTCACCACTTAGGAAATGCAGGCATTTGCCATCTTTGCTAATTTACTCTCAGTGATCTATGCAGGTATCACATTGCCAACCAAAGACCAGAACATGTTACCCTTTCTCAAGCACTTAAACCAAAATAGACTCCTGAAAAATACTTCAAACTGGAAATGAAATCTGAATGATATGAAAGTTTTTTGTGTTCAGCCCAGAGGAAGGAGAAATGAGCAGTTTCTGATTGGTGACAAGGAAGGAACTGTCCTCTCTATTCATATCAATAGACTGGCATTGGATTAGCCTCTTCATTAATGTAGCTTTGTATTATCAATGACGTATTTGTGTGGAGAAAAACATATCCACAATTTCAGATAGGTTTTAAATCCATTGTTGTGGGCTCTTATTCATGAACAGTGCTGTGTGTGATGCAAAGAAAAATACCGCCTTTGCGTCATGTGCCTGTTAGATGCCGGGACTTTCTAAATATAATATCCATTGAAGCTATTTAATGTTCACCATGTTAATTAAGTTTGGAACTTTTTCTGTTTTATTTTTCATTTTACACGTAATTAAATTTGGGGTCTGGCCATGACCATTGGTTACAGAATCATTTACAGATGTCTTATGACAGGTCTTTAATTCAACTTGCCAATATCAGGGTCTGATTTTTGGGAAGGAAGCAAAAAAAAAAAAAAAAAGAATAAGAAAAGAAAAGAAAAAGAAATCAAAGGGATAGTTGAAAAATAGCTACAGTGACTTCTTTGTGAACTTCAAACATCAATCTGCTTGATTTTGTGTGTTAACACGATCTTTGTGTTACTTGAGAATTTTAATAGAGCAGTGATTGTTTGATTCTACAATATGGATTTGTCTTAAACATAATTGAGGGCTATCTGTGTTGCTGGGTGGTAAAAATGTGCTGAGTAACTCCCTTTCTGCGAAAGGCAAATTCAAAGACATGAAGTTTGGTGTATATCCTGGCTAGCCGTTTAGTCTTCTGCTCCAACAGAATAATAATTTGTTCTGAGTTTCGAGATACATTTGGTGCTTATTTATGTTATGGGTGTAAAAGTTAGATTTTGAAACATTCTTTATGCACGTTAGAATCCTTGGTTATATGCTTTGTTTTGTTTTTATTATTTTAAAGTAAGAGAGCTCCTGAAGACACTGATCAGTTAACTTGGAAAATGTATCATTTCTTCAGTGACCATTAAGCAGATGTGGAGATCTGTTCTTGGCCATCACATCACAAGAATTCCTAGGAAAAAGTCTATACTGGAGAAACCACCAGCCTATTTCCTGTTAATTGTAGAATTATTGGTTGCAGAATAAAGAATAGCATTACTATTTTCCTTAGTGAGACTCTTAACTTCATCTATGGTTATTTGCTGACTAGTAAAAATCTTCAAGTTATTCTTATTGTGAATTCAGTGGAAGAGTGCCCTTGAAAGTATGAAATAAAAAAAATATGAAAAGTATAAAATTTCCCCTCAAATTATAAGAATCCAAGGAAGTACAATATATACAAAGTAAATTCACTCCTATAATTAGCTTAGCTGCGGTTGTTTTGTTAAACCTAACACGTTTTCTCTGAAATAGAAGTAACTAATTTAGATAAGAGACCACGTATTTATTTTCTAGTGGCTGTTACCATATGATAAAAATTCATTAAAGAACTTTACACATTAATACATTAATGAAATGATTCTTTTATTTTTACGTGTGTTTATGTGTATGCATATGTGAGAGTTTTTTCAAAATGTGGTTATTTAGCCCTACGTATGTTCCCATAAGATGTGAAGAGCTTGGATAAGAAAGAATTGTACATGACTTACCGCTGTATATGCAAATCAATACTGGCTCTCAACCTTTCTCATTCGTTTGCCTTGAATATTATTTAGCAGAAACGGACACAAATATGCTGGTCCTGTGATGGTATTATAAACCTTCTTCTCAGTTAAGATGGGTATTTAGTTCTTGGGAAAGTGAAGATATATGTATATCACGAGGAATTGCTTTCACTTGCTAAAACTATAGGCTTTCCTGAGAAATTTGTTCTCATATTTACGTTACCTTTACTTACTCCTTGTCAGGAAAAAGGAAGCAGTTATTGCTGATACAGTCAAATGAAATAATGTATATAAAATACACTGTAAACAGCAACACAATTTTAACATTTGAGATGTATTTTAGTTTCCAAGGGAAAAAAAATAGCCCCACAAATTTTGCTGACTGAGCAAGTAATCCATTTGAAGGGACTAGAATATTAATATAATCTTTCAGCAATGGTTCGAGGCAGTAGACAACTTTGAAAGGAGATGATGAATTTCCTAAAGAAATCTCAGCCTATATATTATTTATACAGCTTCATCATATTTCTCTTGCCTCTTCCTTGTCTTTTTTCCTTGTGTATTAACATCTTGTATGGCACTGGCCGGGTTAGTTAGTCCTCTGCATACATTAGCTCCTAATGATTGAGAAAAGAAAAAAATTCAAATATATTCTGAATGAAGCTACATTGTCTTTGTAACAATAGTTTTTAGTATGCTAGAACAGACAACATAGCAGCATGGGCTTTAAAAATATAAATAAATGACAAATATCAAACGCAAAGGAGCAGATCAGTGAACTGGTCAAGAGCATGAGCTCTGGAGCCATAATATCTCTGTTCACACAGGAGCTCTTTTACTTACTAACTGGTGACATTTGGCAAATAACTTCTATGTGCCTCAGTTTCTTCCCCTGTGAAATGGAACTAACCTCATAGAGTGGTTGTGAGGATTGAATATGTTAACACATGTAAAATGTGAAAGCCTTAGTTCTATTTTAAAAAATAATGACTTAGAGGGGCACCTGGGTGGCTCAGTGGTTAAGCTTCTGCCTTCAGCTCAGGTCATGATCTCAGGGTCCTGGGATCCAGCCCTGCATCGGGCTCTCTGCTCAGCAGAGTCCTGCTTCCCCCTCTCCCTCTGCCTGCCTCTCTGCCTACTTGTGATCTCTCTCTTGTCAAATAAAAAAAAAATGACTTAGAGAAGCACTTGAAACTGATGACATATGTGAAAGGCTAAAGAGTTAGTACATAATCTGGAAAAAAAGGGTAGGAGGGAAATCATGGGGACTTTATGTCGCAGGAATGTGCCAACTTCTTTCTATGCTATGGAAAGCTCTGGGAGGAGGGGGGCATCCTGAGAAGACTGAGGGCTGACGTAGTGGCTGCTGAGGAGAACCTGTGGAGAGAGAGGAAGAGAGTTAGACGCTGGAAACAAGAGAGAGGGCAGTGTGAATGCAAGTGAACAATTGAGAAAAAGGTTTTTGTTTTCACCAGGAATGTTACCGGGAACCATTTTAAGAATGTGAAGTGAGTCATGCTGAAGGAAGGGAGAGGATTAGCTGTGGCTTTGATCGTGAGAAGAAGATTTATGTATAGAATTTTGTGCAATAGGATTGATTTGTACTAGATTATAATCTTATAATAATAGAATAACAGAAATAATAGAATTCATCATGTATATATGTATGTATATATAGATATGGATGGATGGATAGATAAGAACAATTATTTATCAGACATCGAGGCTAATTTACGTGGAAGTGGCAGATAACTTTCATTTCTTAGACTTCGGAGGAGAAAAAAACCCAAATGGATTAAGTTTAGGCAGGAGGTCACTGTAGGGAAACTCCTACTCCAAAGTGCAGATGGGCCTACACAATAGTTCATGGCCCCTATCCACAGTTTTATTGGTGGCGGTGAGTGAAGATACCTGAAAACAAGTTATAATACCTAATAAGTGTGGCATTATTTGCCAAATTATAAAAAATATCCCTCTCTAGTTTTACTGGGGCAATATACTGAATCAAAATTTATTTTGTATCAAATGCCAGTTGATGTTATGCATGTTGAGGTTATAACTGTCAAAAATCAACAAGGTAATACATTTGAGGCTATTTTTTTTAAAGATTTTATTTATTTATTTGAGAGAGCGCACATGTGAATGGGGTGTGAGTGAGGGGTAGAGGGGAGTGGCAGAGGGAGAAGCAGACTCCCCGCTGAGCAGGGAGCCTGACATGGGACTCCATCCCAGGACCCCAGGACCCCAGGACCATGACCTGAGCTGAAGGTAGATGCTTAACTGAGTGAGCTACTCACGTGCCCCTGAGGCTGCTTTTAAAAGCTGATACATAGATCCCAACTGCATTCCTGGGTTTCCCATTTTATTAACATAGTATGCTAGTTTCAGAATTTTGGAGGCAAATGTAAGTGAAATAAAACATGTTTTCTTCTTCCCGATAAGTAAATACAATATTGCTGAGAGGAATAAATTGTGTGTTTCATATATCCTAGCTAAAGATTTCTATTTCATCTCAGCAAATTTCTATTTGAAATTGTTAAAATGATCCTGTAAACATTTGGTTTCATTTTGGTTCTAAAATTCAATTTTTATTTTTATTTTTTAAGAAACTTCTGTCTCCTCCATTAGATGGTAATGTTTTTCCTCTGTGTGGGTGTAGCATTGGTCTCTTCTGGTGCCTGACTGCTGTCCACTGTCCTTGAGTCTTCTCAGAGCCTCATTCTTCAGATGTTCAGAGGGTCGGTACCTAAGTCTCTTCTTCGAGAAAAGTTCTCATGCCTCATTTGAACACTTTTTTGTCCTAAAGTTGTAAAGGAATTTGCTCATAATTTTCTCCTGCAGTGAATTCAAGGAGTTTCTAAAAGAATCATCTTCACTGTGCGTTATGGATTTGGGCTCCTTACCTATGGGGAGTAAGCTGTTTTTTTTACTGGGTAACGCTTTTTACCTGCTACTTGAGGCCAATTTTATAGACTCTCTTAATTTCATCTCTGCCATATTTTTAAACTAAAGGTAAATTATTAGATGATTAACCCTGTAACTTATCTCAAAAGGTAAAAAATATCAATGGTCATATTTCTTCCAATATACATCTTTAGCTTCAGGTTAAAAGAAAAATGAGGGGTGTCTGGATGGCTCAGTTGGTTGAGTCTTTGACTCTTGGTTTGGGTTGAAGTTATGATCTCAGGGTTGTGAGAACAAACCCCTTGTCAGGCTTTGAGCTTGGCCCAGAGTCTGCTTGGGATTCACTCTCTCTCTCTCTGCCCCTTCTCTGGCTTGTGTGCACATGCTTGCTTGTGCTCTCTCTCTCTCTCAAATAAATAAATAAATTTTTTTTTTTTAAAGAAGGATGATGCATAGAAAAGACTCGCTATAATATACAGGGAAAAAAGGAGTTTGAGTATCAAAAGTTATGTCCAAGTAAATCAACCTTAAAATCTGATAAGTAATTGTCCTTTATATGTGATGAGTTCTATTATTTCTATTCTATTCTATATATTATAGTATATATATTTCCTTCTTCAAAATATTCTGCTTAGAGTACCTTAATCTGGAGTACATATTTTATAGGATAATAAAACTTCTATTTTCTAGGCAATATTTATTACTGATTCAAATATACAAAGGTAAGACCCTGCAAACTCACGTTCTCATGATTTCTGCCCCTTTTAAAAATTTCTCTTCCTTTCATTTTCTCCATCCCTGCTGTGCCCCTCCTTACTCTTCCTCAAACAGCCAAGGACCCTCCTGACTTGAGAACATGGCATCCCTGCTGCTTCTCCCTGAAATGCTGTTCCTTCAGACATTGTAGAGTTAGTTTCTTGGTGCTGTCCAGGTTTCCATCAAAATTCAACCTCACAATGAGCAACCCCAGTCAACGTGTGGAATCTCAACCTCCCATTTCATTTCTTCCCTGCCTGGTGATGATCTAACACAGTGTATGTATTATTTGTCTATTTTCTATCTTCCCTACCACAATTCAAGCCCCATTAGGGTAGGCAATTAATTCACTATCATATCCTCAGTGCCTGGCAGAGTGCGGGCATGTTGAAGTGCTCTCTCTCTGTTTGTTAACTTAATGTGGAAAACAAAAAAGAATCATTCCATGATATTGGTCATACAACTGAGTTTTTCCTTTTTCAAGTGTGAGTCTATGCTTAATGTAAATCTCTCCTTCTGTGTGTAAGTTCAAACTAAGAGTTTTTGGAAAGCATAGAATTAGGTTAAAAACTCTATGGTATTTGAAATCATCATCGTAAATAGAGGGTCAATGTATTAAAGTTGTACACGCTTTTTTTGTAACACCCTTGGATAAGTAAATTATATTTTTTGTCATACGGCTTTCTTTATTTTTATTCTGAAGAATAAATAAGTAAATCAGCAGAAAAAATATTTAGATAGGTGGTATGCAATGACACCTTAGGGAAATGTATTTGATGACTTACAATAAACTATGTTCCAAGCAAATTATAATTGCTGCCCAGGAGAGAAAAGGAAAAACCAAGAAATTGTTTCTGCCTTTATTTGGTGGGAATTGTGTGCACATAATGCACTTTACAAAAAAAATGACAAAGGAGAGATAAAACTCTTCATAGCAAAATATTTATAATTTCACCATTGGGTATGAGTTAAATGAGTCTGCCTCAAATGGAGGGAAGTCATAAAAGTTTTCAAAAACAGTTTCTAGAAAAAGTATTAAGAGTTAGCCCATTTTTTAAAAAGCCCATTCTTTGTGCCTGGCACCTTGGTGAGGACTTTGCATGCATTCAAATACTAAATACTCTAGCAACACTATGAACTGGGGACTATTTTCTCCACTTTGCAAATGAGAAAACTGAATCTCAGAGAGGCGTGTACCTATCCTAGTTACTGAACGTAAGCTGCTAAATGATAGGACGGAGATTCTGCCTTGAGCGGGCCACTGAACTACTAAACATATTGCTGTAGACGGAGGCCATGACTCGGGTGCAGGCCTAATAGCAGGTGCAGTAAACCTTTTTGGCAGTTTAAACTCACCTCCGTGGGGTTAGATATCTTTAGGGAAGCCCATAGGATTAAATTACCTAACTGAAAGCAATAACGAATGTATTTCATAGCAACTTCTTAACATCCAGTTTTTCATAGTCAAAAGAAGAAAACACCAAGTCATGGTAAATGTGGGGTCCTGAGTTTAGATCTATTCTTTTCTAAGCTCTGAAGTCAAAGTTTTGGCTAGATAGAATATTTGAAAGAGAAAGCTTTATAGAGCAGACAATTGAAAAAGAGAAAGGAAGTCAGGAGAGAGAGCTAAGTAACCTTGCTGATTCATTGTCGGAGACTCCCTTTGCCTCCTGTCTGTCCCCTTGACAGTGAAATGTGCAACCTGTAGATAGAAACGAAGGGAGCCATAGATCAGTAAAACAGATGCTAAGCTAACAACACCAAAGCAACCATAGCAACACCAATGGAGATTTGGAGTCTAGTCTGGGTATAGTAAACATTTGAAACTGGGCAGAGATGGAGATTTGTAGGTATACAGACAGAAAGAAAGTTCTTGGAAAAACCCATTTGGTTGTTTGTTGTTCTTCTGTATTGTTTTTTTTTTTTTTTTTTTTTTGAGAGAAAGCCTTTTAGGCTCTTTTTTTCCAGATTGTTTTTCACTTCTAACTTCATTAGCAGCTCTGTGACCAAGGATGGCCTATGTGATGCTGTCAAGCAGACTCGATCACAGTGACCAGTTCTGCTGACTTGGATGCTTTTAAACAAATGATTTCTTTTTTTAAACTCTGGAGAATATAATTTTTATATATATTACAAACCAATAACTTTTTTTTTCTCTCCTTTCTTTGTTTAAGTTTCCCTGGCTACTCTTAAAACTATACCCACTTTTCCCGAGCTGTAAAATTCTTCCTATGTTGTTGTGTTAAATTAGTCATAATCCGTTGTGGATTTTTATATTTTGTGATAGTAATTTAATCTGTTATAGCATAAGCAGGTTCAATTTGTTTACTTCAGTGACCTACTACACTGGAATGGTTGAAAAAGGAAAAGCCAAGTTCCCTTATGAGAGTTTTAAGCCAAATTCCCTCTGTCCAGATGGCTCCTGCTACCAAGCCAGGAAAATGTAGAGTCTCTCTATTTCCTGCTGATTTGTTTATAGTGGCCCTTGATTGCTATTAACAATCCCCAGCTGTACCAGCTACCTAGCCCTGTCTCCCTTCCATTGCTTCCACCCTCATTAACCCTTTGGGTTCAGTTCCTGCTTCTCTGCTGTCTGATCCTTCCTCACTTCTTTGCACAAGAAACAAAACTTTACTTTTGAGAACTTCTTAGGAATCGGTAAAGACAAAAATAATTAGATCTGTCTACCAAGGGGTAAATGGCAATGCTGAGTGATTCTAGAAAGGGCTTTTGTGACTTTCATTTTTCTTAATTTCATACTCATGCAGCCATGTATGTGCTCATTCTCATTCGCTTTAAAAAGAAATGATGAATTCTGAAGCATCTAAAAATACAGAAGATTCATGAATGCACACATTTCTCTGTTTCAGATTGTTTTTTGGAGATATTGTAGGTATAGCTTTGTCAAACAAGTAAGATATTTCACCACTGAAAACTCACTCTTGGGGTGCCTGGGTGGCTCAGTCTGTTAAGCGTCTGCCTTGGGCTCCGGTCATGATACCAAGGTCCTGGGATCGAGCCCCACGTCAGGCTCCCTACTCAGCCAGGAGCCTGCTTCTCCCTCTCCCTCTGCTGCTTCCTTGGCTTGTGCATGCACGCTCTCTCTCAAATAAGTTAATAAAATCTTTTTTTTTTTAAGTTAGTAAAATCTTAAAAAAAAAAAAGCCCACTCTCAACTACCACCTCCCACTCCTTCCTTGTATGTGCTATTTTAGGTGCCCAAGACATAAATAAAAATATCAGAGCATTCAAAACTTCCATTATGTTCCAAAAATGGATGTTTCTGTTGCCTCCATGTGAAGTAGGTGGAGTGTTTTGTAAAGGAAAAAACAAATCGAATGGAATGAAGAACAACTCTGCTCTTACCCTTTTAACATCTAGGCTGAGCTCAAAGCAGATGTAGCTGCATGAATTAACGTGAAGTGAATTAAAGTGTTTTTGCCTTTCGTATTTTTTAAAAAGATTTTATTTATTTAAGAGAGAGATAGAGCACAAGCAGGGGGAGGGGTAGAGGGAAAGGGAGAAGCAGACTCCCCATTGAGCAGGGAGCCCAATGTGGGACTCGATCCCAGGACCCTGGGATCATGACCTGAGCTGAAGGCAGATGCTTAACTGATTGAACCACTGCACCTTTGGTATTTCTCTCTTCTACTGTTCTTTTCCCTCTTCCTGCCTTAAATATTAAACTACAAATTCCTTTTAAGATTTTTGAAAGTGTCTTTTTGTCTTTTTGAAGGATGTTGACAATAAGAGCTAACATCCACACATGTTCTAACTGCCGGGTCTTGTACCATATACTTTACATGCATTCACTCAATGTTATTTCTCACAAAACCTTCTGAGATAGATTTTTAAATCATCCTGCTTTTAGATGGAGATACTGAAAAAGGTTGGGTAGAAACATCATCTGGGTACTTCTTTCCTGAGAAGTATCTGAACAAATGTAATATCCGAATATTTTTCTCCAAGCTGAAGTCCTGAAGCTGAAGTGACTGAGGAAGAAGAATCTGTAACCAGAACTGTTGCTTGAGGGGAAAGAAACTGAGAACCGGGATCAGGGGTGGGTCTGTTACAGGGCAGCAGCAAAGCCTGCTGGGAGCAGCAAGGGAGGGCTTCGAGGATTACATCCATCCCATAATCTCACCTCTTTTACCTTCTGAGAGAGGAAGAACAGATTGCTTCTGTTTTCCTCACTGGATGGTAGAAAGAAGTCCCCAGGTAACAGGTATAAAGAGTATACATTTTGAACATGAGAAGACTTAAAAGCTCTCTTATAAACTTAAAATGCCGTAATTAGCATTTATTAGTCATGAGTCTTATAATCTGGCCTACTAAATTTTTAGACTCTGTGGGCCATTTTTCTGGTATTTTGTGACTCAGTGCTTGAGAGTTGCTCTTTAACTGTACTAAAATTTAGCAACATTGATAGATTGGATCATAAATCATCTGGAGATTAATTTTACCACTGGGCCCTTTTCTTTTCTTTTTTCTTTTCTTTTTTCTTTTCTTTTCTCTTTTCTTTTCTTTCTTTTCTTTTCTTTCTTATTCATTAGCTAACCTTAATAGCTTCTTTGTTTTAAAATAACCATTATCATACTGTGTGTATTTAGGGCACAATGAATTCAGAAAGCCTTGTACAGTCTCTCCAGGAGGGATGTTTGGTTTGTGGGAGCACAGGCTTGCTGAACTAATTCCCCGGGGACAAATACACTATCCGAGACAGCACATTACAATGTGCTTTAAGTGAACAGATACATTCCAAAATCAAATGAGGACTTGGGGAATTGCCCACATTTAACCAAATAACCAGCTGTGCAAATGTTAAAATGCAATTGATCTACTACAGTATTTGAGAATCACGGAGGGTCATTTAGTTCAATACTCAGATGGTTACCCAGCAGGGTTGGAAACTTTGCAGGTCCAGCAGTGACTGATATTAGTCATTACCGGAGATGATCAAAAAGGCTGATGGGGTCTCTTTTCATCCAGCTACCATTCTGTTTGTGCATTCCTCCCCACAATTTCCAGATCCTGTAAATTTCTTTCCTAAAATCTGGCTAAGGAGAAGCGTTTTTGGTGCATTTTTTTTTCCTTGTTGATTTCTTACTCTTTCATAGAAATGACAACATTAAGCAGAAATACAGATACACATACATGTATCAAAGAGAGACTAAGAATCTTAGTCAGAAATAGTCTGGTATCTCTTTCTTGTTTCTCATCAGCCCACCCTTCATGCTTTAGTCAAAAATTACTTTGATGATTTTTGGCCCCTGAAGTCCATATTCACTTTTTTTCTTTTATATGGATAAGAGACTCTTACATAAACCTTAGACTTCACATTGTTGTATTTCCTTTGTTTTTCTTGTGTGTTGGCTCTTTGTTTTTTCACTCAGCTCTATTTTAATGAGTTATTTCTGGTGACTGAAATATTTGTCTTGGTTTATATTATTGTTTTCTTGCTAGTATATAAAATAATTGATTAATTTATTAAGGAGTGTTATGCATTCCACTTAAAATTATAAGAGTATATTTTCAGACTATTTAGAATTGAGTTGGTGTAAAATGTTATTGAATCAGTGGTTGAATCCCTTGTTCTTTTAGATAAGGCCTCTTATAGCAAAAAGAAAAGTATTTCCTTTTGGCCTCATATAGCATTTTGAGTTTCTAAAGTGTTTCGGAACAATAATTTGGAACATGCTTACAAATGTAATTTTAGCTCAAATAAAAATAAAGTGTTTATTATCTGAAAAAAATAGCTCAGGGCTGAAATTTCACATTTTCTGAAGAGATGCAAACCAAAAAAAGAGCCAATTAGAATTATTCTTTTGCTTAAATAAATAGCAATTACAGCAGAAAATGTTGAAAAATCACACCTCAGCAGAGCCTAGAGATTTATGGAAAGCGGCGTTTGAGTGTAAAAGGGTTTAAGAACCAAAAGATAGAAGGAAAATGAAACTATCAAGTGGACAGAAGCTTGTTTTCTCTGTATTTGTGTTAGTGGACTAAAGCACTGCTCTGAGAGGCAGAAAAACTGGTTTTAATGCTCTGTCTCCCCTAACTAGTCACAGGATTCACCTTCCCATGTTAAAAGACAAAATTCAACTAAATTTTAAGGATCTTATTGGTTTTATTCAATGATTCATGAATTGGACAGCATCCCATTCTAGCAGATAGAAAGGAGCTCTGAAGAGCTGTACAAAATGAAAGGCTTTTATAGACAAAATGAGTCAGGAAAAGAAAATTTCTAGAAAGAGTGGATTGTTTCAAAGTTTTCTTCCTATGGGGGACAGAGGAGGTCTATTGAGTGGATTACCTCACTATGCTGATCAAGTAATTCTAAATTGACTGGTTAAAGGTTACATTCCTGGGAGAGGCTGAAACTGCAATTAAATCTTGTTTTGCTGACATGAGGCTTAGCACAAATGACTCTATTTTGGGATGGTTGTCTTTTATTTTAAAAACACCCATCAGTAAGTCATTTATTTGCTGGTGATTTCTTATGGTTTCTTTCTGCTCTAAGGTTCTATGAATTCTGAAACTATTGACCTAGAGATTGTTTCATAAAACATGAGTATGAACCAACCAATCAAATCAGAGACTTCAGTGTTATCAGACCTAGAAGTGACCCTCCAGATTTCCCATCACCATAGCCTGAACTTCTGAGCCAAAAATCAAATCTCATCTGATGTTACTGAAAGGTTGCATTTGGATAATGAAATTCTGATGCGTCTTGAACTCTGAATTTCAGGGGCAAACTCTTTAAGTTTAGCTTTATCTTCTTTCATGGCCTTCGAGTTTCAAAAGCTAGCTTCTTCTGTAGATGATTTGTGTGGGGAACAAGGACAAATTGGTATCTCCACTGGACTCTGTGTGCTTTGAAGTTAGATTTTTCTTTGTATGTCTCCCCACTAAGAACTACAAGGAGCTACTTGTATTATTCATATTTAGAATAACTTTCATTACCTAGGTTTAAAATCCAATGCTTCTTCATGAAAGGATGGTTTAATTTAAGTTTGCAAAGTCACTGGAATGCTTAGTGTCTAGGGTCAAGTTACAGCCTTTCTTTTCTAAACTTCTGTTCAGAGAGGAACATTTTTTTATATTGAAATTATTATTCTATCTTTAACAATAGCTAGCATGGATGGCCACCACTTACTTTTAGAACACTAGTAAATGGTGGGTGAGTCTGATTGAATCAAATTACCCTCTGACAACAAGTGCAGATGAAGAATAATTATACTCACTAGCCAAACTACATTTCCTCTGCCATTTTGAGAAAAGAGGGCTGTGTTTTTTTTTTAATAAACTTGCTTTTGAATTTACAATCTAATACTATGCCAGATTGTAGGCAAGTGCCTTCAAATAGTTTAATTTATATTGTTAACCTCAAGTAAAACTGATAGCTATTTAAACACAATATTCTTTTCAGAAACCAAGATTTTGACCGTGGTCTTCTGCTGCTCAGCTCTTTCCCGATAAATTCAGCTCCTCTTTGCCACCTAAGACTAATTAGTTCAATTAGCTATTTGAATAGACCATCCTTATGAAACCAATTCAACCTCTCCAAACCAAAACTTAACAAATATGGACACAAAATTTCTGGGTTAGTGTTAAAATAGGAACAAAGAAAAAGGAAGACATGGTAGGGTATGGTTGGAGATGGAGAGGGGAGTCACAAGAGAATGGGGGAAGGAAGTTACCAACCAGAAGTCTGGCTGGAGTCACCATATAAGAAAAGTAGAAAAAAAAAAAAAAAGAAAAGTAGAAAAAAAAGAGGTGTCATAAGGCATTTCAAGACCAGGTAAATAGAAGATGGAATATAATGGTTGGACTAGCGAAGCACACTAATGCCTTCAAATTATTGCAAAAAAAATGAGAACTAAAATCAGAGAGCTCATGCTCTCTCTCTCAAATAAATAAATAAAATCTTAAATAGATTGAAACATGGAAAAATACTTAGTTTCACTGATAACTGACATATATGAAGATAGAATGCCCTTAACAGAAATTGAGTGGTAATAGCCTTGTTGCTACTAAAACCAATTATGAGTAGCAAAATATCATTTAACTTTTTATGACTAATTATAGTTAGATTTGCATTATAAATAGGAGAGTATATATTATGGAAAACATGCAAAATTTGTGCAAACTGCACCAGGGTTTATATTATTGAGAAGGCAAAATTATGGGAGAAATAATGATTAACCATGCTAAAATAAAAACCCCTCTACATCTAATTACTATCCAGTGTGGTATTGATGACATCCAAACTATAATCTACAGATTTACTTTATATATTTGGCTATAATTTGGTGTTTTTTAAAAATTTTCAGCTAGTAGCATTTGCGCTGACCTTATTTTTGGTTAGCAGCTTTTGTTGGTGGAAAGTCAGTGATGATTGGAGTTGGTTTGTGGTATAAACGGGGGAGAACTTTCATTTTATACTTGGTATTTGCCAACCTTTTATTTTAAAACAGAAGCTCTACTTTTAACGTAGGCACAGCCCGAGGAAAATGGGAATTTAGTACAATGAACTAGTCTACTTATTTATTTGCAATTAGTATTCTTCTCTCAATAATACAGTTTTCACAGTCAACTGCTTGGCTAAATTAATTCCTTTTGTTCCTCCAAATTATATTCCCTTTAAACATGTTCCCAGCGGTTAGAAAAGCTGCAAGTAAGAAATATGATCTATGATGTCAATGATAAGGCTTTGTTTTATTTTATTACTCTGTTATACACAGAAAAATAAATACATTATTCCCGGCACTGGTATTGTTATGTTAGTCAGATTCTTTAATACTGCAGGAAAGAGGCACATAGGAATTACCTTTGGCAAAGGGAGCTTATTAAGCTTATGTAGAAATATTGGGTCGAAAGTTCTAAGAGAGTACTACCCCCACTGGAGAACTGAAACCATAACAGTATTGCCAAGGATCAAATAGAAATATGAGACTTCTTTTCATTTAACATTCGTTATTTCTAAAGATGAAGATTTGATTGGTTTATTTTATCATCTTTCAATATGGGGCAAGTTTCTTGGGTAGAGTTTCAGGCCAAAACTTTTCAGAGATGGGCGGCCTCGCTTTTGACCTGCTCCAGTGTGGTTGTCTTTGACTCATGCCCTGATTGTTGTTACAATCAGTTGTGACCAAAGGCTGAGGTTGATTTCACTCAATATACATTTGAAAGCATCATATTCAGGAAAGAACCATTTCCGGCCACTTTCCTGAGGAGGGTACCGTGTGCTTCGGCTGAGGTTACATGGATCTCACCCAAGCATGTCCAGTGAAAGTACCATTCTATGAAGTAAAGATGATCTCTTATTTAAATTAGTTAGCTTAGTCAAATCAGTTGTTTCCTTATTTAAAGTAGTTAGAAAATGTGGTGGGAATGGAAGGATTCAGGTTCAGAAAAAAATTGTTCTGAGTTACAGTGCTAACATCTAAATATCTTATCAAGAGACTAGTTTCCAATTTCATACCTTTCTTCCTTGAAATCACACAGATTGAATTTGAGTGTGTTGCATATATGAAACAGTTGGGAGATATTGTTTCATAAAGTTAAGATTTCAGGGCTTATTATAACTACGACTTGTAAGCTTAGCCGTGAAATGTTTCAAGTACAGAAACCAGGACTTGTCAGAGGCTTGTGAATTTCAAATGCTAGCTCCTGGGTTGTGAATCTAGAAAAACCTTCCCGAAGTATAGAGTTCAGTTTTATTGTTATAAATAAAAACGTTGCCTATTCTTTTTTTTTTTTTAATGAGGTATTCACAGAGACTAGGACAAATATAAACTGCTGGCTTTCCTCCCACATGTTTTTGCTTTTTTTAATGGGATACCTTATGAGGCAGTTAGCAGGAAACAACTGATATACTACATTTTGGGGTGAGGTTGGCAGTGAAACAGTAATTGAAGGAAAGAAGCCCCTTAGATAATTCAGCAGGCTCATAAAACTGAATTCTACAAGGAGCTGTTGAATTCAGTTGTCACATCCTAAAAGAGTTTCAATGTGCTCCGGGAGAAAGTTTCTAGCAGGTTTAAAAGAAGGTTTTGACACACAAGCCACAAAAGGTGTGGAGCTTAACATTTCCACTTACCCCGTCACACCAAATTAAAACCGGGGGATTGGGGGGAGATAGCTTGGCGACTCGAACCCATGCAGAAACAGAGGTTAATTATTGACCCTCTCTGGCCATCTGCAGACATGGTTAAAGTCTGAGAGAAACAGTAAGCTGTATTATTTTGATGACTCCTGGAGAAACACATTCATGTTGTTTCTGGGATGTGGGAATAGAGCTAAGTCGTACAGTATGTTACTGTATGTGTCATATTATTTAATTTCCACTCCTTGACACATTTTGTGTTGGGTCTTATTATCATCATTTATATATATCAATGAGAAAATGGGCCCACAGAGCTTAACTGATTTACTTAAGACCCCACAGGTAGTAAGAAACCCATCTGGCACTGGGGCCCAAAGTGACTGATTTAAAGGCCAGAGTGCCTTCAGGAACTTGGAAAAATTTATTTACTGTTATTCAAGGAAGTGGAGTTCATATAGAGAACTCTCATTAATTAGAAGAATAGTAAACAACTTGTAAATAAAAAAATGAGTACCTCTTTTGTTTATCTGTCCAACAACATTTGCTTTGAGACAGTGCTGTGATATTCTGTGTGTGGCAGAATAAAGTAGGAATAAATTAATCACAGCATCTGCCTCAATAAGGAGGAGAGATGGATATGTTAATGAAAATCACCGTATCATATATAAGAGCTAGAACACGGGAGCTTCAGATCAAAGGGCAAGTTCCACCTGATGTTATCCATTTAAACACGTTTTTGGAATTTTTTTATTGAGGCAAATGTTATATACAGTGAAATGTACAGACTTCATATATACCATTTGCCAAATTCTGATAAATGTATATACCTGGTATATACATGTATCTGTAACCATATTGGGGTAACTTACTATATTGGTGTAACTAACACCCCAAGCCAGACATAGGACGTTTTCATTACCTTAGAAAGTCCTCTCATGCCCTATTCCACTCGGCTTCCATCCCATAGCAACATTGTTCTCATTTTTGTCACCATAGAATTTCAACTTGAACTTCACACAAATGAAATCACTTGGTATGTTCTTTTTTTCTTTTTGATCTGGCTTCTTGCTCTCAGTATAGTGCTTTGAAGATTTATTCATGTTGATTATATCCATAGTTCCTTCTTTTCTTTAAAGATTTTATTTATTTATTTGATGGAGGAGAGAGCGATCACAAGTAGGCAGAGAGGCAGGCAGAGAGAGAGGGGGAAGCAGGCTCCCTGCTGAACAGAGAGCCCCATGCAGGGCTTGATCCCAGTACCCTGAGATCATGATCTGAGCTGAAGGCAAAGGCTTTAACCCACTGAGCCACCCAGGTGCCCCCCGCTTTTTTTTTTTTTTTAAGATTTTATTTATTTATTTGAGAGAGAGAGAGTGAGAGGGAGAGGGCATGAGTGGAGAGAAGGTCAGAAGAAGAAGCAGACTCCCCACTGAGCAGAGAGCCCAATGCAGGGATCCCGGGACTCCAGGATCATGACCTGAGCCAAAGGCAGTCGCTCAACCAACTGAGCCACCCAGGCACCCAGTTCCTTCTTTTCTATTGCCAAGTACTGCTCCATTGTGTCAATATACCACAATTTACTTATCCATTCTTCCATTGATGGACATTTGGGTTGTCTACAGGTTTTGGCCCATCTATTTTTATTTGATATCTTGTTCTTTAACTAGAGCAGTGCTCTCAAAATATTTTTGGTTATACCAGCTATTTATTTATTTATTTATTTATTTATTTATTTATTTATTTATCATACAAACATCACTATCATTAACAATATCTCAACACATAATATACATTTAGGGTGAGAGATTCCGTTACTGACAGTACATATATGTCCATATTTTTTGTTGTTTTCTTGATGATTTTAATATTTTTGTTGAAACCTTATCAGATCTGGTTAGACGTTCATTGATTTTATTTTGTAATGTGGCCAGTGAAGCTGTCATATTAGGATTAACATTAATATAACTGTAGCCACTTGCCCATTTTATGGAACTTTAATTTGGTTGAAACTAGGTAACACAATTTGTAAACTAACTTGTTAATTAAAAACAGTAAATGTAATCTATAAATCCACTTTCTGGTGCAATATAAATATAGACTGCAACGTTTATCAGTAAGATGAAGCAAATGTGGAAATGAAGGAACTTGTATCCCATTTTTTCCTAATTGTAGATGTCTCACTCTTTTCTCAGGACAGCTGAATACTGTAGGTGACATGTACATCAACATATATTATCACCCGATGTGGGGACTAGTGTCAGTCTGTATATTAAAGCCCTGTAAAGCTTAATTACATATTTCCTTTTCTCTTTTAAATGTAAAAAGTAAATATAATCAGAAATGCTAACATTTTCTGTGCTCAGTACAATGGCTGGGTTTATTCACCTTCTGGGGTATGTGTACTCCACTTTCGAGACTCCTGATCTAGAGAATAGATTAGCGGAAACATTGTGAACCAGTTATCAATCAGAACACTCATTTTTAAATTATATCACACTCACTGACTAGAGAATACAGTATCAGTCACTCCCTATCTTTGTTCTGTGTTCCTGCGCTTGGACTAAACAATCTCTAAAGATCTCTCTGGATCTAAGACTGCGTGATGTTGAATTCCCTCTGTCTTTGTGTCTTTTTTTTTTTTTTCCTTTTTAGAAGACCAATCTCTTCTTAATGTGATCTCCTTCTCATTAGAATGATGCTTCCTGCTAGCCTTTAAAACAATATTGTGGGCTAAGTTTGTCTCTTGCCTACCTTTTTTACCCTTGTAGTTCAGCTGTCATGTTTCAAAAAGACTCTCAGTGGATGTTTTGCCAAGAACAGCATGTCTGAGGTGTCTGAGATTGGCAAACCCTGGGCTGTCCAACTGATAAGATATTGAGGCAAATGTTCAAAAGTCAACAATGGAAAAAAGAAGATATTCCTACAGCATATACTTATGTCGTAGAAGAGTTGGCAATAACTGTAGAGCACTAGGAAGCAGGTGTATTCACAATATGAAGTTTTATTTCATTGTTTTATTGTCCAGGACTTAGTCCTTTTTCTGGTGATGACTTGTTATTATTTTCCTGAATACTAATCTTAATGAGAAATTTCAGCATCATTTATTTGAAGATCATTATAATAGCTGGCAAGTTGAAGTACTTTGAATTTTGATCATCTTACCATTGATTATCTGAATTATTAAGTTTAGGAAAATAAGGGTTTTTATTTAATTTAATAATTAATTAATTAATTTATTTATTAATTTAATAATTTAATTTAATTCACTCAAGAGCTGTTTCAAAAGCAGAAACAGAAGAGTGAAGTAAGATTTGGGGAAAAAGCTGGGTTGGATTTTGATCAGAGTAAGTGTCAGGCCATAGCATTGGGGTTTGATCTTGTAGACAATGGGGAACCATTGAAATTCTTTGAATGGGCTAGGACCTCACTGTAAACCATGCTTTAGGGGAAAAAATAGATTGCTGACTATTGAAAGGATGAAATGTAGGAGTTAAAAACAGAAACAAGTTACCTAGACAAAATCAGACGTGTAATGATGGGAGCCTGTAGAAGAGAAAGATTGAAATAGGTCTAAAGGGGAAAAAATACTCACATTGATGACTGACTGAATATAAGGATAGGAAAGATCAAACCATCATAGTTTACAAATTACTTTCCCTGAAATGAATGCATTTAAGCACAGTAATTATAAATACACATATTAAATCACATATACATATGATATAAATGTATATGTACATTTTTTATCACTTAAATTCTACCAATGCTAAATTTTCTGAAGGAAAATTATTATTCTTCAGGAAAAGAATCATGAGGAGTATACTAATGAAAAACACGAAGGTTTGCTCTCACCATGTTCTTTCTACCCCCTCTGGCAAGGTTGTAATGAGGAGCTATTAGTATTTTACTTGTCACCAGCTACTCATGCAAAATACATTAATTTTGTTGAAAATGGTCATTAGGAAAGTTAATTATTTTTAAAGTGTTAACTGATTATTGTGTAAGTATTATGTATTCACTAATTATTATTCCTTTCCATTAATTATATATAATTACTTAATTCCTTAAAGCAGATGATTCTTGTTTTACCATACTGTTCACTTCTGTTAATCTGGTTTACCAGATAATCCTTTGTACTAATGCAAAAACATGCACTTGAGTGTTTAGGGTAATTTGATAAACATTAACTTGTTAATCCTAATGACTTCTTGGTATCAAAATGAAAAACGCTTTTCTTGCTAGCTTGTGTCTTATAGTCACCATCAAGTTGGCAATTGAATACTATCTGAATAAACAAAGATAATGAAACCACATATAATGCTGGATAATCCATGGGAATTAGCCCATTTCCCCAAAAGGGAAGGGAAATAAATCAAACCTGAGATATGGAATTAAATTATTCTGCTTATCTTGTAAATACAGAAACCTTAAAGATCACAGTTTTTTTTTTTTTAAGATTTTATTTACTTATTTGACAGAGAGAGACACGGTGAGAGAGGGAACATAAGCAGGGGGAGTGGGAGAGGGAGAAGCAGGCCTCCCGCTGAGCAGAGAGCCCAATGCAGGGCGCCCTACCAGGACTCTGGGATCATGACCTGAGTTGAACACAGACGCTTAACAACTGAGCCACCCAGGCTCCCCAAAGTTCACAGTTTTAATGTGAAGAAGAGGTAAAAAACAGACAAACATAAAAATAAATCAAATAGAGGGGGTCTTTATATACACATTTTACATCTATGTACATAAACCCAAATCTATTTGCAGATCAATCCAATTTTGGAATATAGTCCAATATAATTGGTAGCACCTTATAGATAGAAACAAATGTTATATAAAACAATTTAATATTGTGATTCTTAATAATGTGCTATTTTTTCTATTTTCAGCCTATCTGTGTTTGGTACTTCCTCCCAAATGTTAAAATGATGGGTTTGAGTATCAACAAATTCCATCTGTCATTCAAAATTACATTTCTTTTTCTTGTGCTCTAATCCTCATTAGAGACAGTCATTATAATTTCAATCTTATTTGCAAGTCTCTCTTTTCTCTCAAGATATGACCATCAACATTTTACATAATAGAAGCTTAAAAGAAAATGCTTAAGAAAGCAGAATAGTGAACAATTCACCATAAAATAAAGTGTTTAGCCTTCTATTTTCTGCCATTGCAGTATGTTAGAACACATTTCAAAAATCATTTCATACTCAACTGATAAGTACTTAAAGGGAAAAATATAACTACACACATTTAGGGATTTCATATAGATGAGTGGTTGAATCTCAGCTTACGCCAAATGAACATAGGAAATCATTTGTAAGTCAAGAAGCATTTCGATGGTAGAAAATATGAATTAAAAACTTTCTCTTTTCATTTGTCAGGGTCAGTAAATTTGAATGTTACTAATTGCCATATAAGAAATCACCTTGCTGAAGATAGAAGAATGGTATTCATTTTAAGAAGATGAGCTGTTCTATTTGAGGTAAAAGAAAAGTAAAATAGTTTGTTATTCCTAAGGAAAATCATACAATTATACAGAATAAAGAGTAGAAACCAAAGTGAGGGACAAAAACAGTTAGTGTGATAGAAAGTGCATTAGATAAAATGATATTTACTCAGAAGTGATTTACTAACTGCAATGTAATTTGCTATTCTAACTTCCTGTTGTTACTATTCTGTCATTAGATGTGAGTTCTAATTCTACTTTGGCAAATTAACTAGCAGTGAGATTTTGGGCAAATCTTTCATCTTTTCTTGACCTAAATCTTCTTCATTTTAAAGGAATACAGTTAGACTAGATAATCTCTAGGGCCTCTTCAAATGTCAAAATGCTATTTTTTTAAAGTTCATATAAACATATATTGGCTTAGGGGCACCTGGATGGCTCAAGGGGTTAAGGGGCTGTCTTTGGCTCAGGTTGGGCTCCATGCTCAGCAGGGAGCTGCTTCTCCCCCTGGCTCTCCCTCCGCCCCTCCCCTTACTTGTGCTCTCACTCTCTCTCAAATAGATAAATACAATCTTTTAAAAAAAAGTAGCAGCTTAGATGTGCTAAAGACTAT